>OY282515.1:37034482-38275732 GCA_958296145.1 Hydrotaea cyrtoneurina | reverse complement strand
GTCGATGTATATAGGGCCGGAGCTTCTGAATCGTCTATTTGGGCTTTTTCATTTGGATTACGAATGTCCCTCAAGGTTTCATACAGTCTGCTCTTGTATTTCATTACAGATACCTTAAAGATATAAGAGTATTTTAGTTATGCGGACAAATTGTGAACACCCTGTCCCAGGTGAAAATTGTAGAAAACGTGTGATTAGATGGAGATGAGCAGCTAATAATTTCCTACACCCTTTACAATAGACAATAACACAATGCAGCAAAAAAAAACAATTCTGATGATTTTTCTTTTTGTTTTTGGGACAATTTTGAAAAATTACCACAAATTCAATATTTTTAAAAATAATACAATTTTATTTTTT
Source organism: Hydrotaea cyrtoneurina (assembly GCA_958296145.1). Taxonomy (NCBI): domain Eukaryota; kingdom Metazoa; phylum Arthropoda; class Insecta; order Diptera; family Muscidae; genus Hydrotaea; species Hydrotaea cyrtoneurina. The sequence continues at coordinate 38,275,372 of OY282515.1, read as the reverse complement.
TGCAGTTACAATACAAAGTAAAATTATGTTCTAATTATGGGACCAAGGGTAAACCGGATGAATTGGTGGGAATCGAACCCACAGCCCATACGCTGATAGGCAACAACACTGCCAACTCGCCCACCGGGGCGCTCCTAATTCAAAAGTATTTATATCGTTCGTATTGGTTTTAGCGTAAAACGTTTGCTTATTGTATTGTGGAGCCATTTTTCATATTACAAGTTCTACAATTTGGAAACTTTTTTGCTTTTTGGGAAGTTAACTCTTTTTATCTTGTTTATATTCTGTCACTTTTCTACTTTAGCCATTTTCTAGATAAACAGTTTTTCCGGAATTATGGGACTTTTTTCTTTGGATTTTTATGAGATATTAATTTGGAAAAAAAATATGGGCGGTTTTAAAAAAAACTATAGACAAACTTTTTGCTGTTCAGATTTCAAATTCTAATAATTTTTTTACTGTTTGTTAATTAATAAAGTCTTGGGAAAAAAAAATCTAGTAGACAGACGTCCTAAGCAAAGTTTTCCCGTAAGTGACATCATTTTTTTTACGAACCGAACCCATTGCATTTTTTTTTATAGAAGAGTCAGTGTCATAATAAATACGTCTGCCGCCAGACTTTGGTCGTCTGTCTTCTACAAGTAGATTGTCTTTGCAACGTATACCAAAGACTATCGAAAAGGTGGTGATAGTAGTACCTCTGAAAACTCTGCATTTCTCAACGTCTCTCAACGTAGACACAAAGCTATATCTGCCCTCTGTCGTCTGCCCGTCCTTATTTTCTTTGTAACGTACATATATTTTCATATTTACCAACCGTGTGCTTGAATGACATTATAGCGATTCCCAAATTTTTTGTCGCAGCTCTCTTGAAATTGCCGAATCTGGTATTTGAGAATATCAAGTGTAACTCCACTGGCACCGCCGCCGCTGCACCTTCTGGCTCATTATCCCTGGCAGCCAGACTTCCGTCGTTCAGCCAATTGAAGTACATAAATTCAAAGCGATATTGATCCTCACCCAGTGGACCCTTCGCAATGAGCGGCATTTTATTTAGGTATGTATATCGTATGATAATCGTCTGGCCATTATTTTCCAAAGTGGCTGTGAGTGGATCTATGTAAAAGCGTATACATTCCAAATTACTCATATTTCTGGGGAAAATATTAAAATTACTCCCATTTGATGGAATCTGATATTTTCCCACACAAGACGAGGTCACCGCACAAACTAAAATGGAGAGAGAGAATACATGTGTGTTATGATTATGAATTATATAATACATATGACTGATATTGATGTGGCAGCGGCAGGACGAGGGGAGTTGCTTTCCTCCCCCCTATATAAAAATAAACCACAGGACAACAGAACCTAATTTCACCAGTTGGACATCTCTGTGATAGATAACCTTCTTGTCACACATCGATCCTAGTTAATGGCCAGAAAGCCGAAGAATTCTGGAGAGGCGCATTGGCCGTATGTGACAAAAAGGACAATATTTGGTGACATATCGAAATTAAATGTAGACATTGATTGTCTGTAAACCTCGGTGGGTAATGGATTGTTTGCATAACATCTACCATTCACGATCTAATGGCGCTGATAAAACGATTAATGAACTTTGGTGCCAAAAATATCGATCACATCAATTTCCGAACACACAAATATTGTCTGTTATGCTTCGTTAACCGTAATGGCGTTTCCAGCAGCATTTTCAGTGAAAAATGTGCCAATGATGCCACCGCTCCAAAATCCGCATCAACCCAGATGCGGTAATTTTAGCCGTCGAGATGAAAATAAGCTTCATCAGAATAGATGATTTTTCTGGCTTAAACAGAGAGGCGGTAACAAAGCAGATGGTCGCTTGCTTTCAATTTATGTGTCAATTAGTCGTTGTAAGCGAAAAAGTTAATACAGATCGTCCCCTTAATAAAACGATTGTCTATAGTTATTATACCCTATTGTTTTATTGAAGGGACGATATTTGCAGTAGAGGTAAGTAACTAAGTGAAAGTTCTAAAAATCAAATTTTCCTTATACAGTCATTCTGTAATCCTTACCAAATTGTTGTAGCCATACAAATACTAAGGACAAGATTAGTATCTTAAAATTTCTTATGTCGAACATATTTCTGATATTTGATATTTTATGCGAGCACTTTTACAGCCACTTTCAACAAAAACTCAACTGAACAAACGAAGGTCTATTTGCAATTGTGATTTGCTTGCATTATTGCGTGCGACTTTTGATTGGTAACGACTCCGGAGACCGACCATTTGAGTTATCGAGTAATTGAAAAAAAAAAACGAAAACGAAAGATTTAAATGAATGTTTATCTGTACATGGATTCATTGCAATGGAACTACATATGCATTATTTAGATACAGAAAAAAAACATTAAAAAAGCGTATTTATTTCATTGACACAGAACACTTTATTTTCCACGATAACACTTAGTGGCCATTAGATCGATCTACTCGTGCATAAAAGATACATTTGTACTGAGGTTTTTTTTAAAAAAATCACATTATTTTTCTCTTCAATTAAAAAGTTTACATTGTCCTGTGTTATCTTGACATTTAATTACCTTAACATTCCTAGAACGAACAGACGGGGAACTTTAATTGAGTCAGTATTCTGTACACGATTAAATTTGTGTACACACTGACCGGGACCTTGGTTTTAAAGACGGCTCGAACGACCATTGATTTTTCTAGAAAAGATTTTACATTACTTAGAAATTATTATCTTACTAGTAAAATGCACTAAATCGAAAAACTTGTATTTTTGAAAAACGTTTATTTTTGAAATGAGATCGGCCAACAAACATTTCTAACGAAAACATAACATCAAGCAACGAAACCATTGCTCTTTTACGCGAAAAGTTTCCGGACCGTGTTATCTCTCGAAAAGGTTATCACAATTGGCCACCGAGATCTTCTGATTTAACACCTTGCGACTTCTTCGTGAGATAAAGAATACATATTGATTGGTTTCTTTTGTTGAACTAAAAACTGTATTTCACCATCCTTTTTAAGGAATAATTATTAAATCGCACCAAACAATCGAATAGTGAGTAGCATAACTATAATTACAATAAATAATTTCCCATTTTTCCAGTCAGCGCTTGAATCAGCAACCACTCCAAATCCTTCAAATGTTTCGGCACTCCAACCATTCTCTTCATATATATAACGATTTATAGATGAATATATCGTAGTATTCGGTGGCATAGATAAGTCTATTTGACTCATTAATGGTACGCCATTAAAAGACATAAGATCTCGAATGTTCTGAAGCTGCATAACATAAAGTAAAGAATATTAATTCAAAAAATAATCGTATACGTATTCAGAATACCTCAGCCGGAGTTATTTCAATGGGAGTCGGGAAATCCAACCATACGACATCAGTACCGCATAATCCGGGCGTTGGCTGTGTGATTGCACTTTTTCCTAGGTATACATAGTAAACATAGGACATTTCGATGACATTGAATAGGGCCGGAGCTTCGTCTGTTAGGGTTTTTTCATTTGGATAACGAATATCAGCCAAAGCATCATACAGTCCTGTATTATAATTCAATTGGAATACCTTAAAGATAAACGTTTATTTTATTTATTCAAAATTGGCTATAAACACAATTTCGTGGCAAGTCAGATGGTTTTTTTTATTTATATTGGAATAACTACTGCAGTATATACCTCTCTTAAGTCTAATAATTAAAAATATCGTAATAAATTATAGTCGACCGGGCTACCGTGGTGTGGTAGGTAGTGTGTGCGACTATATCACAGAAGAATACGAGTTTCCACCTCGTAAATGTTGGCGACTTTACGAGTAAGACATGTAAAACTTCTCTAGAAAAGACGGCTTTAAACAGTAGGTCTCGGTCAGTGAGTATATAAATTATATTCCATCCTATTTCTGCCTATGTGGTCAACTATTCTACTATTTACTTATTTCCCCTAATATATCATTGAGGAACAGACCGAAAATATATGGTCTTACCAGGATGCGAACTTGGATTTGCCGAGTGATAGTCTCTTACACTACCTACCACACCACGGCCGACCACACACTACCTCATTACGTTAATGCTTTTCTTTAATGCTTTTCTCGAGTAAAAAAAAGAGAGATAAAATGTCTTAAAAATATGTTTGTATACGATCAATTATATGCTTGGAGACGGACATGTATTTCTGTGTATACATATTATATTTGGCCAAACCACATCATTTTCCGCAAAATCTCTAGCTGCCATCTTTGGAAAAATCCGCGTGTCACTTGGGTCGTCATACATATTTCATATTTACCGTATGCTTAAATGACATAATAGCAATTCCCAAATTTTTGGTAGCAGCTCTCTGGAAATTGTCATATCTGGTATTTGAGAATATCAAGTGTAACTCCACCGTCGCCGCTTTCTCGTCATCGTTGTCAGCCACATGTTCATCGTTCAGCCAATTAAAGTGCATAAATTCAAAGCGATATTGATCAGCACCCAGTGGACCCTTCGCAATGACCGGTACTTCATTTTGATAAGTATATCTTATGACAATCGTCTGGCCATTATTTTCCAAAGTGGCTGTGAGTGGAACTCTAGAAAAGCGTATACATTCCAAATTACTCATATTTCTGGGGAAAATATTAAAATTACTTCGATTTGATGGAATCTGATGTTTGCCCACACAAGAAGTGCCGAATGTTCCAACTGAAATTGAGAAAGAACATATTTATGTATTATGATTATGAACTACATATCATCTACATATATTTGTAAATGATTCAAAATTAAACTCTTGCGTATATTGTAAAGCATTGGTACACTTAAAATTCTCCTTTGTATAATATCAGTTCAACTTTGATTGTATATTCAAGGGAGGTCATTACCGATATAATTATGTAATTAAATGTTTTTAAAAATTAAAATCTCAAACCTTTTGGAATCCTTACCAAATTGTTGCAGTAATACGAGCACTAATGATACAATTAATATTTCAAAACTTCCTTTATTGAACATATTTTGCTTTTTTTATTTTATGCGTGTACTTTCACAGCCGCTTGCAACAAAACCTCAACTGCACAAATCACAAAATTTCCAAATGTGGTTTGCTTGCATTATTGCGTGCGACTTATGATTGATAATGACATCGAGGACCGGCCATAAATGTTGGCGACTGTTTAACAAAAATTGAAAGATGCAAATGCATGTTTATCATCAAATGCCCTCATTCCAATGGGAATAGATTATTATGAAATAAATATTTGCATATGATATTATTTAAGTACATATATGAACATTAACAAAATAACAACATAGTTTTGACCAGAGCTTCGGAGTAGAGTCGAAATTGCTCGACTCCGACTCAGGACTGGACTCAGACTTCAGCTGAAAATTTTAGTTCCGTCTACTATTCCTATATGCTATATTACACTAAGGTTTGGATCTTAAAGATAAAAAGTTTATATAATTGAAAATAATTCTATTTTTAAAAAAATTTAACAGATTAACTTGTTTTCAATACCTTTAATATAGTTCATGGGCAATGTTAGTAAATAAAACTCATACGACTCCAGACTCCGACTCTAGTCAAATTTGTCAGATTCGTTTGTAATTCTCACATGAAACTAATGAAAAGCCGCTCTTCATTAAATATTTCTCACACAATAATTAAATAAACCTTTGCCTTTCCCAATCAAATGTTATTACCTTGAAATTAAGCAATTTTTTAATTAAATAACAAATTTTGTTTTATTTTCAGTCCGTGGGTGGAATTTCTTTAAAAAAACGAATGTATTTTCAAACAATTTTAGTAACTATTAATAAATGAAGTGGTTTGATGTTAGGAATCATAATTTTCATTTCACTTGTCATAATTTATAGTAGCCCCCTATGTCAAAATGTCGAAAATGTCATAGACAAAGTTTCCATTTTATGTATTTAATAATCGCACTTTTTTAGTTTATTAATAACATTTGGATAAAGTAAAGTTTTTCAAAAAAATAAATAGCTTAGATAAAAAAATCGCGGGCTGAGGCCAACAAATGATGAAAACAATAAAATGGTGCGTATGAATAATATGAACGTGAAATATTTCTTAACAATCATACGCCAATCACTGTGATTCATTGGAAAAAGGTCGGTAGGTTGTTTGCAGAGAAGGGAATTGGCTAAAATCACCCTGTAGAAACACTGTGTCAAACTTGATTACCTCGGCCGTGACAAAAGTTTCCATATTAATTAATCATTGTTTGTGATATTTTACAGTTTTGTAATTGGACGCTGATATTGGACGAATATGTGATTACTAAAATACAAAATACTATTAAACTTAATGTAAATAAAACTAAGTGAATAATTACTCACTGTGACGGAAAACGATATGTAGCGCATGACTGTGTGGCATGGCGCTCCATCAAGCAATCGTCCAAGTCTTCAATCATGACGCTGTAGCAAATTTTCAAAGGAATATGGGCCAATGATGCTGCCGCTCCAAAATCCGCCCAAACTGTCAATCTCTATGAATGCATTGGCTTATCGATGATCACGTACAGATTCCAATTCCTAGATACGACAGTTAGCACGATGAAAATGTACTTCGTTGGAAAAGATGATTGGCCGAGCAACAGCTGTAACGAAGCCAATGGTCGTGTCCCTTCAATTGAGCGTAAAGCGACTCATTTCATTTCATGAATACTGACTTTTTGTCCAGATTACACAAATTTTCCTTAACCCTGGAACGCTAATGTTAGTCGTTTCGACTAACATTTTACGTGTATTTATAATGCCTAGAAAAATAACGTTAGTGTTCCAGGGTTAATAAAGTTTTATAAAGCTGTTATACATTTTTATGAATACGGAGGATAGTGTTTTGGAAATTATTTTTAAACTGGCTTCAATTTATGTTCATTTATAATTTAAAAGCTAATATAAGACAGTTTTCTTCACTATTTATGTTCACCGAACGGCTTTAGTTTTATTACGTATTTTCATTCCAACATACATATTTGAATAAATAAAAAACTTTGAATTATTTCGATTTGCGTTGACGCAATTCTAATAACTCTTTGTATTGATCCAATGAGCCGTCCTCGTGTTTTGACGTAAAAACATCCTCATCTTTTTGCACCTTCTCCGAACTTTCACGTGGTGTGTCCTTAGACTTTTTGATTTTGTCACGTACACGTTTTCCCAAACGGGAAGCAGCCAAAACTTTACTAACCTTGGAACTCTTCATATATCGTGAATGCCAGGACTAATGGGAAGAAAAATTAAAAAAAAAACAATTAATTAGTAATAAATTACAGTCGATTTAAAGCTTTTGATTTTAAATGTGTATTCCACCACAGGGGTTTTTTAACTTTTTTAAGGTTCTCACCATCTTATAATTACCCAGGCACAGAAAAATGTAAACCATTATTATTATAATAATTCAGTGTACTGTTATATAATTTATATATAAATGAATTGAGAGTTAATCATCCAGTGACCAACAAAAAAATGCATCTGAGACCCAAAAAATATAAAGTAAAATTTTCATTTGTGATTTGGGACCCATTATCCTGGGGCTCTCATTCGTTTCAACGTGTAAAAAAGATAGAGGAATGGATTTATTATAAGAAACAATTCGTCCGTCAAATAGAAATACTGTATTCATTAAACGGTTTTGAAAACTGGGCAAACCAAACAGAATGAAAAGATACAACAAATACTTAGAACGTTTTTTTTTTCGTAAATTAATAGCGCCAGACTACTTCGTAAATAGATCAACTGCGTTTCGAGTTAGACGAACTAACAGTTTACCAGTAAAATTATGTGCTGGAAGAAAATGGATATTTTTCCTCAAATATGATCTGTCGGTTAAACAGATGAAAAATCAAATTATCGCAAAGCAGCTGACCAGTTATGTCAAATGTTTTTATATAAAGTTTATAGACTAATTTCATATCGGTTTCAAATTTCAAAAATCCAAATCAAATTTAGAGTTATGAGCTCTACATCAATCTGCTATTACTTATATGGGGTATGATTATGGTGTTTATTGGATGCTGGATCTTACCTGATTATCCGCTCTCTTCTCCTCATCGCTGGAACCACCGTTAGATTTTCCCTTTTTGGATTTCTTCTTCCTCTCTGGCAATACTTCCGCTGCATTTTCTCTTACAAATGCCGATGACTTTTGAGCATTAACTTCGCTTTCCAGCTGTTCGTCCATTTCATCCTCCAAATCTTCACCTAACGAAATCACATCATCATTTCGATCCTCGTCCTCATCTTCATCGGCTTCAGGCTTTGCCGATGCAGCCGGAGAATTTAATTTAGCATCATTGGCATCCTTTTCTGAACTACGCACAGACTCTGTATTATTTTCAGGTTTCCCCGACTCGACATTCTTATCATTTTCGGTCGTGTTTTTCCTATTATCGTCCTTCTTTTCTTTCTCCTTTTCTTGAGTATCCAATTTATGTAAATTGTCTAAAGGGGGCATGTTGTCAACGTCGTTGTTGCCTTCACCAAGTTCACCAAGTTCACCTTCTTCGGCTTCAGATTGTTCACGATCTCCTGTCACTTCAGATAATGATTCTTGATCTTTGGTTTCTATAACTTTGGAGCATTCAGTTGGTTTACCAGGTTCTAGGTTGTTAGCATCACCCTCATCCGATGAATCGTCGATTAGTAAAGTTTCGGGCTCCGGAACAATGGGTATTACATCTGGTGATGGTGAACGGCTTGCAGTTTCCTTTTTAATTGTTTCCATCTGATTGTCCTTGTCGTGTTTTGGATTACTTGCTTCATCCTGGCTTTCTTTTCCAGTCTGATTTTCCTTTTCCTTGTCGTCGTCTCTATTCTGTGTCGCTGAATTCCGATAGTTGCGTTTGAGTTTGATCTTTTTCGTTTTACGCATCTCGTCGTCCTTATTTGAGGATTTGGGCACTGCATTTGACGAATCCAGTGATTCTCTTACGCTCGATGATCGTTTGCGTTCGTTTTTATTAGAGTCCGTTGATTTTTTTGATTTCTTATCCTTTTTGGAATTTTTCTCGGTGCGGCCGTCACCATCAGAATCCACTTCGATTTTTGTGACCGGCTCTAAAGCCAATTGTGATCGAATAGCTCGGGCTCTTGCTTGTAACTCCAGTAATTCCAAAACACTTATTTGGCCATCATCTACGAAAAGGGTTCAATATAAACATTTGTTAAAGGATTTGTATATTTCAAGTAGCATAATAAATGTATAAGCCTAAAACAGAGTTGCCGTGGTCAGTTTTTTATACTAATAAATATTGTTCAAATGCGATGGCTTGTTGTGAATAAAAGCGAAAACTCTCCATCGGTTTTCATGACATATGTCTCATTTTACGTGTAAGATATGTGGTATTAAAATAACAAAAATGGAAAATGTCTTTACAACTCCACTAAAGGCAAACGCTAAACACAATAAATATTAGTTAAATTTTTTAAAATGTATTTACTGCCTATTTCCATAAAACGAATTTGTTCGTACGTTACAAATTATCAAAATGGATGGCGTAATAAAATGGGTTTGTATCAATAATGAGACCTTATACGTGTCGATATCTGTCATATATATGAAAATAAGAATTGAATAATGTCGGAAACCCATTTTATTGCGATTCCAATATTGAAGATTTGATACGAACGACCAAATTCGTTTAATGAAAACAGACAGTTAAACGTAATCGAAAAAGTAGTTTTCGAAAAAAATCCAGGCAAAAAAAATGAGACCAATTATGAACTCAGAGAACCAGAGTACATCAGAAATGTGCAGTCGTTCTCATTACAAAAAAAAAACATTTTATTTTTTCATAGTCTAATAGTAAGTTCATGGTATAGCGAGGACACTTCCAACTTGGGAAATAACACCGACAGACGATCAAGATATATTTCTCACAATGTGCGCTAGGATTTTTCTAACACGGGTAATGAAGCGGTTATGTTTATATTTCCGATTAGTAGGCGGGTCGGGTTTGGAAAAACTTACTAGTTATTAGACCCAAAGATAACAATCGGATTACATTCACAAGTCATTGAACATTGGAAAATCCCACCTTTTTTACAAGGGTAACTGCAAAATTATTACATATTCGCCGTTGCTTCGTCTGTTATCCAAAACCGTGTTGATGGTTTTTATTTATTTTTGAAAATTTAGATGCATTTTTACCTATGACTCTCAACTTACGAATAACAAGTATTTAAAAAAAACCTGATGTGAACTGTAGGTCCGTTCAAATATACAAAGACATTTTTTTTTAATTTGTTTTTCGTTCGAAAGTATCAGTTTTTTAATTTATTTACCTCCATTGCCGTCATTTGTTTTTGGTACATCGTTTTTGGATACGATTTTGTCTTTATCGCCAGATTTTATTGATTTCTTCTTTTTAACTGAAAAAAAAATTAAGAATATTCATATTAAAAATTAATACAATTTGACAACAATAATATGGAAATGAACTCTGGAGTAAGTGAACATACAACTGCCGAAGAAGAGGACAAATTTACAGTATTAAATGGGCAACGAGATTTGGAGGAACAGCTCACTGCATTTAAAAAGGCCTGTGATGAGCACGATAAACATCGTCGTAAACGTTGTAAACGACGTTATTACAATTTGGGTCTAATGGCCAGGATTGTATGCCATACCACAGCCGAAGAACTAAAGGTGCTTTTGAAGAATGGCACAAAGACCTTACTTATAGATACGGTTACAAATAAAACCAGTGATGTTGAGAAAATGACACTAATGATAAGAGAAGCAGTGGCCGAACAACAGACTGAAGAACCATTCATTCAATTTGTGGTAGGTTTAACAATGGAAATCACCGGTGATTGTTGTCGAATTGGCCGAATACGTAATAATTGTTCCCTGTTCATGGAAAAGGGTGGCATCATTACCCTGACCACTGATATTGCGTATAAATATTGTGGTTTCAAAGAAATCTGTTATGTCATCAACTTGCACTACTATTTGTACACACTCCGTTTTGGAGATGAAATTAAGCTCGGTCATGAAGTCCGTGGTCGCATAGTAAAGAAATTGAAAGATAATATAGTCATACAAATCGAAGATGCCGGCATAATCAACTCTTACGAGTGGATTGAAATACCCAATCAGTGCTGCTCACAGCAACACCAAACATTAGCCGATATGTTTAAACAGGATCTAGAGCTAGCCGCTATAGTTCAAGCCGATTTTCTGTTAATACCACGCATTCGTTCTATAGCATTCCTCAAGGCATTACGCTACAATCTTAAAGATAATTACAGCTTCAAACTGATTGGCACCATCGATTTGGATTATGCCAGTGCCAAAATGATGGATGTCATGGCTATCATAAAGCTTTTGGACTTCCTTTGGTTACCCAATCTCTTCCACTTAACTGAAGCCATGTACAGCTATGTTTGCCAAGATGTCATACCAATTGCCAAATGTCTAGGGAAACCCATCATAGGTTCAGTACCCTTGGAGCGTTGCAGTGAATTTCGAGTTTTTGAAAATCACGATGTTTTATGGAAAATCGATTGTATGTTTATTGAAAAGAGTGCGTGGTGCCATAAATATCCACTGATAGTAAAAAAATTACTGCCACTGAAGGATTACCGCCGGGGAGTAGTGGAAAATACCATGGCATTGCGTGAAATCCTAAGCTCATACAAGTCGTCGGTGAACTTTATAATACGCACCATCAGTTCTATAGAATGTCAAGCTATTTTTCTTTATTCCAAATGTGAATCGGCTGCAGTAGCTTTTGCTCGCGTGGAAATCTATTGTCCCGTATATGTTTTAGTGCCGCTGGAAGACATTGATGAGGGAGACGATTCCGAGTTGTTGCGCCGCATACAATTGGCAAAAGTTTTTAGTCTAAGGCGGAATCTTCGCCCGATTATATATTCAAAAGAAATGAATGAATTTCAATATAAACCCATTGATTTTGGCATTGAGTATGCCCGTGGCAGTGGTTCTATTGCAACGGGAGATTTCGTAATAACAATTCAAGCGGGCAGAGAAGGTGGCGAAGATGGTGTTCAACTGGGCGTTGGTGAAGATGTAGTTATTATGCGAGCTTTCTATGTCGCCCCAATAAAAGTTGGTGAGAAATTTAAATGTTAATATAACGAGAATGGATGAATAAAACAAGAAATGTTAATCATTCTTTAAAAATTAGAAAAATTCCAACTAAAGTAAACAGTAGTAATAAATCTGTTTTTAAATTAAACAGTAGTAATAAATCTGTTTTTAAATTAAACAGTAGTAATAAATCAGTTTTTAAATTTTTTCTACTACAAACATTGACTTGTGGAACTCTTCTTCGACTGTGAAGAACCTATCAGCATATTTCCTGAATTCTATCATGAGCAAAGGTAGAACCTGGTGTTGATACTCTTCAGTGCACGTTTGATGCTAGGGACGTCAAAGGTGCACTGGCGTGCTGTTCAAGGTTGTAAAGGAACCTGCTCCCAATGCATCGTTGCATGATCTGCAGTAGTCATCCGGAGATGTACCCTTACGATTTGGCATCTTGCTTTTAATACAGTGATCCTGTAAGAATGCTGAGACTCTTTTTGCCGAAACCCCATTCGCGGCTTCATCCTTTGGTGTTGGATTTTGATACACACACAATAACCAATTTTAAAGGACATTTTTCCTTAGACATTTTGCCGTAGAATGAATTTACTAAATTTATCATTCCGTTTGCAACACCTTAAAATATTGATATATTGATCACAGATGTTTTACCCACCACGTTCGGCAAACGTTTTATCAAACATGTACCGATGTTATGAAAACAATTCAGGTCCATACGAGGAAGCCTAATGTACGAAATCGTGTTCCACAAATAGTGGGACCTTTTGTTAATTTTTAGAATTATATTTGGTCATGTCGAAGAAAAACAATATGGCGCTGTAAACGACCAACCAACACCAACAATGCAGATGTACGTTAAATATTTATACCGATATTACCTTTTTTCGCACCGCCTTCGATTTCACTATCCGACGATATTTCTTCCAACGAAACGTGTTCTGTAAATGTAAACCTTGTAATGTCGATGGAAGGATCATATTATCTACTCTACTGTACCTTCTTTCCTTTCAACATCATCATCGTCTGACGATTCTGTATCCGACGGACATCTGGTTGCCGATATTATTGACTTTAAACGTTTGGTTGATATACACAGAAGTTCATGTAGACACGCTTCTTCGATTTCTTCCAATCCTTGGGACTGCATTAACAAAAAAACAAAAATAATTATACACTTCCAGTGAAAAAGAAAATAAAATGAGGTAGAACTTATTTAGAATGTCCAAAAAGGAATGCAATTTGTGTTTGGGGGATAAGAAAAACCAAACTATTTCATATACGAGTGGGTGTTCGATAACATTTCGTTTGATCTGCTAAAAATGCAAAAATGCTTTAACGCACAACGGTTCCGTACATTCCATGTGTAGCTGACCACAAAGTAGCATCGATTTGTTAGCACGATACTTCGTTTAATTGATGTTGACATCATTCAATCATTATCTTGCTTTGCAACAACACAGAAGGAATGGTATCATTTTTATTTGTAATGTCTACTGAAGAAGGACTTTTGAGTCACACTGACGTAATGCAGCTGCAGCTGGTTGTGCAAACAAAGGTATTCAGCGCTGTAGACTTGACTGAAAGCGTTTCTTTCCGCTACAAGCCTATACAGACAACGAATAATAAAGCATTTTAGAGTACTTCGCCTTCGGTCGGATTACGAGATTTCATCTCCTGAGACAAGTTCAACGCCGACATCAGAATGTAATATTATGAATTATCTCGCAATGGCTTAATGTATACTGTGTGGGTGGTAGTTTCCACGACATCCATACTGTCATGATGCTTAATGTGAATGGTACATCATTCCATCACGACATCCATACTGCCATGATCCTTTATGATAATCATTCGACATTATTTGTAGAGTTTTCTACGAAGAAATAAGAAAGTACAATTTATATTTTGAGGAAAAGTTCCGCAGTTTATATTTTATGTTTTTGGCGTCTGAGGATTCACTGATTCACGGTCTCATATTATTAATATTCGAAATGTTGCAACATCCTTCTAAAAGTTGGTTTCCACGCTTTATGAAACTGCGCCTTAATCATTTGTTGTGGTACTGGGGTCTCCAAGCCAGAAATGGCTGTCTTATTAGCTTTGCTGATACTCTTCATTATGTGGGGTTTAAGAGTAAGTTTTCCATCAGTAAGAACTCCAAGAGATACTTTGTGTTCTAGTGAAGCGAGCGATACCGGTTTTTCTGGTTTTACTCCCAACCAGTTAAATGATGCTCCTCGTCCCTGTACCGCAATTGACAGGTCGCACAAGCTACGATTCATATTATTATTGATTCATATTATTCTTGCGAATACTCTCGTACTCCAAACCTCAATTAATTTCGTATCAGTTTCAGTTGAACATCCTACCTTTAAAAAATCCGGCGCTAAATTGCTGATAGTCTTGGGCTTCAAAGACCCAAATACTTGTTTTACCAGCTCCAGTCTATCGTCTATGTAATGCAACATAGGTTGTGGCAGCCGATCTTCATCATTCTTCTCCTTTTTCACTTTTATAGGTTTGGGCAACTTTGCCGTCTTCTTTTTGGTGGTTTTATGCATTCCAAGATAGAGGAGGATGGCAGTCTCGAACTCCAAGTTATCACTGCACAGCTGACTGGCAGAGAACCGAACCGAAGCAATGACAACAATGGCGGCGGCTGGTCTTTTTTGTCCAGTCGGCGGCGGCGTCGTGGTGGCTGAGAAATTCAATTCCCACCCTACCATGCAAAGACCCTGAATGAAAAACATAGTTCGTGACCTCTTTAGACCGGATCGGATATCATTTAAATGTATTCAATTTCAATTTTCAATTTTTTCAAACAATATGAACAAAAAGGTCGGCCAATGAAAAACAAGCGTTTTATCTGAAAATATAAATAGGAGGGCACACACCTATCCGAAACTACTTCTGTAGTCTTTCGAAACAATTGCAATTTCACATTTACCTCTATTCCCCTATAAATGTAACAAATAGAGCCCGAACACCATGCCAAATACTGGCGCTATCAGGTGTTTATACCTGTCGATTGACCGTGAATGGGCTTGTGGTGTGATTGTGTCAGTTGTTGGAGCAATATCAAAAAGAGTTTGATATTTGTATCATTGTTTCAGTTTGTTGTGTGGTGTATTTTAATATTTTCTCATTTAGGTATCAAGTATCAAGCAGTAAACATCGTCCGAATATAAAATCAAAAAAAAAATTATAAACATATAAAAAATTATTTAAATCTTCTTTGAACTGATTGTCAACTCTTCCAGAAGTTTGTGTTACATAATTACTCGTTTTTTCTAACCGAACATGTTTTCACAACAACTTTTTCCTCGCACTATTTGTAAATTTATGAACATTGTCCCAACGTGATGGTGTGATATGTGTTTAAGCACAATCACTTAATTGCTCCAGTTTGCTGGTATCGTGTATGGGCTCTATAAAGTCACCAACACAAATAATAACCCAGCCTTTTTCAATATTTGAATTACTAATCGGTTAACTTACACAAAAACCGGGTTATGTATTACCAGTGAAAAGTACTAAAGTACTATAATAATCAACGCTGACTAATGTCAGCTGATTTTGGCACTTTGTTTACGGCACGAATGGCACACCAACTCAAAAAAAAAGAATTAAAAAATAAAGTTGTCGGAGTGAATTTGTGAAATTATCAAGTGAATATATAGATAACATAATCGGTAAGTTTAAGAAACTAAATAATATGTTCCTTTTCTTGGATCTAAACCACTTCAACTTCCTATCAATGAACGTCATACGATGACAGCTCTGACAATCTCAGCTGAGAAAGAGAGGAAAACGTCGGTCGGTCGTTAGTTTCACAAAGATTGTACGCCTGTCAAAATCTCGCTTTCGTTCGTTCCGTGCGTAATTATCGTTGTGTTGTGAAAAGCCGGAAAGTAATGAAAAAAGAAAAATGCCAGCCCATTAAATAATTAAAATGTGAAAAAGAAAATCAATCGTAATATTCTCTGATGATAACTAGAAACTAGGCATGCGAAAAAACTGCTGAAAAGCCAACAAAAAATTTTCGTTGAAAGATAAAAAAAAATATATTACGTAGTCAATTGTAGTCATTGTGCACGTATTACAATTTAATTGTGACACGATGGACCGAGGTGGAAGTAATGGCAACAGCAGCAGTCTGACATTGGAACTGAGTACCAATAAAGGAGGGAGCAATTCCAGCTTGAATGCCAAAGAATTGAGACAGCAAAAAGAAGATGTCACGCTGTATGTGAAGAAGGTCGGCAGTGCTCTGTTCTATGGAATGGCTTCCTTTATGATAACTGTCGTCAATAAGACTGTGTTGACCTCATACCAGTTTCCCTCCTTCTTGTTCCTGAGTCTGGGTCAGCTCACGGCTAGCATAGTGGTACTGGGCATGGGCAAGCGTTTAAAGATGGTCTCTTATCCTCCACTACAACGCAACACCTTCAAAAAAATCTTCCCCCTGCCGCTGATATTTCTGGGCAACATGATGTTTGGGTTGGGAGGAACACAGGCGTTGAGTTTGCCAATGTTTGCAGCTCTGCGAAGATTCTCCATACTGATGACGATGTTGTTGGAATTGAAAATACTGGGGATACGGCCATCTGTGGCGGTACAAGTCAGTGTTTATGGTATGATTAGTGGCGCTCTGCTAGCAGCTTCCGACGATTTGTCCTTTAACATGCAAGGCTACACTTTTGTGATGATAACAAATGCTCTGACCGCAGCAAATGGCGTTTATGTTAAGAAAAAGTTGGATACCTCCGAGATAGGAAAGTACGGGTTAATGTTCTACAATTCCCTGTTCATGTTAATACCCGCCTTGCTGATCACCTACGTGACGGGTGATATGGATAAATCCTTTGCATTTGGCGAATGGCACAATCCCTACTTTGTCACACAGTTCCTAATGAGTTGTTTTATGGGTTTCATCCTCTCGTACAGCACCATCCTCTGCACGCAACACAACTCGGCCTTGACAACTACCATTGTGGGTTGCCTGAAAAATATATGTGTCACATATTTGGGCATGTTTATTGGCGGCGACTATGTGTTCTCCTGGCTCAATTGCGTCGGCATCAACATCAGCGTATTTGCCAGTCTGCTCTACACATATGTGACATTCCGACGGAAACAAGCCCCCGATAAGGAACTACTTTTACCGACAACAACAAAAAGTGAAGCTGTTTAGAGATTGCACGTCAGAGAATTGTTTTCTATTCTTGAACTGCAGTGTACGTGTCGTCTATTGTATGTATGCAGAAGTAGAAGCTATGTATGTAGAAGCTGCGCGATAATATCGCGTATTTCTAATGTTTAACACCGACTTTCTGATTCTGTATTTGTTTGTTTAGTAACTACTTCAATGCGGTAAATGTCCGATCGACTATGATTACGATTAGATATAAATTATTTTGCGTTAGAATTTGTTTTTTTCTCTCTCTTAAGTTTAATTTAGATTATGTACGATGTATACAACAGAAGTATTTGAACGGATACGAAATGATACTACACTTTCATTATTATACCATTCCGAATGAGTGTGCTTTATTTGACATGCTGGCACTTCCGCTAATTTTGATTTAACTGGTCATTTTCTTATCTGAGCTAAAAATAAGCCGCAGATGTAAAAATCATCATACTAAAAGCAAAAGTAGAGGTAATTCTAGCAGGCCATATAAAACACGTCGAATATAGTGCAGTGTTTTCATTTGGTCTAAAAATATATAGGCGACATGTACGGTGATGCTGTTTGGATGGGGTTTGCATTTCCGACAAAATTACATCTGCCATTATTGGTTATGTTTAACTGCGGATTATACGATTCAAACAAGTTGGCTGGCTATTGCATAAGTGAGAGGCTATACAAACTAAGAGCTAAGAGGTCGCACTATAGGATTTAAATACAATAAATGGATATGCCTTTTTTATTATAAAGGCACATGACAAACGTGAACAAAGTATTAAAGATCAGGGGCATCAAATGCGGAGAGGTTTCACTGTTTGTTATTGAAAATTGACTAAATAATTCATAAGCATTAACAGGTCCCTGTTTGCAGTGGAAAAACTGTCAAAGGCAAGTTAGTTGTGTGTTTAGGGCAGCGAGTATGATAGTGATGTATGTTACATGTCATAGGTTCCCACAATATTTCGGTTAAATGGAAAACTCTAAGAAGTTCGATCTACTATCCCATAGAACGTTTTTAGGAGGGGGTTCGGGAAATTAAAACAAAGGGTTTATTTTTAACACCACTTCCTTGCACTTCTTTGCTATCGCTCACACAGTGCATTGCATTTATAGGGAACATCCCCTAATGTTAGTCAAAAAATGAAGGTAAATCTCCCTATTCTTTGTAATTGATAACAATTCGTGTCTCTACACTTGTAATCAAAATGTACTTCGAAATGACCTAATTCTTGAAGTATAGACTACAATAATATCATCGGTGAAATTCACGCACCGTCAAATTATACAAAATACAAACAATTTCTGAGAAAATTGGTTTAGATCTTTTAATAGGATTTCATGGATCATACAAATTAATGAGCAAAGGAATCAAATGTTGCTTCATTTTTCTTCAACATTTCTAATAAGTTTTATTCTAAGGGTTTTGTTAAATCTAAAATTCGTTCACTATAATTTCGGAGAAATTGAGTCAAGTTTTTTTCTACATTGTCCTTTTATAAAAATTAATACATGGTATAAACACATGTCGTGTCTAACAAGCTACAGAAAATCTATAAGTTTTGTTGAATGGGAGAAATATTTTATGCGTATGTCCAGATTTCGCCTGAATCATTATTTATTTTAATTCAATGCCAGTCGAGTGGTTTAAAATAAAATAACAATCCTGAATGTAAAAGTTATCTTTATATTCTGCAGACATCTATTTTGAATGAATCATTCCATCTCTTTTATAATTCAAGTAAAACACTGTACTATAACGAGTCATCTCTAGTTTGTTATCAACTGACTGACCCCCAAATAATGTATGTACGCGTAATCAGCAATCTAAAACTAAAACCTCAGTATAGTATTTGTAGAACATAATGATTTAAAAATACACAATTTTTTTAATTTGTAAATATTAAATATTACAAAACAAAACGACCAAAGCCATATATGAGATAGCATGTATTTCATTTGTATATTACTTTTTATCAGATAGATCAACAAGAAAATAAACTATAGCTGTTATAAGTTAAAGCATTCTATTCAATATATACATATGTATATATATTGTTTGTGTTTTTATCATCATACATACGTGCATACGTAGAATCACTTGAGACTACGTTTAACACGTATTCTAATACTTTTTATTCCCTTTTAAAAAACAAAATGTTGAAACTATTTTTAAACAAGTGTCATAGCTAGATAGTTATAAGTGAACCGAAACACAAATATTTTGTATATATATCTTAAAACCAGAATGTCGTATAAAAACTCAACAGGTATTTGCAAAATAATATAACGAATTTTTTTAAAATAAATAATATACAAAATATGTATGTCAAACACACAACAGTGACTTTTTTTTATTTACATATTTTCATATCTATAACATAGTCGGTTTTATATATTTTGTAAAAACTATGAACACAACGTTCTACAATGTCAGCTCTTTTAAATATTTACATACCGTCGCGCTAAGACTTATAGTAATAGTTAATATTTCTCCAGCTGCTACAGTTCTAGCAAGAAAACAATGTTATCAAAGCGATGGAGCTATATTAATTGGGATTTCCAATAAGTATTCGCCGATTTAATCTTTGGACATTTATTGTAAACGAACGGATCATTATGCTTTACTCACAGTTGTGTCCATTGCAATCATTTTGGCCACCTTTGTGGAATCTGCATCGATTTGAAGGGTCCTCGTATGCGAATGGTTTTTCCGGCGTTTGATAGGGTCTGTATCATATTAATTTGACCATCGGACAAGTCTACTGTAGGTCTTGGACAATAGGCGAAAGATGAAGCGCGATTTGGCGATGTGGATAACGACGAATCAAATGATCTAGCTGAGTTAGGTCAGATGAGCTCAGTGGATCTTAAGACACGTTGCTGTTTGTAATCACAGAAACCTTCACTTCTAGTATTATAGAAGTTGCTATAGTTTCCATATGTCGAAAAAAACATTTAAAAGTCCTGGATTTTTGAAAGCGTGCAGGAAATACTTCGGCTACAAATTACATCCACCAAAAATTAAAAATAACTCATTTATGGATAATTCAAAGGCAGTTCATGGACAGTGTAGCGAGGAGAGCGGAGGTGATGATAGGGGATAATAGGGTATACCACTATTTTGTCACCCTTCATCACCGCCGAAACGAGGTTTGGGTCATTCTGCCTGGATACGCAACTATCTAAGAACTCTCATCCGTTCATCATCGAATGGCCCGTCTGATATACGACACACTAGAGAGAAAATTCGTTTATACGCCGAACTATTGCATGTGAAATACTCTGCCAGCAACTGTATTTCTGGCATGTTTTGTTTTTGCAAAGTTAATCGGTTTGATTTATCTACATTATATATAAACAATTTTAATGTAGATAATAAACAATGTAGCAAATGATTTTATTTTTATTTTGTTCCAGAACCGTCGATCTTCTCTGCACTGTTGGTCGTTTTTTGCTACTTCTCCACTGAATTTTGCTCTGAGAATCATTTACATCGAGAGCTGTTGATTTAGACCATTTCCGGCTTTAAAATGCATTTTTATAATTTTCTGAACGATAAGAATTTACTCTTATTCTTGATAGAGATGTGAAACAGTCTACTATTTCATATCGCATAACACGTGCTAATATACCAAAACAATGGCGTGGAATGAAAAAAAAAACACGTGGTCGTGCGCGAATTTGAAAAATTGTTTCCGAAATAAGAAAATTTCAAATATCTGTATTTAACCAATATTATTAACAAAAATGGTCTACCCCGTAGTCGAATATATTGACGCGGACGATGGAAAGAGGTATCCGCTCCCGAGGAAAAGAAGATACATCCACTATAGGACCGATTATGAGGCAATCGTACAACCGTACGAAGACGGAAAGACTCTACCCCTATTCAAGATAAGCAAGCTGCTATATTCATTATCTGATGATTTCGAGATATTTTACGTCTCGAGAAAAAAACTACGAATAAAAAGCAAAAATAAAGAAACCATCAATATGCTATCGGAGAATGAAGATATCTTGAGGACATACAAGATATTCATACCTCTCGAACTTTCTGAAACTAAGGCTGTAGTAGAAATACCGGCAAGCTCGCAGAACACTGAAGAATATATCTACGAGAATATCAAAATTAAGCACTTTCAAGAGTACGGCCCCTTACTTGAAGGCACCCGGATCACGGAAATTAACCGTTTTACCAAGCCTGATGGTGAGGATAAGCGAAAGGACTTAGACCTAGTAATGATATCATTTACGGGATACATGCTCCCATCCCATGTGGTCATGGACAGGATCATATTTCCCGTAAGGCCTTTTATAGAACGCATATTACAATGTAGAAAATGTTGGAGACACGGTCATTCGGACAAAGTTTGCCGAAGACAAAATGGAGTCTGCTCACGATGTGGTGCATCGCACCCCGGTGAGTGTGACAAGATCCCTAAGTGTATAAACTGTGGACAATTCCATGACGCAAAATTTAATGGATGCGAAATGAAGATACGACTCCGCAAAGAGGCCAGAGAGAGGGCCGAGGAGAGAACACCAAAAAAATTTACATATTCGCGAAATTTACCAATAAACCCCATAGCAAACAACACATTCTGCCTGGAGGAGAACGACTTCCCCACCATATCCAACAAACGGCCTAAAATGGCCGTCAGGGATAATGACAGAAATAGAAAACGAAAAAATAAAACCATGCAGGTAAATGATAATGAAACCACAAACCTAACGTCGTCTCAAATGGACCCCCACGAGACTCAATCCCAGATTATTCCGGCAGTAGCCATAAGTCACACAGTTGCGACAGGTGGACAGCTGCCAGAATCAACCGAACCCAATATTTTACAACCAATAACAGCTTATGAGTCCACATCAGCTGACAACACTCAGTTACCAGTGTACTCAAAACTCAAATACAGTCAAATTATAAAATCTCAAATTAAAACAACCATTCAAAAACCTTTAAATAGACATACTCCGGTACAAAACACCAACACAGACACTACAACTGATAATATAACCCTAAATACTTCCCAGGAAGACTTCGAATCATTCCAGCAATCAATTCAATCCGCTATAATATCTCAAGATCACGATTTAAGTGATTACCATGAGATTAGCTCAGATTAATATAACAGGTATAAAAAACAAAAAAACCCAATTGGTGCAGTTTCTTGAGGATAGTGACATAGACGTGGCACTAATCTCAGAAACATTTCTCGATCCAGCAGATAAATACGATATCAAGAATTACAACATCGTCCGAAAGGATAGACCGACGTACGCTGGAGGCGTAGCTATTTTGCTGAGAAAGACTATATCATTTAACACCCTTGTGATTAATGCACCAAACCAACGGATTGAGATTGCTGCTTGCGAGATAGACTCCTATATAGGAAAAATAGTTATATTATCAGTATATACTCCACCATCTGCCAACTTTCGATTGGCGGACTTACAAAACATTATATTACAAATACCACAGTCTTCCCACCTCATGATTTGTGGGGATTTCAACGCCCACCATTGTATTTGGGGTGGAAATAAGACAGACGACAAAGGAAGAACTATTATCGATTTCATAGAAACGAATAACTTAGTTTTACTTAATGATGGATCCAAAACCTATTTTGGTTGTGCAAACCCATCCGCACTAGACCTATCCATATGTTCCACATCCCTGGCCTTGGTGTCGTCGTGGACTGCGACTAATGAGTGTCTGGGAAGTGCACACTGTATGATACACATTGATTTACAGCTGAGACCTATACTTTACCATAATGTATCATATGGCGTACCCAAAAACATACCAAAATCCTTACTAAACGAGAAGACCCGGCATATATTATATAATGAAGAATTTACCAACAGCTCTGATGAGAACAAATTTGAAATATTCGCAAACAACTTTTATGAAGCCTTTAAGACCAAAACCACTGCAAAACGTCACCCAGATAAACCCTGGTGGAACACTAAGTGCAATAGAGTCAAGGCCGGCCAAATAAAGGCCATTGCACAACTAAGAAAAAATCCTTCCCGAGAAAATTTAAAGAAAGTTTTGGATAAAAAGAAAGACTATTTCTATACATTAAGAAAAGAAAAAAGGATTGGTTGGAAAACCATGTGCGATAATATTAACTCAGATCTAACGGTATCTGAGTTATGGAACACAATAAAAAAATTTAGGGGCATGAACATCCCTAAACCGCACACACTACCTCCTTCGTGCGTAGAAAAGTTCACAGACATCCTATCAGGTCCAATTGGACCGATAAATAAATCACCATACCTTCCAGATATTCAAAAAGACGAAGAATTTTCAATAAATGAGCTCAACATGGCAATATCAGTCTCAAAAGACACTTCTGCGGGAATAGATGGCATAAGGAACGGCCATATAAAGAAATTTGATGAAAACATCAGACATTCTCTTCTCAGACTATATAATTACGTTTTTAAAAGTGGCAATATTCCACCTTCGTGGATGAAATACAAGATTGTGCCATTACACAAGAGAGGTAAACCTCCCGACGACCCACAATCCTACAGATCCATTGCACTCACATCCTGCTTACGAAAGTTATTCGAGAGGATGATACAAACCCGAATAGACCACCTGCTGGAATCAAACTTTAGACTGAACAATCGTCAATCAGGCTTCCGTCGAGGCAGATCCACCTATGATAACACCACGGCCCTTTGGTCGGCCATCCAACTTGCAAAAGCGGAAAATAAATACGTCGCCTGCATCTTTTTGGACATAAAAAACGCCTTTGAAAACGTGAACGTTGACAGATCGCTTGGAGTAAGTGAACACACAAGTATTATCATCCACAAAATGTTCCAATACAAGGATATAGCTATGGATACAAGAGGGATGACGATTCACAGAAGATCTTTTACCGGTACTCCCCAGGGTTCGGTACTAAGTCCACTCAGTTTTAACGTATATGTCAACGAAATATTTGAGAACAGTGACATCGAAGTACTAGGATACGCTGATGACCTAGTAATATTTTGCTCGGACGCTTCAGTCAATAGGGCAATTGAAAAAGTACAGAATGCAGTCAATTCGACAAACAACAAATTAATCAACATCCAACTTTCACTTTCGGCACTGAAATCGAAGGCCATGATATTCCCTCCGACGAATAGGAGACGTGTGTTTCCGTGTCGTGGAATGCATATTGATGGTCAGTTGGTCGAATACGTGACAAACTTCAATTTTCTCGGATTTACATTTGATACCAACTTAAAGCCTCATACGCACATTGAAAACATAAAACGAAGCTGTTTCCACTTCCTGAATGTCCTCCGCGCTTTATGTGGAGTCTCATGGGGAGCGGACCCACAAAATCTTCTAACATTATACTTCGGCGTAATAAGACCAAAAATAGAACATATGGCACCACTCTTGCTGGACTGTCCTCCTGCTGAATTATTAAAACTAGAAAGGTTGCAGTTTAAAGCCATCCGAATTGCCCTAGGAGCCATGGCCTCTACGCACACATTGGCCTTAGAACAAGAGGCCGGAGCGATGCCGATACCGGACAGATTGTCCCTCCTAGCGGATAGATACGTCAATAGACTTTTGGCAAATGAAAAACATCCAGCTTTGAAATACATCAAAAGTTACAATGAGAAGTTTAACACGGGACCTACATTCTTCAAAAAATTTGACCTTAAGATCAACAACTTCCAGATTGAGAAATACCAAAAACTATTAACATACCAGATTCCTATTAAGGCCATCACTAACTTTCCGACCGTCGTTTACTTAGACGTTAAAAAGAATACAGCTAATAACACCGATATTCAAAGAAAATACATAAAACTAATAGAGGGACGATGGAAGCAGTTCAAACGCATTTTTACAGATGGCTCCAAATCGACGAACAGAACGAGTTGTGGCTTCTGGATGCCTTTTGCAGACATAGAAGCTTCGTTTTCACTGAATAACATCTGCCCAATATTCTCAGCTGAAGCCCACGCTATTCTAGAAGCTCTACTCTTTATAAAAGTCAACGATCCCGGAAAATACTTAATAATATCGGATAGTAAATCAGTTCTACAAGCAATCGAATCCTTTGGTAACAACAGCACTCATTCCTACATTCTGAAAATTAAGAATGCATTATATGAGCTTGTACAGCTTGGCTTTACAATTCACTTCCTCTGGATACCCGGACATTCGGGCATTGATGGTAATGTGTACGTGGATGCCATTGCTGTGGACCACGTTGATACCAATGAATATCCTCAAATATCTTACAACGACTTAAGACCTATGGATAGGAAGAATGCAGTAGTGACATGGCAGAATAGATGGAATAATAGCGAAAAAGGACGACACTTGTACAACCTAACATCTAGAGTAGATTGCAGGCCATGGTTTAAGGACCAACATCTTCCACGCTATCTAATAACAATGGTATGCAGACTCCGATTTGACCACACCCGGACAAGAAAACATCTCTTTAAAGTAAATTTCATCGACACTGATTTATGTGATTGTGGCTCGGTTCAATCGATCGACCACGTCACGTTCGACTGCCCGAATGTAGACATAAATCACCGAAACAAACTTATACGAGAACTACAAAGATTCAACATTACTCAATACAAAATCATCGACCTTTTAAAAACAAGCAATTTTCATATATACAAATCCCTTCATACATTTTATCATAATGCGGATATCAAGATATAAGCTGAAAAACTTCAACTTATACAGTACCAAGAATATACACAAAACAACTTGCAAAAATCACCCCATCAATACAAACATTAAACAAATTCATAAATAACCCAACAAAGGTGGCAACATAGACCTAGTGTCTCAAGTCACATTTTAAATTTCCACACTGTGGAATTGACACAACATTGTTTGTGTCAAAAAAGAAGAAGAAGAAGAAAACAATGGCGTTTAAATATAATTTTTTCATGTTGTTTGTTTTTGTTATTTATGAATCTGTTGTATTTTGCTTTTGTTGAAAGTTTCATTATTGTTGCTCGATTCCAAGCTGAATTTGATCGAGTTCTGTTTTGTTGGCAAATGGAATACGGTTAAATTATGGATCGACAATGATACGTTATATACAGCCACATGTGGATGCGGTCGTCGTTGTTGGGAGGCTTAAGGGCGGCGGTGCTTTGTTATATTATTTTGAGAAAACATCTGATTCGATAAATTAGTGTAGTATTTTTTCTGAGCCACTGCGTTTATTTTTTTCTATAATAAAAATAAACAGCCACGCAAACAAATTACAATAAATTTTCCAACGAATAAAAAAAATATTGGCCTAATACAATACAAAATAATTGGGTCCAAGCTTATGTTAAGTTTTGAATGGTCCAGTTCGACTATAGTCCTTAATACATTTAACCCACTCTAGTATCCCATTTTGAAGTGTTCTTTTTAGGATTTTATCCTTCTGCAATGAGTAGAAGAAGCTGATAGGCGGTTTAACCGATCTGTCCGCTTTCTCAGTATGCATGGCTTATTCGAGATAGCTCATACGCAGCCTCATTGCCACTGGCCTGGAACCTCGTAAACGGTGGGAGAATTCGAAAATTGTTTGGAAATAAACCAGTCATTTTCTCTTCCAATTGTAGTGTGTTCGAACTTAAGTCTGGAAGATAGGATCAATGAGTCCAGCCAGAAATGAGCTACAAAGTTGGAAACCTCTGTTGTACAGCCATAACTATGAAACGCCAACAATAAAATCAATATTTGTCCAAATGACTTAAAATTTTCCCATTTTTCAAACTTCATAAAAGTCATGACAATGTTAAAAATTCAATATTCAATGAGATCTTTGTTAGTTGACATATTGTAATGCAATTGTGTATAGGGCTAACTCTAGATTATTTTGAATTCATCTACGTGTAGTAGTAAATGAAAATTAGCGAATAAAAAATATTTTTTATGTTCAAAAAGTTTTCACATACTAAACATTTTTTTCATTAAAGATGTTATTTTGATGTCTTTATAGGGATTTTAGTAATTCTGTTTCAAACTAACCA
This sequence comes from Hydrotaea cyrtoneurina, assembly GCA_958296145.1. NCBI lineage: Eukaryota > Metazoa > Arthropoda > Insecta > Diptera > Muscidae > Hydrotaea > Hydrotaea cyrtoneurina. The sequence continues at coordinate 38,248,042 of OY282515.1, read as the reverse complement.
TCTTCACATGATTGAAATCCGACTTATTTATTTATTCAAAAACCAATATTTCTCTCAATTAAATATTTTTAATTTTATTTCTACAAAGAGCAAAAAAAATATAATAGATAAACACGCGTACATACATATGTACATTCTCGGAAACCAAAAGTCGTTGATCTCTGGTCTAGTGTGTATTTTTTTCTGCTTTATAAAAACATTGAGAGCAAAAAATCTTTAGCTGAATATAGTACAAAATAATTACGTATTCGTTTATCTGACTTCTGTGAATGTTTGTTTTCGCATCGGCCACCTGTGATAAGAGCTGTGATTGGTGGACAGGGAGTGGGGCTATTCGCGGCGAGTATAACAAAGGTAACACACTGAGTGTGCATGCGTGAATCTACTAAGCAATGACTGCGGGGAGATATCATTCAAATATTTCTGGCCGGTGTACTTATGTTAAGAATATTTTTGTTATTTTTTGTTTTGTTTTCATAGTTAGAGGAGTACGTACGTAAGTAACATGGAATATGGGAAACGTCTTAGCAACAAACAACCGGTTGTTGAATGGATTTCGTCATCATATGAAACCAACAATCAGCGAACAACACAAGAGATGCCTTCAAGGTATAAATCTTTTTTAGTGATTTTTGTTAAAACAAATTAATTGTTGTCTCAATCAATGGTCCCAGAACATACTCGTACATACTTACATATTTAAAGATTTAAGTGTCGATATGTACATATACAATACTTGTATGCCTGTGTGTTTGTATGATATTTGTATATACATATACATACATAATGTACATGATTCTGTACATTTTTGAGCAATGATTAACTTAATTCTTCTACGTATTTATTTGCCATTCAATTCAATTTTAGTCGGTCAAGGATGCTCATTTTGTGTTCTACACATAGCAAATATCTTCCAATTTACGGAATGTTTGACAAGAGTTTACGCGATATCGTCGAATGCATAAAGTGGGGCAACAAAAACAACCATACTTCTGTATATAAAATCTATAAATATAAAACCTCATAACATACAAATTCGGCCGGTTACAAATCATTCTATGGACCAGCCATACCATACAGACAAACTGTGCATGTGCCCATTGTCGTCTACGGGGGTTTTCAAACGGTGCGTTTTTCATTAATTAACTTAATCATCCATTCCTTTATAACAGAATATCTTGAACATTAAAAATATCTAGGCAAATAAATCAAAAAAAAAAAATTAACTAAAACAAAATTTGAAAGAAAAATAATCTTATTTTCTGTTTATCTTTCATCCATCACCTATTGGTTGTGTGAAGGCGGGCATCAATAAATAAGTTTGAGAAAAAATTTGGTGTTATGAAGATTTATTATTTTTGCTTGCTTATTATAAAAATTGGAGCTCTTTGAAAACTGTAAGATCACTTTTTATTTGTGTGATCTTTATGAAGGGGAATGGAAAATTCTCACGAGCCGAATAAAAGCTACATAGGTGTATTTTATAGTAAGTATATTGTGCTTAGCTGGGAGTTTTTAGGATACATTTTATTTTATTTATTTATTTATTAATCCATATACGTAATATAAAGCCATCAAGGCCAATGGAATATATTACATTGTAAGAAAAAACCTGAGTATTGATTTAATTAACATTAATCACAATTTAAAATTAAAAGGAAAAAACTTAATTACAACCCTATCATTTGGCTCCCCAGCCCAGCCATAAAGTACCAGAGCAATGACATAGAATAAAATAAAAAAAGGGTCCCAGTAAGCAGTAATTCAATTCAAAGAAATTGCATTAGTACAATTTTTACAAATTTCTTAAAGATAAAAGTGGTAAGATGTCAATGTCGGCGTGAGAGAAAAAAAGACCAACCAAAAAAGGAAAAATTTATATAGGATAAGAGATCGCACATTTAGGAATTTATTAGGTAATGCAATAAATTTTTTAGTAGGTCACGTTATGTCTTTCTCTTCTACTGAGACAAGACAATAACAATTTCTGTATTAGTCCCATTTACGCGATTTTTTCTAGACGTTTTCTTTTGATGAAACATGTGGGCCGTTTTCTGTCAGGTATTCATTTTTTGTGTAAAATGTTCAATATCAGAAAAATATTTTCCATTAAAAATTATATTTCCCTCCAATTTCCATTTCGCCACTAATCGTCGAAAGTTGTACCTGTTGACCCTGGGTAGAAGTCATTGTGTACATCGGGAAGACAACATTAAGCGTGTGCTGAGTTTCTTTTATTTTTCAAATGCCAAACAATTAAAACAAATAATTTCTGGATATGGTTCGAGGAAAGTTGGCTTGAGTTACAATTATGTAGAGTCTGGTTCGATTTAATGGATTGTTCGAGTAACATCGGTCCTGCACGGTATCCGTTGGATATTTTTATGTTTACTCGATATATAATTAGTTGCAATTAATTTTCAATTCAAATTAATTGCAATTCATTTCCAATTAATTTGAATTGACTCAAATGAATTGCGATTCATTTTCATTTGAATTAACTTACCACTCCGTATCTAGGCACCCCAATATACAAAAATGTTAACACGATCTCCATGAAACCATTTGTTGAGTTCCAAACCCATGAACCTGTTATTTCAAACATGTGTCTCATATTTTATTTCATTAGTTTATTGACTTAGGTTAGGTTAGGAAGGGTGGTACATCCCAAGATGCACCTACACTCGGAGACCCATAGGATCCATTGTGAATCCCTTCTATATAGTTGAAGAAATTACAACTGTAAAAAGTGGATATATAAAGACTTAAATTTGACAAATTATGTGAGAGTCACTGGAGTACTGTTTTGTGTTTGGTTAAGAAAAATTACCATTTAGGCGAATATTGAACATTTTGAAGTTTATTGCAATAATTTTCTCTACTTCAGTGGGTACACAAGAAATAAAATTCTCACGCTAGGGTTCCGAAAATTATCCGTTATTTACTAATGGTATCACTGGCATAACACGCTTGTAAAATGGCAGAAACTAACTACTTTTTCTTCATATATTTAGACTAACATTTTAGGAAAGCAACCATGCTACTAAATACCTTTCGAAAAGCACGGCTAGTGAAACTTCCGCCGAGATGTACAAAATCTTACCGAACTATCACATCCACCACTATCACAGATGCCGACCAAAATACTGAACATCAGCGATCGGAAGAAACTACACAAGAAACATTGGATGAATTTACCAAAGAATTTATGCAGAATCGAATTGAAATGTCACCGTTCCAGAGAATACTACTGGGGGCCGGTTCATCGATTGCTGCTCTAGTGGATCCACGAAGGTGGGTATATTGCACTTGTTGGCATTAGGTTTTTAATATTTTTCTCTTGCCTTAATAATCTCACCATCAAAGACACGATATGATTGCTTGTCTGGGCGAGACAACGGGCGAACATGCATTGCAACAGATTTTACATACAATGAGAAGCACCGATGAAGGTCAGCGCATATTGCAACAGAAACCACGTATCAACACTCGCACAGTTAATCTAGACATATTGCGTCAGCTACCAGAAAATACATTTGGACGGTCATATGTTCAGTTTTTAGATGATAATGTATGTAAACAATTTCAAATTAACTTTTTAACATTTGTAAACGCAAACACGTTCTTTCATTTATTGTCAATTTAGCAAGTAACACCCGATTCCCGCATGGAAGTACGTTTTATGGATGATCCTGAATTGGCTTACATTATGACAAGATACCGCGAATGCCATGATTTGGTGCACGCCATACTCGGTATGCCCACAAATATGTTGGGCGAAGTGGCTGTCAAATGGGTGGAAGCATTAAACAACGGTTTGCCCATGTGTTATGGCGGTGCTGTGTTTGGGGCTTTCCGCCTGAGGCCAAAGTTGGTTTAAAACGAAACAATTCAATTTGTTTACATTGTACATTATAACTATTTCTTCCAACAGGCAACGAAAGCGTTATCTGGCGGAATATCTACCCTGGGCCATACATAATGGCAAAAATGCAAAGCCTTTAATGGCGGTTTTCTGGGAGGAACGTTGGGAGCAGGATATTGAAGAGATGCGCAACGAATTGCAAATCACAACGCTTAAGAAATAGAATCAACATTACCCGTTTTAATTAAGAATGTTGATTTTAATTGTAACTGTTGCATAGTGGTTCAGATAATATTTGTTTAATAAATGATTTTTTTCAATCTTCCAACTGGTAAAGTCATGGGCCATTTTTATGCCATTCCCCAAAGGCCGGCTAGAAGTTTATCACACCTTGAAGTACTGATCGGGGACCCGAAGACTATATTTATTCTTGTCTGTAGATGACAACAACAAAAAGTTCGAGCTTGTCAGATAAAGCACGTCTATTATTGGTCGTGGTTAAGTTATAAGATTAGCCCAGTTCGTCTTTTCGACTGTGGTGCCAGAAGTAATGGTCCATAGTATTTTTGACAATGTTGAAGTACAAAACAAGAAAAATGATTTGAAATGAAGAGCTTACAGGAGAAATATGATAAGCCACATTTTTTCAAAAATAGACTTCTTGTAGTTCTACTGTTAATGAAAACCCTTGCAACACCTACAGGCATGATTTTAGATATTATTAGCTAAACGTGTGTCCTAGCCGTAAAAATTACTTTTTCCATCATACAAAGTAAATACAGCTCAGAATAAAATTATGAATGCTAGCCTAGATATGGTAGTTAAAGTTATTGAAGAAACAAGCGCGATATGTTCATGATTTTTTTTAATTATTGTTTAGACATGTGTTGAAGCTCTAATGGTCAATCGCTCAAGAATAATCCCAAATTTCGTTACATTATACAAAAAGAGGGTGCCCACAGTCGAAATGCACTAGTCCAGAAAATACCAAGCGATACTTTCAAAAACTTATATTAATTCTTTTTGGTATTAAGTTATATGATCACCTATATCTTACTTACTTTTTAAATTTCGATAAAATTTTATTATTTCTCCTCAAAACGTCGACATTAACTGTTGCGTTAACCATTGTTTTGTGAAAGCAATAAGGCTTATCATGTTATTGCACAACATTTATTATCTCTAAGAAAAATTCAAATTTCATCGTTTTCTTAGGAAAGTAACGTTATACATATATTTATATATTTTGAAAGTAACGTGTTTTATACAACTCTACGAATTTCACTGATCAGACAGCGATCGATAGTTTAACAGCACTAAATGTAATGGTTGGCAACACTATTTCTCATTTGGCCTCTCTTTGCGGAACGGAAAGGAATGATGAATCGCAGAGGAGGGAATGTATGAAAATGAGCCGAGCGATTCCAGGTTGGTTTTCATTCTTCCGAGTCAGCTCTATTTTCGTTAATAACGCCGCCACAAGATCAAATTAAATTTCGTTCCTGTGTTGTTTCGTTTCATGTTGTTGTTTTTTTCTTTTCAGAAAACATTTCTTTTTTTTGTTTGCATTAATTAATTAAACCAGTTCATTTTCTCGATTTTTTGTTGTTGTAAATTTTGAAATAAAGTTGTTTCAAGTGTTTATTATTTGCTTATCAAAAATGTCCGACAAATTCAATGGTTTCAGTCAAGATGAGATAAATCGAGTTTCCGGTCATAGGACCAACAAAAAAACCACAACAATAAATGAAAACAGTAAGCCCCAGTACTCAGTTAATACATACATTATAATTATACCGATATCACTATCCACTGTGACGATTCTTGTTTTCAGTGAGAACAGCAACGTCGTATCGGGGACACGGTGGCATTAGACGTGTGCCCGTTGATGACAAGATTGATCGTCAACCAAAAATGAAGCAGAGTCCGAGTCCGGCCAATACAAACAAGAATTTCGTGGATAAACTGCAGAGGATGGACACAAATGATTCCATGGAGGAGATAAATCTAGACAGTAGCATGTCCAAATCCATAGAAGAGGCTTTGTTTTATCAACCGCTAAAAAAATCAGAAACTACGACGTCAACAACTACTACTACCAACACAACAAAAATAACATCATCGGCAACGTCACACAAGAACAGCGGCCAGCCAAAAACACATAATGAAATTAATTCACAACCAAGCAGCACGCAACAACAATCGTCAAACGATTCATCTATATTGAAGTTGAACTTGGAAGAGTATAGCCAGATTTCTTCAACTTGTTCTAACAGCATGGATGATGATGACTCGTCGATATTGCCCTCATCTGGCGATAAAACTCCCACACCCTTTGTCGCACCAAGTTCTCTCAATGTACAATCACCATTTAGGGGCATATCTTTAAAAGATTTTGAAACCCATCGAAAGATGATTGAAGAGCAAAATCGTCAGAAAAAAGATCTGCTGTACAAAGTTATTGAACAACAGTGAGTATTTAAAATTAACTTCAAAACATTAAAACATTTCCCTCCACATTCGGATTGCGGGGTCGTCCGTACATATACATATATGGTCGAAAATGATACATTCTCGATATTTTTGTGTTTATTTTTGTATCGACACATGTGTCTGATTTGTTCAAAGTGGAATTAGTTGTTATTTTGTGGAGAAATACTGTATTTCGATGAACATGTTTTGAGATTCATTAAGCCTATGTATGCATTCTAACAAGATTAGTATCAACCCTTCTAAAACAAAGACTTTACTGTTTTCTTCCCAATGCCCTGGTAATCTATGTTTGCAATCATATGGTACATCTATAGAGATTGTCCAGAGAATGACCTATTTGGGGGTAGTGTCAGATACTAAATTATTGCAACTGCACAAAACTAATTTAGTTTTACGTTGCTGGATAAAGGCCAAAGTAAATCCAGGCGCTAATAATGCCCAATATATGGTACTGCCAAGACATGTATAGTGGAACTAGCCAAAAATACATAATGGTGATAAAACCAGCGTTTAATTGAGTAATGCTTTACTTATACTCTGTCAAACCATACACTCATTTGTTCACATTCGATTATTTTTTTTCTATCTTTTTGTCATAAAACAATACAAAATAACTCAATCTCCTTTGTTCCTTGGGAATTCGTTTGTATACAATCATTCAGCTCGGAATGGGCAAGAGTAACACCACTAATGAATAAATCCTTACTTGAAAGATTGTAAAATATATTGCTCGCCAGTTTAAAATATTTTAACATTTCGTAAACATATACTAGAACATTTTCATACAATATTAGAGTTTTTTTTTTTGTTTTTTTAATTTTTCTGGAATTCCTGGTTATCACTTCCACGCTTTCATTAAATTTTTTATATATTGGAATATATTTATTATTGAAATGTGTGTTCTGCAATATTGGGTATAGTTGAGATTTTTTCCTTAGAAATTGTAAACCAATTGAAAATTTTCTCGCGCGAGAACCTTTACCGCCGGAAAGGTTTTTTATGATCATCCATTTACAATAATATTTTACACATATTTTCTAAGCTAAAAAGCTACCTTGTTTAGATTCCCCAAACATTAAAGTGTAGACATTAAAGTAAACGAGGATTTCTATTCGTCAACCATGTATTTTTGTGAGTGATATCACGATGGAAACCCCTCTGTCTGCAATCTAGAAAATGCATGTACATCAGGAGATCCATTATTCGCGACTACTCTATTTGAGCAGTCCATTGTCTTGGTGTGCTCGTGTCCTTAGAGAGTACTTTACGAAGTCCGGCGACATCTGTTTTTTGCGTAGAAATGAGTGCACATATGTCTCAGCATTGAATATTTAAAGTTGATACTGAATAACTATTGCTTTAGAGAACAATTTGAATTGAAAAGTGAAGTTTTATTTTAATTTCTTGTTGTAGCAAACATATAAAGCGCATCCGTTTTTATCACTTGTTGCTGTAATATGCTGTAATTAAATATTAAATAAGCTCCAAAAAATAACTCAAACATTTGTATGACCTTCTCCTCCCTATATTTAGCTCACAGAAAACTGCTGCCGAAACACGCAAAATTGAAGAAATAAAAGCTGAGCTTTCCAAATTAGACAATGATCTAGCCGTAGACGTTGCTGTACTTAGAAAACAAATCGAGAGTGCTTGTATACATTTTGCCAACATTGAGTAAGTTTATAAACAACGAATCGCCCATTTTATGATTTATTATCACATTATTAAATTTACAGAAAGAATTACCTAAAAATCGAAGCCCAATTTCTCAAGGCCAAAATAGATTTGCATAATGCATCTGAGAAGAAAGAGCTACTAACGGAACACTTATGTACTGTAATTGCCCACAATGAGGACCGTAAGGCACAAAAACTAACTGAGCTTATGGAAAAGGTCGGACTGGCAGCTGCCAATAATGGTGACTACGAACCCCCAAGTTCAACATCCACCTGAGACGATTTTTGTCTGTTTGAATATTTTATTGCTAGTTGTAATGTGTTTGCAAATATATTTTTTAAATTGTAATATTAATGTCTATCTGTACAAAATAAGTGTTAGTTTAATGAATCTGTTAAAGGAAAATGTTAATTTGAAATTAATGTTTTGAGAATTTTTTAGTGAGCTCTCTGCAATGTACTTGCCTTTTAAAACCAATGTACTTGCCTTTTAAAATTTGTAATCTACATAGTATAATTTAGTATGTATAGTAAATAATTTATGTATTTAAACAGATTTTCTTTATTAATGTGAGAGTTCAGCACATTGTAATAATGGTCTGGTAAAAAAAAATTGAAAATTGATCAAAGCAAAGGACGTGCTAGTGGACAACACTCTGCAATTTAAGGAACGAACAGACGATTCCTGTGTTTGGGCATTAGAACAGCTCGAAATAGTCAACGATTTTCATTACTGGTAAATCGCAAGACATGTACGCCACGCCACAATTTCGATTTCGATAACGTTGCTGTCAGCTTTAACAACAGTATGGCTGTTGTTTACCAGAAATATATTTTTGTGAAGATTGTTTTTACACCGAAGAACGAATGGATTTATGTTTAAATACATCCGTCGAAGTACCTCGGGATATGGGCATTATCTATCCTATACGATAGACATTATTACATTTAAATTATCGAATTATCTTCTGATTACGTTTCAAACGGAATAAAAAGTCAATTTTCTGTATAGAGGGACTTTGTAAGTTTTACAAATATATTTGGTATCAAATCGAAAAATGTGAATAGAAAAAGTAACAATTTATTACATTTACTAAGATGACACTTACTTTTGCTCTTAATTGTATGGAATGGTTGGAAAGCTGAAGATTAGAACTATACCAAACTCCCTGTGCAGTATATATGAATGATACTTCTCGTCGAAACAATCATTTAGTCTTTTGTGTATCATATGGAATGTTGGATTATTTTTATCTAAGCGGTCGTTCCTGCTCCTTAAAGTTCTGTAGTGTTTCCCATGTAGCTGGTAAGCATTTGCACACGCTGTGCATTACAACTCTTACATAAAACATGATCGTCCAGTGGATAACAGCCACGTCCTTCGGCCTCTGACGAAAGCAGTAGTCCACAATCTTCACATTTGTAGCACTCGAAATGGAAACTGCGATCTAGGGCTACAACTCGTACGGTCTCCTCTTCTCCTGGCTCTGGCATAATGGGCTCCTTGCAGACACAGCAACAGGGGGCAAACTTCCGGTGGAAATCTTCTATGCAATAGTTCTGGTTCGTAGCATCGACCGTGAAAGGTATGCCGTCCAAACTTTTCTTACAGTGGAAACAAGTAAAACATTGTGGATGATATGGCTTCCCAGTCGCGCGAAGTATGCGCTCCAGAATTGGATTCATGCACACGGAACATTTCTCCAGGGTTTGCAAATAATCGTACTCACAGTACGGTTTACCCTCCAATGTGTAGAAGGGTTTACCTTGTAAATTGATTTGACACTGCGAGCATGTGAAGCAATCTATGTGATAAATTTGATCCATAGCAGTGCAGCCGGAATTCTCACCTACTACCCGTTCGTTGCACTTGTAGCATATGCCGTAACTTTCTAAATCCTGTTGTGAACCCATCGACTGTACTAAATAATCGGTCAAGGCTTCCACTTCATCCTCCTTGCGCTTTGACGAATAATTATTTAAAATACCGCTAGCGCTGTCTCGTGTATTCTTTGGATAAATGGGCGCGTTCGAATCTATTCCGCTCTCAATGCTTAAATTACTGCTGTTGCTCTTACTCAAGATGCCGCAAACCGGCATTGATCCTATACTGCCCGCACCCTTTACACATGTCGGATACATAGCATTATTGGAGTGAGTCGACATTTGACTAGGTGGCCTTGGATTAATCGGTTCATATATCGATTCGTAAGTGGAAGACGTTTGCGAAAATCCTCCGTAGCCATAAAAATCAGAATTGGCATTGGAGTTGGCTTGTTGCATATTGTTGTAGTTGTTATATCCCATATTTGCTATGTACGGCTTGTTCATGTACAGATGTCTTGAATCATTCCCTCCGGACGATGACTTTTGTGATTTGTGGTCGAGAGGCAAACCGTAGCCACTAATTGGTTTTGCTACGCAAATCTGATCGATTGGCTTATGTGTGGAGTTGTTTGTTTTGAAGACATCTGTAGCCCGTCGCAATTCGCTGTAAGATGAACTAACTGGACTGGGTGGCGGTGGTATTTCATCTTCTGGCATCATGGCCATGTTGTGCGTGTAATATATGCTACCGTCACCGGAGTCCGGCAGTGCCTGTGATGGAGATACCGCCTGCACATTGGAGTAAATATTGTTTATGTTGCTGTAGACGTTGTTCTTAAAGTTGCTGCCACCACCACTTACAGGTGATGTCAGGGATGGTGAATTAGTGTGCCTCATATTTGCATATGTGGCACAATGGTTATCCAACGATAGTTGCGGCTTAATGGCGACATCTGTCAACAATGATGTGGACGATAACTTCGGTATTGTAGACAGTTTCGCCTGTGACAATGAATTGGAATCAAGCTGCTGGTTGTTGATCTTTCCCCGCTTTTCCAGCTGTTTCTTATGATGTTCGAGTGCCTCCAGTTGTTGCTCTAACACGGCCGGATTGTCTAAAGTCACCTTAGATGACGATATGAGTGGTGAAGGTCCAGTCATGACGGAGGATGTGGATGCTTGTTTGCGCAGCAGTAGTGGTTGTTTAGCAAATGTAACTGGAACTGTGGCTTCATAATGACTCACATCGAGGCTCTCGGAAAAATTCTGCAACTTTTTATGTGGTTTCGGCGGAACGAGTGGTGGCGGACCCACCTTTTTAGCAGTGTTATATTCATAGTTCTGGGACGACGAATTGTTCCTTTCTTCGATGCTGTTGACCAATTTCGCAACTCCAACATGCTGACTTGCCTGCGTAGCGTCCTTGTTAGCCACAGCCAAGGACAAACGACCATTTATCAAACTCAATTGTTTCAATTGTTCGTCCAGCTCATCCATAATCCTCGGAAATAAAAACCATAAAATTCATGGAATTCGTTTGTATCACGGATAGTAGTGCTGTAAATATCAAAACAAGTACTCGGATGTAGAGGTATATACAAGTGATTACTCATGTCATTCCCAAAAAATGTAATTGGAGTATTCATGAACAAATGCTGAAAAGATTTAGGTTCAATATTAGGTCAATAATAGGCTTTGTATATTCCGCAGCAATTCCGATTTATTTTAATTCGTTGAAATACATGCCTCCTGTTAACATTGTGTTGAAAGAGGTACAAGACATTCGTCCATTCAATAACAAAAATACGCCACGTCATACAAATCCACAAAAATATTTGCTGCTATTTTACTTGCAGAGGTGGTTTGTAGATCAATTTTGCCGGTATTAACTTATACTGATATACACTTAAAACACCAGAAACCCATTTTTTGTTCAAAAGAGAAACGGCTCCAATTTCCTTAATGGGCTCCGCCTCTTTCAAGGGATACCATTTAAATAACAACAATGCTTGTATATGCCATGTTCAACGCGGAAATGCTGGTCAACGGAACTGTCCATAGCATCCTAGGAAACATAACTACTCTTTATATTTATTCTTAACTTATGGGTGTGGGTTGTGTCCACAAAGAGATCCTCCTTTATAGCGAAGGATCAGGATCATGATAATAGCAATGCTTTTACTTAGTATGACTTGAAAAATCAGATAATTCCAAAGTTTCCGGTTTCTCAAAAAGTTAATAATAATAAAAAATTTTACAAAGATACAAAATTATTTTAAATTTTGTATTACGCCGAATATTGGTCTAACACCGAAATCTTCCAATGTCACGCCCCCAACTCCTACAATTCAGGCAAGGTGTTACCACCCTTTGTCAGTTAGTGCTGTAAATAGCAATATAGAGGAAAGTGGCTACTCCTATCATTTAAATAAATTATAATTGGGGTATTCATAAACTAATGTCGGAAACAAATCTCAGAAAAACCCTCCGATTCGCGTTTTTAAGATTATGAGCGTTTAAACTACAGTACATATGATTTTGACAACATTCAAAGAAAAATAAAATCAAATAATAATTATTGACAATAATTTTGCTTACCTGCAATTTAATGTGAATTTTTCAGCAGTTTTGTTATGTTTGTCAGATGAAAAAAGAACATGATCTAATAGAAAAAATTACATATGTATTACACATGCAATGTTTCATATATACATATCAGACGATGTGTACAACTCGTACAGATTGTAAATTTGGCAGTACATGCATTAACCAGGATAGACCAGGTTAGACTATTTCAGTGGCTGTCGACTTTACGAGTGAGAGTAATTTCTAACACATTTAAAACTTCTTTAGAAAAGTATTAGCCGTACTGGGCCGTCGTTAAACAGTAGGTCCCGGCCAATGAGAGGCGTCCCGCCGTTTATTTTCGTCAAGTCGGCTAGATTTTCAATGAACTCGCACATTATAAAAGTTTTAAACAATAAAATAAATATACCTAATTCAAACTTATAATTGTGTCCAATCTTAAAAACATTGTTTGAAAATAGAGGCATAATAATAGTGAAAAGACTTGGCGGCGTCCCGCCGTTGATTTTCGTCATGTCGGCTCGATTTTCAGTGAACTCGTAAATAAAAAAGTCGCAAACATAAAATAAATACTGAATTTAAATTTATAGGTGTATTTGTCTAATACGTTAAAAACAATAGTGGTTGTTAGTGCTTACGCGGGGATTAAGAACTGAGACAATATTTGTTTCTTTTTTTTTTAATAAAGGAGGAAAGGTAATTGAAATTCCATTGTCCATTTCCATCTTTGCAAAATAATGAGTAACCATGTAACTCAAACAACCTACGCAATATCCTCTATAGTCTTATCAATGTTTTGTGAAATAAGGTGGATGTGTCGCCGTACAAAATAAATGTTTTAAACGTTGATAAGACTCATTTTGTCGACATTATTGCGAAAACAATGGAGGAGTTGTTTTGTGTGTGTTTGTTGTGAGAGGGTGTGCTTGCATGAGGGGGGTTTAGGAGTCAACAAAGTCCAGGATTGATACCATGTTTTTTCCTCAGTACAGGGCTAATGCAGAATTCAATAGTTCCGCATTTCGTGCTAATTGCAGTGATTATCGGCATGCCTTTTTAGATGCAATCGTTAAGAGCGATAATAACAATGACGTCATTGATTGACAACTGCAACTGGATGTTATGTTATTCTAACTAAAAAAGTACAAGTCATAAGCTGTTTTGACGTATAGTTCAATCGAAATTGTACTGCAAACAATAGAACCATATATCGATTAAATCCCAGGCGGATATGTCTGTCTGTTGAGAATCGCGCTTATGTCGTAGTGGGCGTGTCCGGATGCGCTGAGGGCGATAATGAAGCCAGCGCCTTTGTTTATTACATTGTTTCTAAAGTCTAGCAAACATTTGCTGGTCGTAACAGTTACTAGCCTGTACTTTGCAAACTACACTGCAACCTCTAATCGTTAGACAGAAGAGCGATTTCTGAATTTTTTGTATTAACTATTTTTTTTAAAATTAATATATAGTCTATTTAAGGTTTGAAATTTTGTTTCGTTTCTTCGGTCTTATTTATGCAGTTTATAAGTTTTGAAAAAAAAAATCACCATATCACCAAAAGTCCGTTAATTTTAAAGTTGGACCCGACCAAAGGTTCACGGCATTTACTTACGACGACAAAGTAAACGAACAGATTACCACGGGTCAATACGAATTCGCATTCAATTGAATATCATCTGCCAATTTTCATTTTAATTGCAATAAAACTATAAGTACAATTTCTGTTGGTCGAATACGAAAAATAAAACAGAAATCACCAGGTGATCTGTAAAAATCAGTTACACCGCTGCCCAACAAATGTACTATCAATTTTAATAGACAATTGAGGGCATACTCATCGGCCACGTACCAAAAAAGTAGAGGGTAGTCAGGGTGCTATTGTTACCAAAAGCCGGTACGGCTATCCACGTCGCTCCCAAAAATTTCATGGCAATCAGTTTATCGTGTTGAAAACACTGTACGACTGTTGGATCTGCACATTAAGAACACAATTGATATGCGCTGTATAAGTGGGACTCAACACACACCTTAAGAGTTTTATTGAAAGAAGTCTAGCAAACAAGGACAATTTGGAATAGGTTAGATATAGCAAGGACAACTACATTGATGGGACAGGATAGCTGTATGACAGATAAATCGGGTATCCAACAAAATTGACTATCCGGCAGACACACTATTTCTATGTTTCCAATTTCAAAACTTATATGCAGTTTATAAGTTTTGAAAAAAATAAATCACCATATCACCAAAAGTCCGTTAATTTTAATGTTGGACCGAATACTGGCTTAGGTGTATGTCTAAGGACATGAGGCGGAGAAAAACCGCCTCCTCTTCTCAACCTAACCTAACCTAATGTTGGACCCGACCAAAGGTTCACTGCATTTACTTACGACGACAAAATAAACGAACAGATTACCACTGGTCAATACGAATTCGCATTCAATTGAATATCATCTGCCAATTTTCATTTTAATTGCAATAAAACTATAAGTACAATTTCTGTTGGTCGAATACGAAAAATAAAACAGAAATCACCAGGTGATCTGTAAAAATCAGTTACACCGCTGCCCAACAAATGTACTATCAATTTTAATAGACAATTGAGGGCATACTCATCGGCCACGTACCAAAAAAGTAGAGGGTAGTCAGGGTGCTATTGTTACCAAAAGCCGGTATGGCTATCCACGTCGCTCCCAAAGATTTCATGGCAATCAGTTTATCGTGTTGAAAACACTGTACGACTGTTGGATCTGCACATTAAGAACACAATTGATATGCGCTGTATAAGTGGGACTCAATACACACACCTTAAGAGTTTTATTGAAAGAAGTCTAGCAAACAAGGACAATTTGGAATGAGTTAGATATAGCAAGGACAACTACATTGATGGGACAGGATAGCTGTATGACAGATAAATCGGGTATCCAACAAAATTGACTATCCGGCAGACACACTATTTCTATGTTTCCAATTTCAACTTTTCACACCTATCTCTCTCAACTATTAATTATTATACATTCTTCTTCTAAACCTTCTAAAACTGGACCTACAGACGAGACACTTAACGTGACCTCACACGTTAAGTATCTCGTCTGTAGGTCCAGTCATGATTTGCAGCATTGAATTGTTTTAAATGTTTTCATTATCCATGAACCATCTAAGCGAAGACGTGGGCAACAATTCATTTATTAGCTTTTAACTCAAAGCGTAATGGTCGATTAAATCGAATTTAAAATATGCATCAAATATAACATAGGCTACTCGAAATATGACAAAAACAAAATATGAAATAATCTTTAAACATTAAATGCTTTTTTAATTCAAATACATTTTAATTCGCTTTTAAACATTTTCGATGTTTCTTTAAATATAAAAACCGAAATGCTTAAAAATGTAAAGAAAGAATACTAAGCTGAAAAAGCATTTATTTTTAGAAAAATATCTATTAAATCTTCCTTGTTGATACACTAATAACGAAATATACGTTACATATGTATCCATAGTAACAAATGTGTCAGTTGAAATTATAAAACCACAAACGGAAATTTGTACGACTAGTACGTGTGTGTGCTTCAAATAATGGTGTAATTCTTTAAAATGACAACTTTTGGATAAAACGTGTGCGCTTACTAACGTTTAAATAATTTCTAAAATTATAGAAGGCATGATTGCATTATAAATATGTATTCAAAACATTAGTTTAAGTACTCTAATCTAGTATATATTCATTTTATAGACAGCATTAGTATTAGTTAGTAGCTATTATATTTCGGAGTATAATTAATATGTACATTGTAACGGGCAATACTCGAAAATGTAAGATGTGATACTAAAAACACTGCACAACCAAAACATGTAATGGATAACCAATTTTAATGTACTATGGTATCGAAAGTTGAAATTTAGATTATCTTAAACTTTCACCTCTAATACCTTATAATTAGAATGGTAGTTTCGGAGTAATAAACTAATTTAAGTAAAGAAATTATTAGTCTCAAATTAAATTTTTTTGTTGTGCATTGCCAAATATATAAGTTTCAAACGAAAAACAAAACATTTTACCATAACAAAGTAGAACGAATTGGCAGCAACAACAAAACAAACGTAAATGTTTTTTACCCTCTCGAAAGCTAAGATGAGCTAAGCACGCGTACGAGTTTTGTCATTGCCAAACCAATAATAGATGGAATTGAAAAATGTTTGATTTCTATTTCAAATAAGGATATCTTATATGTTGCAAAAGCTGAAAAAGAAGCCCTTTCCAATTTCATCGTCCTAACTTAAATGTGTGCGACTATCGAGAGTTGGTGGTGCTTATTATTAAATAAAATTTTTCCTTCTTGTTTTTCAGCCGTGCCTAAATCATAGTTAAAATTCTTGGTTAGACCTCGATATGGATAATATTCATCACAGTGCGCCTCGACTGCCAGGTAATAGTTTTCCCTTTTTTTGTATGTGTGTTTGTAAATAATTGCATGTAAATAATGCTACATTATTTTATAAATAATATCAGTATTATTTTAATACTTTGCTTTCCATATGTTCATTTAAATACTGGGGGTGATACAATAAGAAAAACAGTTTAGGCCGTTTTTCCTGTGCGTTGGCCATTACCATTTGTTTTCAAAGATTGGAAAACATTTTCGGATATTAATTTTAATTTCCCAGAAATTCTTCCCTTGACATAACTGATCGAATTTATACACATTGAAAATACAAAAATAGAAGTCGATCAATAAATGTTTTTGGACCTAGAAATCTTATTATTTTTATACACACCATAGTATTTTTTATATCACAAATTATTCAGGGATTTCCATATCTTGGGATATCTGTAGGCGGAAAGAGCTAAAAAGTGTTGATTATTATTCTAACAAATCTGAATATTAAACGGGAAACCCTCGCCACGACTCCTCAGACAAGCCAGTACGTGAAGTTCGTTTCCTTCCACAACAATGTGTTCACGAACCCGCGCACAAATGAAACGTATTCCTTAAAGTTTGTAAAGAGAATCTTATTCCATGCCCGTCAATGACAACATTATTTTTGCTTGAAAAAAGGAACGTTAAGAGACCAATGGAAAGATTGTGTTTTAAAGAATTTATACGTGGTCGTTTAATTGACAGTGTGTGATCGATTTGAAAGACACCAATCGACTAGCCTAATAAAAAAAAATGCTAAAGTCGACAAATTGAACGCTGAGCTTTTTCATCATGAATGGTCAGAATGGAATGAAAATGGTCAGAATGGACAGAAAATTAAATTCGTTATGCTCACACTTCGCGTTTACTTTCATTAAACATATCGATTTTAAAAGTCAGAGGATCGAAATGTTCTTTTGACATTTGTCGGGAAAAAAATTTACCCAACGTATTTTAAATTCGAAATATAATTACACATTATGAAGATTTAAGGATAGATGGTACATATATTTAAATCATGTTTCGTTGTTTTTATTGTTATTATCACAAATATATATATTTCAACCTGTTATCAATGATGTATTTTAATATGTTGTTTATTTGTATAAAACATCTATATCTGTATATGTTAAATATTAGATTGTTGTGTTATTTATATTTGGTCAATTGTAATAAATAATGCATTTTTGTTTTTTGAACATTTTTTCTTTTAACGAAATAACTCCTTAATTGTACTCGTTTTCTCAAACAAATCACATAAAATCAATTCAAAACAACAATACTAAAAACTCTCCAATAAATTATATGAAATTAACAGGCGTTAACGAAATTAAAAGATTAGTATGTAATGCGTATTTAGACTTTCACTAACATTTAACGTGGATATAATGTGTTTCGTGTTAATCACCATCTAGGACCTGCAATAAATGCCGTAGTAGAAAATTCAGACGAACCACAGCCAAGTCTCTCGGATTTACATGACTTTGAGCCAAAACTTGAATTCGACGACACAGAATTACTGGCAGCCCCTATTACACACGCACAACGTAAGTCATTCCAGTTATTGAATGGATTGTATTAATACGGATTGTATTGCTATTTTTATTCTATTTAGATGATGTGATGGATGAAGACTTCGTGATTGCAGAAGGTAAGAAGAGACAATTTGTTGCAAACGATAATCTCGAATTTATACTTTTCATATGTTGTGGACAGATCCAAGCGAAGAACCAGAAGAGATTGTAAATCCTTTAGAAGATGATTTTGAAGATCAATTAAGGGAAGAAAATGAAAATTTCAGCATTACACCCAAGCGAAAAAATTGCGATTTTTTGGGCACCGATAAACAAGGACGTCATATTTTCGGTATATACGCTTCAAGATTTCCAGAAAAGTCACAAATGGAAAGTTTCATAAGGTATATAGAACAAAACAATGTCCTTTATGTTTTCAAGATGCTTATTCATTTGTCTATAGAGATATTATTAAAGAAATTGAACCATATGTCGAAAATGATTATATACTGGTGTATTTCCATCAAGGTTTAAAAGAGGATAATAAACCATCAGCACAGTTTTTATGGAATTCTTATAAAGAACTGGATCGTAACTTCCGCAAGAATTTAAAAAATCTTTATGTTGTCCATCCCACCTGGTTCATACGTGTCATATGGAATTTCTTTAGTCCATTTATCAGCGAGAAATTCCGCAAAAAACTTGTGTACATATCAAGTTTGGATGAGTTGCGACAAGCATTGGGTTTGTCCAAACTAAAATTGCCCGATAATATTTATAATTTCGATGATAGCCTAAACCATTCGCGGAGACATGCTTCGAGTTCCAGTATAGAAGAAAGCGCACCCTACAAACAAATGGCTAAAACAACGCAATTTGGTGTAACACTTAAATTCATCGTAACCAACAGTCCATGTTTAAATTCTATTCCGCCCATTGTACGCAAATGTGTCGACTCTTTGTCGATTACCGGAATGATTGACACTGAGGGCATATTCCGTCGATCGGGTAACCATTCCGAGATTATAGCTTTGAAAGATCGCGTTAATCGTGGGGAAGATGTTGATCTGAAGGATGTTAATGTTCATGTCATAGCTGGTCTATTGAAAAGTTTCCTTAGAGATCTATCGGAGCCTTTATTAACATTTGAATTATATGAAGAAATTACCAGTTTCCTGGGTAAGTTATCTAAGTATGAAAATCATACTCATAAACACGACATCTCTTGAGTATCTATCTATGTGAACACCCACAATAATACCAATTTATACTAGTAATAATATTATATTGTTTGCTGTCTTAGAATGGTCCAAAGAGGATAGATCCCGCAATGTTACTCAATTGATTCGTGAGAAGTTACCTGAAGAGAACTATGAGTTATTTAAATATATAGTGGAATTTTTAGTTAGGGTAAGTATTAAATACAATAAATATGGTGTGAAATGGCAAAACGTGCGTCTAATTGTGCGTGCGACATACACATACTTATGTATCTTTTAATTTGAAAGTGGCGTTATTGCATGTGCTTTCCTCCGTTTAAAGAATCATAATCATTGTATTTTACGTTTTTCGATTGGTTTGTTTCGGTTTGTATTAATTACACTTTTTTACATGTTTCTTTCTATGGTAAGGATTTTTATCATAACATTTAATTGAAATTTTATACTGACCGATTTAAAACAAACTATGTCCCATAAAGTTAGACAAAAAAATCCTATCCATAGAAAAACAAATTCGACCATTTTTGTACTCCGTTCTATTGTTGTTATTCCATTTTTTTTTTAACGAAATTCTTTTGTTATTTCCGTGCAGGTTATGGAATGCGAAGATCTGAATAAGATGACCTCTTCGAATTTGGCCATTGTCTTTGGTCCTAACTTTTTGTGGTCCGATAAAAAGACAACATCGCTGGATGAAATTGCTCCACTCAATGCGTTTGTCGATTTTGTGTTGCAAAATCAAAAAGACATTTATTTAGTCGATATCAACCAACGCCCAACACCTATTGGCTGAAAACTGTACCCGCACGGCAATATTGACTGTTTATCATAATTCCCATTTAAAGTATCACAACACACAGCAGATTTACAGCAACTAACAAATTCTAAAAGATAAATATTCTAACAGTTTTATGTAATCACTCTAGTATAATTAGGTATGACACGATTGTCAGAATGGTGTTGAAACATCCCTCACATGTATGCCTACTGTTTTATTTTAAGTCAAATGTATATTATAAAATACTATAAAAAATTTTACTTAATACGAACATACATATATGCAAAGGTGTTTTGCGTTACTATAGAATTATAACAAAAACCTCTGTCATATTCTATCTTCTTTAAGTTTTGTAGAATTTTAAATTGTTAATCAGTTGCTGCTCACAAATCCTTTATTTGATTTGTCTACCTTTCTATTACACAACAAAACATTTTCTTTAATTTTATTCTAATTTCTAAACCACAATACATTTCTTTTATATATTTGTTTCTCTGCATATTAACCCACATATATATTTTTATTTACCAAAGAATGTTTTACAGAAATACTGAAAAATGTACTGTGAATTGTTGGTTTTTTTTGTACCCGAATGTTCTTTTATCTTTATTATATTAAAAAGTCGCAAATCCAATGATGGTGTAGTTAAATGTCACTCTAAAAAACTTGGTTGAATTTAGGTTCCAAAATTAATCAAAAAAATATTTCATATATGTAGTACTGAATAATTCAAAAATAAATAATATATATCAAAACACGTGGTGTAACAAAAAAATCATTGAAATCAAATAAATTAAAAAAACATTTTGTATAAAATAACGCACAAAAAAAAACAAAAATAATTTAAAAAAAACAGGTTTTAAACTATGTAATATAAATGTTATACTAAGGAAAATAAAAAAAATATTTATAATTATTACAATTCGTATTTCTTCTGTCATTTGATTAAGGCGTATTTACATTTAGGATATGAGCTCTTTCCACTCGGAGGAAAATACAACTTTCGAAGTTGCTTAGTTATTTTGTTGGTCAGAAAGATAGTATGCGACTATTACTCAACTCACTTAGGTTTGCATCCTGGTGAGACAATCAAAATATATGTCAGTGGGCGTAAGAGAGTTATATCTATGTCATGTAAAAACTTCTCTTGAAAAGGCATTAGCCGTTCGAAGTGTCTTAAAAAAGTAACTCCTGGTCAGTGATTATAATCTTGATTTGAGAGAAGTTCCCCGTCTGTTCCTTCGAGGAATAATAAGAGATCTTAAGTACATAAGTAGTTCCGTGAATTCTGTCAAAATTTTCAAATTATATTTATTTACAGTGTTTTTGAAGCCTCACTCATCTTCTGAAAACGTTTCCTTTACAAACAACAAAAATTATGTACGAAAAATACTTAATTTTGATGGCGTCAAAAGAAAGTGTACACGTGTATAATTATATAAAAAAATATATACAGGGTTCTCCAACAAGAGGTTTTATTTTGAATCACCCGGTATTTCGATACGATACACGCTTCAAAAACGCATGGAAATTATTAAAATTCACTGGTGAAAATCTTGCAGTCACAGTTCGCAAAACAAAAAAGTTTCCGGACCGTGTTATCTCTCGAACAGGTGATCAAATTGGCCACCGAGATCTTGCGATTTAACACCTTGCGACTTCTTCCTTTGGGCCACGTGAAAGATAAGGTCTACGCCAACAGCCCAGCGTCGATTCAAGACCTCAAAGATAGAATTCGTGAGGCTATCGAGGACATAGGGCAGCCAATTTGCGATTTAGTTATGGAGAATTTCATGAAAAGGATTTGTTTGATGGTCCTGTAAGCGTGGTCGTGGTGGCCATTTGGCCATATTATAAAATAAACATCCGATCATTTATCTCACAAAATGCCATTTTTCTTTGAATAACAACATAACACCTCTTATTGGTGAACCCTGTATTAATATCTTGTACTTTTCCTTATGCTGAATTACTGATGCTAATTTTCTAGACATCGATTTAACAAAATTTGCTATAATTTCGGTTGGAATTTTTTGTCATTCCTCCATTGCAATTGATTCATATGCCTCTTTTTCCCTAACTATATTAGCAGTAGTGCTTTGGATTATTATCCTGTTGAAAGATCGATTCTCGATGCTCAAATTTTCATTTGAATATTAGGATAGTCAGCTATATTCATGGTACATTCAACAAATTACACCATCTGCCCATACTTACAAACCAATACCGAACCCCTCCATTCACTGTGAATACAACTTTTAACTGTATCCACACTGAAATCAAAAATAACCAAACATCAAAAACCCAAAATCATGTTTTCGATTGATGGTTTAAAATACATGTCCGTGCAAAATTTTTACATCAATATCCACAATTTAAAATTTTATATAACAAGAAGAGTATTTAGATTTTACAACGTTTTTTGCACTGGAACTCAACTAAAATTCTAACTGTCAATGTCTCCAACTCTAACGTGTATAATCCACATTCCAATTTGTTTGATAAGTAAACCGTGTATTTTATTTCCTTCAAGATAATTAAAAATTATTTAATATACATTTATAACAAAAAGACTTTATATACATAACTAAAACGTATACAAAATACTCCATAAATAACACCGCATAGTGTCTGAAACGTAAAATGTTTTACACTGGCTATATTCCTGCGAGTACTTCCGAAACGCGGAATTGTGAAAATAAATTTTGTTGAACGCTGTACAAAATTTTAAACAATCGTACTGGGTTTTTTTGAACGCTGCACAAAATTTTAAAAAATCGTACTGGGTAAGTTTGACGATAAACTATTATTTTCCTTTGGAGTATTTTAATTTAATCTTTTTTTTTTGCACCGCCATACTTTTGTTTCTTATGGAATTTGTTGGGATTAATACCATAGGCTTTTAAACGTTCATCACTGATATCCGTACTGCTAGATCCTTTATCGTTGAATCTTTTATTTTTATTACCGAATTTGGGTTTGAAAGCTTTGTTGAACGATTTCGTTTTGGGAAGATTTTGACGTAAAGGAGGCAGTGAGCCAGTAAGTTGTTTTGAAGAATTTTTAAATTTGTTTGACTTTCCTGGAGTTTCACAATTTTTTTTGGGCTCCTGGTTGGAGTTTTTATTTTTGTTAGCAAATGGATTATTTTTTGAGGCATTGTTATGTTTAGTGGTAGGCGAAATGTTTTGTTTATTTGAGTCAATCGCCTTTGGCTTTTGGGTCTCTGGTTTGTAGGCAGCATTTTCATTTGTTTTCGAATTCGTATTATTTGTGTTAGTGCCGGCATTATCCACGATTTGATTTGGCTTTTTCTTCCTATTTTTCTTCTTTTTCTTTTTATTGATCTCTGTTCCGTCAACTGTTATCGATGTCGAAGCGTTTTCAACAGAATTTTCCAAAGACTCTTCCAATTTAGGCTTTTTGACTAATAATTCTTCACCATTTGAGTTATCATTCACAGTTTGTGTTGTATCTGCCGCTACTGTCGGCGCCTCTAACTGGGCATTTTGGTTTTTACGTTTCCTTTTATTTTTGGATTTGTTTGATTCGCCTTGATCGGTATTCTTGTTTTGACTACTACTGTCCGGTTTATCTTTGAATTCATTTGGTGTTTCTTCATCCTCATCATCGGACCTTTCATTTGGATAAAATTATTAAATAGGATGTTCTCAATACGTATATGAGTGTTTGCACTTACCCTTCTGCATATAAGCTTTTGAAAATTTTGCGTTTCAAATCATCATTTTTCGATTTCAATTTGTACAATCTTTGTTCCTTCTTTTCAACCTGATCTGGACGTATTTGTATGGCTTTCTTCAGACTTGCCCACTGATTGAGTTCCTTATTCTTCGCCAGAAGAATCTACATGGTATACATTTGCGAGTTAAGGGAGGAATATCATTTCAGGGTATAATAATTACTCACCTCTTCTATGGTTAAACCAAAATCATTCGGGGTAGTTTCCACATATTTGAAGCGACAGGGTGTATCGCCGATTATATCCTCACAATCCAATTTATAATATTCTTCAATATATTCACCATATGTTTGTTCATCTTCTGGATCAAAGACGGGTTTTTCGGCTTTGATAATTTCCATAAACCGATTGCGTCGTCCCTTGCGACCCTTTCGAGTTTTAGTGTTCTCTATTAGTTCCTTTTGTAGATCCTCCTTTGCCCTAGCAGGATCGTAGTCACAATCCATGTTGAAGTCTTCATCTTCGCAATGCGCATCATAACCTTCATCGCCACCATTCCAGTCTTTTTGGGGATCGTAATTATCCCAATCTTCGAGTTTTAACTCATCGATGTCGGAAGGACACTCTGGCTTCTCCTCTCCTTCATCCACCTGATAGTACTCATCGTCGAAAAGCTCACGCATACGACGATCGTGAGCCTCGGGATCGAAATCTTCTTCAAGGTCATCATCTTTAAATCCCAATTCGTCGTTACCAGTAACCATTTTTAATGTTTGTATTTTTTCTTCGATCTCTTTTCGTTTCATTTCCTTTACTATTTCCAATTCCTTCATTTTCTGTTCCTTCTCCTGTTGTTTACGCTCCTTTAGTTCCTGCCTTTTCTCTTTCCGTTTATCATCCGTTCTTCTGACGGACGTTTCTACGGTACGTGGATATCTCTTGATAAATTCTTGATCTGGTTCCTCAAAACGAAAGTTGAATTTATGTTCGAATTCTGCTTGTTTTTCCAGTTCTACTTCATCCTCAGACAGCGGGGCATTGTCTCCAACAATTTCCTCATACGTTGGTATATCCGCATAGTTGTTAGCTTCGGTGTAGCCCTTGTTTAAAATATAATCTCTGAGGAATTTCTCACTTGAAGGTAATTTATCGTTACTCCAGTAGTTTTTCAGCGGCTTCAACGTCTCTTTCGCCCCCTCTTCAATGGTATCTTCTTTGCCAGCCAACCATTTTATGTAGTCTTCCTCTTCCATATCTTGTTCTGCTTTGGACTTTTCACGTTTTTTGAATATTCCTCCGAATTCTTCATCAGCAGAATCGTCATTATTCATAACTTGCTTAAATTCATCCTTTAAACGCCGCTCTTCCTCCGCCAAAGTTGGAGAAACAACACGGAAGGGATTTTGTTTTGGACCATCGTCATCATCGTTGTTGGAGTCAGAATCTGCAAATTGCCACATCTGTGTTAAATACTGCTGATAAAATATACCGACATGTGTTGATACTCACCATCAACGAATTTTCCTCCCTTCTCTAGAATAATCTGTCTTTCATAGTCCTTTAATGTGACGGGCTTGGACTTCTTTTTGGGGACTTTGCCACCATCCTCGTCTTCGGAGCCATCATCTACGTTGTTATTTACCCTTTCAAAGAATTTTATATTTTGATCGTAAATTGTTGGATTTTTGCTCTTTAATGAAGCCAAGGTCTTCAAGAATTCTTGATCAAACGTGGGATCCAGAACTTCATCCTCTTCCGAAGAATCGGAGTCACTGGACGACTCGGATTCGGAAGCATTCAAACCCTTGTCTTTAACTGCAGAGAGAGAGGTATTTACGAGCTTAAGTCGAAATATTTAATACGGAGAGAAGTAGTAAACTTACATTTTTGCACCAATTCTTTTTTTCTTAAATGATTATAACTTTTGGCATAATCTTGGTTAGTTTTAAATTGAAAGCCTTTTTCCGAATTATCATCACTATCATCAAATAAATTATTATTCATTATGTCGCAGACAAATAAGTTCCCGATAACTTGGCGGAGATTTTTTTATTTATTTTATTTTTACACGTGTTTAAGGAAGTTCACACTCTATGATTTGTATCTAGTATGATTGACCGATAACTACGTTATCGTAATACAATTTTGTCAAAAGATTTTTTATTTAATTTGACCCCTTATATATATTGAATCGTGAAATTATAATATTTGGTAGTTACGTTATCAAAAACCATATCTTTAAAAATGAAAAAGTAATGTGCCGACTTTGGAGACCAATATATAATTTAAGGGACAATTAATTCCATATTGCCCTAGTTAGTAGGTTGTCTGTCTCCGGTCTAAGTAGACCTCCCTTTCATTTGTGCCATTTCGAAGAGAACGATTTTTTTTGGTTTGTCTTCCAAATTTTTTTATGGACCCAGTGTATGGATACATTTTATATATTCCTGTTATTTTTAGACGAATTTTGATATAGTTGGCAGTGTTACTTTTGTGCGACTAATGTTGCAGTTTGCATCTTTTTAGACGACCTGCGACTTTACATGCGACTTTTTTTTTGCAAAAACTGTGATGAAATATTGTCATTTCGCTGGATATACAGGGTTCTCCAACAAGAGGTGTTATTTTGGTATTCAAAGAAAAATTAAATTTTTGGAAATAAATGATTGGATGTTTATTTCATAATAAAGAGGAAAGTATGCCGTTGTTAATGAAAAACAACATCAGTCCAATGGTCACCACGGCCACGCTTACAGGACCATATCCTTTTCATGAAATGTTCCATAACCAAATCACGAAGTCTTTTCATCAAATGTTCCATAACCAAATCACGAAGTCTTTTCATGAAATGTTCCATAACCAAATCACGAAGTCTTATCATTGAGGTCTTGAATCGACGCTGCAAAAAACCATTGTCAAAAAATTTAACTTTAAGCGTCATTCGCGAGAATGCGTTCAAAAAATAGTATAGGTTTAGTTGTGGTTTGTTTAGATAAAAACTTAAAAAAATGCGTGCGACTTTTTTTTACAAAACGACTTTTTGAAAATACTCAGCGGTAACACTGGTTATTGGTATCGAAATACTTGAGAGCATCACGGCGCTGCATACGATACGTAGCTTGTTCGAAAATGAAGTGCCACCGCAAAACTTATAAAACAACCTGCAAATACGCAGTATCAACATAGATGCAATATAAATACTATGTTTTTATAAATTTTTTGATGTTTCAACTGCCTTTTCTAGATCGTGGGCGACCATAACAGAATAATATTAATTACTAATTTCGTATCCTCACATAACATCCTCACATAACATCCTGGCCAATATCTGCTACATAAATATTTTCCCCTTCCTATAAGTTGGGATCGATTGGCTGAACGGCTTTCGACGATTGGGTAAACGAATTTTAAAATAAATATATATATATATATATATTTGCGAAAGCGAATATTGATAATTTCCAAACGTTGTGAGATTGCCAAAACTTATAAATTTGTTGATAAGAGGAAACATCCTTAATGTTATAACATAAACAATCTTATTTTTTCGCATTCGAATATTCCAAAAATGTTTTTTTAAGGATGCGAATGTTTAAAATAATGCAAGTAATTTGCATATGCTAGTAAAAGTAACCAAGCAAAATTAAGAGATTTTCTCCACTGCCCAATCATTACTGCTCACGCAAGCTATTTTGAACATTTTATAAAATTTCAAGTTCCTATATCCTAAAATCCATTTTGAGATTACTTACCACTTATATACAACACAGAACTGTGGTGATCACACAGTATATCAAGATAAACTGATCTTATATGTACATACTTCACATTTATTCGGAATGAAATCGGTATTACATTAGTGATATTGAGAAGTACGTCTCGCCAGCAACAAAACGATCCAACAGTAGTATTCACAATAATTATTTCGCCATTTGATAAAAAAAAAACTAATCAAAGCTAGAACTCAAGTATTCAAAATATAAAAAGAGAAACACAAAAATGTATAAAATCCATTAAATAAATACAATGATTGGCTGTTTCCTGGGGATGTTCTATAACTTTGATCCTTTGGCTAATTGCATATCGGCAGATATGGGATTGACAAATTTGCGAACAACATCAAACTTTGGATGGTTTTTATCACGCATCAAATCGAAAATAACCGATTCACTGGTAGTGACTATACAGCCAGCATTACGCAAACGTTCCAATGCCAAATCACGATCTTGATTCAGACGAGATACCAAACAGTCCGCAACAAGAAAGACGTTGATGTTCTTTTCCAAAAGATCGATGGCAGTTTGTTCAACACAGACATGAGACTAGAAGTACAAGGAAAGAGTTCAAAAGTGCAAATCGACAAAAATAAATATTTAAAATACGTGTATACCTCTAGTCCGTAAAGTACGACATCTTCTGGTTTGTCACCAAATAGATCCTTAACTATAGCATCTAATTCGGGCACTACCATGCTAAAACGAGTTTTGCTAATAACCGCTTTGGCATGGCTAACATCGATGTCCGTAACAATTTTTCCGAGTCTTTCGGGATAATGTTCAGTACAGATCAATGGTACCCCCAACTCTTTGCCGGCTTTTGTCTGCGTGCAAAATTAGAAGATAAACTAATGTGTGTGATATAACGTCATGTAGAAAGGAAACTCACTAGTTTTGTGGCATTTTGCACTAGATTTGAAAATAATGGCATACCAGGTCGAAATTTATCCTGTATGTCGCACAAAAGGAATAAAGTCTTTTTAGGATTCAAATGACGGAGTCGAGCAGCCATTGTATTTTGCGAACTTTCAGTACCTTTTCCTGGTCACTGCTAAGAGTTAATAAGATGTTTGACGTGCTTGTGTGTAGTGCAACGACTCTGTGATGCCCTACATGCACCATGTTTGTCTATTAAAATAAGCCTGTATATTTGATATGAGATTAAGGATAATGCCACTAATCAAGAACAAGCTTCGATTTTAACATTATATATTTTAGTCAAATTATTTATTTTTATCTAAAATAATAAATTCCTGGAACCATGACATCCTGTTTTACCGACGTTGCTTTTCTTCTCATAGCAACTTTCCGTCAAATTAGATTCTTAACATCCCTGTTTAATTGAAACCTGCACTGCCGACATGTTTCTCTTGTCACTTCTTCTTCTTTGTTGTGTGAAAAATATATTTTTTATTTGTACTCACGTTCGAGCAATTTTAACGTGATTCTTTCCAAAATGGTCAGTTGGAGCTGTTTTATACGTCCAGCGGCTCAATTAGCCAAATACCGTACAATTGTACAAACGCCTGCTGTACAGAATGGTAAACATTTCCATCATTTCGCTTTTCTCCTAATATTGTAATTGCCAAACCAACTTGCCCACATTACGCAACTAAGGAAAAAGAATCAAAACATTTTATATTAATCCAATTTTTATGTTGTTTTTCAGCTGTCCAAATGCAATTGCGTCAAATGAGCGGTGGTCATCATCATATGATTATTCAGCCCTCTCGTTTCCAATGGAATAAATTCAAGGATTTGTTGCACTTCTATGTGATGTTGGGTGTTTTGCCCATTACCGCTGTCGTTTTGTACTGTAATATTTTCATTGGTCCCGCTCAGTTGGAAGAAATACCAGCAGGATATGAACCAAAACACTGGGAATATCATAAAGTGAGTAGTTTTTTAGGCGGACAGGCAAAATGGTACTCAAGGACTTTAAAAGGCTATATGTGATAGTTGGTAACGGTTTCCAACCAATGTCTTTTGCATGCTTGAAAGCCACCGTCAGAATAATCTTTTGGCTACAGACACGGTATAATTCCAATAATTTCCGCTCAGAGCCAAAAAATTCACTCAAATCCGGGAGTGATCTATCCGGTCAATAATGTTAGTTTGAACACAAATTTAAGATATTCAATAAGACGACGTCAGTTTGGATGAGAAAATAGACTTGGACTTTTTATGCTTATCGAAAGAAATATAGAACAGATTTTTCTCAGCAAAATTAAATTAAGATTGCTGCAATTGACAGACACACACAGTTGGTGCCAGTTAAGTGGAAAGCAAACCAGATGCGACTGCATGTAACTGAGCGGCTTCAGCACTATGCCATTTCGCAAATAACTACACATTTTTTTTTTAATATGTATTCATATTTTTATTTATATCACTAATCCATTATTATTTTAACATATTTATCCGACAGCACCCAATCTCTCGTTTTATTTCCCGCTACATGTTCCCCAGCCCACAGCAGGAATATGAGAAATCTTTACATCATCTGTATGAGGAAAATGAAAGGGCACAAATCAGGTGACTACCCAAATTTTCAATAACAATTCATGTTGAATATCGTTCAGCTTCTCGTTGTTGATATCACGTTTTCCAAATTGTTTCTGACTTCGAAAATCATACCCAGTTTACCGATGAAACAAATTGAAAAACGTAATTTCATTCCAAAGGCGAAAAGTACAAATACAGAAATGTTGCTGTAGGACCGTATATTTACTCAGGACTAACAATATTCTTTTCCCATTCGCTTCTAGGGTTTTGGAAGAGAAAATCCGTGCTAAAATGTCGGAACGTAATGATTACCAAGCCTATTATTTCCGACCTGCTATTGCTAAATACCATAGAATTTCCAAAGAAGCTGCTGATGAGTTGAAAGAACTTCGTGGCGATAACTAAATGTAACAATATCGTAATATCTATGATGTGCTTTGTAAAAGAACATTTCAACATAATCTGATTTAGTTTAAATTAAAGTGAGATAAAACCATTTCAAAATAAAATGTCCCTTTTGGAGAGATGGAAATAAAAAATAATTCCCGTCAGTGGTGGTTTCTTTTCTTTATTATGGAATATTTAAACTGAATAAATGCCTTATATAAATAAAAAGTTTTATAATGTATACATGTGACTGTTTTGTCTCTCGTCGTTAGTAGAACATCCCCATCCTCGTTCTCAAGTATTCACATTGACTTATCCCCAGGCCTGATTTTTACAGTAGTATAATACTAATTTGCCATTAGTTCCATGACAGTCATAGAGGTTTTTTATTATTTGGTCGGGTGCAGGAGCAAATGTTTGATTTACATACAGAAACTGGAATGATAAATGAAAGTGCTAAATATAAATCCATTGACCATCGACCAGGATGTGACTTACGATTTGTTCCGATGGATCTAATTTCAAGTACTTGTGTATAAACTTTTGTATCCAACTAACGGTTTTTAAAGGATCCACCGTCCATGTTCGCTTCTTAATAATGGGTACATTACCAGTGGCATTAAGCAAAATGCAAACTGTGGACGAAAAATACAATGATCTACTGAAGTAGAGAGACACATTTCTTACAATTAAACAAAAGATGTAATAACACAAAATTGCCTTAAAGTGCAGAATAAGAAAGAAAAAAAACAGTTCAAACAGTATTGACTGTTCCCGTTACCATTTACAGATTTGATCAAATAATATTTCAACATAATTTCATATATCGAAAGCCATATCCAGACATCCTTTAACCCAAAATAACACCTTGGCTTCGTGATATCCAAGATACAGCAGTTTATACACTCTGCCACCAAATATATGAAATCCACTCGAAGTGTCGAAAGAAACATTTAAGTGTATATGCTTCTAGAAGCGGTGCAATAACTAGATCAACCCATCTGATCCCATAAATATTTAGACAGCCTACATTTGGACAAAAGTGGAATATAACTCCCATGTAAGAGCAGTGTCTTCAAAGACATCTTTCCAGCTCCTGATCGGAGTACAGAAGAGAGCGGTGGAGTTGCTGTTCTATAGATATTTTAATGGTATCTGTTCTTCGGATATCCGTCGCCTTGTCCCTGTTGTTAGGACATTCAGCCGGGACTCTATTCGCCCACTGTCAAATGACCGGTTGATCGGAAGATGCACTTTAGTCGTAAAGCTGATCTTTTAATTGGCAGGGTTGTTCCAAAACTGCATTGACCGTTGCTTTGTAATGATGAAAGCGAGAACCATGTAAAACAGGGACGCTGTTCGTTAGTATATGGAATACACTTCCAGCAAGCGTCTTTTGCTGTGAGATTATCAAATTCACGACAAACCTTAACAAATACTACTCCCCAATTCCTCTAATAATGCATTTATTAAGGACAATTCCAAAAATCAAATGGAAGGGATAACTCTTATCTGTATTATTTGGTATGATGATGGCATTGAATAACACGATATAATGAGTTCGTTTTATAAAAACAAAAACTCGACTATGGAGACCAGTTCAACATACTTTTATTATCCTTTTCGGGCGCTGCTTCAGTTCCATTGTCTGCCATTGTATTTTTTTTATGGAGGATAAACTAATGATCTAATTTAATTCGAGAAAAACAAGAAAATTTGGTGTCACAGCTGACTTGATTGTTTATGAGCGGAGAAACGTCGATAATGTCGTTGATTTTCATTCCTTCTTTGTTGTTCATTCCTTTTAGCAGGGATGCCTATGTCAGAAAAGAATGGTAATATTGAAATTTTCTAGGGAACAAATTTATGTACAAAAACATACAATTATCACTTTATTTCAATGACCGTATAAAATCGGACAAACAAAAATGGAGTGCCGTTCGATAAAACACCAGTGGTTTTCAATTTACATACGAATCTGTGAATGACACGACTGACGGCGAACTTCAAATCGATACGGCTGCTTACAAAAGCGGTTTTATTTTAGAATTATCTATTAGAACTGGGGAAATTTTTCATTGGAATTTGTCTATAGAGATTGGAGATGATCATTTTGTAATTTCTATCATTTTTGTATAACTTGTTTCTGGGATTCAAAAAATGCATACAGAGCCATCTGCAGAATTTCCCATCTTATGTTTTTAGTGAGAGATTTCATCCAGATTGCCGATAACCTGTGATTCATAAATTGTACTCCGAACGTGGCATCCCTGTTTTTTGTTGTTATGGAATGGTGGAATGAAAGAATCGGAGGGGGCAGTATGTGTAGAATGGAGGAATCGCCGATTTGCGAACCATGTTTCATTCCATCAGTTCCATTCCTCAGGCGTAACTAAACTACATGACGAGTCGCCGAGCAGTGTTCAGTGTGCAGACCCCTTCCTTATAATTTCTGCCAGAATTCATTGTTGGCGTGTCGCTGTCATTTTTGTGTGAAAAGCTTGTAATTTGCAAATAAAATATAAATAACTATCTCAAAATGTACACGGGTGAAGAATATGGAAATGCGGTAAGTGGAATTAATGGAAAAATCAACTACAGACCTCACGAAAATGGCAATATTTAAAATGTGGATGGTTGCAAAAAAAACCTGCCATAACCTAACATTCGCTGCTTCATTTGCTGTGTGTACTGTGTTTTCTGATTGTACAGGGTTTTCCAACAAGAGGTGTTATTATGAATCACCCGGAATTTCGGTACCTGTCACTTTTGAAGCTATTATTCTTTGACATTTGACAAGTGGAAACTACGCCGTTACTAAAAATGGAACGATGATATTGATCCTGACAACGTTTACTTTCAAAAAGACGGCGCTACTTGCCACACAAGCTACGAAACCATTGCTCTTTTACGGGAAAAGTTACCGGACCGTGTTATCTCTCGAAGAGGTGATCACAATTGGCCACCGAGATCTTGTGACTTCTTCCTTTGTGGCCACGTGAAAAATAAGATCTACATCAACAGCCCAGCGTCGATTCAAGACCTCAAAGATAGAATTCGTGAGGACAGAGGGCAGCCACTTTGCTGTTTGTTTATGGAAAATTTCATGAAAAGGATATTGTCCTGTATGCGTGGTCGTGGTGACCATTTGACCGTACCTTCCTCTTTAATATGAAACAAACATCCGATAATTTATCTCAAAAAATTTCATTTTTCGTTGAATACCAAAATAACACTACTTTTTGGATAACCCTGTATTTAATTTTTACTTTTAGGACTATTATGATGAATACGCCCATACCGGTGATCCACAATTGGATTTGGAATATGAACGCAGTAGTTATTATCGCATGCCCGAAAATGTGAAATATTTCCTTCTGAATTTCTGTCAAGCCATCAAGGAGGGTGTTTTGTTTGACATTCAGAATATGTACGAAAACACTTTTCCACAAATCAGTGACCACCATTTTGATAAATCTGCATGGCCCGATGAGGAGGAAGTTGCCGCTCTGGTCGATAATGACAATTTCTTTTTGATTTTGTACAAAGAGCTGTACTATCGTCATGTGCATGCTCGCATTCCGGGTGGCCCTAAATTGGAGCAACGCATCCATTCTTTCTTTAACTACTGCGACTTCTTCAATTTGATTATTTCATCTCAAAGTCCGGTTTTATTGGAATTACCTGACATTTGGTTATGGGAATTGGTTGATGAATTTGTATATCAGTTCCAAAATTTTGCTCAATACAGGTGAGTGTAGTTCGTGGAAATCATCATTTTCGAGTTTTGAATTTGCTGTTGCATATATATTAGATTACTTATTATTTATGTTTTTTTTTTAATTCAGAGC
Source organism: Hydrotaea cyrtoneurina (assembly GCA_958296145.1). Taxonomy (NCBI): domain Eukaryota; kingdom Metazoa; phylum Arthropoda; class Insecta; order Diptera; family Muscidae; genus Hydrotaea; species Hydrotaea cyrtoneurina. Next base: position 38,213,443 of record OY282515.1, on the reverse strand, counting down.
CCGATTAACCGACAAAACTCAGGAAGAAATCAATCAGTTGTGTGGAGACCACAGCAACGTTTGGAGTATTTTGTGCATTCTTAACGTTCTCCATTCCTTGGTCGATATCTCCAATATCAAGAAACAGTTGGAAGCCATATCTCAGGGCACAGACCCTCAGACCGTCGCTGGTGAATTTGGTGAACTCTCTTTCTACAAAATGTTGGGCTACTTCTCTTTGGTCGGCTTGTTGCGTGTCCACTCATTGTTGGGAGATTACTATCAAGCTATAAAAGTTTTGGAGCCCATCGAAATCCATAAAAAATCGCAATATTCCCATATTCCTGCATGCCAAATTTCCACCTCTTACTATGTGGGCTTTGCCTATATGATGATGCGTCGTTATGCCGATGCCATCCGCACGTTCTCGGAAATCTTACTCTACATCCAACGCACCAAACAATTGTACAGCACCCGTTCATATCAAAACGATCAAATCAATAAGCAAGCCGAACAAATGTACCATTTATTGGCCATTTGTTTAGTTTTGCATCCTCAGTGCATCGATGAGTCCATTCAACAGGTACTACGGGAAAAGAACTATCACGATGCCATGTTTAAAATGCAATGTGGTGATCTGGATGTTTTCAAATCATTCTTCCTTTTCGCGTGCCCTCGTTTTGTAAGTCCTTGCCCACCCGCTGCCGATGCTCCCGTGGAGGATTATGTGAAGGACCCCATGGAACACCAATTGATGGTGTTCATGGATGAAGTTAAACAACAAGCTGATTTGCCAACTACCCGCTCTTACTTGAAATTGTACACAACCCTGCCATTGGCAAAACTCGCGTCATTCATTGATTCCAAAGCCAGCGAAGATGATGTGTCCAAGTTGTTGATACGTTTGTTGTGCTTCAAACACAAAATGCGCAATTTGGTATGGTCTAAAGGTGCAAGTGGTTTGGAGGGTACATTCAAATCAGGATCTGAGGTATAAACACTTCATTTCTGTGTTTTTGAATTTATACTTACATATATTTTCTTTGTTTTCAGTTGGACTTCTATATTGACGACGATATGATTCACATTGCTGATACTAAAGTTTCCCATCGTTACGGTGATTTCTTTGTGCGAAAAATTCTGAAATTCAATGAGTTGAATCGCAAACTGAAAAACATTAATATGTAAATTATTTTTTCTATTAAGCCGTAGTTCGCAGAATTTTTTGACTCTAGAAATTTAGTGTATCCACAAAAAAGACTTTTTCCCCTATTTCCGAAAATGATAAAAGTAATAAAATCAGGCATTTTTAATGCCTCGAAATAGTCGTGGATTTGAATGGTCTTTTGTTTTCTACAAAGTATATGGTGAACAAATCGTAAATGTATCAAGATTTGCAATCATAATGAAGCAATGCCCGACCATCGTTGAGGAGTACGATAGCGGCCGAACGAAAACAGAACAATTATTTGACGAGATGTGGGTTACAGTCGAACGATGTATAGAACTGCTGCAGATTGGTCGAAAGAGAAAAGTATTCTCTTATGGGATTGAAAAAAAAATCATGATTACAATAGATATGATATAAGATCGAAATACATATACAGTGTACTCTCATGTTTCGAACACCTCTCATAAACGGACACTATTTTCAGTACCAATTCGCTTCCTATTCCTCTTATGTACTTCTCTCATTTGCGGACAAAGTGCTCAATCCCTTAGGTGTCTGCTTATGAGAGAGTACACAGTACAAAAAACAATTTCGACATCTCGTCTAGTTCTCAATATATGTACTATGTATAAAGGGGGTTACTTAAAGAATGCATAAAAACAACAACTATATTTACAAAGAGTTTTATAACTAAAACCTTCGTGTGTATACCGTCTTTGGTCGTTCGTTTTTCCGATACGGTTCAGGTTTCTAGAAAATTTAATTCATACATATATTCCAAACTAAAATGTTTTAAGCATTAATAACTTTTTAGACTCTGCCCGTCCGAAATTAATACCGTTACCGTTTTTAACTGATGTTGTTGAATAATTTTATATTTATTGTTGTGAGGATATTTATATATTGACCGATAAATTTAAAAGCTGTGAGCTGATAAGTTCCATTGATGTTTTTACTGCATCCTCAAGTTGCACAAACCTTTCGACCATATACAACGTACTGTTCCAGTATGTCGGACATTCGATCTTCAATTTAAGTGGTGTTTGAGATCCTTGGTTCGTTTGGTAATTAAGCACCATCTTGTGCTTGGTTGGGCTTAAATTAAAAAAAAAACTTAAAATTGTCGTCAACGAAGTGTGCTGTTACTGCACAGTAACTATTTATGTGATGTCCAACAATCGGATGTTATGCATATCGACTTAGCTTCCTTCACCATTTCTAAAACTCGAAACTTACACTGCTCATATGCCAACGGAAGAGCCGTACGGGAAACCCATGTCCGATTCGGAATTTCCTACGTTGGGTTTAGAGAATGCAGCAAATTTAAAAATGGTTTTTCGTCCAACAAGCTGAAAGCATGGAACGAAAGTGTTAATATTTCAATGGGATGCTTATAGGCTTTTGCTTCTTGCTTAGTGGACGTTGTGCAAATGCTGTTAACTGAGTCTGTCGTACTCTCTTCGACAGTATTGACACTTCAGCGGATTGTTCAGAAATTTGTTGGAGTCTCAGCACTAGTTACAAAATCCCTTTGGCGTTCACGTTGGACATCATGGATATCAAGATTTAATAAGTTTTGCCCGGAAGTCTTATATTGATTGTCTTCTTTTTTGTTGCCGTTTTATTAATAAATTGTTAACGGAATATACACTCTTTAACGCGGTTTGTTTTAACCGCGTTTGCATAGCAATATGCGACAAAGTCGCAGTTTTTGGTATCAAACTGAAAGAAATTCAAATCTGCCAGTCCCAATCGTCAAGCAGACTGCATTTTGTTTGTGCTCACTGCACAGTGAATAGCTATTTTCAATCACTGTGACGGAACAGCTGACAACTTGTTTACGTTTTATTGTGTCATCCGATTTATTTTGGAACAAAAGAACTAATCTAATTTACGTAGAATCCGTATTCCGGAAAAGGAAATGCGTTAACATGAATTCTTTGCGGGATAGTCTAGCCAGCATTCCAGGAGCAGTTCAACATTTTATAAGCGACACCGCGTCAGTTGCCTCCAACTTTATTCAGAATCAAGGTCAAAGTGATTCTTTGTGTGATCGTACAAGTGAAACGTCTACCCCCACCACTGAATCGTTGCACAGTTTTAATGAAATAGATACCAGCTCGACTGGGGCAGTGCTGATTAGCGAGAAATCATTACCCATACCTTCGTCATTAGTCAAAGAACAATGGCGTTTAATCTTCAACTCGGATGCTAGTGAACAAGATTTACAGGAAGCAATAAATCATTGCAAAGACTTAGTATTGATATCGGAGGAAAACAGCGAAGAGCGGCGATGGTTGGTCAGGCATTTGGTAGATTTAAGGTATTCACTCCAGGAATTGCAAGATGCCCACAACGATAAATTAGATGTGGGGCCGTCGCTGAAAACAGTGGTGGGTCACCACTTTTCCGCCCGCCAAAGAGGAGTAGGCAAATGTCTATTACCCACACAACGTCACTATTGTGACCACTGCACTGGCATAATATGGAGTGTGGTCGAGGCTTCCTACGTATGTACAGACTGTCGTTACATGGTCCACCAAAAGTGTGTTGACAGTGTTGTAAGAGTCTGTGCTCATGTTGTTGCATCCGAGCGCCAATACCCCATATTGGACATATGCCCAGAAATCGGTTTGGCCGCCCAGCGTTACAAGTGCATGGAGTGTGAGACATTGATTAATTTCAGTGAGTAAATTCTAGTGATTCTTATTGTCTTTGACTTTGTTGTTGTTGGTAATTGTCTTTTATTTAATTTTTCATATTCCATGTTATAATTTAAGCCTTGAACACCACCATAACATGTTTTGGAAGAAACTCCAAATCTGGTACATATGTAGACTTTTTATATTCTAACAACAATCTCTCAATTTTCTAAGATATTTCTTTGAATAATTTTTGTTCTTCCTAGAGAATTCCTGGATTGAACCTCGTCTGTGCGACTACACTGGCCTTTATTTTTGTCCTTCGTGTCATTGGAATGATCAGTGCGTGATACCCGGTCGGGTCGTTCATAATTGGGATTTTCTGCCCCGCAAAGTTTCCCGTTCGGCTTTGCAAGAGATTCAGCTATTTCTGGATAAACCATTGATACGCCTGGAGGAGGCTAATCCGAAATTATTCGTTTTTCTTGAGAAGTTGGCTTCGCTGAAGAAACTTCGCCAAAATCTGGTATATATGCGTAAATATTTGTCTGAATGTCGCCAAGCAATGGATGAGAAATTGCTGGATACACAAATAGGTAAGTTGGAGAGGTATAATAATTACAGTCGGAAAACTCTTTATTAACTGATATATTTCCTTAATTTTATATCCATAATTTTTCTCAATTTTTAATGAAAGTTACAACTCTAATGAGATGATTAAACCATAATAATTTTATTTATGAACAAAAACAAATCTTTGCCACTACTATTAAACTTAAATAAGGCAATTAACAACTGCCTCGTTATCAGAATATTAGCGGAGCACTACCATTAATTGTCATCATCTTTGTGCATATATCTCAAATGAACACTTTCTGTAGATTTCAGACTTTAATGAGCTTAAACAAAATTTAAAAAAAATAATTATAACTTCAAAACTGTTATTGAGAAACGTAAAGATTAAAGACGCTTTTTCAAAATGTATTTCAACAAAATCGGACGAGTCGTTTTCGAGTCACGACAACAAATTTAAATAAAGAAAAAATTGGAAATTTATTTTCATAGTTCATTAGAATTTCATAGAGGTTTTTTATTACAAAATTTATTTTGTCCTGTAATCGATTTTCCAGAAAATCTTTACAATTAACTTAAAATAGTCTTTGATCATTCTGCAGGTTCCCGCCGACATCTTCTACAATCCACCGAATTCTATTCTATCAGTGATATGGAACAAACGGAAAATGGTTCACTGGCCGAATTTCTACACAAAATTTTCAATTGTTTCGATAAACATATACGGAACTGTTCCATGTGCGTGGCCAAAGCATACATCTGTGAAATTTGTAGCAACGATGAGGTGATATTCCCATTCGATGATGGTTGCATTATATGCGGTAAATGTAATTCCATATATCATCGTGTTTGCATGACCCGTAAGAATATGATTTGTCCGAAATGTGTGCGCGTACAGGAGAGACGATTGCAACGGGAAATAAGTACGGAAAAGCAAAGTAAAACGGAAAATCCAAACGACTGCATTGCAGATGACTAATTATGCAGCGCCAGAATTCCAAAAGAAAATTGTCATTATATAGGGCATGATTGTAAACCTAATTCGGGCATGGTTACTTCAATGGATGGATAAAAAACACAAAATCAGGGTATTCCAAAAAATGTGATACAGATGTCAGTCTCAAAATAAAAGGAACAATTATATAGGTGCTACATTGGGCTCAACATATACCGAAAAAATAAAGGCCTAATTCGAATAAGGTCTACGCCACATACCTACATATTGTACACATTCCTTTAAAGAGGCTGAACAATTTTGAAATATTCAGAAAACTAAAAAAAAAAAAATTCTACAGCTCCTGGCTTTCAATACAACATGAAGAGATACATAACTGCTCTTTTTTACAAAAGCACAGCAAAAAATAAATTGATCTCGTTTGAGCTGGTAGATATGTATGTGTATGATGAACCGCTTTAACAAGTAAACTCGAAAATGAAAAATTTTGATTAGTGCCTCTTTGTGCCTTTGCTCTTGCGGGGGGGGAGATTTCGATATATGGCCTTTGAATAAAATATACAAATTGAAAGTTATCAATATTCCCAGCTGATTTAGGAGATTTCACGAATACCTTTCGAGTAAATACTGTAGGAAATTGGGGAATTTTTCATTGTTCAAATTTCTAGAATATTTTGCATATGAAAATGGCGCCAAAAATTAAATGTTATTTAAAAATTATGAGAAATGTCCCCCATTTGGATAAAATCTATTTTTGGGGTCAGCACATTTTTCAAGGATCGTTTAAAAACTGTCTACTTTTTTATAAGTTTCCCTTATTATTTTTATATTTGTTGTATCTATTTTTTGTAGTTTTCTAATTAAATCACTTCGTACTTAATTGGGATTATTATATTTGAATAGTTTCCATAAATCAAATTTGACTTAAACTTAAAAATTTTAAACTAAGCGGTAACTGTAAACAGGTCTCAAAATGCATTCAATTGTCGATATTCCTTAGAAAAAGATATGACAGGCAATTTTATTGCCCTTTCATTTCTGACAATTCATAGCCAAAGAACAAAATCGTTGTACGGAAACTGGCAGTTATTCTTTCTGTGTAGTTAATGTTTATATAATTACAATTTATAATTAACTTATATTTATTTGAGTAGTTTATTTAATTCAAAAATAAAATAGAGGTTCCGAGGCGGCCACTTGACATCACAAAGAGGCTGTGTGCTGGATGGAAACTACATATCGCCCAAGTCCATTTAATAATTTCATCCCAAAAACAATGTCGGTGATCATAGTCGATTTTTCGACAATCATCTGTGAGATTCTTGTGCAAAATTATCAGCAGACTGTTGGGTGAAACGATCAGTTAATGCAATCGATGGCAATAGAATCTCGGTGTGAGCAACACAGCACTCACTTGGGACATATGTTTGTAATATCTTTATCTTTCTGAAATCTATTATTGTTTTTTTTTGTGAAAAAGCAGACAATGCCTGTTTATCTATTCAATCAAAACGTTAAAAAATCTCCAATTTTTAAGGTTTAGAGCAGGGCTTCTCAAGTCATTGAGGCTTACGCCCCCCAAAATAAAATATTGTTCATAAATATATGTTTTTAGCGTTTAAGGGAACTTTTAGAGAATCACGCCATGTCCGAATTCGATTTATCAGTCATGTCACCTTCATGTTGTGAAGGTTTTATTTTAAGTTTCAATATATAATTATTTACTACTACTAAAAACACTTATGTTGTAATTTAATGATGTACATACATATGTTCGCTTATAAAATATCCTTTTTAATAAATCTACATGTACATTGTATTAAAAATAACAAATAGGAGGAGTGTAAAGGGTGGTCCAAATAACAATTAAAACTTAACAAGAACAATTAATTATTTTGTTTGGTTTTCTCCAGAGATCAAACATTCCCATTATTTATGGAACACTTTGCTGTAGTACATGGCATCAACACATATTATTGAAAACCTTGGTGTGTTCTGGTTCCCCTGAATATTTGCAAATTGCAATAGATGCTGAAATTGATCACAGCCTTGGCAAAATCTCCATGTTTAATTCTGAACACCGGCAACCAGGTAAGATGGATGTTGAACTACTAAACCATCTCGCTGAAAGATCTTTATGTGGCTTTCAAAAATTATTTTGGTTTAAAAGGTTTTTTTAAAACGGTCCATGTTATTAGTTTACATACATTTTATTTTCCAATTGCTGTACGAATTCCAATACACTTTTTGTTTTCTAACGCATGTCTTCGTCAAATAATCTCTTCGGTTGAACAAAATCTTCATTCTTAAAATGGACCATAAATAAAATCTTCGAATTTGTTAGTTATCTTTTGCCGCGAATATTATTTCCCCTATATAGTGAGTTTTAATTCGGTTTGTGTATTTACTCATAATATAAAAAGGGGAAATAGTTGCATATGAGTTAAGGTAATTTATCACAATGTCCTGTTCAGTTGATACGCTTGGAACTACTTGGAACTTGTCATCAAAAAAGGGCAATTTTTGTAATGGTTTTGGTCGCAGCGACTGTTTGAATTGCATATTGTGAATTGCCAATGATTTCAGTGTTTGCATTGCAAGTTGTGAATTCACAATAATGAATCCAGTGTGCCTTGACTTTATAGCATCTTTAGTAGAGTTCCACATTTATCTAAAAACGTATGTAAAATTCACCACTCACCGTTTTGAAAGCCAATCGCAACTTGAAGCACTATGCAAAAAAGTGTCTGGAAACTAACAACCGTATTCATAAAAAGAAAAATTTATGAAAATACAAAAGCAATACAAAACCAATTTTCACACATTTTTTTTTATTATTTTTCAAGTTCATCGAGTTTCCTAAAACGTTTAAAAAATGTTTAAATGTTGTTTGTAAAAAAATTGTAATTTTTGCCGGGCGTTCTTTTAAAAAAACACAATTTTCTTAAAGTCATTAACCCATTCCGGAGCAGTGAATTTTTTTTATTTTTCAAGCGCTAAAAAAAGTAGAAAACAGTTACAAACTTTCCGTGCAAGTTTTCAGTTGGTATTAAGTATTTTCATCCAGGTGTAAAAGCACATTCATTTAGTGACAAAGGACAAATTGGTGAAAATATATAAAATTGTATACAAAAATTTTATAATTTTACAATTTATAATTTTTCAGACATTTTGTAAAAATTACATCTAAATAGAAAGACGAAATCAGATCAACATCCATTTAGAAAACAACAAAATTGTCGGTCACCAATGGAATGTTTGGCTCATGGATCGTACCAGCTAAGTGGTGGAAACGGCTTTAACTTTGGACTGTCACAGCCATTCATTTTCAAGATACTGTCTGAGACTCTGAATGCCTTAGAAATGACCATTTGTCTCCATCCAGGTTTAGCTGTGTCTTAAACTGGTGTCAAAAAGGTAAATTTTCAAAGGACTTTCCGTTAAAGTAATTTTTTTTTACTACAAATGATTCGTTACTCTGTTTTCTTTGATAATAAAAATTAAAGTCAATATTTTTACAGAAGCCGCCATTTTAAAAATTATTTGTTTTCGCTCTCCTAGGAAGTTTACTTTTATAACTGACGTCGTTTTTCGTGAAAACCACAGACTTTGTCACAGCTTCCACCAGCGGGAAGCAAATTGTTGGAATCTTCCGTCACCGAGAGTGTGCCACTCAGCCCAGGAACTTCGATGCGCCATCGATCTCAACAAGTCAACATTTGACGCACCAACCTGATTTGCACAAAGACCTCGTATTAATTGCTTTATAAGGTCTACAACAAGGTACACGACCATCCGCTTAGTTATCGCTTCTCACTTTGGGCCTTAGAGCAACTCGAAATGATCAGCGCTTTTGCTCGAAATATCATTCATTCTGACGAAACACATTTTCAAATCGGCCGATGGTAGAGAAGCCAATGCATCCTCTGAGAGTGAAAGTGTGGAGAAGATTTTGTGAGCGATGGCATCATTAGCCAAATTTTCTATTAAAATGCTGCTGGATTTTTGTCAAATGTTGCATCTTTAAAGAGTGGAACTTTGGCGTCAGGTCATATAGCCCATGCCACAATCGATCTTTTGCGCATCTAGTTCGATAATCGTGTTATTAGATGTCTCGGCATTGGCAATTGACCCCATCGGAGCAGAAATTTGCTGCTGTTAGATTTATTTTTGTGGTGAACCGTAATGCCAAGCCATTTAGACTCAGAATATATCGACAAGGTCTTTGAAAATCGAGTTGACGGGATGCGATGCTGGATTTTGTTTCTAATTTTTAAAAGCAACTTATATGTAGATAGTCTTAATTATCCACTGATTGAAAATAATCTGTAAATCGTTATTTCTGTATGACAATCTATAGTTGAAGATAAAGAACAGGTCGGATATGTGAATTGTTGTCTTGTTCATCACACATCTTAATTTATATTCTAAACTTTCGATTATTAAAATTGAAAAGAACCAGTTACAAAAATCTGTGTGCTAAAGAATTCTACAAACTAAATTTCATGGCATTCCGAAAATATTGACTAAAACTTTTAGGTAGTCGAACTTTTCTGTATGCTAAAGAATTCTACAACCCAATTGTCGTGGCATTCCAAAAAAAATTGACAAGAACTTTTAGCTACTCAAACACCACATTCATATGATTCCGTGAACGTAAGTTCCGAATTAAATGGGTTTAAAATATCCAATCGAACTGCTAAAGTATAATGCACAAAACTTCTACTAAAATTAGCTATCGATTGGTGAAAGATGGATGGATCTTGTGGAAGATAGTGGCGGAATATATGGACGATGGTGGATGTTTCGTTCAGTAACTGAATTTGCAGGCCGCGTCTCTTTCCGTCCTAATAATGCTGTTTCAATTAGCTAATCGGCCTCCTTCAACGCTTTAGACTTCTCAGAAACTGCTGTCCTCGATATTTTAAATTAGGCTTTTACATATAAGAACAAGAAAATACAAAACAAAAAGTTGGCTTAATATTTGTGTCCAAAGTAAAAATCAACAATCAACCGGTTTTTCGGGTGACAAGAAACAATGTATCATTCAGCGTTTAAAAAAAAAAAAAAAAAAACGATTACTGACCAAACTATTTTTTAATTCAGTTAAAAGAATAATAGAATAAATTAAAGTACACATTTTATTAATAAAATATTATTTATAAATAAATATTATTTCTTGTTTAATAAAAACTCGACTTTCGTTTTGTCTGTGTCGAAATAATGTTGACAATTGTTTCAACATACATAGCTAAGGAGAGTGTTAGATTCGAGGGGCAGGCTTTATTATTATCTTAAAATCTACTGTCCAATGTAATAGCATGGAGACTGGGAAACTTAGGCTCGAACGTAATTCAAGTAAGGTCTGTGTAAAATGAGGGGCGCATATTTGCCATCGCTTGGCAACAAAATATTTTCATACTCGGCGAGATTGTTCGAGGGTCCAGAAATGTAATAAAAATCAAAATGATGACTTTTTTTTGGCTGTACAATCAATAATCCAGTTTAATGAACTGAACACTTCTTGAAAACGATTACATGTACCGCTTTTTCCACCGACTGGTATTTTACAATTTAATTTCATGTTCATGTTTAATTTCATCATCTGATGGTAAATGCCAATTTTTAATCCACTTTTTTTTAACGCTAATCCTCATGAGTTTAGTAATTTTCAATTTCGCATCAAAAAAACGCTAGGATTGCTTAAGCCTTGTGTAAGTGCAACATTTTGAAGGTTAACATAGAGTTTTTACGCTTGACATTTAATCCGTGCCTGACATTTGAATTTTTACGATGCACGGGAGAAGAGCCCTTCATGTTATATTGCCAATAAAATCGAAAATACTCCATCGATTTTAATGATCTTTTAATTATCAGATATATGGATTTATGAAAATGAAAACTTTTTTTTGTCATTTTCGAAAAAAATATTTTCCGACTTAATCAGTAACGCACCAAAGGCCATGGTTTCAAATAATTCAGTGATCAATTTTTTAATTTATTTCAAAAAAATGAGACGATTTGTGTTCAAGTTATGGCTCACAAAATTAAAATAAATTTTAAAATAAACCTATCCATATACAGAAAGAAAAATTACATTCTAAATATTCCGAATATTCTTAATCTGAATAAAAGTCGTACTTAAAAAAAATAGGTGTTATTGTGAACCACCCGGTATTTCGGTAGCTGCCACTTTTGAAGCTTTTATTCTTTGACATTTGACTAGTAAAAACTACGCGATTATTAAAAATGGATACACGCTTCAATAACGCATTGAAATTATTAAAATTCACTACAAAAATGGTGAACATCTTACAGTCACAGTTCGCAAAAGTAAAAAGTTTTCGGACCGTGTTATCTCTCATAGAGGTGATTACAATCGGCCACCGAGATCTTGTGATTTAACTCCTTGCGACTTCTTCCTTTGGCGCCACGTGAAATATACGGAATACGCCAACAGCCCAGCGTCGATTGAAGACCTCAAAGCTATCGAGGACATAGGGCAGCCACTTTGCGATTTGGTTATGGAAAATTTCATGAAAAGGATATGGTCCTGTAAGCGTGGTCGTGGTGGCCATTGGGCTGATGTTGTTTTTCATTATTAACGTCATACCTTCATCTTTATTATGAAATAAACATCCAATCATTTTTCTCAAAAAATGCTATTTGTCTTTGAATACCAAAATAACACCTCCCCTGTATAAATGGGATAGTCTAAAAATCAAGTAAGAAAATTCTTATAATAATAATACAATACTTGATTTATTTTTGGGACTATGAGTTAGTAATTAGTAGTTCTCGTTTAATTACGGTAGACTATAGCACACAAGTCCTATTTGCAGTGAGGTAAGAGAAAAAAAATACGTAGAACAATTTTTGAGGGGGAAAATTGAGGCCGGATAAAAATGTACCCTTTTAATTTTTGTTCTTAGAACATGAGTATTGTAACATCAGTTTAATGTAAATTTTCATTAAATTAATCCCACTTTCCGATAATTTCATGGGCTTCAATTAATCCAAGAGGTCTACACATAAGTCCATTTCGAACTTATTTCTATCCCATTTCGAGCCCATTCGGGCTCATTTATGCATTAAATTAAGAATTTCGAACTACAAAAATCCATAGTTAAATCAGTGTAATCCGGGTTTTTATCAACTCAACACAGACCTTGACGCAACAAGTTAAGTGTACAAAATCAGAGAAAATATTTTTTTGTCCATAACCTCTTTTGAAGATATTGGATATCTGAAAACGATTTTGTAATCTTCACAAGATGACCTATTTTACAATCTAATTTTGGCTGTAAAACAGTGTTTTTTTTTTTCCAGAAATGTCACAGTACACACGACACAGACCATTCACTAATTGCAACAGCTCTTTAGGAAGCGATTGCCGTGTTAATCTCGTCTAAAGATTTGCAAGTTTCTGTTATTATAATATTTACCTAAGCTCTTTCAGCGTTGCTTTCAACAAACACAGAAACTTTCTAACATCCTAAAAGCTCTTACAACACACATACATACATCTGTATTTAAGGATTTGTAGCCAAATTCTGCCACTTTAACCGCCACGGTAAAAATGGCGCCACTATACTTTGCCAAAGTATTGCTAAGAGAAACCCAAGTTTCACCTCTCTGTGAGCACGGTACTGGAATACCGGTTACTCCTCTCTTTTGTCAGCTGCCATACGAAAGGAGAGTATGACAATACTCCCGATTCCCGCCGAATCGGCGTAGAGAAGATTATGAGTTTGCAAGGAATGCAGGAAAGCATCCTTTGCCACGAAATAAAACAAAAACAAAACAAAAACGACATCAATAATTGACACACTGAACTCGTCTCGTGTTACCATTTCGTAGCCAACAACCAGAAGGTTTCGTTCGTGTTTTGTTGTCATTGCCATACCCATAGGAATCGGTTCACTCGAAACCGAACATCTATGTATAAGATACGTTTATGACAACAGTAGTTGATTGTATTTATCAGCCCACGGCCGGCTCGGATGGATGGAATGCAGAAAGTAACCTTGATTGTAGGCTGCCAACAACGTCACACGACCACTCTACACAAATACGCACCCATACACAGATATTCCATGAACATCTGTGTCTGACCTAAACAAAATATAAATCGCAATAGATACAAAAACCTGAACGTGGTGTGATGGATGAGATCTTTAGAATATTTTTCATTAACCGTGTTCCTGAGTCAGAAATTAATCAGAACCGACTTTGAACAGTCGGTAGTCCCAGACAGTGAATGTGACGTAAAATTTCCTTCTTGTCGGCATTTGCGAGGCAGAAACGTACGCTGAAAAATAGTTGATGGTCTTACAAGCATACGAACTTGGTTTTGCTGTGCGATAGTCGCAAACACCAAAAAAAAAACCACACCACGTCATTAAGATTTTACACACATCTGCCCAAAGTCATAATACCCTACACCACAGAGTGAACTTTGGCTGTACTCTGGCCAAGTCTGAGTTTGACTGATAGCTGATGGGAATGGTTATGTGTCTTATGCTGTATCGTGTTTTAGCAGTACTTTGTGATCTGAAGGGTATGTGGATGTTATTTTGTATTCTCATGGAAAGGAGTTATTTGTAGATGTGACCTTTGTATCCCACATGGGTGGGGAAAGCAGAAAGCATTAGCTCGACACCAACGAGCATAGCTTAATCGTACGCATTGGCATAACTAGACAATTTGCCTGGAGGGCTATAGCCCCCGTTGTTGGTGCAGCACCCCTATTCCTATGCCAATGACCGCAGGAGTGCCACAAGATTCTGTTCTGTCGCTGACGACCTGTTAGGCCAGACTGTGAACCCGATCTAGTCTTTTGCGTATGACCGCATTCTCTGTCATTCATACTCATGTGATCATGGGCCAGGTCTTCTGGAGGTCGAGGACAAAAGGCGAACGATGAATGACTCACTTAACCGCGATTTGGCGACGATGTGTGAGTGGGACCAAATGAACAGAGTAGATTTTAATGCACAAGATTTGTCACACAAACGTTGGTCTATGGTTGGTGTGAATATCGACATATAAGATACTTAGCTAGACATATATTCGAAGAAAGGAGTATTTAAGTGCTTAGGCTTTTTAAAGCGGTGCGAGAAATACTTCATCTGATCTCGTAAATATATACACCACCTACATCCGGGAAAAAATGGAATATAACTCTCATATATGGACAGGGGCATCTTTTCAGCTTCTGGACCGTATACAGAGGAGAGCGGTGGTGATTGTCTCCCTTCATCATCGCTGGAGTGTGGGTGATGTGTCGCTATTCTATAGATATTTTAACGGTATCAGATATCCATCGTCTGGTCACTGACCATATAACATTTAGCGGCTATCTAGGGAACCTCATCCGTTCATTGCCAAATGACCGGACTATAGAGAAAATTCGGTCTTCAGCCGAACCGTTCGTATGTGGAATATTCTTCCAGCAAGTGTGTTTCCTGCCAGTTGGGACATTCTGAAATTCAAAACAAATGTCATTCCTCCTTCCGATACCCAAATTTATAGGGTGTTGATCTTCAAAAACAAAAAAATCTACTGAACGTTGACACCTTTCCCACGTGAAGTTTAAATACCAGCACAGCACGATATGTTGAGCTCGCATAGAAGACCACCCAAACGACATTCAGTTGAAAACCGAAGGCATACTTCAGTGTATTCGTTCTATGCTTGAAAACAAATTAATGAGTGAAGAATTCATTCATCGCGAATCACACATCACAGCAGATAAATACCTACACATATGAAGATATGCAGACAAAATATGTTATGAGAACCTGTTTGTATGAAACAACAATGAATACACTGAATACCCACTTCGTCTTCGTCATTTATTCACTTCAGTTTTATAAACCAAATGCTTGAAACGAATAAACAGTTCACATGTCTGTTTTCAAAAATCAAACAGTGTTTTTGTACGTCGATCATTAGAGTGTTGACATTAGAGTAACGGGTGCACTAAAACAGTGTTCACTGAAGTGAGTACAGTACTGTAAACATAAAGTCGTATGAAAGTCGTGATGCAGACAGTTGATAGTACCTATTCATACTAGGCAAGTTTACTTGTTTGAAGTAAAGATAGTTAAGGGGAATGGAAAGGGGAAAAAGCCTGCTCGTACTGGCAATTTCTTTTTGTGTTTTTCGTATTTTGATATTATGAAAGTCATTTGTATTTGAAAAGGCAATAATGAAAAAAAAAAACAGTGTAAAAAAAAACAAATTTCTTGTGTGAACACAAAACTGAATCATAAAAATTCAAAACTGAATCATAAAAATTGCCAAAAATTGCAACCCTGAAAGACAACCTATCGAAAAAGTGTTCCAAAATTTGCAGGCATTGATTTATCGATTTTAAAAAATAGTTCATTCGTATTTCCCCTAAATTCCATGAAGGAACAGCTGGAGAATTTCTCTCCAATCTGTGAGCTGTACACGATACAGTCTGTGTATACTCACAGACCGAGATCTACTGTTTAATGCGGACTCCGAGCGATTAATGCCTTTTCTAGAAGAGTTTTCCATGACGTAAAGATGCCGGCATTCACGTAAAGTCGCTGACATTCACGAGGTTGTCGGCTGTCCACTTAATATTTCATACACATGTACAAACTGTCTGTGTTTTCTTCAGTTTTCCAAAGAATAAAACTAAACGCTAATACTTTATATGTTGGAATTAGTTTCCAATAATTGATTTATTACTTAGAAATACATACCAATACTTTGTCATTCAAACCGAAAAACTGCGGTTCCTTGTAGTAAAAATTTCAGAGCAACAACTAACATTGGCTTGTGCGGATGGAACATCAACCGCAACAAATCGGTTGGCAAAGAAATCGATTGTTGCAACGCATTTGTTCTCTGTAGTTAGGATTCGTGGTAACTGGTAAATTCAGAGATTTTTAAAAATCTATTTATACTTATTAACGGATTTAGTATAGTTTCAATGCAACTGATACAACTTCCAGAATTTATTATAAATTGTATAACAATGGCCACAATATTTTTTATCAAGTTGTGAAATGTGCTGGAATATTAAAATGCATTTTCAATTGAAGCACTCCATTATGACACTACATTACAAAATTAATCTGAAATATGCATTTTTCTATCAACAGACATTTTTCCATCAATAAAATCTACAGATTATTTTTGAAAACAACTACCAGGATTTGCTGAAATTTTCCCGGAAATAAAAAGAGATGTCATCACAGAAAATTCCCCAATGCTTTCCAAGTAATGATCACCCGTCTACTGATGATTTTTACTGTGTATTTGTATACCCTCATTCATGGTAACTTCAGTGTTGGAATTGATGATTTCGATCGATTTAAAAAGGCTGCAGCAATGCCTGATTATTGGACTGCCCACATAGAAAGTGAATGCACAATTCTACAATAATCTTTTTTAAGGGTTTCAGTTTTTTTTTTCAGTTTTGGTAGTAATATTTTTGAAAAATTTTGTTCAAATTGTATTTCTAAGAATCTTGGAATTTGGTTTGCTATTTTATCGCCAAAGAGATATTTGGAATTTGAATGGAAATTACGATCAAGTCCGTCAGAGTTTTAAATAATTTCTACAGCAAAAAATTTCATTGCAAGAGAAACATTTAATTAACATATTTTAAGAGAAAATTCCAACAGTTTTGATGTGTTATTGTTGGCCGAAATTATGATTTGTAATTTCGTTGAAACTAATTTTTTTTTAGATGAACAGAAGACAACTCATAACGCGTTTTTAATTTTTAAATTTTGGTGCATGGTGAAAATTGCAATCAATACGTTGATTGTGAGCACAGTCCAACTGCACAATTGGATATCTGCCGTCCTGGCAGTCCCATGGTCATGCTCATATTGCTGGAATTTGGACATGTAGTAGATGTAGTGTAGAAATTAAATCCACTACACAATTTGGTTTTTAATTGGATATTCTGTTATCAACTGTAAGTCGATTGGTATGGAATAGGGCAATTCGGCGAAAATGTTCTGTTTATGAAAAACAGAAAGCAAATTATTATCACCAACAACGCATAGAGGAAAAATTCAGGTGAAAATTGTTTGGAACTACAAAAAATGGATTGGTCAAGAAGTTTTTACTGGTTGTAGGTTGTATGTTTGATATCTACAATAATATTGCGGTACACTCAACCAAATAATTCATTGCCACAGTGTACAGTGTACCTATGTATATCGTTTAGCGCAAGACAGTTTCACTAGGTCTCCACTCTGGATGTTGATTTTCAATGCGAGAACCTTGCCCATATATATCGAAGACTGTCTCCAGATAGTATCCTGAACGAAGTTTTGCTGAAGGCCGCTGAATTACGTACTTATTTCCCTAAAAATTCCATGATGGAACAGACGGGGAACTTCTTTCGCATCAGTAAGCTATGCGCGATCTAATTGTGTATACTCACTGACCGGGACCTACTGTTTAAAGTCGGCTCCGAACGGCTAAGGCTTTTTTTTAGAGAAGTTTTACATGGTTTAGAGATTACTCTCTTACTCGTAAAGTCGCCAGCATTTACGAGGTGGAAAACAGCCGCTGAAAAATGTTTGATGGTCTTACCCGGTTTTGAACCTGGGTTTACTTGTGTGACAGTCGCACTCACTACCTAGGATACCACGGAAATAGGCGAAAACGGAGTCGAAATAACCGATGGCGGTACCGCGGAGAGTGAGGACTTGGGCGTCCATAAAGAAGGGCTTGAAGGTCAAAACTGTGAAATGCCAAGAGTAAAATCAATATTTTTATTTCAACTTTCTCTTTTATTAGTTTATTACTTTTTTTTTTTAAATTTTTAACAGTTATGAAACTTTTTTTAAATTAAATTATGTGAAGTTCTCAAATTCGAATTCGGATAAGAGCACACCTTTTAAATCGCTTAATTGAAAATAAATTTTAGTAACTATCGTTCTGGGTGATTTTCCATGCAGTGTACTTCGCTTAAACAAAAAACCGCTTTATTGAAAAATCGTTTATATGAAACACATTTTTAATGCAAAGACACAAACTTATACAGGCTTTTTCAACAAGAGGTGTTATTTAGGTATTCAAAGAAAAATTGACTTTTTTTGAGATAAATGATCGGATGTTGATTTCATAATTAATAATGAAAAACAACACGCATACAGGACCATATCCTTTTCATGAAATTTTCCATAACCAAATTGCAAAGTGGCTGCCATATGTTCTCGATAGTCTCACGGATTCTATCTTTGAGGTCTTCAATCGACGCTGGGCTGTTGGCGCAGACCTTATCTTTCACGTGGCCCCAAAGGAAGAAGTCGCAAAGTGTTAAATCACAAGATCTGGGTGGCCAATTCTGATCACCTCTTCGAGAGGTAACACGGTCCGAAAACTTTTTACTTTTGCAAGATTTTCACCATTTTTGTAGTGAAGTTCAATAATTTCAATGCGTTGTTGAATGCCTCGTTCCATTTTTAGTAATGACTTGTCAAATGTCAAAGAATAAAAGCTTCAAAAGTGACAGCTACCGAAATACCGGGTGATTCAAAGTAGCACCTCTCGTTGGGGAACCCTTTATAATACACTGTGACTAGGGTTTTTAACCCGGGAAATTTGCCGATTTTTTACTTCCAGATTCCCGGGATTATTGGTCTGGATTCAAAAAAAATTAAACTATGTACTATTTTAAACACTTTTTACAACTGTTTTTGCGGTTTTTGACCGGGAAATATACGATTTTTTAATTGCTGAAACAGGATACTTGTTTCGAGATTAATTGCGTAGGATTTTTAATTAAAATTTTATTAAGCAAGTTTTTAACATGCCTGAATTATTTGTGTTTAAGTGTTGGTTAAAAAACCAATCGAATTTTTGGAAAAATAATATTTTTTTTATTATATTTTATAAAGAAATTCATGTCCCGGGAATTCCCGGGAAGACGTCGAAAAAATAGCGATTCCCGAGAGTTGCAAAAAGTCGGGAAATTGAAAACCCTAACTGTGAGCTTAAGCCATGTTCGACCATTGTTCGACATATGTCTTAATGTTACTGCTGCTGCTGCGGTTGGCAGGGGATCGAAAATAAATTTTGGACCTTATCTAGTATTCTATAGCATGTGAACTTCGGAAGAATCTTCCACCAGACCCTAAAACTCTGTATTAAATATTCAGTAGACAACTAGTACAGAATGCGAGGCTTTCAGCTCATTTCTTTCGCTATTGCCCCGTTGCGGTGGGAAAACATTTAAAATGATTATCAAAAATTCATTTAATCCAAATAATTAGTGAAAAATCCGTTTATTCGAAAGAGCAAACATTTATGAAACTCGATTTCTTTCATGCAGTCTTCGCATGCAATCAACCAAATTTTCACGGATGGCTTGCTCGATATTCGCCATAAGGGCCTCAATCGTTAATAATATTTTTGACAATAAATAGTACGTTAAATCAAGCAAACAATTTTGTTTAAATCATAACAACATTTATGCATATTTTTTTATAATTTTTAAATCATCAGACTGATGTTTTTTATTTATCATCAGTAAAAGTTATATTTGTTAAAAAAAACGTCCAAAATTTCTGACCGGTTGATTTAATAAAAAATTTTAATTAATGATATTTGCCATAGCTTGCTTCCTGTTTCCGATGCAAGCAGTCATTACAAACTGGACCGCTCCATTTTCCTTTCAAATCCTACTACTGCTTCAATGCTTTTCGAATAGAACTCAAGGTTTCTGTCCAAAAGTCCAAGATATGTATGTATGCATGTACCAGCCGACGAATTGCCAACACACCGCTATAGTTCAAATGCAAACAAACATTATCCACATGAACATACAGACAGACAGACTTTTTTAACACTGGCCAAAAACAAAAATACCCTGAATACGGAAATTCGTTTTTTTTTTTTTTTGGTTTTATTTCTTGAATGAACCAGAAAAATCTGTTATGCATGTGTGCGAGAGTATTTGCAGTTTGTGAAAACTTACAGAAAAAAACTACTTATGCTTGCTCCGTTTCTGACCCATTGGCAGGCATGTAGCACCGGAGTGCCTCGTACAGGATCTGTAGTCAAGCTACGTTGAAATTCAAAATGAAAACGAAGAACACTGAAGTGAACTGGAAATGAAAACGAAAATGGTGAAAATGGCTGGAAAAAAAAGAGTTATAAAATCCAAGGCACGTAATGTAAACACGGAACATTATATGGTATAAACAGACTTCATTACGGCATTTAAATAGAAATGTCTGCCAATACTGACTGACGTTTGTAACTACGACTGCCGGAGATGCGATGCAATACGATGCGGCACAGTGACTTCAAACGACAAACCAATGGGGCATTGTGGCTTTGAAGGAATGTGGTTGTGGTTGACTTGGTTACACAAACTATTGCGCAAGTAGGTCTTAGATACCGGATCTCAACTGTAGACAAACCTTCAGATTAGATGCATATTCGGCAGCAACCACAAATTACACAGTTTTTTTTGGAATTTTTCACCTTTTTTCACGCCAATACTTCTACACATTTCCACTTACTATGATATGAAACTGACATGTCTGCTGCAGAAAGAAATAAGGACTTAACATGTCAGGCCTATTACTTTCCGCGGTTAATTGGATTCCTGCTACCGATCCAGTTCGCGCGCGATTTATTTTTATAAAATGTTTTGATATATATATATAGAATGTATAGAAACAATCATATCTCTCGAGTTCAAGGGGTTATCTGCGTTTGAAGCTTAAAGTGTCTGATACACAATTTGTAACTGACGGCCAATGGGATAATAGATGCCTACGATTTATAAATCGTTAGAAAGTATTTTCATAACTGATTATATGTCCAAGCTATGGAAGGCCGTAGCTGGGGAAGTATGAGATTCTGATGGCCTTGTTCGCCTCAGAAGAAGAACATTAACCACTAGTGCATTTTTCAACAAAATCTCAGCTAGAAATTGAGCCGAGATTTGCGACTAGGAC
This sequence comes from Hydrotaea cyrtoneurina, assembly GCA_958296145.1. Taxonomy (NCBI): domain Eukaryota; kingdom Metazoa; phylum Arthropoda; class Insecta; order Diptera; family Muscidae; genus Hydrotaea; species Hydrotaea cyrtoneurina. Next base: position 38,192,152 of record OY282515.1, on the reverse strand, counting down.
AAGGTTTCAGACTAGGGTTGCCATATGCAAACTGTCTTATATCGGGAATTATGAAAAATTTAGTTTGATTTTGGGAGAAACATTTTGACAAATAAAACCACTTTTTGATGGTTCAGCTGTCTCATCGTATTCGAATTTAAACTAATGAATTTAATATAATTGGAATGAGCCACGCCGAATTTCAGAGGTTTTACTGGAGAAATGAAGAGTGCATTCAGAATGGACTTGTTCATTCATATACGTCCATTCGTTAATAATATCCTGCGGATATTTTTAATGTTTTGTTTTTATGAGTTAAAATTCCAAGGGGCTCAAAAAATAACATGAAGGAACATCAGCTATAATTTAGTTTTTCTCTTCAACAGAAAGTCATATATTTTTCTAAAAAGCAAAGCGCAAACTAAAAACCAATTTACCAGAAATGTTTGCTGTAAAAAGTTATCGAAATTTCCAAATACTTCCAAAAGGCCATGGGCAAGGACAAGATATTTGAACAATTTGTGAAATCGTTGTGTTTAGACAATGTGTGGTGGAGAATCAAAATTCCAACACCTGTCCTCCAATCGTATTTATTCAATTTACGACGCAGAATCACTAAACAGATATTTTTTCAGCCCAATTTATCAGCATTGATTTTTGTGCCTCACTTAATCATGACCATGAAACTGTCACCATTTTTCCACTACATGTCCTTTCAACTGGGAGTTTCGGAAATATTTTTCTTTGGAACCACTGTGTGTATTTCTGGCTCCGCTCTTCGTTTGTTATTCTCGACTCCACCCGAAGTGTGTGTTCACTTCTCATATGGTTAACTTATGAGTAATTCCATGCCAAAGACCGTATAGAGAGCAGAATATTTGCTGAATATTTCCAATATTTCCAATAATCTGTATTCTAATCTAGATTTTGCAGCCAAACTAATCCATCTGCCAGCGATAAAGATCGTCTGCGCTTTATGGTCTTTGTTCCAAGTCTGGTTTCCATGACTAAAGTACGAGTATTTTGCACATGCTTGAAAGGAGGACTGGAAATATTTATGAAAATATATTTGCCTTTGACTAATTTCGATAAATCCGTACGATGAGTTAAAATGGAGAGATTTAAAGTCTCTTCATGATAAGTTAAAATGGAGAGATATAAAATCTTTTCATGGAATTCCGGAAACAGGGATTGGTCCAGCGTCCTATCTATTGTGCTGACCACTATAAAGTTTTGCTGATGACCTGATGAGTTTGGTTTGGTCTGATAGTCGATAACCTTTCATTCATAGTCGTTTTAATGGTTAAACTAAATCCAGAAGTCTTGTAAATTTCTCCGAAAATCATTCAGTTTCATGCTGAATAACGGATGTGTACTTTTGTGCATGGGAGTGTGCTTAACTTAGTTACGTGTGAAATACACGTCTCACGTCTGTGGAAGTATGTGGTGGAGTCCCTCTTCTGGACTCATGTTCATATGTAACATGGTGTGTATGTCCATTGTGGTTTAACGTTTTGCCATCTCTAGCGTTGCCAGTTGGTGGTGTTTTGGCCATTATTATGTTCTAAATGGTACTTCGTGGTTGCCCCGGCCATTGGTTAACTTGAAGTGTAACACACATTTTCAAGATTATTTAAAGTCTACAATTTCACAAGAATTATGTACGTATGTATTTATAAACGTCTAAGTGTCTAAAATAGAAAATGCGGCCAAAAGAAACAAGTGACAGTCGCTTAAAAAAATGTATAACATATTATAAAAAAAAAAATAATTTTTAAGGATCCAAAAATAAAGATCCATACAATATAATCTGGAGTTGTGAGCCTCAAGTAGGCTATCGGCTGATTATCCTCAGAGTTTGATATAATTAATAAGGTGGGTCTGGACAAGAGGTGTTATTTTGGTATTCAAAGAAAAATTTAATTTTTTGAGATAAATGATCGGATGTTTATTTCATAATAAAGAGTAAGGTGTGTCGTTAATAATGAATAACAACATCAGCCAAATGGCCACCACGACCACGCTTACAGGACCATATCCTTTTCATGAAATTTTCCATAACCAAATCGCAAAGAGGCTGCCCTATGCCCTCGATAGCCTCACGGATTCTATCTTTGAGGTCTTGAATTTCACGTGGGCCCAAAGGAAGAAGTCTCAAGGTGTTAAGTCATAAGATCCTGGTGCCCAATTGTGATCAACTCTTCGAGAGATAACACGGTCCGGAAACTTTTCCTGTAAAAGAGCAATGGTTTCGTTGCTTGTGTGGCACGCAGCGCCGGCTTGTTTGTCTGAGAATTGATAAAAATTGTTTTTAAAAAATTTGACGTGATACAGACATTTCCACGAGTCTGCCTGCCAAAAATCAGCTCGATTGGATCACTGAAAAAGGGTTAAAAATCGGTCGAAAGGCTTTCACACAGGCCACTACGAGCTTCATACTTCAAACTTAAAAAAAAAATTCTGACGTGCACATGAAAGTCGCCGATACACGTGTATTTTTATTTTTTCCCCTCTTTCCGAATATGTGCATTTGGTTCATAGGACAGAAAAAAATTTATTTTTTGTAACACGGTGTTATTAATCATCTCTCGATAGCGCAATACATTCACCGTAACTGTTGATCCAACCTCATTTTCGAAAAAGTTAGGTCCAATGACGCCGCCGGACCATAAACCGGAACAAATGGTCATACGTTTAGGATGGAGATGCTTCTTAACAATAATTCTTGGGTTTTCCGAGTCCCGGATGCGACAAATTTGCTTGTTGACGTAGCCACCGAGGTGGAAATGGGGGTCTCATCAAGATGATTTTTCCGGATCATTTTCATGCACTTCAAGGACCCAATCAGCAAAGACACAATGTTGTTGATGGTCGGCCGGCTTGAGTTCTTGTGTTAACTGAACTTCATAAGCCTTAAGACCCAAGGCTTTAGGCAAAATACGGTGTAATGACGTTTGTGGAATGCCAAATTCCAAAGAACAACGAGGGGTGGACAAACCTGGGCTACAGCAGTAATATAGGTTGTTTTTTATTGGGGTATAGAACTTTAAGTTGGCATCACTTTTTTAACTGGCGGCCATTTTGTCAGCTGTCAAGTGATTAATATTTAGTTTAGTTTGCCATTTCATCATGAACAGGTTGACAAAAGAACAACGCTTGCAAATCGTGCAAATTTATTTCGAAAGTAATGGTTCAGTTCGCGAAGTTCACCGCAAGCTCCGTCCATTTTATGCCATTACATCCACAAAAACTGACTGTTTGGTGTGCTCTATGGGCTGGTGGAGTCATTGGGCCATACTTCTTCCGAAATAATGCTGGAGAGTCAGTTACCGTTAATGGAGACCGGTATAGAGCCATGATAACCGACTATTTTGTTCCCGAATTGGATGGCATGAATATGGATGAGTTGTGGTTCAAACAAGTGGTTGAAAATTGGACCTGTAGAATTGGCTTTATTCGAGCCAGCCGCGGCGGCCACATGCCCGAAATCATATTTAAACATTAATGGCATACAATTATCCTTCCAATAAAGCCAAATTGATGGACATTAAAACGATTTTCTTGTGTTTTATTTCAAGTCGAAGTTCTATACCTCAATAAAAAACACCCTTTAAAATACGGTGTAATGACGTTTGTTTAATGCCAAATTCCAAAGAACAACGAGGGGTGGACAAACCTGGACTACAGCAGTAATACTATTACTTCAATGGACTATTGGAGGACAGTAGGGAACTCTCATCTGTGGAGGAAAACGCTTAAAATCTTAGAAATATACCATCTCTCAAGCCACAAAAGAAGACGGCACTCGGAACAGCTTTCTTTGATTAAGAGATTGGCACTAAATGATGACAATTGAAAATCAATAAACATGTTTGCATTACATGCTTTCAACGGCTTAGATTTAGATTTCCTGGAGCTCATTGCACGCAACAGGATCCAAATTTATGGCCCTACTTCGTTTTAGTTTTGGGGCGTATTTTCTTGGGGACCTTTTTCGTCAGCAGATACCCATACAAATGAACTGGCAGTTGTGTGGTCTATGTCAATTAATAGTATTTTGAGTTTTATTCACAGTTTAGTGGAAGCACCTTGTGCCTCCCATACAAATGTTTGTTTATGTGTGATAGGGGAATGGTAGATTTGTATGGGAGATTCCAGAAGGACCCTTTATTAAATTGTGAATACAATCGAAAATACTCCATCGATTTTAATGAGCTCTAGTTCATTTTATTTGTAAGATATGTTGCTTTATGGCAAACTACTGAACATGAACACTTTTTGTTATTTTAGATTTTAAATGAGCCTCGTCACTGAAGACATTGTTTTGATACAAAAGTTTGAACTTCTTGTAGCTTTTCTTTTTCTCATATTTACCGCAAATGCGATGATGTGGTAGATATTCTGCTATAGACCCAGTACCTTATCTTCTAGGTGGTCTGAAAAAAAAGCCAACCGAATTGCCAAGTCGAATATGACTACCATAAACTGGACGTATTTCTGAAAGAATATTTTTTCGCACCATGATTTGCATTTGTTTGTAATTTTAAATTGATTTTTTCCAAATAAAACTTCTTATTAAATATATTTTCAGAAAACTTTATTTAATATTTAATTTATTGAAATCATACAGACAAAATAATCAGTACGTACGTACATACAAACAGAAGAAGAAACAGAAAGTGAGAGTTCTTGTGATACCGATTATTAACAGAAAGTGGAAATTTCGCAAAGATTGTACAGCGATTACTAAATTCTAATAACAAAAAACTACAAATTACAAATACAACATATTTCCATTTTATATAGATTTCTTTATTGTTGTGTTGTTTATAATAATTAACCAGATATCGAATACAAATATAAGTAGTATATGGGGTTATATATATATATATAGATAGATTCATAGAAAGATATTTATGCATGTATATATAAATACAATTTATGTGTTTAGGATTATAATAATTAAGGTAAAGGGAGGCAAACAAAATATCATACGTTAATTCTATTAACAAACATTTCAAAATTTTGGGTGTGTGGGGGGGATTGGGCCTTTAAGAAATAGCCAACATTTTTTTTTTACAGATTTACAAATTGTACAGACATACATATATAGCCATTCTGATCTGTTTGTTACACACTTATGTACATGTACATAGATTTCTCGTTACTCGCTAGGCTATGAGGCGTGCGGACGAGTGTAATTAAATCGTTATCGTAGTTCGCATAATGTACGATCGTATTGGATTCGATGCGATTCGCTTCGGTGTCTTGAAATTCAACTACGCGTTAACATGCCATTAATCATGATATTGGCCAAAGCGTTGCGTCTTTTGCGCCAGGCTCCCATGCCCTGAGCGTGATACTGCAATTGCGTGTACCATTGTTTCGTGCGTACGTTGTCTTCGGCCTGCAAAGGAATCAATAAACAAAACAAATAATGAATTGAATGGAAAGGAAAGGAAACAGACAGAGTGTGCGATAGCAAGCTAAATATGATTGTTAGCGTATGAGTTTATCAATTCCAAATGCTGTTATGGTAAGATTAAGGGTGATGGTAAAGGGGCATGACAGAGGTTTCCATAAATCAAAAATATGAAATGTAAATCTTTCTAGAAATATTAAAATTCCTCATGGACATAGTTCACAAATGTGTTGTTATATGACGTGAAAATTATAACAAACGTGTACAAATGACGAATATAAACATAAACCAATTCTGAATGTATCCCAGGGATTCTGGGGACTTAAGAGTCAACATCACATACGTACCAAAAAAAAAATATTCAACCTGATTTTGATACCTAATCATTTAAAGTATTTTGGAGTTTTTTTTTTCCAGATTTTTGGAAAAAGGTTTAACATCCACAAACCGCTTTTTTTTTGCGAAAAATTCGGGTTTTCAAATGTCAACCTGATTTTGATACCTAATGTTGTAAAGTATTTTTGAGTTTTTGTTTCCCAGATTTTTGGAAAAAGGTTTAAAATCGTTTTTTTTTTGCGAAAAATTCGGGAATAAAAGCTTCAAAAGTGAGAGCTACCGAAATACCGGATGATTCAAAATAACACCTCTTCTTAGAAAACCCTATATATAAATTATGTATTGCAATATTTTGTGATCGTTTCGCAATATAACATTTTTTGGGAAATTTTACCAGAAATGGTGATTCGTTGGAACTAACGTTTTATTACTTTTTCATTTTTGGACAATATTTTGACAGCTCTTTTTGGTTTTCATTTATTTGAAATGATATATTTCTAGAGTTTTTTTTTTTTTAATTTCTATCATACCATTGGCAATTGCCCTTTTCTCGTGTTAACATTTAACCCAGGAAACATATGGGGCTGCATTTCAAAAAAAAAAAAAATCGACTTAATTTAGTGCCAAAGATTACTCGGCTTACTACCATTAATAGTGTTCGGAATTTCAGGATCGATCGACATCGGATTGTAGGCCAAAGTTATTGTTGCGGTCTATATGAACGGAATACTTTATGAAGAAGATATGTCCGAACTTTGAAGTCTTATTGCTTTAAATTTACAAGTATCATACAGCCGTTTTTGTAAAGTCTTAGTCACCATTTTATCAATTAAAAAACCCTTAAAGTTTATTATTCAAAATTGCGAAATGTTCTCAAAAATCCCCCTTGCTATATTTTCAGACGAAATGATGAAACAATCGAGCGATATATGCAACGAACTGTGGCGAACTTCTAGCGAAACTGGTCTGTGGCTGATTGGACGGTATTTATGATGCGATCGTTTCAATTCAACTTGTAAAACTTAAAAAATTTGTAAAAAGCGTTTTTGAATTGCTGAGTTAACGTGTATTAATTTCAGAACTCGCTATATTTAGTAGTTTTGCTTAAAATTGAAACTCGGATTTAAATTTGCAATGCAATTTGTATGATGATCTAATTTTTTTTTCTAAAAATTTGCCTTGGAGTAGAAATTTGTTTTCATTTCAGCACGTACTGTTATACCCATAGATCTTTTTCTAACAATGGCAAACCGTATTTGAAGTGGTGAGTGATAAGGTCCATTCATTTCTGAGTCCATTATAGTCAAGCAGAAAAGTCTTTATTTGTTTTCGTTAAAAACAAAAATTAAATATGAATTCGTTTTTTAAAAAAATTAAATATTTCTGAAAAATGTCAAAGGTAAGGAAATATTTAAAACTAGTAAGTTGTAATGCGCCTATGGCGCCCGTTGAAATATGGAAAAAAATTTTGTTGAAAAAAAAAATTTTTCTTGAAAAAAAAAATTTTTTGAAAAAAAAATATTTTCTTGAAAAAAAAAATTTGTTGAAAAAAAAAATTTTGTAGAAAAAAAAATTTTGCTGAAAAAAAAAATTTGGAAAAAAAAATTTTGAAAAAAAAAAATGTTGAAAAAAAAAAATTTGAGGAAAACACAATTTCTGTACAAAAAAAAATATTATTTTTTTTATTATTTATTATAGAGCTAGTTGAAAAGCCCGTCAAACAACGGTCGAAAAAAAACATGTCTTTCTGCATTATATCTGTGTTTGTTGTTCTTTTTGTGAACATGACAACAACAACGAAACAGCCAAACACACATGTGTAAACAACACACAGCCACACACACTGCGACTGTGAAAAGACAATGATGACGTGTTAAAAAATGAGCGAGCAAGAGAGAGAGTAATGAAAGAGAGTAAAGAAATGCTTCACCGCAGGCAGTGAGGTGCACAAATTATTATATTTAGGATTATAGAATGCCTATTTAAATTCCTACGTACTGCGTGACAGAGTCAGTGAATCAGTGTCGAGGGTAAATATATATTAAGATACAAAACGCGCTTCCCCGTATTGTATTTTCATAAAACATTTGATGGAGTTTTCAGAATTTTAAGGAAAATTTCCATGTTGGACTTTTTTTTAGTAATTTTTCATATGAAACAAACATTCGTCCTATTTTTTTTTATTCCGTATTTGTCCTTTTTTTTATTCCGTATCATATTCAATGGTTATTTTTCACTTTTTCACTCGAGTTCTTGTCGCTGGGTAGTTTAGTTTCGATTATGTCTGTGTACATGCGACATGTGTATGTTAGTTAGTACTTACTTTAAATATGAAAGTGTCCTTCGATGAAATCTCCTGTATTTCGAAATATTCATCCCAATCAGCTTCGCTGCAGATCACGCATCGATCCAAGTACAATGGCTCACGTATCAGTGCATAGCGTCCGCATTTCTCCTTGACCATCAACAATGAGGCTTCCCGTATTCCGGTGTGTTTGGGAAAGCTCAGTTTATCCGACATGACTTTTTCTGCTTTGTAATTGGTACTTGGCTGTGCACAGCAGTAACAGCAAGAGACACATTCCACATCCATGTTCATGTTTGTTGCAGCCACACGTTGCATGAATTGAATATTGAATAGGAACAACAACAAAGACATTCATCCGCACCAAACGTATGCACATTTCCAGCAGGATGTTAAAGTGTTGATAACATAAAGTCAACCAAGATGGCGAGAGTGCGATGTGGATGGAGACCGAGAAAAAGAAAACAAAAAATCAATTGCAAAGAATACAAAACAACAACTACAAACAGAATACATTTATTGTACGATAGTGGACGAAGCACCCCCACTTATTGCGTCCACATTCATGTCAGCCACACTTCCAAGTTAGAGTTTCAAAAGCCTATTTGATAGGCCTTTGTTTTTTGTGTCAGTGTGGGTGGTTTAGATTTTTTTTTTCTTTTCGTGTACAAATTAATTGCAAATGTTGTCATACGGGAAAAGTATCATGTGTGCGGTTTTTGTTTTACTATGGAATAAAAATTAGCTGAATATTTCTGGAACGGAATTGACCTGAATTAAAATGATATTGGCGATACGGAAATAAGCGAACGCCAGCATGTACAGTGGCAGGCAAATGTTAGTCACATTTAACTTTGACACTTCTTTTAAGTTGGAGGATTTGGCGTTCAAAAAATGTTTACAACCAAAACCATTCAATTTATATATTAAAATTAAATCATAAGTATTTGAAAATTGAAAATCGAATTTGGATACAGTTTGTCAGTCAAGAAGCAAGGCGAATATTAATATTAGCAAACTGAGGATATTATCGCCTACACAAATAGGTGAAGAACAAGTCGATGATCAATGATCACCCTTTACAGCCCTCTCATACTGCTCTTATATGGCAATCTCATATAAGAAAAATCTCTTCTATAGAAAAATACTTCGCAACATTTTGAAATAATGTAAACTTAGTTCGAAAGTCAATGCTGTATAGCCCAACTGCTGTTTATTGATAATTATTGGATCAAATGAGGCACCCATTGAGTAGGTAATTTTTTCCACAAAGTTGTCAGAACTGGCCTGCAGTATGGATAACAGTCACGGCCACGTCATCACACTGACGAGAATGCAGTTTACAATTTTCCGTCCAAAAGAATGACATTTGATTTTTGTTCACCAAAATATCAAAAGTTTGTAATCACAATTTTTCTATAAATTAGTTCTCAAGTGTCATTTGTACTAATAAAGTGGTCAAAGGTCTTCTTACTTCTTCCATTACCGTTCTATTGACAACTTTATTTCTATCCACTAAATTTTCTTCTACACAAGGCCAGGCACAGTCAGGACCAGAGCTGTGGAGTCGGAGTTGGTGGGACAAATTTGGCGGGAAAAATTTTCTCGACTCCGACTTCGAGTTTTATTTAGTTGTGTTTCCCATATATAAATAAAATAAATTAAAAATATATTTATTTTATTTTTAAAAATTTGAAATATTTTCAATTATATGAAATTTTCTTTATCTTTCAGACACAATCCAATCTCTGATATAGAAGAAATACTATACGGAAATACAGTTATCAAAAAAAAAAAAAAAATAAAAAAGTATTAAAAATATATTTATTTAATTTTTTATTTTGTAAAATTTGAAGCTGGGACGACTTCAGCTGTTCGATAACAAAATTTCACCATCTGTATTTCCGTCCACTGTTCTTATACTCTATATCACACTGAGGTGCATTCGTGCCTTAAAGATTAAAAAGTTCATAGAATCGAAAATATGAAAATTTTAAAAAATAAAAAATAGAATATATGTATTTTTAATACATTTTATTTATTTTATGGGAAAATGTAAGTAAATAAAACTCCAAGTCGGAGTCGAATATATGCGAAAACAATCAAACCACGCTGACGTTGTCTACTTTTGTGCGACACTGTTCACTTATTAAGCCGCATAAGGCTTCCGTTGAACTGTTCAACGTCATTTAATAGGATACCAATTGAAATTTTTGTGGCGAATTAAGCTGCTCCATGCTAGGGTTATATAAGTCTCGCAAAATGTAGATTAATCGACTTTTTCCTAAAAAAAAAACTTGTGAAAAATGAAGTCGATTGTGGGTTATGAAAAAGTCGAGAAAATCTACTCTATAAGAATATTGCAAAATTAAGGGTACAGGGTTCTCCAACAAGAGGTGTTATTTTGAATCACCCGGTATTTCGGCAGCTGTCACTTTTGAAGCTTTTATTCTTTGACATTTGACAAGTAGAAACTACGTCATTACTAAAAATGGAACGATGCACGCTTCAACAACGCATTGAAATTATTAAAATTCACTACAAAAATGGTGAACATATTGCAGTCACAGTTCGCAAAAGTAAAAAGTTTTCGCACCGTGTTATCTCTCGAAGAGGTGATCAGAATTGGCCACCCAGATCTTGTGATTTAACACCTTGCGACTTCTTCCTTTTGGGGCCACGTGAAAGATAAGGTCTGCGCCAACAGCCCAGCGTCGACTGAAGACCTCAGAATTAGTGAGGCTATCAAGGTCATAGGGCAGCCACTTTGCGATTTGGTTATGGAAAATTTCATGAAAAGGATATGGTCCTGTAAGCGTGGTCGCAGTGGCCATTTGGCTGATGTTGTTTTTCATTGTTAACGGCATACCTTCCTCTAAATTATGAAATCAACATCCGATCATTTATATCAAAAAATTTAATTTTTCTTTGAATACCAAAATAACATCTCTTGTTGGGGAACCCTGTAGATACGCATCAACCAAATTGGATTTTCAAAAAATCCAATTGTTTTTTAAAGAGTACGAATATTTATCCAAATCTGGACTGAAATATTAAGCTTTGGCGATTTTTCGAACCCGAATTTAGCCTTTCTCGGCGAAAAACGACTAAATTTACAGTTCCCATGTGCGAACCTTGGCCGATAATGGGTAAAACTGATTAGCGATAATTTTTTTTCCGGTCATACAAATATCTATTCTTTTATGAAACTAAACATGGCAAGTATGCTGGTTGCTGGTATTGAATTGATCTCATATTAAGTTTTTTTTTTTTGAAGTTTTAAACCTAAAATCGTATTGTATTTCCAAATAAAAAAGTCAATTTAAATCGTCTTGTACATCCCAAAAAATCGAAATGGAAACGTCGACTTTTGCTTGCAACTATATAACCCTATTTCATGCCAAGCATTTAATTTAATTCATGATTCTCATCTAATTCAATAAAGATTTCAACTTCGATTGTTAACAATGAATGACAAAAGATGTTTCCGCCGTCCCTTTAGCATTCACTTCAATTACAATATATGTGGTTGCATGCATATGGATACGAGTGTGGACCAACAGGAAGATTCAATATCCTTAAAATACAATCACAAGCATCATATCCTTTGTACAAGTGGAAGAGGACCAGAGCCAATAATGTTGGATGATGGACATTGGCAGGAACCGCACCAAGTAAGTATTGGCTATTGTCCAGTATGTTGCTGGTGTAGTACATGTGAATGGGGTGTCAAAACGGAAAACGGAAAAGGTAGAGAGTGGGAGGGAGAGAGAGAGAGATAATGTTGGCATTACGATTAATACAGAAGTATTTAATTCTTAAAATTGTTATTTTCGTCGGAGGTGCCTGATTTTGTTGACTATGATTTTGAAAGAAGACATCCGATAAGGAAATCCAATACAGGAAATCCAATACAATTTGGATAAGCGCAAGCCTTTTAATTGAAAAAAATCGCTTAATTGAATTTAAATATTAGTAACGATTGTTCTGGCTGATTTTCCATGAACTCTACTTTGCTTAAAGAAAAATCTGTTTTATTGAAAAATCCGTTTATGTGAAACACATTCTTAATGCAAAGACACAAACTTCTATGATACGAACAGCGCTTAAGAGAAATATGATGAATGTAACGACGACAAAAAATAATGTTGTGACGTCTCATTTCAGTAATACTTAGAGTGTACTCAGTTCGTTTAAATGAACGAAGTTTCAATTATCCAAAGTCCTTTTATTTTTTTCGTCCACTTTATATATAATAGTACATACTATTAAAGATTAATTCGATGCACTATTAATTTAAAACTATAATACTATTAAAATAATAGTAGAAACCGACTATTGATTCAATAGTTTGAATATTATTAATTTAAAGTGATTTATACCATTGACTAAAAACAATAGTAAAAAACTATTAAAATAATCATAATTAGTATTAATTCCATAGGATATTTTTCTGAGTGTAGGTAACAATTTTACAAAAGGCCAATAAGTTCTACATTTATCCATAGATATCCTCAAATATGGCTTGTTTTTCATTAATAGTCTGCTAGCAAATTGAAAAAAATCATCTACAACCGATTCTGAATACTGTTCGGGAGATAATTTCAGGAGAATTTATTTTTCCCCAGAATAAAATCCTCCTATTCCAAACAAATGGGGAGAATAGTAATGAGGTAGAGAGAAATTCGATAATTCGTAGTCAGCTGTTTTGTTTGGCTAACAATTTGCAAATTATTTTTATAAAATTTCCAACGTACAATAGTGAATATAAACAAAACAAATATATAAAGAACAATACAAAAATTTTAAGTCTTGCGTTTGCGATGACAGCTGATGAAGAAAACGCTGAAGGAGAGGAATGTACAAAGGAGAGAAAAGAAAATGTTGTGTGATGCCATTATTTTCCAGATATTCATCTAAACGATCAATAATTGATTTTTAACCAAAAATAATAATAAAAAAAAATAAAAAAAAAAACATAAGCTGAGGATTCAGTACGTGGATGCATCGCATTCGGGTTCAGGTCACGACTCATCCATTTGGAATACTATTGGAAACAACTTGTAATAAATTGCAGATTAAACTTTTTCTAAAGTTAATAATCCAAAAGAAAAACTGTGAAAAGCAGAACACCCTTGCAAGTTATTGGTGGAATAATTCCCAAAAAATTACATCACATTCTCCCTTTTATTGCCTAATTTCTTTTCCATGGGAAAAGATTACCTTTTTCGAAGTTCGTTTAGAATAGGGGGGCAGGAAAAAGGGAAAATAATCCCGGGGAGATTTCATTTAGAATAGGCGGACAGGGAAAATGTTCCCTGGGAATTGTTATTCAGAATCCGGCTGATATTTTTTAAATTTCTGACTGGTTTTTGTGCAAACAATAAACGATGAAAAAAAAATATTTTTTTTTACATTTTAACCATTATTTTTATATCATGTTCGCAACATTTCTAGCTCACATAATTATGATTAATTTTTTGTATTTGTTTTTCTTGATCGGACGTCTCCTTCGAAACTTGTAGTCAAACTAATGAAGAGATATCCGACGAAAATGGAAAATTTATAGAAAATGTTCTTAAAAAACCTATCCATACAAAATGTTCTCAAGTTCAGAACGCCCAATTACTCCAGGAAATATTATGAACATCTCTTGGATAAACTGGTTGTTGCATAGGGTTTTTATGGAACACAATTTCATTAATTACATGAATCATTAATAGATCATAGGGAATACCCTTAGTTCTTGACGGAACTCCAGAAAGAAGTCTAACGGCGTCAAACCTCAGGTCCGATATGGGCAATTGATATTGCCGAGCCTGTTGAAAACACGATTACCGCACTTGTTTCGCAAAAGATCGATTGTGGCGTGGTCGGTGTGGCGTGACCTACCATCCTTCTGAAATTACACATCACCCAAATCTATGTCCTCAATGTAACATAAATGGTTTACGATGCCTCTAAGGGAAATGACATTTTCAGCTGGGCTAATGATTCCATCCCTGCAAAATCCGCACCAAACGGTCATTTTCTGAGGATGCATTGGTTTATCGTCGATCACGTGAAGGTTTTCCAATTCCCAGTTGCAGCGCTTCTAATGAAACGATAATTTTTCGAGAGAAATCGTTGACTTTTTCGAGCTGTCCCAAAACCAAAACTGAGAAACTCTTAGGAAGAGGATTGTCATGTGTCCTCAACTAGTTGGACCACCCGGTATTCGGAATATCTGAAGAATTGGCAGCATCGAGATTTGTATTGTTTGAAAAGTACTCTGCTTTCGACAAAGAGACGGCAATGGTACCCCAATATTAAATCGTCTTGTCGTTAAAAACTGACATATGGCGCTATCGAAAAACATTGCTGATGACAATTTAATAATGAAATCCTATGGAAAGTTGTTATATAATCTGCAAAAATGCATGATATTATAAAATATCTAAGTCATAAATGTCCGTTTGATCAAATTGTGGTAATTTATCTTTGATTTTTTTCTTTTTGAAGAACGTGCAATGCACGGTCTTTATGATTAATCCTCCGATTACTGAGTCTCTACTTTGGAATTATAGTTTGTACATCACAAACAAAAAGCCTTTTTATGGCCTAAATCAGAATGACCGAGAATGACACGTGACAAAACATCATATGGCCAAGAAATTGCGATTTGATTATGATGAGGAATTTTCCTCTAAATTTCCAATATGACTTTGGTATACGCCATGTCAGAAATTTATGACTTATGCCCTCGGTATGGCTGTCATTTATTAGTAAGTAAATTACACTGTATTAGCTACCACTCTCCATACACTGATACCCACTTAACATCGAGTTGTTATGCTCTATCCCTCCTTTGTAACTTCCGGCTCGAACTTAGTTGTCTTAGTAAATATCCCATTATCTCCATAATTATGTTCTTGGTGTACTGGGACATTACAGCGGCACTTACCTTTCCATTTGTTACCAACAACGCATTGACGGAGGCCAACTTGATGGTACGCGCCTTCTTCCAGTTGCTGTCGGTCGGTTGGGTGTAGAGCAGTTTGCCCTCCATGACGAAACGCACCTCGTCGTGATTCCACTCGAGTACATCTATGGCCATTTTTCTCAGTTTAATGTTTATCATATCGATTTCACAGGAGGCACGTCGATTGGGGCTGGAGGATGAAATGCGACGCCAGAGTTTGGTTGGGACATCTTTCGCTTCCTGATTGATGTGATTCAAATGTAATTCAATTTTCTCTTGTGCCTGCTTAAGCTGATCACGTCCTTCGAGATGTGATGGCGTGACTTTATAAAGGCGAGCCAGAAGCAATGGATATTTGGTGACACGTTGAACCGGTACCTGTACAGAGAGGAGTGGAGAGTGGAGAAGAATGTCATATCAAAACCGAAAAACAATAAAGCAGCAAATGAACAATACGTAGCCTGATAGGCAGGAGGGGAAATGTAACATGCATTTGTCTGAAAACCCACAACTCACCATTAGAAATGAATTCAAGTTCATTCTTCTCAGGACGACATTCTCCATTTGAGATACTTTCAAAAAGATACGCAACAGCTCCTTATCCTTTTCCAGATTGGCCAATAGGAGACTGGCGCCAGCCTGTCGGACACAGTAACTTTCGAATGCATGCAGCATTTGCGTAGATTCCAGGAATATTTTGCCAATATTCACCGTCAGCAGATCATCGTCGCCCTGCTCGAGGGCAATGTCGAGACCATCACGCATACGTTCGGCAAGAGTTTGATTATTCTCGAGCAATTCTTCGGTATTCAAGAAGATTGCAGAGAGTTGCTCTTGGGTGAGCAGACCGGCCACCAACATGGGGTGACAGAACTCCTCCAGGATAATCTGTAGGTCGCGGCCATATTTCTCTTCGGTTTCGACGATTTCCGTAATGATTTCCTTGCGTTCCACACGCTTCTTGCCGCACTTGCGACACACCAACGGGGCAAACATCAGGCCATCCTCGCCTATTTGCGTCTCCACCGCACCATCACAGTCCTCGCACAAGTGCAGGGGACTGTTGCGCGGCTGAGGAGAATGCGACGAAGATGTGGTGGAAGAGAAGGACGATGTAATGGAGGAGTTATGGGATGGATGTAAGAATTTGCTGCGTGATGTCTTACTGGTCTCCGAACCCACACCGGAGTCATTACGTTCGATGTCGCTGGCGGTCTGTTTGTGGCGCAACAGCATGAAATTGTTGCCATTGGGCGGTGACAGCGAACTCATGGTGCTTTGGTTGTCTTCGGACGAGTCACTCAGCACCGAAGAGCGAGAACTGATGGTGTCCAAGCGCTTGAGTTTACTCAATTTTCCCAAGTCGCTGAGTGTGTCGGAAGATTCTTCTTCGATGATTATGGGATTGGAACAGTTGAGAGGATAGTCGAAGACCTCCTCCTTAACGACGCCCCTCTCTTTGGCATCCACCAAATAGGAGAGTATGTCATATTTTGAGGCTCCCTCAAATATGGATCGAGCTGATTTTTTTTCCAACTCGGGATCATTGAGTGGAGGCGCCGACAAGGGCAACGGCGGAGGGACATCGGATATCTCCTCATAGATGGGGTCGATATTATGCCGTATGGACTCGTACTGGTGTTCATCGGCGATCAAGTCTTCGGTATTGGTCGACAGCTCAATCTCTTGCAACGTGGCGTCTACCAGCATTTGATAGAACTTGGATTTTGTTTCTGGCGAGCCCACGTCATCGTCGAGCATGGAATTGATTTCGCTGGAACAACTCTGATAGCAATCGGATTCATTGGCCTCGAAATCGAACAGTTCGTAATTGTGTGCCGAGGCAAAGCTATTGGCCGAGCTTATGCTGCCGCGATTGGACAAACGTTCGTCATCTTTGGTGGTGGTGGGAACGGCTAACAAGTGGCCATTCGCAGCGTTAGAGGTGTGGGCGGTTGTCAGCGGATGGTCGTCCTTGGTGGCATGCCTTTCCTCTTGTATACGCTTCAAGGACAAGTCAATTAAGCGATTCATGTCATCGGTATCTTTGGTTCCGGTCATATCCAGGGCATTACGGGTCTCCTGCAAACGTTTCAGAGAGTTTTCAATCAACTCGGACACCGTTTCACTTTCTAGGCCCTCGGCCAGTTGATTTAACATGGGATCTTCTAAAAGCTTGCCAATAAACGAATTGGAATCTAAGGATTTTTGAATTAGAGGAGATCGTGTGGACGCCGTCAACGCTGGGGAATCCTTCAATTCCGAGGGCATATCCTTGGGACCCTCTTTCATTTTCTTGGATCGTTTGGCGTCCTTTAGTGTGTCATCCTCGCGCAATTTACAGATATGAGGTACCAAATTACGTTTCACAGCCTCAACAGGATTGCGTAGAATTTTAAGCAGCTCCGTTTCGTGGGGTAACCACTCAGAGTCCTGTAGGGTTTTTTCACCCTCCGTGGGAGATGGAGTGGCAACATTCGTTGATGACTCCTTGTCGTAATCCAAACGTATCAGTGTCTTTCCTCGCTTCGAAGTGCAGCCTGTCGAAGAGGACGTAGAACTGCAGGTGCTCGTCATCGAGCTGGTTGAGGTTGACGAAGTGGACGAGGCCGACCGCTGCAAGTTGATGTCTATTGTGCCACGTATCGGTATTATGGCTCGTATACTGCCCACAGAGGATGCGGACTTTGCCTGTCTCTTCAACAGATTATTGAGCTGGTTATGCTGTTGTATAAGCTCATCTTCACTACTGCGCGGACTGCTGACATTGATGGTCACAGTATTGAAGGCGTTGGTCACTCTGACGCCCTCCATTTGCTTGGCGGGGCCATCGGTTACCACCACCGACGATTGGTAGTGGGGTGTGGAGAAGTCATCACAGCTGAGGTTCATGGTACTATAGCAATCGTCACCACTGATGAGAATCGAAGTTTTCTTCGGGCCATAGTCCAGGGAAGAGTTCAGAGTCGATAGATCGGTGACACTGTAGTGGGAGGAATGCATCGAACCGGGGGTGTTGGGCGTTTTTGGTGTGGTCGGCGTGAGGAGCATGTCGTTGTCGCTATCGGTGTGAGTTATCTTCAAGCGATGGACATCAAAGGAGTTGGGATTCTTATTGAAGGGTGCTACACGCACAACTGTACGTTGATGCTGTTGTTGTTTGGCGTTAGCGCTGGGCGGAGTAACGTTGTTAACTTTGGTCACAGATGTCGTCGTTGTTGCGGCGGCGGCGGCGGATTTTCTGTCATTTGTCTCCTGAGGTTGAGTGTTAATGTTGGTGGCTTTCATATATTGCACCATTTGTTGTTGTTGTTGCTGCTGCTGGTGGTTATCACTGACATCAGTGGAAGTGTTGTCATTGATTTCTTGGTTGAATGCAGCTACCGCTGCCGCTGCCGTGCTGACGGTGGTGGCTGCTTGTTGGCCAATTGTGGTCTTCTGTTGTTTACGCTCAAAGCCGTTAACAGTTTGTTGAGAACTTTCTATAGCATCTGCTTCAGATGTCACGACTTCGGTTGCCTTCTCCAAATGAGCAGCCTTAGGCATGGCCTCGTTTAGCAGCATCGCTGAAGTCACAGCTATGCCAGCCACGGCCGGTGGTGGTGGGGGCGGGTCGCGTGGTCTTCCTATAAGGGCTATTGTGAATAAATCTCTGGTATCGGTGCGGTTAGAACGTTTGCGCAATGCCATTGTATCCTGGAAATTCAATTCGCCATTGTTATTTCTAGCCCTGGCGCTGCCATTTATTTTATTTGCAACAGCAGCAACAGCCACATTGTCCTTTATGCAATTGCTTATATTTGGCTTAATGTTGGCACTCAACTTGAGGTCCTTGGAGCCGTTGCCGTTGCCAGTGCTATGGCCATGGCTGCCATCATCATCACCAGCATCAGATTTGAAACTGTTGTTGCTGCTGTCGTTCTTGTTGCTCAGATATGTCATAGAACTTGGTTGCCTTTCACTTTGTGAACGTCTGATGGGATTTCGTGATTGTGTCTCTTTTGTTAGTTTTCTACCACCGCCACCGCCACTGCCACCACCTACGCCGGCGGCTGCCGAACTTCGTCCGCTATCAGTCGTTTCTGGTGCTGCAAGTGTTTGCATATCCTTTTTCATTTTCTTCTTGTTGCACTTCTGCTGTTCGCCCTGTTGTTGTTTGGACGTTTGCTCCGATTTGACATCAACTCCTTTCGAACCAACGATACCTACAGCAGCATCTCCTTGAACATCATAAACTCCTGCAGCCGACGGTGTTGTCGTTGTTGTTGTTACGGTAGCTCCTGAAATTAAATACAACAAGAGGACACACATTGAATAAGTACATGTATATGCATGGGAATGGGATTAAATGAAAACCGATTAAGTTGGTTGAGCTTGGCGTTGATTTTGACGAAATCCATTATTTAAGTATTGTTCAACGTCGAAGTTTGTTTAGTAAATGGACTCTGCATGTTTGACAGGAATTGAGGGCAATCAAAGTGTTACGCTGAACTAAAACGCTTACCTCCGATGGCATGTAAGTAGTTTTCATGAATGGACTGCGAGATATGTGATTGTTGTAATACTGAGTAAGTAGTACAATAATATAATTCAATATATCATTCTCATAATAAATTCAATCACATAGATGGCGCCACTGGAAAGTCGACTCCAGTAACTTGAAAATCATAATGACCAAACAGGATATGAGAGAAAATTACAAACGACTATTTTTCAAGCGTTTAAGTACAATATAAATATGTCAGATATAGATGGCGCCACTATGAAGTCGACTCCAACTACTTGTAAATCGTAAAGATGAAGTTGTGGTAGGTTGTCCTATCAAAATTGGCAGGCAAATGAGCATTTGCCAAGAGTATACTACCATATATATCTCCCACATATAGAGGGCGCCTCTGTAAAGTCGACTCTAACGACTTGTAAATCATAAAGACCAAACGGGATATGAGAGAAACTTACAAATGCATATTTATCAGGAGTTTAGTACAATATAAATATGTCAGATATAGATGGCGCCACTGTAAAGTCGACTCCAACGACTTGTAAATCGTAAAGATGAAGTTGTGTTAGGTTGTCCTATCAAAATTGGCAGACAAATGATCATTAGCCTAGTGTATACTACCATATATATCTCCCACATATAGAGGGCGCCTCTGTGAAGTCGACTCGAACGACTTGTACATCGTAAAGACCAAACGGGATATGAGAGAAACTTACAAATGCATATTTATCAAGAGTTTAGTACAATATAAATATGTCAGATATAGATGGCGCCACTGTGAAGTCAACTCCAACGACTTGTAAATCGTAAAGATGAAGTTGTGGTAGGTTGTCCTATCAAAATTGGCAGACAAATGATAATTTTCCTAGTGTATACTACCATATATATCTCCCACATATAGAGGGCGCCTCTGTAAAGTCGACTCTAACGACTTGTAAATCATAAAGACCAAACGGGATATGAGAAAAATTACAAATGCATATTTTTCAAGCGTTTAAGTACAATATAAATATGTCAGATATAGATGGCGCCACTGTGAAGTCGACTCCAACGACTTGTAAATCGTAAACATGAAATTGTGGTAGGTGCTCTTATCAAAAATGTCAGGCAAATGAGCATTTGCCAAGAGTATACTACACTATAAATTTCCACATATAGAGGGCGGCCCTGTAAAGTCGACTCGAACGACATGTAAATCGTAAAAACCAAACGGGATATGAGAGAAAATTACAAATGACTATTTTCCATGTGTTTAGGACAACATGTATATGTCAAATATAGATGGCGCCACTATGAAGTCGACTTTATACTCGAGTGGTACATGAGCAAATTTACCATTCGCTTGGTTGTTGTGACTAAAATCGATCTTCCTAATACCAATTCATTACGATGGAATCAAAATGTTATGTCATTGAGACAATCTCTCTACAGTCCACAACCCTGATAGATGAGAGTGCAACTCCTCATTGGTTGCATTCAAAGGATGTACCTCCATTTTCCCCTAATATGTAGCCAATGTTCTCCAAATTCAGGAAACTTCAAGTCTACTTTGAACATGGAGATTTTAAACGCAGCCACTTGTGAATTTTTCCTTTTGTAGATACCCAATTTTTCAGATGTCAATTTAAGTATTTTAAATCTTTAATAATGGAATGGTTTTTAATTTGACAGCAAAACCTTTTCCCTAGCCTGTGAACCACGTTTTGCAGTTTTTATGGTCATTTGTTCGGGGATTTCCGCTATTATTTCTGTTGTTGTTTTTTTATTTTCACATTTTGAAAAGTTCTAATAAAAAATGTTATGATTGAACACGTGACTATGCCAAACATCCAAAATAAAAAAGTGTAATAAAAACACTACAACAATACGAATGATGGAGAAATCCAAAAATGTGAGGAAAGGCTAAAGACGGTATGGGCCGACTATGGGTTAGCCTATACCACTGTGACAATGCAGACAAAATGGATGATAATACGAAGAAAAAGCAAAAACTCAACATTAGGTGAAGAACATTGCAACATTTTCATACTCCTTGCAAGCAACTGTTTGAAAAAACGAACTCAAAATCAGTTCGTAGGGTTATTCGTTTTTAACAAACGAACACCCAAATACAAAATTACCATAACTCGAAACGTGAATTTAGCTGAAATGTTTGTCGGCGAAAAACATTGCGACGTTTTCATACTCATTGCAAGCAACTGTTTGAAAAAACGAACGCAAAATCAGTTCGTAGGGTGCCTGAGCTAAAAATTCCCAGCACCAGTGACTGGTGTAAGGTATGTGGATAAAAGAATTAGTTTCAATCCTCCTGCTGCACACCAAGTGTTCGTGTACGACATCCTGCATTCCGACTCACAATTGAAATGTACAGAATACTAAAATATGTTTTTATTTTCCGAATTAAATTTTTTATTAACACAATTTTCTGTAGTTTTTCATTTATGAGATCATAGGCAACGGATTAAAGTGTTATTCCAAAGATATGAAAAGATTTCTTCTTTCATTTATTTTTCAG
The DNA here is from genome assembly GCA_958296145.1 of Hydrotaea cyrtoneurina. Taxonomy (NCBI): domain Eukaryota; kingdom Metazoa; phylum Arthropoda; class Insecta; order Diptera; family Muscidae; genus Hydrotaea; species Hydrotaea cyrtoneurina. The sequence goes on along the minus strand of OY282515.1, from coordinate 38,170,133 downwards.
AGCGAAATTAGAAGAAAACGATTTTTAATGAAAATTTAATTTTTTAAGAGGGGGCATAACTTCATTTCATGCCTTTGGATATTTCGGGTTTGTTATATAACAGTGAGATTATGGTGAAAATGTGAACACATTGAGGAAAATTAGGTGGACTAGTCGTACTGCTGGATTCAGCGGATGATCAAAGACTACAAAAAAATGTATTACTTCACTGCAGTATTTTTAAAAATATTTTCACTACACATTATGATTAAAATGCCCCCAAAAAATGTAGAATGCCCCAAATAAAGAATTTCACAAAATAAATAAAAAAAAATCACCGCAAGATCCTTTTATGAAAATGTTCCCAAAAATTCTGAAAACAATTTATCAAAAGTTGACCAATTCAAAATTCCCCAAATACAGGGTTCTCCAACAAGAGGTGTTATTTAGGTATTAAAAAAACAACAACATTATAAAAAAAAAGCGGTATATGAAAAATAACAAATTAAATGTTTCCTAAGAATATCATATTTTTTTTGGTGAATTTTTCATTATGAATTTTGTATGAGATTTTTTTTTGGGGAATTCTTCATTTGTTTTGGGGGCATTTTTCGTAGAGTCGTAGTGGACCTGTCGTCATTTGAAGCGCACTGACAAGAATGTGGCTACAACACCGTTCTCAACATTTTACGCTCCAGCTTGATGTGAATTTTGCACAAAAATTTCGCATTATTCGAATACAGAGTTCAATTGCACTCAGACGTCCACCAATGTTTTTTCTTAGTAGCTCGAAATGGAGAACGTTTTGATCGAAAAATCATCTTTTTGTTTGACGAAGCTCACATTTATCTCTTCGGCTATATTGACAAGGAAAACAGCCGCATTCGGGGGTTGGAAAACTCGCACCAGATGCCGAAGAAACAAATTTTTGTTTTTTCTCTATTTTGATTTTCAAAAAAGAAACTTGTGTTTGGACCAATACATATAAAAACAATTCACAGGAACAGTAATAATTATGTGAATTTCACAGAACATACGTGTGTTCGTCACACCGATCAGACAGTATACATTTCAGAATAGTTTTGCATTTTTGGACAGACTTTAATATTTCCAACGAAATGTTTTTTTTGTGTAATTTACTTTCCATTGTTTTAAATTTTATTTTTTGAATAATTTCTGTTAAAATGTTAGTAATTTGTTTGCCATTGACAGTGCAAAGACAATGATGATGGATGAGTGTGTGCTCAGCACACACATACACGGAGGGTTCATCGGCAATCACAGTCGCCGAGTACCCTTAATATCTTTATACATATTTTGTGTAAGTATAGAACCATCGTCACCGCTTATATTTTATTTTTCCTCAGTTATTTTTCAAGTTAGTCTACAAAAATCCAACTACATACATACGTGTTTCGAAAAAGTTTAATTTTTTACACCAAACTTCCAACATGTGGGAATGGCGGCTAAATAGAATACCGAGAATTGTTTTTCACAATACGAATTTAAATTAAAACCTATTTTGATGAGTTCCGAATTCACTGGACAGTTACAAAACCGAGAAAACTAAAAATTCCTAGGAAAACTAAATGGTAATGGCTGCAAACCAGTTGTTCTGGATTGGGAATTGAAATGAACAACACTGGGAAATGTTGAAAAAGGAAAACAGGACGAACAAATAATCGTAGCATATTTTCGAAATAAAATGTTTTTTGTTTAGCAAACGGCTTTTGCGACTTAATGGGTTATGATAATACTTTTAGTTAATGATTAATTAATAATGGATTTATAATGAAAAAAGTATTTTCAGAAACTTTTCAATATATGTAGAGTGTGTTTTTTATTGGGGTATAGAACTTTAAGTTGGCATCACTTTTTTAACTGGCGGCCATTTTGTCAGCTGTCAAGTGATTAATATTTAGTTTGGTTTGCCATTTCATCATGAACAGGTTGACAAAAGAACAACGCTTGCAAATCGTGCAAATTTATTTAGAAAGTAATGGTTCAGTTCGCGAAGTTCACCGCAAGCTCCGTCCATTTTATGCCATTACATCCACAAAAACTGACTGTTTGGTGTGCTCTATGGGCTGGTGGAGTCATTGGGCCATACTTCTTCCGAAATAATGCTGGAGAGTCAGTTACCGTTAATGGCGACCGGTATAGAGCCATGATAACCGACTATTTTGTTCCCGAATTGGATGGCATGAATGTGGATGAGTTGTGGTTCCAACAAGTGGTTGAAAATTGGACCTGTAGAATTGGCTTTATTCGAGCCAGCCGCGGCGGCCACATGCCCGAAATCATATTTAAACATTAATGGCGTAAAATTATCCTTCCAACAAAGCCAAATTGATGGACATTAAAACGATTTTCTTGTGTTTTATTTCAATTCGAAGTTCTATACCTCAATAAAAAACACCCTTTATATAAAGTTGAATGTTTGTATGCTTGTGTCTATATTACTGGTCTGATCATCGTGGGCTAATCAGGTCATGTTAGAACTTGCAAGGGCTATATCTCAATCTATTTATATGCACTTGAAATATCTTTTGGAAAAGTTAGCTGTGCCACACCTTATTTGAAAAAAACCATTATAACTTCCACATTAATTGTCGGTTTGTCCTGATATTTTCACAGTATATTCGGACTACCAACGTCACTGGAAAATATGGAAAAATAGTGATTTTTCTGAAATTATTACGTTGAGCTGATGTTCTCCAAAGCTGAATGGCTAACATTGTACAGTAACCCTCGGTTAATTGCCTCGTTGAAAATCTCAAGCATTTTGGGGAATTATTCGAGATAACGGTTAATTGCCTCATTAAGGTAATTATACGAATACTAAACTGGTTATACAGAATCGCGGTTCGAAATTACTTTAACGAGTAGGGTAATTAAACGATAACGCTTAATTGCATTATTAAGGTAATTAAACGAATACTAAAGAGGATTAAGGTAATTAAACGATCACGCTTAATTGCCTCTTTTATGTAATTAAACGAATATTAAAATGGTTAAACAGAATCACGTTTAAAAAATAAATAACCGAATAAAAGAATTAGACGATCACGCATAATTGCTTCATTTCTGTAATTAAACGAATACTAAATAGGTTAAACAGAATCACGTTCAACAAATAAATTAGCGACTAAGGTAATTAAACGATTACGCTTAAATGCGTCATTTATGTAATTAAACGAATATAAAATGGCTAAACAGAATCACGTTCAAAAAATAAATCATCGAGATCATGCGTAATTGCCTCATTTATGAAATTAAACAAATATTAAAATAGTTAAACGGTAAAAATAAATCCAAACAGTGATTTTTCTAAAATTCAAACAGAAAGAAATTTGTATACAAAAACTCCATTCCGGTCAAAAAATGTCTTGGTTAATTAGACGAAATAAAAAGCAAATATACCAGGACTTAGAAATTGAGACAACTAAGCCAGATAGACATGGACTAGCATGGGTGGAATTAAGCGGATAATACTTAATAAATTAAACCTAAATTTTAATACTTAATATCAACAACAAGTTAAAATGTACAGTTTTCGTAGTACACAAGTCGTTAACCGGTTTTAAGCTCTAGTTTTCCCAGTTTTTATTATCAGAGCAAACAAATATTTATTTCATAAACCATAAATTTCTAAAGAGTGGAAAATAAGCAAACGTACATTAAATCCACACTGGCAAATAAGTAAGTAATGTTATTCTAGAAATACAGGTGGGCGAGTTAAAATTGTAAATTTGAATGGGTTGTATACAAAAGGTAATGATAATTTTTGTTAGCAGTCGATGTATTTAATGAAAGTCGAATAAGTACATGAGAACAAAACAGGGAACTTTACTATTCAAAGGTTGTTACAGAAGAAAGTGTACGATTAATAAGCAATGTGAAGTTAGAACTAAAACTAATCGATAGTATATGGGTTGTGAAACATAACAGGGTGATATAGAAGAACACATATATTTTACAATTTTTTAAAAATGTCGGGTTGTATTGGAACGTTTTCAACTTTGACCTTTAATTATAGAATGCAAATACGATTTTTCGGTCAAATTCTTTACCTACTCTCGTGGTGGCTGAATGCCATTGTGTTCCATTATTAAATGGCAAAGTTCCACTTTTCCAAAAAAAAAAACAAGAAATTTGAAAAAAAAATCCATATTTTTTTATGTATCGTCGATTCAAATCTATTTAAAACTATAAATGGCCATTCCAAAAAATGAAAATTTTCCAAATTCATAATTGGGAAGAAGGTGATTTCATTTCATTCAGTAACGGCAAGTCACGTTACATTTGTTTGACTAATTGCAGCTTAAGCACAAAATATCTCAGACGTGGATACAAAAAAAAAAATAGAAAGCTAACAACCTTCTCTCAGTTGAACTAATAAACGTCGACGATGATATCCATGCAACACGTGCGCCATAAATCAAATACTCCTCCATCATCATCATCATCACAGGCCAACGTAAACTTTCATTGCGACAATTTTCACTTTGCCAAGAGTAGAGAACAGGGCGCAGAGTAGAGTGCATTGTGTGAATAGGCTACGGCGGACGGACTGGCGTCTTACGAACACAGGCTTCATTGAATTTTATGTTTGCGGTTAAAAACTTTCGAGGCGTATGCAAAAATGTTTAAAAATAGTTTTCCCAAGGAAAACATATACTTTGTCTTTGCAAACGGCGAAGAATGAAGGGAGGATGTCTTAAAACATTCTCAGTATTTAATATCACTAGGCATCCGCCAACGAATGAGGTCTGCGTGGAAGTATCGTCGACGGTAGTGGGTGCGAGGGCGAGAGCGGGGATTGCGATTGTGCCTGTAAGTGTCTCAGTGTTGTAGTTGGAATGCTACACCAAAAGTGGCACAAATGGTAGAGATCACGCGTGATTTTGTGGTGACATCGGATGATGGTTGTTTGGAAAATAAGTCCATTCGTCGGCAGAGCAGAGAGGCAACAGCGACAAAGTTTACAAACAAATTCTGACACAATTTGTAATGTCAATTTGCATTGTTAGTTAGATGTGGCGACAAAGAACTCAAATGTGTTTTCCTGCCGGTTGAAGAGAACCTCAGATTTCCATGCAGCGCCATAGGGAACAGATGTAGGCGATACGAGTATATGGATGATTTAGTTTGTGATGGAATGCTGTTTCGGTTTGGGGTACTTCTGGGCAGCTCTATAGCCTGTGCAGTACGAATGCGACACGAATTTGCATTGAAATTTGCTTTAAATTCAAAAATTGGCTTTCTGAACACCATCCCGACTAGAGCTATGGAGACAATATTGAATTTTTAACCAATATTAGCGAGAAATTAACTGAGAAGTTGTGAAAGAGGTTTAAAATCACATTTGTCTGTTGCCATCAATTCATATAATCTCAGGTGTGGGCATAGGCGTGTGGACTCAAGAAGATCGCCAAAGTATTGCGGATGAATAACTTTCTGTACAAAAAATCCATCGGAGTCTGTTGCAAAGAAACACAGACAGAATTAAAAATAATCCATTTCGGAAAAGAGCAAAAATATCCCGTAGTGACCTAAAAAAACCGGTACAGCCATGATAAGAACTAGTCACGGACGGCTAAATGAAGATCATTATGGATCTCAGGGCAAAAACGCTTTGACTGCTTTGGCATTAAAAGCTGAACTTAAATAAGACTGTGTGCAATTTTTTAAAAAAACCTTATACAGAGAACACTTTTTTTTTGATAAAAAAACCCCTGTCTTTCAGTTATGCCCCAAGTCATGGACTTTTTTATGGAAAGTTTGAAGCCTCGGTGTAATTTAGGTATAAAAGTGATAATTTTCTCAGGCTCACATCTTGCAAACCATTTGGAAATAATTGTGAACATATAATGTCAAAATAAAAAAGGCGCTCCGGTAGGCGAGTTGATAGCGTGCTTGCCTATCAGCTTGTGGGTTCGATTCCCGACAGAGGCTTTGGTCTGTCGCTGCAAAAATCTAGCCTGGTCTGTGTCATCTAGTTTACCCTTGGACCCAAAATTTTAATATAATTTTACTTTGTATTGTAATTAAATAAAAATAAATAAAACTGTATCAATTCACATTTGCCATTTTTGGGAGCGTATGAGTAATATTTATTTGAAAGCCTAGCACTCATACGTACAGGTTGTTAATTAAATTTAATTGATGGATTTTTTTTTTTAAATAACTCGAACCATTTACGATTGAGTTGGCGTTTTATATGGAGCACTATGCACTGCTATTCCATACATGTACATTAGGGTGTCCAAAAAAAGTATTTGTAATTATTTTTTCAGATTTTTTTGGAGGGGGTGCCAATAAAAAAATAGATTTTTTATCAATTCTCAGATTTTCCTAATTTTTTTTTTAAAATGGTTATCGTTGTTTTTTAAGGTTTCAGTCAAAAAACATTTTTTTTTCGTAACGCTTAACTAGTTTAAAAATTTGGAGTCTCTTCAAGTTATGCTAAGAAAAGTGAAAAAATATTTTTACACCGTAAGCTGTTAAAATCAGGTTGAGCCAAATTGGGACACCCTAATGTACATTTGACCACAGCGGGATTTTTTTTTACCTTGAAGATGAAGTTTTTTCCTTATGTTCACAAAATCAGAATTCCAAACGGTTTGCCAGATATGAGCCTGAGAAAATTATTACATTTTTTTTGCAAAAAATGAAACCGAAGGCGCACATCTTTGGAGGCCCATTAAAATGTGCATGACTTTGGGCAAAACTGGGTCTTTTCTTTTGGTCTTTTATCACGTAGGTTATATTTCCATGCTTTAAAAAATTACAAATATATGGAGCAAATAAATAGTGGTCGACACAATAAAAATCCTATAGGGTGACTCGGGCAAAAGTAAGAAAGCTAGACTAAGCAAAGTCTACAGAGCACATTTGTTTGCCCATTGGACTAATTTGCTTGAATATTAGGGTGGAGTGAAATTCCAAAAAAAAAAGTTAACCTCGGAAAGAGATGTAGTCTGGGGTCCTAATGAGGGGAAAAATAAAGAAAAAAATTTTAAAAAAATTTTAGGTGTCGCGCCACTCCCTCGAAATTTGGAAATTATCGCTATTTTGGCGTTGATTTTAGAAAAATCCTAAAAAAGTTTTATGTCAATAAATGTTTGCAATAGCGTAAACAATGAAATAAGGTCATGAAAAAATTTAAAAAAAATTTTCTCATTGTTCAAAAATTTCAAAAAGTAAAATAAGTCAATTCGTCCCTTCTTCAGAAAATTGACTGAACAATGAAATCGCCACCAAAGCTACAAATATTAGTCGATTATCCTCATATTTGCCTCAAATACTTTTGTTTGGGCACTGAACAAGCTCAAACTTTTAAATTTCGAATAAGTTAAGTCGTTAATTTTTAAGATTTTTCTAAAATCAACGCCAAAATAGCGATAATTTCCAAATTTCGAGGGAGTGGCGCGACCCCTAAAATTTTTTTAAAATTTTTTTCTTTATTTTTCCCCTCATTAGGACCCCAGACTACATCTCTTTCCGAGGTTAACTTTTTCAAATTAAAAAAAAAGCATGTTTTCACTCCACCCTATTGAATATATCACGAACCTGTGTGAATAGTACATCAACATAATAGAGCTATGTATTTATGCCGGAACGATACTTGGAAATCTAGTTGGCGAAACTTCAAAAACTTGGTGGCCAATAGGGAATCATTGAAAGGTTGTGATTGTGCCAACAACAGTTTCAACCAATGTCTAAAGTATACACACTAGTTCACACTAGTTCTTGAACACAAATCGTCTTTACTATCACATTTTTCTTCTGCCTTATTTAACCCGAGTTCAATGGTTTTAGCCTCATTTAACCAACCTAATCTACCACCTGTTATGCCAGAGTCCTGCTCTTTTTTGCTTTTCAGAGTAAAAGAATAAAAATTAAAAAATTAGCAAAACACAATGGACCCACTCTGATCTCCGCGGATACCATTAACTGCTACTCTCATCATCCTTGCCTACCGTATACTTCTTTCGCAGGCATTTACTTCCGTGCCGACTTCCGTAATATCTGTACATCAACAAGTATTTAATTTCGAATAGCTAAAGGATTCACAACTCCCCCGGATGGTTTCTACAGCAAATGCTCTGGCAATAATTAAAAGCTAACAAAGTCAGACATCATAAAGGATAATGCAGCGAGCACAATCAGAATTCCACACTACAACTATTTTCGAACATTCGCATACGTACGCATACACAGGCTTTCCTCTGGCAAGGATAAGAGCACAGACCGTGCCCAACTATTACGTACCATATTGTTGAGCTTTCGAGGCCAGAGATGGAGATGACACATTAACATGGTCATCATCGCCATCGTCGTCATAGTGTATGTTGTCGTCTGTATGGCAGAGTGCTGAGACGGTAGCTCCAGTGTCCGTGGATGATGAACTGGTGCTAGGGTCGGCCGCATACTCGTCATCAACGCCATGACCGTCATGTGAAACATTGTTGTCGTTGCCATCACCATCAGCAGCCAAGCTATCGTCATTATTACCGCCATCTATTTGAGCCGAGATGTTGTTTTTGCCGTTGGCTGGAAAATCCTCATCATCGCTGTCATCGGGCTTGCCCTTCACATCTGTGACACCACTTGGCGTTGGCAGTGAAGATTGCGATGGCGGACGACATGAGGGAATGGCTGCTGTTTCAAACGATCCTTTTGTGGTCGTAGATTGTCTGTTTGTGTTTGGATTTCCATGATGTTCCTGCTGGTTTATGGGCACTTTGGTCGTCGCAGAGTGTGTTGTGTTGGTTGCGCTGTCATCATGCGACATGGAGTTCTGTTTGCCATTCATGGCAAATACATCTTCGAAATCACTTTTAAAAATCTGTGTCGTATTGTTCACCGCATTCACTTCGTCGTCGGTGTATTCGTCTTCTTCGTTGATGTGCAGTGTTGTTTTATTGTGTTGCTGTTGCTGCTGCTGCTGCTGCTTGGTCACCATTTCCGAGTCGAGTTGGAGTTTCTCCAACAGCATGGCCTGTATGAATTGTTCATCGTAGGTTATGACATGGTCGGTGTCGGAACAGTCTTCGAAGGATTCCTGATCTTCCTGGATCTGTAGTTTCTTTTGGTTTCGTTTGCGATTGTAGTACTCGTAATTTGTGTTGACTTCCCCGCTAAAGGAGTTGCCACTGTCGTCGCCATCACTGTCATTGGTATCCCCTTCCGCATTATCCTCCACCATAAACTGGACTTTTTTGCGTGTCAGTGGCATTGGTATGTAAAATTGTGAATTGGCTGTGGGCGAACTAATTGAGACCTGGTTACGTCTGGAGTTTGTAGGTGTGCCAGCTTTGGAGTCACCCTCTTTCTGTTTAGGCGTTGAGGGAGTTGTCGGTTTTGCGTGAGAATCGGTTTGAGTCGTATCGCCAGTTTCGGAATTTTTGGAAGTGGGCCGTTTCAAGATCGACTTAATGTTGTATGTGGGCGTGACAGTAACCGTCACTGTGACCTCGTCATCTTCAAGGTCTTCTGGGGATTTCACTTCCCGCATTTCCACCAGGGGTTGTTGTTTGTTGGTTCGTGGCGGTCTTTTGGGTTCCGCGGTGGCCACTGGCGCCTGGCTGACCTGCAGTGAGTCTGGTCTTGCTGCTCTGTTGGAGCTTTCGGCTTCTTTGGATTTCTGCGGTGTGCTTTCCATCGAAATGCTTTCGTAAGTACTGGTCCCGTTGGCACTTTGCAGGAGTAGAGATTTGGGAGTCTGCTGTTCACCCAAGCTGATGCGTTGTCCCGCTATGGCCTGGACGTTGGCGTAGTTGGGTTTCTTATTTTTGGAAGATTGTGGCGTTGTGAGAGTCGAAGGCTCATCGCCTTTCTTATGAGTGTCGGCCTTGGCGCTGTCCACTTTGTGCTTAGTTTGCCGCAGGAATGGAGGCTCATCCTCGACCAGGGCCGCATCTTGAACATTGAAGTCATCGTTGGGTGGCATAAACTCATTTTGCGAAAACTGCAAGTTTTGTTTTCTCATCGATTTCTTGGAGCCCTCATGGCTGGTATTGGCCATGGATGAGGAGGTGGAGGCAGTCGCAGCGTTCAGAGTGTTGGCGGAAACGGAGGAACCCGCGGCATTTTGGGCATTAATTGAGATCAGGTCGTAGGGATTAACGTTGCAACGTAATATCGATTTTCTCGAATGGCTGGCCGAAGATGTCTGAGCCAAGTCTTCACCTTCGGTCAACCAGGAATCGTTTAAATTTTCCATTGCTTTGGAAGTGTCGGCAGTTGTACTAACTAAAGCTTTCTGTTGATGTCTGGTGCGAGATCGACCTCTTACTGGGCTGGCACTTTTGCCCCGATTGCGAGATTTATCCTTGCTGCCGCTACTGGAGATCTTTGCCATGCCACCCGCTTCGGGGGACAACAAGCGAGTGCGTCGCATTAAATCATACGGGTCCCTTTGCGGATCCAAAATCGTGGGCCTTTGTTTCTTGGTCGAACTAACCACCCTCATGGTGGCGGATGCTCCCACCGGTCTCAGTTTCGTGGCTTGTAGACTACTCTGCACGCGGACCGTGCCGCCAATGTTGGCCAAGGGCAGACGGGTGCCTTTGCATTTCTTGCATATACTTGCCTTCTTCACGGTGCGACCTTTGGTGCCGCTCAGGTACTCGGGACACGAGCAGAGGACCACAGCCACTGCCGCAGCGGTGTTGGACAATTCGGTGGGCGCGAATATGGCGGCAGCATGCGGGTGGCCAGCATAGGCGGCATAGGCCGGATGGTATAGACCTGTCGGTCGGGCCGGTATTCCCCTCACTGTGCCATAAATCCAGGGCTCGGCATACTTCAGGGAACGTCCCGACATGTAGTCATAGGACGCCCCACCCACTCCTCCTCCTCCTCCACCATGATAATCACTCAATGGCAAATGCATTATTGTGGCTGGCGTAATTTGATATTGGGCTGGTATTCGGGAACGTATACTAACATTATGTGCAACGTGGCCGTTGCACGATGCTTCCAACTGTGCCGTGGTGTACGAGGGCGGTGTCGTCGGTGCGCCACCTGATGTGGGCGATGACGATGATGCTGCCGTTACCGATGCGGCGGTGCCGTCTGTTGATAGTTGTGATTTTTCGTTTTTATGGATTTTGAGCCGTTGACTCCAGGTTTTCTTTGATTTGTCGTACATGGGAATACACTGGAAGAGCAGAAGATTGAATCGTTTTTAATCGAAATACAAGGAATTTGCTTATGTGCATGTGTGTTTTGGACTTACCTTATTTGAGTTTTTGCATACATAATCCCCTATTGAGATTTGATGGAGAGCTTTGGTGGCGCATATACGATATTCGGCATTTGATGATGTGGTTGTAACTGTAAAAGATTAATGGATAGAATACTTCTGTTAGTGGAAGTTCAGAGCATGTGTTTCTTTAAAATGTGATTATTTAAGAATGACATACAAAAATATAGGACATATTGAATAAAATTGCAAATATATGTTGGTTAACATATGATCAAGTAAACGTCTGTCATGTATTTTTTGAAATTATTTTTTAACTAGTAAGTTGTAATGCGCCTATGGCGCCCGTTAATTTGCTTGAGAAAGTATTTGTTACTTAAAAATTTTGTAAAAAAAATTTTGAGAAAACTATTTTGTAAAAAAAAAATTCAAAAAAAAAAATAAAACTGGAAAAATTTTGTTGAAAAAAAACATTTGTGGAAAAAAAATTTTTGTTGAAAAAAAAATTTTTTGTAGAAAAAATAAATTTTGTTGAAAAAAAAAATTCTGTTGAAAAAAAAAATTTGGTGAAAAAAATGTTTTGGAAAAAACACAATTTGGGGAAAACACAATTTCTGTACAAAAAAAAAATATTATTTTTTTTATTATATTATTTTATTACTAGTAAGTTGTAATGCGACTATGGTGCCCGTTAATTTGCTTGAGAAAGTATTTGTTACTTAATTTTAAAAATTTTGTAAAAAATATTTTGAGAAAACTATTTTGTAAAAAAAAATTTCGAAAAAAAATAAAATTTGTGGAAAAAAAATTTTTGCTGAAAAAAAAAATTTTTGTTGAAAAAAAAAATTTTGTTGAAAAAAAAAATTTTTGTGGAAAAAAAAAAATTTTGTTGAAAAAAAAAATTTTTGTGGAAAAAAAAAAATTTTGTTGAAAAAAAAATTTTTGTTGAAAAAAAAATTTTTGGTGAAAAAAATAATTTTGTTGAAAAAAAAAAATTTTTGTGGAAAAAAAAAAAATTTTGGCTTGAAAAAAAAAATTTGGAAAAAAAAATTTTTGTAAAAAAAAAAATTTGTAAGAAAAAAAAATTTTGGTAAAAAAAAAATTTGGGGAAAACACAATTTCAGTACAAAAAAAATATTATTTTTTTATTATTATTATTTATAGAATTATTATAGAATGCCTATTTAAATTCCTACGTACTGCGTGACAGAGTCAGTGAATCAGGGAATCAGTGTATCAGTGAATCAGTGAATCAGTGTCGAGGGTAAATATATATTAAGATTATTATTTATAGAATTATTATAGAATGCCTATTTAAATTCCTACGTACTGCGTGACAGAGTCAGTAAATCAGTGTATCAGTGTATCAGTGAATCAGAGTCGAGGGTAAATATATATTAAGATTACAGGAATTTCGCTCAAATTGTTTGTGTATGCCAGTGTTATGGAAAATGTGAGTGCAAATGGTGCTGTGGCCACCGATCAACTGCATAACTTAAACAATTTAAGAAAACATTGAACATAATCATTTAAAAATATTTAGATTTTGTAAAAAGATATACAATTTAAATTTTTTTAAAAAAATAAAACAAATATAAAATTAAAAAAATGTAGACCGCAGTGTTCTTTTCCTTATAAAGCCTATTTTTGAGTGTAAGGATAATTTACCCAATGTAACCTTAACCTTGACAGTAAACTAGAAACACCTGGTGAAAGTGTTACACACATTCTGTCCTATGAATAAAATTTACTTTTTCGGAAAGGGGATAAAAAATAAAAATACACGTGTATCGGAGATTTTCATGTACACGTCAGAATTTTTTTGTTTGAAGTATGTGGCCTGTGTGAAAGCCTTTGGACCGATTTTTAACCCTTTTTCAATGATCCAATCGAGCTGATTTTTTGCAGGCAGACTCGTGGAAATGTCTGTATCACGTCAAATTTTTTAAAAACAATTTTTATCAATTCTCAGATTTCCCCCAATTTTTATTATTTTTGAAAAAAAAAATATTTTTTTCACTTTTCTTAGCATAACTTGAAGAGACTCCAAATTTTTAAACTACTTAAGCGTTACGAAAAAAAAAATATTTTTTGAACTGAAACCTTAAACCATTTAAAAAAAAAATTAGGACAATCTGAGAATTGATAAAAATCTATTTTTTTAAAAAATTTACGTGATACAGACATTTCCACGAGTCTGTCTGCCAAAAATCAGCTCGATTGGATCACTGAAAAAGGGTTAAAAATCGGTCCAAAGGCTTTCACACAGGCCACTACGAGCTTTATACTACAAACTTAAAAAAAAAAAAAAATTCAGACGTGTACATGAAAATCGCCGATACATGTGTATTTTTATTTTTTCCCCTCTTTCCGAATATGTACATTTGGTTCATAGGACAGAAAAAAAACAATTTTTTGTAACACGGTGTAATGTATGTCAGGTAATTACTAAGGTCGACAATAGATTGTAACCTTTTATTCAAACGGTAGATATTGCATCGCCATCTCTTGTTGAACCGATCAAATAGACTGTCGTTTCCTCTCATCCGTTCATTGTCGAATGGCCGGTTGACAGGACGGGAGGGATACGGATTTAAGTCCCATAAAATATCTTCTTTTGTTTGGGAAAAAACCTCTACTCGATTCCTTAGATTCAAACTCGAATCCTGTGATTGTAAAATTTAGCTGATTCCATATAATGAACTTAAAGTGATTATACTAATTAATCAAAAAAAAAATATCCTCTGATATTTTTTGTATTCGAAATTCTCTCACTTATATTTCAACAGCTACTTTGCCACAGAGGTCACAGTCAGCTTCAAAACCCTAAATAGTCTGTACAATATTGGGGGGTTGAATACGAAATTGAATCTCTCGTTTGTGGATAGATGCAATTTCAAGTACAACGTCATTGCTTTCATCGAAAAATGTTTACAAAAATGTCATTTTTGAACTCAGAGGTTTTGTGCGACAATTTCACGATTCATAGGAAGGACAGACTTGGTAGATGTTTTGTATGACAATTTCACGATTCACAGGAAGGACAGACTTGGTAAAAACGAGGACGGGTTGTAACTTCCTGTTTTCTGCTCTCGCTATTTCTGATGGATTTACTGTTATTGACTTTAACGCTGTTTGTATTATTTTGGGAAACATTTTCATTTTATTTTCATCGTCAGATATTAATATTTATAAAGATCATCTATCTGCCATGGAAGGAATCGTTTGAAGTATGGGCGAATCTGGCATTATTCTGTCATTGGGAGACTTTAACCCATGTCGACCGACGGTCCTTAAAAGTACCATTTCAATTAGCAGCTCATAAATACTTAAACGAAAATTATTTGTATACTTTTTCCCCTAGATACATTAATGTACAATAAAATGTATCTAATACAATTTTTTTAACAACTGTTGCTACAGAATAACGGTAATTTCAGTTTTTTCGAATTACCCTGGTCCAACGTATCAGTCATAAGTAATTACTTTGCAGGTCAAGCGCCCCGGTAGGCGAGTTGGTAGCGTGCTTGCCTATCAGCGTGGGGGTTGTGGGTTCGATTCCCACCAGAGGCTTTGGTCTGTCGCTGCAAAAATCAAGCCAAATGGTCTTTGTCACCCGGTTTACCCTTGGACCCAAAATTAGAATATAAATTTACTTTGTATTGTAATTAATTAATAAATAAATAAAATAAAAAAACTTTGCAGGTCCTTGAACATTTTGAATGCCATAACGATTCACGTGAAGGACATATTAATTTTTTGAGCCACTGTGAATCTTGGTCCACAAGGGTTAATATCGCTTCTGTATCTTGGCATATATTGCCAGACTCAGAAGCCGTTTGCAAGACATCACCTTAGGCCCCCTTAAGTTCGCTAATCGATGCGGAGAGTTTCCACTAAACTGTCCCCAAATGTTGACATAGAATTTAGTGCCATTCAACGTCCAATTTGATCTTTCACTACACTGTAATTTTGTATAGCATGACCCAGCTGAACACATTTGTCCACTTTAAATGTCACAGTTTATTGACCTACTTGCAATTGCCCGTAATTATGATGTCTTTCATTGTATTCTCATTCTTTTTTGTGTGTTGTTAGCCTAACGAAACACTTTTTCGGAGCAACTTTTCCACGTTGTCTGTCGGTGGCCACAGAACGATAAACGGAAATACAAAGTGTTGGCAAGACAGCTCCTACAAGTAAAATAACTTCAATTCGTTCACAATGTTTATTTATTATGCTTAACGAATTTCCTATTCCTCTGTCCGAATCATATAACAAAACGGAAAACTATGACAGCCAGGAAATATAAAATGGGGAATGTCTGCCAATGGAATGATATGGAATGAGAGACCGAATGGAAGTTGCCCTGTAAGGTGGAGTTCTTCAATAGAACAGTCAATAGAGAATGGAAAATAATCTTCCATGGAATGGAAGTGAAGCAGACACCATACGAAACTGGTCGAAGAATTCGTTTGATATGAAAATATATATTAAATTTTATATTAAAAACAAAATTACCCAATTCAAGGAACGAAACGAACTGAAATTGAGTACATTTCTGCTTAATATGGCACCCCGATTTCTCTGATTTCTAAATTTCACAAAAACTCGATATTCATTCACAGGGTTCCATTCTTATGAACGAAGTAACTCCGAAGAACCTTAGCATGCTGAGGTGGGTGGCTGACAAGTCTGCTCACCCTTTGGTTATGTCTCAGTACATACACACACCACCTCCTTTCATGACAACTGTTGGGCCCCGAAGTTTAGAAGAACTTTTCTTGGGAATGATATTGTAGGAGTCATACTCTTTGGTTTGAGCTTATTTTTCTTATTTACTGCCAACATAGGACATGTATTTGTTGTAATTGTTGCGAGTTTAGAGCTCATTCTTTCCATTTCTTTACGTTTTTATTTTTTTTTTAGTTATATTTCTTTTCATTTTTGGGTGGTCGGTCGGTGTTAGCATCTGTGTGGGATATTAATCAAATACGAGTTGCATTGTTGTAAGTGTGGTGGCATATCCTTTGAACGAAACGTGTCCTTGCTGGTGCACCCACAATCGACAGTGGTGCCATTGCATTGTTGTTGAATACAAGGAATTTTGTATTGTAAATTCGATTATTTATTTGTACAGTAAATTCGACAAATGAAAAATTCAACTGGATGTGTCATGTTTAAGTCACTGGTAATCCATTGCTCTTGTAGTGGTCGAAGTCGTATTCTTTTCGAAAGAAATATCTGTTTTTCACAAAACGCACAAAAAACCAGGAAATTAATGAATTTGTTACTAAAGAAGAATATTTTTTGGAAAATCTGTATCTGTTAGTTAAAAAAAAATGCATTCGAGATGAATGGAGAATTCGAGAAGTTTTTATTCAAATAGATATGGGATTCGCCTGAGAAAATGATTACTTCAGTCAAATCATTCAACGATCGACATTACTGATCGTCGTGTGGCTTCAATCTTTATGCCAAGTTTTGAGAGTCCAATTCTTATGTAAAATTCGTAATAATGTGGTTGCAAATAGGCATTGACAGCTTTGGAGTTTCCTAAATATTTTGCCTTGCATTGGCATTGTTATCGGACCGAAACGTTTATGTTCTGGTGTTTCGTATGTCTTGGACCGAGCCAGGTGACTCAAGGTGACGAATTTCTTATTCTGACCTCTGTTGGGCGATATGTATATTTTCTTTAACACTCCATGAAGTAAGAGACGAGGAATTTCACTTAAATCAGTGAGCTATTCAGGATATAATTTATATATTCACTATCTGTGATGTTGACACCCAGTAGCTGAGGCTTTCTCTAGTAATATTTACATAGCTTAGAGATAATTATCTTACTTATAGTTGAAAAGTCTTACAAAAATATTCACAATGTGGTTTTCACAGAAGTTTTGAATTATTTGTATACGGCTCTCTCCAATAAAATTGAACTAATCTCTGTAAATTGTTAACATTCTATGTGACTCCTGTCAAAAAATATATTTTATTGCACTGGACATCCATCCACAAAAACAATAACTGTGAAAAGAAATAAAACAAAAGAAACTCGAACTAGAAAGACACTGCATTAATTAAAGCCATTTTATAAAAAGAATAATCCACCTCTAATGAAGATAAATAAAAATACAAAAAAGTATCAGAAAATTTCAAATACAAAACTTCCATGAAACAACAGTGTAACACATCACAGGACCTGTGACATATTCGTCCAATCATGATCTTCAATCACCCACTGTTTCGAAATAAGTGTCTATTTACTTTGACTAATTCATGGGGGGATATTTTGGAATTGTTGGAGAAATTTTCATGTTCGATTTTATGGCACCAAAAAAATGCCATACAGAATTCAGGCAATTTCACTGTGGCTGCAGCGCGGTAGGCGGTATGATGGCGCCAGTCATATTCTAAGCGCCGATTTTTTTTTCATAAATTATTTGTGGAATTTTTTTTTAGAATTTCTGGGGAAATCTTCATATTGGCTTTTTTGGGGAGTTTTTCTTTATTTGGTAAGGGCATTTTTTTTAAAGAGCCCTTTCGGTTCTCTTCTGTTCACCCTCACACCTGGTCAGCCATTTGACAAAAGGGCTCCATCATCCAATTAAAGGTTAACCCTTTAACCACTGAAGTCGATCCCTTTAACAATTACAAGTGAATGTTCGTGATGACCGTCTGTAGACGGTCTAAGTGGTTAAAGGGTTAAAGGCACTTCAGCAAGACCTCTGTGAAATTTCTTTCAAATCGAACTAGTTGGTTAAAAATGCCACAAATATGAAATTTAAAAAAAAAAATTAATTACTCCTGGGTGGCGTATGATAGTTAAAAAATAATAATGCACATATATTAATCATACGCCACAGTTAATTACAAGGATACTGAGGAAATTGTGTAAATAGAAATTTTAACAAGTTGTGTGAAAAACGTGTAATTTTTTGTTTCTTTCATAAACAAAATAATAAATTTTCCAATCGCACAACGTTTGGAAATAATAGCTCTCCCTCTTGCTCTCTCCGTACCTTCAATTGGAGATGTAACGAATGTGGATTTAGCAAAAGCGGATGCTAAAATACAATTTTTCGCATATACGAATGAGAATTAATCGCTTTGTTTTGTAATATTCACCTTCGCAGTTGCTTTTGCAAAAAATTATATTTTAACAGTCGTTTTCGCTAAACCCACATTCGTTGCATCCGCAATTGATAGTACAGAGAGAGCGATAGGGAGAGCGAGTGTAACCAGAGTACAGTTGAATTCGGAAACGCGCACGGCTTTTAATTAAAAAAATCGCTTAATTGAAAACAAAAATATTGGTAACGATTGTTTTGGATGATTGTCCATGTACTGTGTCATTCGCTTAAAGGAAAATCCTCGTGAAACACATTTTTAATGCCAAGACCGAACAACGCATAAGCGAAAAATGATCAATGTAATGGCGACGCTACATAATATTGTGCCGGGCAAAACAAATAATCTCAAAAATGAATGTGTTAACCACATTTAAGACTACTCAACTAAATGAAAATAAGTTGCTATTACCATGCAAGCTTATTAATATTGAATTTAAATTTCACAGACATGTCTTTTAGTTTCATAGAACCACCAGTTTCTATCTTCGTTTCATAGAACAATTTCAAGAGAACATACTCAGTTCGTTTAAATGAAAGAAGGTTGAATTATTCAAAGTCCGTTTTTAACCACATTTAAGACTACTCAACTAAATGAAAATAAGTGGCTATTTTCATGCAAGCTTATGAATATTGAATTTAAATTTCACAGACATGTCTTTTAATAGTTGTGCCACCTGTTTCTATCTTCGTTTCATAGAACAATTTCAAGAGAACATACTCAGTTCGTTTAAATGAAAGTAGGTTCAATTATTCAAAGTCCGTTTTTTATTGAAAATCCTGCATAAGAGAAACAAATTTCATGATTTTTTCCATTTCCGCTTAACGGAGTTTGCTGGACTGTATTTGGTTATTAGAAAACTAGTAAGTTGTAATGCGCCTATGGCGCCCGTTAATTTGCTTGAGAAAGTATTTGTTACTTAATTTTAAAAATTTTGTAAAAAATATTTCGAGAAAACTACTTTGTAAAAAAAAATTTCGAAAAAAAAAAAAATTTCGAAAAAAAAAAATTTTGTTGAAAAAAAAATTTTTGTTGAAAAAAAAATTTTTGTTGAAAAAAAAATTTTTGCTGAAAAAAAAATTTTGTTGAAAAAAAAAATTTTTGTGGAAAAAAAAAAAATTTTGTTGAAAAAAAAATTTTGTTAAAAAAAAAAATTTTGTTGAAAAAAAAAATTTTGTGGAAAAAAAAATGTTTCTGAAAAAAAAAATTTGGAAAAAAAAAATTTTGTAAAAAAAAAAATTTGTTAGAAAAAAAAATTTTGGAAAAGAAAAATTTTGGTAAAAAAAAAATTTGGGGAAAACACAATTTCTGTACAAAAAAAATATTATTTTTTTTATTATTATTATTTATAGAATTATTATAGAATGCCTATTTAAATTCCTACGTACTGCGTGACAGAGTCAGTGAATCAGTGAATCAGGGAATCAGTGTATCAGTGAATCAGTGTCGAGGGTAAATATATATTAAGATGAATAAATTAATCATACGCCTCCGTTAATATATTTTGATAGACAAAACTGTGTGTCTGTGTAGCCTTACAGCTCCTCTCCGCTTTATTCCTGCAGTTTTGCTTGAATCTCTGTGAAATTTTATTGTAACGCTTGGTATCGAGGTTCTTTTTCCTTCTCAGGACCTTGTCATCTTAGGCTGAGGCCTAATGAATTGGAGGATATTTAGAATATAATATTTCCTACTCCAACAATAATACTGTGCTCTCGTTGGAAGGTGTGCTTGGTTGTTGTTGTCTCTTTGATTTGGTTACTTTGCCCGTTGCCATTGTTGTTGCAGTCATTGTTTGCTGCACAATTATTTGTCTTGATGTCCTTCATGTTTTTCTTAAGGTGTGTAGTGTGCGCTGGTGCGGTCACAACTTTTTCCAACATGAGTTCTGTTTTTTTTTCTTCTCTCACATGGCTTCACCTTTTTGCCTTGTGTGTGCCTGTAATTGTGTGGAATTTTGTTGTATACTGCACGGTTGACAACAATGGCAATAACAACACAAAGAACAACAATAAAAGTTTGTAAACAATTTTTGATAAACGTTGACACTTTTTTTTTTTTTTTTTTTGGTGCAGCCGATGCACTTTACCACGCCGTACTAGGACGACATGTACATAAATGAGTTTCCTGAAATGTTGCCCAGTGACCAAACGATGAATTTGGCAAGAAGCGCAAAAAGGAGACGCTCTAAGAAACCTCAACCAGTTGGATACAGTTGCAAGCAAGTAAGTTGTGGCTACTTTAAATTTATTAAAGTTTTCTTTAATTTGTGGGTGGCACGTTTTCTTTTTGCGGTATTTTAAATAATTGCGGGTAATTATTAATAAAGGGATAGGATTGTTTTTGTTGTAAAGCAGTTATGAGAAATTGTTGGTTTCGAAAATGTTTTTATTTGTAAAAATTGAATAATGTATTATTTAATAGATTTTTTTTAAGTTTTAGGAAAGAGAATAATTTTTGTTGAAATTTTTGTTGAATATCAAAAAATGGTAAACATTTCTTATATGCAAAAAAAAAGGTTTAAGAAAAAACAATGTGAGGTTATGTTGAATGGATTACTCGTTCGTGAGAAATGATGCACTCGCAAACCATAAACTGACACATTGTGATACCTTTGGTTAGAGTAGGAGGGGGAGAAGGTAAAGGAATGGCGGTGTAAAGGGAATGAATACTACAATACGACATGATTTTAGGAATATAAAGGGTGTTTTTTATTGGGGTATAGAACTTTAAGTTGGCATCACTTTTTTAACTGGCGGCCATTTTGTCAGCGTCAAGTGATTAATATTTAGTTTCGTTTGCCATTTCATCATGAACTGGTTGACAAAAGAACAACGCTTGCAAATCGTGCAAATTTATTTCGAAAGTAATGGTTCAGTTCGCGAAGTTCACCGCAAGCTCCGTCCATTTTATGCCATTACATCCACAAAAACTGACTGTTTGGTGTGCTCTATGGGCTGGTGGAGTCATTGGGCCATACTTCTTCCGAAATAATGCTGGAGAGTCAGTTACCGTTAATGGAGACCGGTATAGAGCCATGATAACCGACTATTTTGTTCCCGAATTGGATGGCATGAATGTGGATGAGTTGTGGTTCCAACAAGTGGTTGAAAATTGGACCTGTAGAATTGGCTTTATTCGAGCCAGCCGCGGCGGCCACATGCCCGAAATCATATTTAAACATTAATGGCATAAAATTATCCTTCCAATAAAGCCAAATTGATGGACATTAAAACGATTTTCTTGTGTTTTATTTCAATTCGAAGTTCTATACCTCAATAAAAAACACCCTTTATATTGACAATGTTTTGAGTATTTATTTATTTCAACAAATAGTTGTATTAATTACTAACTTATTTAAAATAAAATACATTTTATAGCTGAAAAAGATAGCAAAAAAATTAAAGGGAAAGAATGAGGATGTGCTGTCTAGAACCATTTGATACTTTCGATGAATACCGTAAATGAAGTCAGAGGTACTCTATCCAGCTGTTCAAGCTTATCAAGGAACCTCGGTTAATGTTCCATTAGACCTGGCCAGTTTCGTCCTTATGTCCTGGTACCCAAACAGTACA
Organism: Hydrotaea cyrtoneurina; assembly: GCA_958296145.1. Taxonomy (NCBI): domain Eukaryota; kingdom Metazoa; phylum Arthropoda; class Insecta; order Diptera; family Muscidae; genus Hydrotaea; species Hydrotaea cyrtoneurina. Next base: position 38,148,230 of record OY282515.1, on the reverse strand, counting down.
GAATTATTCTGATCATTTAGATATGTAATTGGTTTATGGAACTGCAACTAAAAACATTTAACGTTATACTCGTCTAAAAGTAATTTAAACAAAAATACTCCTCGTAGTCCGTTGATAATGTGCAGAGATTCATCACAGCCTGCCTGCCGAGAGTATCGCGTAAATTAAGCTTCGTTTAAATCCAAATATCCCAATTGAGAGACTCAAATGAAAATCATATGTGCAGACTGCATAATATATTGGTCAATTGACCTTGCCCGCTCTAGTGAGGCCACAATTTGAACTATTTTTTTCCTCGCTACTTTGAATACAGACAGTTACACAGAGGGACTTCTCTCAGGACACAACCAGGAATGTCAGATTTGGCGATGTCTCCCCCAAAAGTGGCATTTGGCGACTAAAATTTGTATGATTTATTACTTTTTTGTCGAATTTTACAGAAATTGTCAGACCAATGTTTTCTCGGACTTACGAACTTGATATTTAACACATAATCACAATCAATTTATAGCCCAAACTTTCGATTAGGATGTAAATCAATGTTGAAAAATAAATATTCAACATTACTATTTAGGAAGTGTAAAATATATGTGCTTCTATTTACCAAATAAAATCTAGTATTATTCCTAAAAATTGCGGTTTTCTGGTATAAAATATTTTTTTTTTTTTGGCGATTTTCAGCACTGATTTTGGCGACAAAGTTAGAAAAAAATCTGACAACTAATACACAAGTCCTTTAACAGTCGTGTCATACTCTCTTCTGTGCATCCAATAGATTTTAACGGTGGCGTATGAGAAATATGTCTTCGTTTATAACAATCATACGCCACCGAGGAGGACAATTTTTTGAAAACATATGTATACTAGTAAGTTGTAATGCGCCTATGGCGCCCGTTGAAATACGGAAAAAAAAATTTGTGGAAAAAAAAAATTTTGTTGAAAAAAAAAAAAAAATTTGTTGAAAAAACAATTTCTTCTTGAAAAAAAAAATTTTGTTGAAAAAAAAAATTTTTGTGGAAAAAAAAAATTTTGTTGAAAAAAAAAACTTTGTGGAAAAAAAAAATTTTGTTCAAAAAAAAAATTTGGAAAAAAAAAATATTGGAAAAAAAAAAATTTGTTGAAAAAAAAATTTTGTAAAAAAAAATGTTTGTAAAAAAAATTTTGTAAAAAAAAAATTTGGGGAAAACACAATTTCTGTACAAAAAAAAATATTATTTTTTTAATATTATTATTTATAGAAAATTATAGAATGCCTATTTAAATTCCTACGTACTGCGTGACAGAGTCAATGAATCAGTGTATCAGTGAATCAGTGTCGAGGGTAAATATATATTAAGATATGTATATGGGAATAAATCGAGTAGTACATTTAATCGGTTACATCATTATGCCCTACTATTTGAAACCGGACTAATCGAATTGCTGCTATTTACAGGCCCTTTACCTCTATGAAGGAGGTTAAAGGACACGATGATGATAAACGGGTCGAAAAGCAATAGTGTGTTACATATAATATGTTTTTGGGCTTTTCAATTTATTATTTCATTTTATTATTACTTTTTTAGAACAATTGTTTTAAAGAACATATATTTTTTTTTTTTTTTTGAATATTTCAAAACCGCACTGATCGAAGCAGTACTCTGCTAGATATTCTTGTCATTAATTTAAAACTGGCTGGTGCGATTTGAATGAAATTTCCCAGAAGGGCTTCAGCTGCAAGCAAAAAACGTTCCTTGGATTAAAACGGAACGGAACGGAACTTTGAGTGTCCAAATCTCTGTACTTCTGTTAACTTTGTATTTTACAGGGCTTTGCTATTGTAGAGCAGCATAGAAATAATTTCTTATGCCTTTAAGGAGGAATCGGAGAAACAATCGTCTGACGTCCATGGAGTAATTGTTAAGAGACTTTTAATTCGAGAACGAACATAATTCAGTCTTCAACATATTATTACGTTTCGGGTTTTAATATTTTTCAATAATTTTATTACGGTTCTCTTTTCAATATTTTAATTACGGACAGTTTTTTAAAATGTGTACGACATTGTAATTGGTGCTGCGTTTTGTTTACAATTGTGAGGAGCAATGCGCATACGGGTGATCTCGCAGGCTACACAAGTAGACAAATTATTTTCGGACGCATGCTTGAAATCGGTCTAATGTAATGGATTTTCCCTAAGTAGTTTCATTTCATGTCTTCCGACGCATGCAGGGAGGAAGATAGGCATTTTGAGTACACTTTTTGTAAGTAGATTAAGTAGTTTGATAGATTTAATAAAAACAAGTATACACTTGGAAATAAAAACTAAAACCATACCACTCAATTTACATTGCCACCATAGTTAGGATGGAACATCCAAATTTCGGGTAAGAGTTGTCATTAGTAATGAAAGAAACTATAGAGGATGTTCCAACGCTGATCACAGCTTTGCTGATCAACGCTGATCTGGTTATAACTCAAATTTCATTCCCTTGTATTTACCTTAAGTCATATTCTTCGTAGATAGCGGCCTTTCGCCTTGAGAGTCTTCGTACGTTGTTGGTGGTTAACAACATTAGGAGGAGTCATTTTCCGTTAATTTCTTTGACTAGTATTGTCGGAAAGATTTCCCAGCTCACACATTAGCAACTGCTTTGACAGAGGCCAAAAACTCGTAGCCCAGATCTACCTAGAGGTCTATAAGACATCAGGGACTCCTGTCGATAGGGATCATACTAGGTTATGCTTTCTTCAACCAATCAGTAATGTTGCCTCATCAGATACACCCACATTCACGTACTGCAAAAAACAGAGTGAAACATCCATCGATTTATATTACACATCGACATCGTCGAAATAGGGTTTCTATATCGCCGTTCTAAAGATATTTTAGCGATCTCTCTTCTGTGGAATTCGGACATTCCGATGTGATACGCGGATATCCAGAGACTCCCCATCTGCACATCGTTGAATGACCGGTTCTTCGGTCGAACTGTTCATGAGTGGGTGAATGGAGCCACCTGATAACTCTTAGGTGGAACCATTTTGTCACTTTGCTAAATTAAAATAAATACATACGTATATGACAGATCCTATTTGGGTTCAGTCAGAGTGTGTTGGGCGCGATGGGATCTCATAGATGGCACATAGATGGTGCCGAGGAGCCACTGGCCAGAGCAACTGCGAACTGATCTTCGGAGAGATTCGCACTGCCTGTGGTTTACCACCATAATTGCAGGTAGAGTTGGGTTACGGAGTTACGATCTCAAGCGGATGCTAGGGAAGCAAAGTGTAGCTTCAACTCATTAACCAAGAATTCTCTCCTCAGTCGTAGCGGGAATATCCCGATTAGTTTATTGGCTTTGCTTGGTACGCTTGGAGGCCTTCACGGCGATAAACATGTAATACTCACAAATCAAGAAAAATGTCATCCTTCCTATACTCTTAATTTCCATTGCTAACACAGTGCATTGAATTTATGGGGGACATCCCCCATAATACGTCGATAAAATCAAGCAGACAGCTTCAGCTACGAATGAAAATGACAACCAGCACCAAGTTTGGCGAATATCTTTCAAATTGATCGATTATGTCTGACTGACTGAAAACATCAATTTCAATCGATTGACAAAATGTATGTCTCTGCAAAGTTAACTAACATTTACGATGAACTCATGACAAATGGCAAATACAATGTTGTTATTGTCTACGAACAACAAATAAAACAAACACTAATTAACATATTAATTGCAAAGTAAATAAATAAGTCTGAAGTTTATTGATTTGTAATCTTCAGATCTCAAGCGTTTTTCAACATTAAAGCGGCACTTTTTATGTCTGTCCCTCCGTCCGTCCGCCCGTTCCTCGCTCCGTTCGTTCGACAAACACTAAAACAACTTAATACTCGCCTATTGTCACAACAAATTCAAATCGTTGTTCGTCATTAAAGTCATAAATAAAATATACACAGCATTGTGGTGCCAATCGAAATGTAAGCAGTCGGTCAGTTAGTCAGTCAAATACTGAACACATTGACCGGATCAGCGGTCATATGTAGTTGACACACGTGCCGAAATGGATGTTAGCGGAATAAATCCGTATTCCATACGTATCTTATGAATTCATGAATTTAAACGTCTGGGACTCTAGAGTGAAGTGTTAACAATTTAAAACTGCCACTGTACAGAGGAATTCTTAATTTTAAACAGAGCTATAGCGCGACAATGTCGGAGACCTGCTGCCTACAATCGCATAACGTTAATTGATGAAATATTTTAAATGACTTTTTAAAAGTTACAGCGCTAATTTATTGTTTAATTGCCATCATTAAATACGAAGTGAAATTATCGAATATTTGTTTAACACAATTTTTGAATTATTGACATATTTCTAGATCTAGTTACACTTGGTTTTAGTGTTTGATTTCAGTTTTTGTTTATGGACAACTATTTCCAGAGATAATGATTGGGACGGGGGTTTCTGAACACCAAACATTCTATAACTGGATCGTTGGTTACAGCCTGTTGTTCTACTTATGGTTCCACGAAGACGGTGAGTGGGTAATTTTTCACGGAATTTTGATATTTTAATTAAAATCGGGTTTGCATTTGATAAAATGCCAAAAGGCTGTATGAAAAATGCCTCAAAAAAAATGAAGAATTCTCCCAAAAAACAATCGCTTTGAAATTTGGCATGGGTTAATATTTTTCCAAAACTGCTTATGGGAGGTCATATAGGCTATACGGCCACACCCCTTCGGGTACCTCCCATACAAATCGTCTATTTCGGCGACATTAGAAATCCTGTAATAACACCAATATGATCAACGCGATCTTGCTCAAATTTTGTATTTAGAAAATGTATAGCTAGAAAAATATTTGGACAAAAAAGTGGCAGTCTGGCAACTCCCCTTCTGGTAGCTCCCATACAAATGTACCATCCGGCCTACCTTAGAAATCGTGTAATAATATCAATATGACCAACGCGATCTTGCCCAAATTCTGTTGTTAGTAAATCTATAGCTAGACAAAGTTTGGCACAAAAACTTGGAAGTCTGGCAACTCTCCTTCTGGTACCTCCCATACAAATGTACCATCCCGACTACCTTAGAAATCGTGTAATAATATCAACATGACCAACGCGATCTTGTCCAAATTCAGTATTTAGGAAAGCTATTGCTAGGCAAAGTTTCGGACAAAAACTTGGAAGTCTGGCAACTCTCCTTCTGGTACCTCCCATACAAATGTACCGTCCAGCCTACTTTAGAAATCGTGTAATAATATCAATATGACCAACGCGATCTTGTCCAAATTCAGTATTTAGGAATGCTATTGCTAGGCAAAGTTTCGGACAAAAACTTGGAAGTCTGGCAACTCTCCTTCTGGTACCTCCCATACAAATGTACCGTCCAGCCTACTTTAGAAATCCTGTAATAATATCAATATGACCAACGCGATCTTGTCCAAATTTTGTATTTAGTAAATTTATAGCTAGGCAAAGTTTCAGAGAAAAACTTGGAAGTCTGGCAACTCTCCTTCTGGTACCTCCCATACAAATGTACCATTCCACCCACTTAAGAAATCGTGTAATAATAGTACTACACTCTATGCGATCTTACCCAAATTTCGAAATTTATAAATCTATAAACATCTAAAGCTCTCCAGAAAAAATTGGAACCGTATTCTTTCCCCTTCTGGTACCTACCATACAAATGTATTATTCCACCCACTTTAGAAATCGTGTAATTATATAAATTCGCTCATCAAATCTTTCCGAAATTCGAAAAAGAAAAAACTCTGCTTTATATTTCGCCCTTTTTGTAAAAACGTGTAATACAATATTTTTCTATAACATTCGGTATTTTGAAGTTGCTGTTATGACATTTTATCAGAGGTTACATCCAATGATGGTAGCCACACTTTTGACTTTCCGATACTTTGGAATATGAGACTTGTATGTTTTTCTAACCTTTCTACCTCTTACTAAGGATTTGAGAATCCTAATCCTAGCCTTTACTACCCTTTGAATAGAATTATCCGGTTGAGATTACTACTCCACGTTGAACTGAAATATTTCTAAGATTTTGGTGGTTAACCACATCAGCCGCAAAACGCAGCCAAAGACCGTTCGTAGTTTGTTCGGCGTCCTCTTCCAGATCGGCGGATCAGTGCTGCAACATTTTTTTAGAAGAGATGTATACATTTGGGTTTGACTGTAAGCAGTAGGACCCAATCATCGACTAGTCAGGCCGATTAGTAAGTCTCCCAACAGACCTTAAAATTTGCATATCTCATGAATCATATTTAAAATCTCCAACTCAACCAACTCCATTGGTTTAATAGATTTCGGATTTATGTTTACCCCCTTTGCTTAAACCGATTCAAATCAATTTTGCAAGGATTTTAAATATCTCAAAGGAAGATTCATGCACTCGTTGATTAAAAACAGTCAGTCGCTGATGCTCACTTACACATACTCGTACTCGTACTCATCTCTACACATACATGTAGGATGTCATTCGGCAGCAACTTTTACACATTTTCATATCCATGTTAATGTTTTCAGTGTATTTGTATGTGTTCGTGTATACAACATTGTAAACGATAAAGTTTCGGCAACCAAGCAACCGCCCAACGAACGTTTAGTTAACGAGCTAATGGGTTTAGAATATTTTCGAGGGTGCGGTCGGTTGGGATGAGGAAAACTTAATAACAAAAAATTATTATAAACAACCGAAAAACTCGTTAGACAAACAATAAAGTACTAACTAATAATGTGTATATGTGAGTGTGTGTGTTTGTGAAAATATACACACTTACATGCCGACATTGTGCGGCTGGTGCAATACAAATTACATGCAACATGATTATCTATGAAGTTGCAACCAGGCAACATCATGGAACATAAAATCAAAGCATTGGAACAGAACACAGCAAAACATAATGAAAGGGAAATTGACAGGAGATGATAAAGGACGGAAATACGCGACGGGGATGATGACACAGAAGTAATTTGTTAAACATAAAAGTTAAGAACATTTCAGAAAACTTGTTCCAGTTTTCCCGACACTACCTTACCTACTTATTTCTCTTTAATTGACAAAAGATAATAAAGGAGGGAAATTCTTGACGAAAAACTTATGAAAAATCTAAATTCAATATAAGTTTTCTTTTTGCCGAAGGTGTGTATGTACTCGTATTTATTAACAAAATAAAGCAACATTTGTCGTCTACTACCTTCTGCACTCCCCTCTTTGATTACGAGATGCACAACACTGATTCTCTTAGTGTGTGTGTATGTAACAGAAACTAACTAACCCAATCACCACAACAACAAAAAATATGCAATTTAATTAGTTTACATACAGACGAAAGAAAAAAAAAACGAAAAAATAAACTCAAAACAAAATTGTTCAAATACGAAACGAAATTGTTCTTAAATTTTAAAAGTTTTCGTTAGTTAAATTCGGTGAACATCAGTGAGCACAACACTGCACGTCGTCATCGTCGACATGAGAGAAAACTGAGAACTTGCGTAGATGCATGTGGTGGGCGACCACTTACTGACTGGCAACATTCCTAATGATGTACGCTGATGTTTTGTTGGAGCTGGGAAACTGGACGCAGCATTGGAGGGCACAAGAACACAACCTAAGGGAAAGATTGCCTGCCTCTGGCTGGAGTTGGTTTTGTGGGCTTATTTTGTTTAGTTTTCAGTTTTGCGTGGTTAAAAAATGTTTGCTAAGTTGAAAGTTTTTTTTTTGCTCATGTTCATGTGCTGTTGGCTCTTATGTTCATGTAGGATTATGTAGATTAGAGTGGGTCTAGTTTAATGACATATGACGAATATGACATTTATTGAATTTGGTTCGAAAGAAATTTGTTTACATTCGTTGCTTTAGGTATAACAACCAACTCTAAGATCACATTACATCTTTAAGTGATATTTGGAGAAACGTATTTGGGTAATTTAGTAATTCGGCTAGAACGAATTATTTTGAATATGAGTATCCTTTACGAATTTTCATTTTATTTTTGCCCATGTAATTTATTAGTTAAGCCTGAAATTAACAATCAACAAAGTGCAAAAAATACATCACTGCGTTTTTTTTTCTGTTTTCTTTTATCATTTGGAAAGCCAGAACAAATTTAAAAATGTTGTATATTTGATGAATATGGAATATCAGATGTGTCGACCAATATTCAATTTGTAAGGAATCCAGAGCTATATCAAAACATGGTCCTTTATTCTCCCAAATCGATAGGTTGCGCCGATATAAGACAATAGGTGTATTTTCTCTATTAAAAATCGATATGTATCGGCACTTGAATTACAGAAATAGATGTACAGGCCGATAGTAATCACGTGCTTGACACAAATGATTATATCAAAAGCAGGGGCGTATCTCTCAAACATCAGCATAAAGTTATAATATACATCACTGTTTGGTCTAGGGTATAAAAACACATTCATTGTTAAACCTCAATGCTGGGAGAGTCTGTTTTTTTAGGGATACTACAGGACAGAAATATTGTTGGAGGGGTTTCTTTTTCTTCACATCCAGGTAGAATATTTCAACGCATTTAGTTTTTTCAATATGACATTAGTCCAATTATTGACTGAGTTTGTCAACACCACTTGAAATTATCAGCCGTCAGATTATAGTTATCGATAGATCTTATGCAGTTTAAAAAACATCCTATATTAGTTACGATCGTCTTAAATTGATACAGCTTTTTTTTACTTTGCTAAATTAAGTCATAGTCTACCACTAAACGTTTATTTTATTTTATTTTATTTTATTTTTTATTTTATTTTATTTTATTTTATTTTATTTTATTTTATTTTATTTTATTTTATTTTATTTTATTTTATTTTATTTTATTTTTGGGTCATGTCCCATTTTGACCAGTAATTCCCAAACGACTACTCACTGACATCCTTTAAGATATTTCCCATCCTTATGAGCCCAGGTAGGCGAGTTGGTAGCGTGATTGCCTTTCAGCGAGGGGGTTGTGTTTTCGCTTCCCACCAGAGTCTTTGGTCTGTCGCTGCAAAAATCTAGCCATATGGTCGGTGTCGCCCGGTTTACCTTTGTACTCAATTTAATATATATTTACCCTCGACACTGATTCACTGACTCTGTCACGCAGTACGTAGGAATTTAAATAGGCATTCTATAGTTTTCTATAAATAATAATAATAAAAAAAGAAATATTTTTTTTTTGTACAGAAATTGTGTTTTCCCCAAATTTTTTTTTTACCGAAATTTTTTTTTTCAAAATTTTTTTTTTTCAAGATAAAATTTTTTTTCAAAAATTTTTTTTTTCAAGATAAAATTTTTTTTTCAACAAAATTTTTTTTTTCAGCAAAATTTTTTTTCCATATTTCAACGGGCGCCATAGGCGCATTACAACTTACTAGTATTAGAATATAAATTTACTTTGTATTGTAATTACATAAAAAAAATCCCATCCTTGACATTGTTTTTGAAATAATTGTTGTAACAGCTATTGTTCGGCCTTCCCATTTTCATCTTAGATCTGGCTCGTTTAGAAATCTGGTCAGCTCCAATGTATATGTATCCAGAGCGAACTGCGCACTAGGTGAGTTGGCCTGGCTGGGCCATCGAAGAGTTGTAGCATGACCTTTGTCCACAAGCAGGGCTGTATATTTTTTTTGTCACTGACCGGCCGAGCACGAGGTTTCTTTGTCTGGTCCCCACTTGGTTCTCAAGTTGTCGCAGACAAACGTGACTCGCGCCGAGAAAGAAAACTTACTCATGAACGTGACATCCGCACTTGTTTGAGATTAACCCTTTCCGTGGCAAATAATTTTTTTTTAAAACTTGCTAAACATCATATGAATTGTCGAATATATTCGACAAATCCACGCAAAGGTTTAAAACGCTTTGGAACAATTTGTCTGCTTATAATTTGAAAATGATTTTTGAAGCTTCAGATCCTTTTCATTCTGTCGTTTCCCCTACGTTTTCCAAATGTTAACCCTAAAATGTTTTTTAATATTTGTGTATTTTTTTTTTAATTGTTTTTTAATATTATTTTAAGTGTATTAAGGTCTATAATCCATTGTAATAGTCTCGATACATGTTGACCCTTTCTGGTTTGCCTTTTCCATTTATGACCTTGACCTGTTGCTTTTTGAATAATTTGAAATGTTATCTGTTTTAACATTTTCCGTTAATTGAAGGTAAACTCAGAATTCAGTGTGAAACGCCCTGAAACTACATCGAATATATCTGGACGTTTAATCTTGAAATTAATATGTTATCTAAAATTTAATTTTAAACCTTTAAGTCTGAATATATCGCAGGTCAAAGCATGGCAGACCGTTAAAATGCATTTTATATCCGCCGACCTTAGGTTACCCACTCAAACCTATGTTTGCTGGTTCATTTGTAAGAAATTGCGCTGGATGTTATTAGAAGTAGGGATGTAACGAATGTGTGTTTAGCGAAAGCGAATGCGAAAGCGAATAGTAAAAATTTTTTTTAGCGAATGCGGATGCGGTTGCGAAAGGTAAACATTTTTTTTAGCGAATGCGAAAGCCAATAGTAAAAATTACTTTTAGCTAATGTAAATATTACAAGGAATCGTTTAACGAATGCGAAAATCTTTGGGAATGTCAGAGTCAATTATGCAGTACTTATTTCCAGTAATATTTATTTCAAAGTAACAAAAATTTATTTCAAAGTAACAAAAATTTAACAAAAAATGTTAATTCAATTCACAGAAAATTCAGTCTCATGGTAAAATATATTAAAGTTAACTTCAAAGTTGAACATTCCATATTTGGATACATAAGGAATAAATTCTTGGCAAACCTTATAATTTCAGATTGAGTTCAGTTTCTAGAGGAGTCTAATATCCAATCAATACATTTTCAGTTTTTTGCGAATGCGAATGCGAGAGCGAATAATAAAATAATGTTTTTTGCGAGTGCGAATGACGTTGCGAATGTCCAAAATGAAGCGAATAATTTCGTTACAACCCTAATTAGAAGGCCCGTTAGACTCTTTACATTAGAGAGGTTGGCAAGTTCTTCGATTTAGAAAAAACCTCGAGACCACTGGCAAACGTAGAGTGCATAAAATATGCCCAAATAGACTAACTTAAATCTGTACAAGTTATTTTTTGTTGTTGTTGTTACTCGTATCAGCGGTTGCAATGTTTGCTGCTAACGGAGTCTTGTTGTTGCACTGCCATGCAATCTTGAATGCGTGCAACCCTGGAAGATTTCAACTGGAGGCCATATCGAGCAAAGTTCTTAAACACACACATATCTGTGTGTTTGTGTGTGTGTTCCGTGTACTTGCAAAAGTTTTCTTCTGTTTTCTGGTCGTATCTTGTCCGGCTGTATGCATGTACATATGTATGTATGTATGTATGCGTGCCTGCTGGTAATTGCGGTGTTGGTCATTAGCAACAATGTTGCCACCGGACAAACAATAAACCACTTCACTCACAAGTTTAATTTGTATTTTGGGTGCATTTGGGAACAGGAATCGATCTCCAAGCTAATTCAATATTTCCTTGTTGGGGTCGACTGCTTGCAATCAAAGTGAACACTTAACCGACATTGGAGTGAACGAATGTTACAATGAAAGGGGCCGTGTAGTCGAAACTTTACTATTATCTTGAGAACAAGAGAATATAGTCGAAAAAACGGACAGAAATGTTATAACCGAATATCAGTAAAATTTTTAAGCTTCTATTTTGTCAGTCTAAGAACACACTAGGTTGACACCAGAATGTATTTCGCAACCCATACAGAAGATGTTTATTTTGATCGGTATACATTTTTCTATGAATCCCCAAATTAGTGTCATAGACCTCCTAAGACCCGATTTATACGATGGGCTTTTTTTTTTCTTGATTTTCATGTTTGTAGATGAAAGGTGTAGAGATGATTGTGGGGTAGAAAAAACTCACAAATCACAATTTTTTTTTTTAAATTTCTTTTTTGCTTCTCACATTATGAGGTCTTTTTTGGAATTCTGCTTTTGAGTTCACATATTTTGCTTTTCGACAATTTTACGAATCAACCAGATTCAAGTATAAACATCAATAAAATCAAACAGTGTCGCAAGCAAAAAGTCAACATATAAATTCATATGACTTCTGGAAGCAAATTCAAAAGAGAATAAACAAAAAGTCATTGTATAAATTGATATTTAATTACATGTATTATTTACGAAATATTGTTCAATGATTTTTTTTTTTATTATTTTATTTCTTTTTTCGTTTGTGTGTTTTTTTTTTTTAGAATATTAATAATGATTACGATAATAATTAAATGGGAATTGGTTTTCTATTAACATGCAATGGATATTAGGTTTGAATGCATTATACTCCATACGTACGGATGAGTGAGGAGCCAATGTGTAAACGTATTATTGACGTCAATCAATCGTACACCAAAATCCGATTTAAGTGTGTGTATGTCTCACGGACTTCCATTTGATAAATTGAGAAACTGTTCGGCGACTGAGCTTGACCTCAGATTATTCATTCTTAATAAATAAAATAATGAAGTAAGTTTGTGAAAGAGTGAGATATCAGTAAGGGGGCAACGGCAGGAGAACTATCAAATTGATAATTGTGGTTTGACAGTTGATAAAGTCAAACTGTGTTGACATTTCTGTTCATTAAGATGTTTAGCAACAGAATTTCTGTCTTGTATTATCATTTTAAGTTCTCGAGTTCTTAAAACCGAGCCGCTAGAACGTGAAAAATCAATTAAATAAAACATTTCGAAAAATAATGAGCCTTTTTATTGAACGTAACGATTTTCATCTATAAAATTCCATATAAAAAAAAATTTTGTTATTAAAAGTGGTCCAAAACCCAAAATGAAAAAACGACCTTAAAATATTTGGGTACATTTTTTAATAATTTAAATAGTCTTAAAATTAGAAGGGAAAAAATTACCCACAATTTCGCCGGGAGAAATTTCACAAAATTTTTGAATTGTTGTTCTCAAGGCACTATGAAAAAGTCCCAAAAAAAACTCAAAGAAAATGTCATACAAAATTTTTTCATAATGAAAAATTTTCCAAAAAATGTTTAGAGGTTTTTATAATTTTTGGTTAACAATTCATTTTTGGACAATGAAAAATTATCCCATTTTTTTTTGGGGAATTTTTTTGTTTTTTTGGTATACAAAGTACTCTCTGCTTGCGGACACCTCTCATATAGGGACACTTTTTCCAATACCAATCCGCTTCAGTCCTCTTTTATACTTCTCTCATAAGCGTACAAAATTCTCAGTCCCTTAGGTGTCCGCTTATAAGAGAGTACACTGTATTTTCATAGAGCCGTTTTCAATAGTAATATTTTGGGCCATTTTTCATATTCACTTTGGGGCCGTTTTGCATTGAGGTAATTTTATAGGGAGGCAACCACAAAAGTCGACAAATGTCAATGAAATTATATGATTTGTAAATTGTTAGTCATCTTATATTTCGGTCCTGCGCCGCTTACCGAATTATTTACAGGATTCAGAGAATCCTCAAGTAATTGAAGTGAGGCCATTACATCGACAAAAAGTCACTGTTTGGTGCGCTCTTTGGTCCGTCATTCTCGTCATGGCGACATCAACTGGCCACCAACATCATGCGATTTGACACCATTAGACTTTTTTGTGTTGCTACGCGAAAGACCGTGTTTATGCAGATAAAACTTTAACTCTTGAGCACGTCAAGTTATGGTAGAGATACCGCCCAACATGTGCCAAAAAGTGGTCCAAAATTACCTCAAAAGAATCAATGCTTGCAACACTTCGCGTGGTGGTCATTTAAATAATGTAGTGTTTCACACAACGTTTAAACTTTATAATAAAAAAGAAATATCATGAAAAAAAAAAAATTATATTTGTTTTGTTTATGTTTACTTTTAAAAAGCAAAATGGATAACCCTTTTACACAATGTGTAAAACAAAACTCAAAAACCAAAAATATAAAAAAAATTTCCCCCATTATTAAAAATTAAAAAATACCAAAAATTTTACCCCCGATCCATACAAATTTAAAAAATATTTTTTTTCAAAAAATGTATGAAAATACAAAACCAATTTTCACACATTTTTCTTAACAATTCTGTTTTAAATTTTTATGAATACGGGGGGTAAATATTGGAAATAATTGAAAAACACCGGGTGTTTTTTTAGACGTGTGGTTTTAAATCTGACTTTTGAAAGATGTCACTTGATTTATGTTCAGTTTAGTTTGCCATTTCATAATGAATAAATTTACTCCGGAACAACGTTTGCATATCGTGCACATTTGTTTACACAAAAAGAATCTGGACCACTGTGCACAGATCTCGACAAAATAAAGTAATCAAAAAAATCGAAAAAAATATTTTTACTGGAAATATTTTCGTGAAAAAAAAAAATCTCAAAAAATATTTAAAATATTGTTTTCCCATTATTAGAAATGAGAAAATACTAACAATTTTACTGCCTGTTTCCATAGAGTCTAGATGATCTTTGCCAAATCAGGAGCTGTTTTTAAGTGCTCAGCATGATTCAGCGGTGGGACTAGGGATATATTTTTTGTTGCTCGTTTCTGTGAAATCACAATCGAGTACACAGACTCTAAGTGAGACCAACTACACAGACAGCACATGTTTTTGACATTTCGCGATGCGATAGTTTGTTTTCTTCTGCACTTTCTCACAATTGCTCTAGATCTACTATTTTCAATTAGTTCATATATTTTGAGAATATCCTGCATGGCGGTTGTTATTCATTCAATACACATACACACAATAAATAAAAGCAATGTCAAAGAGTCGTCAGTTTACCTTAATTAAATTGATGTAGACTGTCATTGAATCCATGAATATATTCGGTGTCTTCCTCGAATTGCTGGGTTGTTTTTTTTTCAGTTTATAAAAAATAATGACAGTTTATAAAAATCACCATTTACATATAAATGATGTCTGCGTGGAGGGCACAATCCAGAAAATATATTCTTACATGAAACGAATTAAAGGGGCGCGTAGGAGGGCGTGTGCACATTTCACATGTGAAATAATCGCAAAAACTATAATGACAATTAATTAAATTCCATCAACCAGTTCAAATGTGAAAATTGCTATTGTGCTGGCATATCCGAGTAGTTTGTTGTTGTTGGTGTTACAGTTGCTGTTTGTTTTTTTTTTTTTTTGGATATCCTACATGGAAAGCCTTGTCGATGTTGCTGCTGGTGACCACAAACCATAACCGTTGAAATATTGCAATCAACAGAGAAATTGCAATTCACACAGCATGTCGCTTTGCCAAGCAAACATGCACAATCACACAAAGATGGTATCGGTTGACAAGGAAGGAAGCAGGAAGAAACAACTTCACAGGAATAACTTCACCAATCACATGCAAAACAAGGTCCATTTCACAGAAAATGCCAACTGAGTCGGAGGAGAAAGAAAAAAAAAACACAAGCAAAACCGAAGCAGAACTTCCATAACAAATGCTATCGCACAGATGGAGGGAGGGACGGACCGATGACCATTTCGATGCCGTTCAAGAGGGACGACGAAGCAAATGAAAAATATTGTGAAATTAAATCACAGTTGCTGGCGGTGGGTGCTGGTATTCAGGGCATGGATTATATGCTTTTTGCAGTTTCTTTTTCAGATTTAGTTATCTGGCTCTTAACTGTGGCAAATCCTTTCCAAACACACACACAGAACAATATTATCCTTTTTTTTATTTTTGAGATTGTCATTCTGCCTTTATCGACAACTATGCTGCTTAATCAGCATAGTAATTTGAAAGTTTTCCGTTTTTTTGTTTTTTCTCTTGCTTTCTTCTCCTCAGTCTCTGCATGTTAAGTGGAATTTTGTTCAAAGTCATTTCATTTTAGGTCCATTTGCTTGTTTTCCCCTCTTTTCACACGATAATTTCTTGCTTCCGTCTCTCCAACATAAGTCTGAATTATGTCCGAGGAAAACAAACAGCAA
Organism: Hydrotaea cyrtoneurina; assembly: GCA_958296145.1. Classification (NCBI taxonomy): domain Eukaryota; kingdom Metazoa; phylum Arthropoda; class Insecta; order Diptera; family Muscidae; genus Hydrotaea; species Hydrotaea cyrtoneurina. The sequence continues at coordinate 38,132,265 of OY282515.1, read as the reverse complement.
ACAAAATATTTGTTTCCTCATCCAGCCATCTGTTACTCGGTGATGTTTGGGTAAGTTATAATTCCTAGCAGGAGACACGCAGAGAATATGCCAGTTTGAAAGAACCGGAATGTGCATTGAATACTTGGCTGTCTCATTATCCAGCCGTAAGGACAATTTAAGAATGCCAGTCAGCATTCCGGTCAGTTAATAAATATTCAAATTTTCAATTGTCTAATAATTTTAAAACTTTTCCCGAAAAGCCTTAAATAGCTTTTAATTTAATTACCATTCTAGTTATCATAATTAAGTCAACATAACTGAAGTATTTATGAAAAACATCGCACGAGTCTAAATTTGTGGGCAAGGTTTGGCAATCGGGAGCTCCGAAAATAGAACCACATGCTAGGTGTTTCAAGTTCGAGTTTCTTTTTCCGTTGAATTTTGTTTCTATTGACAGATTTTGTTGATGGTTTTTTCCCAAGTTTATTTTTTTATTTTTTTGTTGATCTTTATTCTGCCCAGCGTCGATTCAAGACCTCAAAGATAGAATTCGTGAGGCTATCGAGGACATAGGGCAGCCACTTTGCGATTTGGTTATGTACAATTTCATGAAAAGGATATGGTCCTGTAAGTGTGGTCGTGCTGGCCATTTCTTTATTATGAAATAAACATCTCAAAAAAATGCAATTTTTCTTTGAATACCAAAATAAGACCTTTTGTTATGAAAATATTCTCAAAAATAAAAAATGGGGATTTTTTATTGTTTCATTTTTCATATCAAAAATGCCAAAAAAAAAAAGAAAACAAAGTTACCTTAAAAAATATGAATTACTATCCAATTTTTTGTATGAATTTTTTTTTGGAGAATTCTTCACTTTTTTTTGTGACATTTTTCATAGAGCCTATTCGGGCGAACGGATTGTTTGCTCATCTTTTCAGCGGCGTACATTTTATTCAAAAGTTAATAAGAAAAATGGAATTTATTTTGGAAATAAAAAATTATATTTTTACACTAAATGCCATCGAAGTGGTCTAATTTGAGTGCTCAAAATGTACTCCACAAAAATGGGAAACCCTTTCAACTTTCCGAATTTATATTGCATTCTTTAACACGCGTTAACTGTCAAAAGTTGTATTGGCTTAATTTGTTTTCAAAACCAAATTTTAAAAAAAAAAAAAAAATGTCCCATCGGAACTCACTCCTATTTAAACGTCCACTGGGACGAACGATAAACGTAAAATACACCACTCAGCGTTGACCCGAAGCCGAATGCCGTTTTTATACACTCCATCATAGGATGGAGTATATACTAAGTTTGTCATTCCGTTTGCAACACCTCGAAAGAGTGATCTGCGACCCTATAAAGTATATATATTATTGGTCAGTGTAACATTCTAAGACATTCTAGCGATGTCCGTCTGTCCGTCCGTCCGTCTGTTGTCTGTTGAAATCACGATAGAGTGCGAACGACCAACGCTAAGAAGCTGAAATTTTGTAGGAAGATGTTTTTTGCCCATAAGCAGGTTAAGTTCGAGAATGGGCCATATCGGACCAAAGGGGAAAAAGTTCCCCTTTACGGGACTAAATATATTCCGGCCATAATCAAATTTTTCAAATATTTTTTTTCACTACATCTAAGTTCTAAGTTTATATAATTTATAGATGGGGAAAAAAATCCCAAAAATGGGCGTGCTCATGGGTTCTGTGGACCCTTGGGGCCCAAAAAAGGGCCCATGATAAACATGCGCATATGGGTATCGAAGTGCAACGAAATTTACTCACGAACCCAAATATGCCTTTATTTTCACGATTTTCCTAAATTTTTTGATCCGGTTTCTGGGACTATCGGGTCACCAGCGGCCCAAAAACCGTCCCTTGACAAACATGGACATATGGGTATCGAAATGCAACGAAATTTTCTCGCGAACCCAAATATGCATTTATTTTCATGATTTGGATAAAATTTGTGATCGGGTTCCTGGGACTATCGGGTCACGAGCGGCCCAAAAACTCAGTTAGTTTTCTTATTTATCGACTTTTTAAGTGGAGGGTATATAAGATTCGGCCCGGCCGAACTTACTATTTGTCCACTTGTTTTATCTTCATACACTTTGCAGACTAACGAAAACTTGTTGATTTTTGGTTGGATTCGTGGCATTCTTTTCGAGTTTTTGGACCCGCAGAACCTACTGTTAAACTAGAGTGGTAATGAGTGGTGGTCCCAGTGAAATATAGGCAAATTTAAAAAGTCAGGCAATATTAGATCTCTAGAGAACGATTTGATTTCATATGGCTGGACATAAGGATCCTTCAGGCAACACTCCTTTTGAAAAGTCTGAATAGATGTTCACCGTCAGCGCCACCTATCGCTACGTTTCTAAACAATAAGTTGTCCAATCATGTTGACAATAAAATCCTTACTATGAGATGATCAAATATTTCTAAATTCCATTGACATTTGAAGACGACTTTTGTGGTTGATATGAATTTGTAAGGCTTCCTGAAAAATTGCCCCACTGTCACTATTGAGAACAACAGTTGACTTGGGGTATTTAAAAATCTTTTAAATGTAAAATGTTGGTCCAAAAAAATAATTTTAAAATCTCTAAAGTGTAAAATATTCTGTTGGTCCAGAAAACACTTTTCACTTCACTTCACTTGGGTTATTTTAAAATCTCATAAATGTAAAATCTTCTGTTGGTACAAAACAAAATTTTGTTTGAAAAATTTATATTTTTTAAAATAGTTGCGACAACAAAAAACGAAAACACACTTTATAATACAAAAAAAAATTCTTTTAAAATGTATGAGATTTGTCGAACAAAGTCTAAAAATCATACAATTTTTTTCCAAATTTCAAAATCTGAAAAATTTGAACATATTTCCTATTGAAAAAATGTAATCTTTGTTCTACACAATATAAAGAAAATGTGTAAAATAACTCAATAATATTTGGACAATGGAAAATAAGGATATTCTCCCACCTTTGCATGGGCCACACAATTTCCACTCACCAACATCTTTTGACAAAAAACATTAACACCAAATGCACAAAGTGTCACAACTCAATAGTGTCACAACTCAAAATACGAAATTTTCAGGAGAGTCCGTTAAAGTTTTCAATTGCGTCTCACTTGGCAAATATAGAAAAAAAAACTTATAGGTTTCCCAAATAAACTGGACATAGGTATTTATAGTACACGCAGAACAAAAGTCAAGTTAAATAAGAGATTCACGTCGTTTGCTTGAGTAGAAAAGTAAAACGTGAATTTTAAATTGTAACACTATTGAAGTAAATTAGCGATATCTTCAGTCCAACATATTCTTTAATTCTGCAACAATCTCTCACACCAACAAAACATATGGAATCGAATGAATATTCTCAAAAACCCCCCGGCACAGAAAACATCAATTCTCTACATAACTTCCTGTCACTAAGGTAGTGACAAATTGGTTTTACATCACTGAAATTGTGTTCCATTTATAATGGGCATGGTTGCTCGTCCGTAGGTTATTTGTTTGATTTTCATGTATTTCCAGTTCTTTTTACTAGTATTTAATTTACACATGGTGTCTCTATTTATTTATCTAATTATTGCCAATATTTGTAATTACATAATTCATCTTTTTAATATGCAATTAATGTTTTTGATAATTCAATTACGCAGTGAACAAGCACCACTGCGACGATTCGTTAGTGTATCCAAAATGATGACGATTGTCTAAAGGATTTCTTTTTCCTGAGGTACCCGTTTCGAGGGATGCCCTGGCGCGCTCCCTCCCCTCTCCCATTTGTAACCTTTGGCAGTTTGCTATTTGTTTGCCATAATTCGAAAACGGTGAGCCGACTTGGCTGAAATAAATTTTAAAAAATTAAAAATTACCATTCCTTTAATCTATTTTTGTACTGTTTCTTTATCTTAATATATATTTACCCTCGACACTGATACACTGTTCACTGACTCTGTCACGCAGTACGTAGGAATTTAAATAGGCATTCTATAATTTTCTATAAATAATAATATTTTTTTTTTGTACAGAAATTGTGTTTTTTTTTACAAAAATTTTTTTTTTCAAAAATTTTTTTTTTCAAAAATTTTTTTTTTCAACAAAAATTTTTTTTTTCAACAAAATTTTTTTTTTCAGCAAAATTTTTTTTTTCCACAAAATTTTTTTTTCAACAAAATTTTTTTTTTTCAACAAAAAATTATTTTTTTTCAAGAAAAAATATTTTTTTTTCAACAAAATTTTTTTCCCATATTTCAACGGGCGCCATAGGCGCATTACAACTGACTAGTTATTAATAGTTTCGCAGATATAAATGAATTTATGAAGAAACAATTTTTGCCTAATTTTTTTAATTTTTTGTTTTTAAAAATCTTAAAAAATCCAAAAGGGAAAACTATATAAAATTTGCACAAAATTTACAAAACTTATAAACAAAAAAATGAGACATAGATCATGAAAATCGCTGAACGTGTTCCGGTTTTTATTCACAATTAAGTGAAGGTATCTCATTTTGACAGGAATATTGATTTTTTGTTTCAATAATGACTTTTAGAAGTTTTATTACTTGTTTACTTCAATATATTTATTCATATTAGAAAAGAAGTTTTATTTATAAAAAAAAACTGTCTTACTGTAAAACTAATGTCGAGTTCAATTAGCTGGCTTCATCTTGATCATCCGAATTTCATTCACCACTACCTCTCAAAGTGTTTAAATATTTAAGGCAAATTCTTATATGCTTGTTGTGCCTTCAATTAACTGAATTTCATTTTCAATGCACTTCCGTTTGCCGTTATTGTCTGACTGCTTTTGCCATCTGCCCCTTCAACTATAAATGTATCTGCCATCATCGTAATCATATTGACCTACAACAACATTTTCCGATGCTGAGGACATTGATGTTTATTGTAATTCTCTGCCATTCACTTGGTCTTCCGATGCAGTGCTGCATTGCAAACTAATTTACTATCTCTCGTTTTGCGCCCGGGCTTCATTAAGTGACCCCCCCCCCCATCCTCCCCACCCTTTGTCTATTTGTTTAGTCGTGGTGTGGCATCATTTTGCCCGTTTATTTGTTCTGCGCCACGATGACACCTTTAAACTTCAATTGGTTTCCTAGAGAAGGTGTTTGCAAAAGTTGCACTTATTTTGTTTCCTCTTCTGCTTCAGGCTGGAAATTTCCGTTTTGGTTTCTGCTACAATTGTTGGCTTATTTGTCTTTGTGCTTTTCTTTTCTTTTTTTTACCTTGGCATGGTGTGGCAAGCAATGCCATCAATGTGTCAAGTTCTCCAAAAAAAAAAACGTTGGAACATTGCAACTTTGTTGCAAAGTTTTTATTTGTGATTTGGAATATCAGTGATTTATTGGGTGAGAAAGAAATGCCGGAAAGTGAAGAGTTAATGGTGAATTTTTCATCATTTGTCACAGTTCAATATTGACGCAACCACACGAGAAGTAAAACTTTTCTTCTTTAAACATCTAAAGGCGAGGGAACTTTTGAATATCGCATTGAATGGAATGTTATTTTATAAAAAGTCTGCTTTGGGTTTTAGCAATATAGGGGGCCTCTATAAATAAAAGGAAATACAAATTTTCAGAATTCTATTCGGCGTTATCTTCACAACTTCATCAAACAGAACAAAGACTGAAATCAGTTATGAGACGACAGTACCCACTTTATTCAAACTTTAGTGTGTGGAATTATAACCATGTTGGTCTTTGGGGGACTGAAACCTCGTCCAAGCTTGGTTCAATGCGGTTCTTCGAAACCTGGTACCTCAAAGGCTTCCATTGTCTAGATGAAATGAAATTCCTGTCAAAACTCCTGTTTCAGGTGCTGATGAGATGGTCCAGATTCAATCTACCACCAAAGCATCTGCCTTAGTCCAGAACATATAAAGAAAGCCTCGATGATGACAGTCATGGCTCTTCGGGATCATCCTGGATCACCACCCCAATGTCAAGATGCTGGCTGATATTACCGGCAGATGGGCATTCAGCGCTGCGTTCGAATTCCTTCGGTCAGTTTGGCCGTGGCCGCCTTTCGAAACATTTAGAGTGAGAGTGGTATTGGCCTTTCCATAATTTATTTTCCCAGAAAAAAAATATGCTCTGTCACCATGTCACACCAACACTCCCCTCCCCCCCTGATTCCATGGTGATGGAGATTATGTAAGATTTTCCCAGGGTGACACCATAAACTTCGTGAGACCTCAATGGCTTTCGCATTACAAACATGTCTTCATTACATTCACAACTAAATTTTGCGTAATCCACTAAATTGTTCATATTAATTAAATTAAATTCATACTCACATACGTGTACATATATACATACACAGTCAATAGCAAGCCAATTACCTGCAACAAAGAAAACAGACGAAAGTTGTTTACATAGCACAATAGTTAAAAAAAAGTACATATTTAAAAAAAAAAATATCTACAGTAATATCAAAAGGTTTTCAACGTAACACAATTGAAAACAAAATTAATTTATTTTCCCAACAATTTCTGAGGTATTTTTGAAACTGTAAAACAACTCAAAATAATTGCATTCAAAAAGACAACATGCAAACTACGAAAATTGGAAATAATATTTAGAAATATGCATGTACATTAGAGAATTTGAACTGCTTAGCAGTTAGGACAGAAGAGTGAAGTTGATCGGCATAGAAAGCATTTTCCAAAAAAAGAATGCTAAGGAAATACCTGGGAACTCATACAATTTTTTGAGGTCGAGTCGAGTACAACGTTAATCTGTACTTATACCCCCGTATTGATAAAAATTGAAAAAAAACCTTTGTTAAGAAAAATGTGTGAACATTGTTTTTGTATTTCTATACATTTTCCTTAACAAAGGTTTTTTTTTATAATTTTATGAATATGGGGTATAGTCTTTAAGATAACTGATTACAACAGCCATTTTGTTTATAAAATATTCTGGAGCCATATGTTGGAAAAAAATATTTAAAAAAAAAAAAAAAAAAAAAAAAAAAAAATGAATTGAATTGAGAACAGCTGGACCGATTTGGCTAATATATTTTCTGTTGTATTAGCAATTTTCAGGACAAGGTTTGTATGAAATAAAATTTTTACAAACACCATTGGATAAGCGCGATAATCTATTTCATGATTTGTCTAATTGAAATGTCGCAAATTATTTCATTAATTTGCTATTGCTATGTATTTAAAAATCAGGAAAAATTGCCTTCTGCAAATGCAAACAATGTCGGCCAGCATCTATAAGACATTGACAATGGGGAAATTCCAGTTGACGCTTCCACTGGTCTCATTTCGTTTCCTCTTAATTTTTTGGCAATTCACAACGTCAAAAGAATATTTAATAGACAGATTTCTCGTGTACTAAAGCAAATTATAAGAAAATATCAATTCAAATCGGAGGTCTATTGAATTTATTTCAGTCGATCGATTCTATTACAGATCCATATCAAATCGTCAACTATCCAACTGAATTCCTTAACTCACGGTATTTTCCAGAAATGCCGTCGCACAATTTGCAGTTCAAATTAGGATCGGTTATACTTATGTTAAGCAACCTCAACCATCCAAGAATTCTGATGAAGCACCTGATTCCAAGGCTATGTAAACATGTAAAGGGTGTTTTTTATTGAGGTATAGAACTTCGAATTGAAATAAAACACAAGAAAATCGTTTTAATGTCCATCAATTTGGCTTTATTGGAAGGATAATTTTATGCCATTAATGTTTAAATATGATTTCGGGCATGTGGCCGCCGCGGCTGGCTCGAATAAAGCCAATTCTACAGGTCCAATTTTCAACCACTTGTTGGAACCACAACTCATCCACATTCATGCCATCCAATAGTCGGTTATTATGGCTCTATACCGGTCTCCATTAACGGTAACTGACTCTCCAGCATTATTTCGGAAGAAGTATGGCCCAGTGACTCCACCAGCCCATAGAGCACACCAAACAGTCAGTTTTTGTGGATGGACGGAGCTTGCGGTGAACTTCGCGAACTGAACCATTACTTTCGAAATAAATTTGCACGATTTGCAAGCGTTGTTCTTTTGTCAACCTGTTCATGATGAAATGGCAAACCAAACTAAAGATTAATCACTTGACAGCTGACAAAATGGCCGCCAGTTAAAAAAGTGATGCCAACTTAAAGTTCTATACCCCAATAAAAAACACCCTTTATAAGGATATATCTACACCTACATGTATCAATGTACATCTACACGAGGATCAGTAACGCGGGTTGGGCCAGCTAAGTAAAAATTGTTTCTAGGTAGGACGAAGTCTACCGGGTCAGCTAGTTCTGAATAACATTATTTTTATGTAAAAAAATAATGAAACAGTGGCATAAAATGTAAAACGATTAAAAAAATAATCTCACATTTTAACTCGGTCAATTGGTCGCATTGTTTGTGCGATTTGATGGAACTAGACTATTTACCCTTTAGGGCCAAGCCAACCTCACGTTTGCTGCATTGAAAGACAACATTATTATACAAATTATAATATGATCTTGAAAATTGCTATTTTCATCGGATGTAAAGGGGTTTCCAAGTAGAGGTGTTATTTTGGATCACCCGGTCTTTCGGTAGTTGTCTCTTTTGAGGCTTTTATTCTTTGACATTTGACACTCCTCAACAACTCACTGAAATTATTAAAATTCACTGCAAAAATTTTAAAAAATCTTGCAGCTCGCAAATCTAAAGCATTTTTGGGTCGACGTGAAGCACCTTGTCGGACCGCAATACAGAAATTGGTGGGAAAATTTAAGCTGTTGGGACAAGTTAGTGATGTGAAGAATAAAACCCGTGCATCTCGATCAAGAACATCTGAGAATATTGCTGCTGTAGCCCAAAGTGTTGAAGAAAACCCAGGTTTGTCCATTCCTCGTCGTTCTGTGGAATTGGTCACTCCAGAAACGTCATTACACCGTATTTTGCATAAAGACTTTGGTCTTAAAGTTCAGTTACCACAAGAACTCAAGCCGGCCGATCATCAACAACGTCGTGTCATAGCTGATTAGGTGCTTGAAATGCATGAAAATGATCCGGAATTCCATCGAAAAATTATCATGACTGATTCTCATCTGCCCTATTTCCACCTCGGTGGCCACGGCAACAAGCAAAATTGTCGCATCTGTAATAATATTATACGAAATCTTAAGTGGGCGGAATGCAACGTTTTTATGAGAGGTGCCCAAAGTGCTGTGGCCAGTAGGTGATTGTCTTTCGTTCGCATTGATCATGACATCAGCCAGTACATTTCAATTGTGTTAAGTAAGGAGTTACTAGTTTAAATTCTGTTTTTTTTTATTGTAATAATTGACTTTTGAGTTTCAAACTATAAAAAAAAAATCACAGCTGCTACTAATTTCTTTAAGGATTCGCAGAATAAAATCCAGCTTAGACCATAATATAAAAAGAGATGTTCAATAAACATTTACAGACTGTAATGTTGTGTGGTGGCCAAAATGATTTTTCCAATAGGCTTTCAACTAGTTTACCTGTTTTTCTTAATATTTAGGATTAGTATTGCAAATGTTGGTTTAGGAAAGGTTAAAGGACATTTCAATCACTTTCAAATATTACGGCAGCATTAACAGGTAATGAAATAACATCTACAATTGAAAAGTATGAATAGTTAGAGGTTTCGCAATAATTTGAAGTAAAACACTAACTAGCATTTATGAGTGTTTTTATGACCTTAGAAAGGCACAGAATGAAAAACGTTTTACGGTCACACACATATGGTTAGTAGTACCTGGTGACATTTCTAATATCTAGGTACTTTTGCACATATTAGAAATGGCTACACAATTAGGTTAGAATGTCCAGGTAGACGTTGATTTCATAACCTCTTAGGGTATATAAACCCTGTCCTAGACACAGCAAGGTATCATTCTCAATTGAGACAACACAGCGTCAACATCATTTAAGAACAAATATTTCATTTCTTCCTAATAATGGATTCCAAATCAAAGCCATCACTCAGCTATGTACTCTTCCTGTATCGCGAACAATTGAGCAAGCGTCAAATACAATCAGCGATGCGCTTGAAACATACGAAAATCGTACTCACCGATAAACTGGTGAAGAAAACCGCACGCCGTTTGGACAAATGCAGCCTTGACGATATGCTGGCCATCAATCGGGGAATTGAGTTCAAAAAGAAATTGAAACATCAAATGCTTCAAATGAAGAAACCCTCACAGAGTCTCGCCAACAAGGAAGTTCAAAAGAAATGACTACACCAAAATATCAGCTGAGAGAAAGAAGAAGTGCTATTGAATGGAGATTTGTCAACGCCATGGAGAGTCTGGACCACTTTGTACACATCCATGAAGAGAAAGCAGTTTTGGAGACAATTGAATGACGGCATTTGTTGCGTTTACTGAAGAAAACTAATTTGTATTTGAATATAATTTTGAAATAATTTAATTGGAATTTTTTAATTCACTTTGAAGTTTGTAGAAAATGACATTTTTTTTTTTGTAGAAACAAATAAATATATTTGAATCATATTGAAATGAACCAATGCCGATTTTAAGTTATTTCATAGAATGTTGAATCTACAGAGATAAAAGTAGATTTCAAGAGATAGCCGGACAAAGGCCCATTAGCTCAGTTTCCAATAAAACTAAGTTTAAACTTCAAATACGGTTTTGAGTGTTCAGTCAAAATAATCCACGTTTTCAGCTGTTATCAGAAAAATATGTTTCCGGTGAATATTTTAAATAATATTAAAATTTTGTGGTGAATTAAAATCACACACGATTTTTAGAAAAAATATGAGAGTTCAAAAACTCTGCTAAATGAATTTGTGACACGGACAAAAGACACATGTATGGAACTGGTGATGGTGATTGGAAATCAATTCCAGCATCAACAAAATTACACAGCTGCTTTAATTATGTAATTTATTTTATTTGTGGAATTTGGTGAATCAAAAAAGTTTTGATTCTTCTTCTTCTTTCGTTGAGTGCTATCACAATCATATGGCTATTAAACTGAGGAATAAAAGCCCACTAATGGACGATTTAACTGCGTTGAAACTTTGACTGAAAACATGAATTTGAAGTTCAACTTCAATTTAAATGAAGAACGAAGCTCAACCTTGAGCCATTTATTGGTCCTAAGTAGCCAAAGTTAGCCAGCGACTGTGTAAATTTTCCATAGTGCTTAATCGAAAAAGCGTTTCCATTGCGATGAAAATGTTTTACGTCAGAGAGGAATATTTTTTTTAGCTGCTCTAAAACGCAAAACGATGCTGATTAGTCTGTGCCTTGGAGAGTCGATGTTCCAAGACTGAGTCGGACATTCTCGACTATGGCAGAACCATTCTCAGCAGTATGTCTCACATTCTGGTCCGCTAGGATGCCAGTTTCACGAACTTGCGGTGATTGTCTCAGTTGTATTATTTTCCAAATTTTTGTTAAAGCAATTTGTTTCGTTTCATGTGGTACTGACTTTTTGTCAAGATTTCTAAACGAAAACAGCTGTAAGTGTTAAAAAAAATATTATTCAAAAAATAAATCGCATTATGTCAATTTTTTTTTATAACTCTTCATGCTTTAATATAATCTCCAGCATTTACATGTCACACCCTAATTACAAAAGGGTCATAACTCAAAATTATAACGCATTAGAACAACTGAAAGTAATTCTCTTTAACAATATGTATAAAATCTTAAAGATAGTGATGTGAATGAAATTGTTGCAGTAGTTGGAGATGTGTGTGAATTAATTTACTTATTTCCTAAAGAACCAGTGAAAAAGTTGCAGTCGGGTAAACCGACTTATATATACCCTCACCCTCAGTAAAAACATACAAGTCTCATATTCCAAAGTATCGGAAAGTCAAAAGTAACCGTGGCTACCAGCATTTGATGTAACATCTGATGAAAAGTCGTAATAGCAACCGAAAATACCGAATGCTATAGAAAAATATTGGATGGTACGTTTGTATGGGAGGTACCAGAAGGGGAGTTGCCAGACTTTCTTGTTTTTGTCTGAAACTTTTTCCTACCCGTAGGGTGAGGGTATACAAATAGTTGTTTCTACAGACACCCTGAACAAAATGGTGTTAGAAACTCAATTTTTTCCCAACTGTAGTTAGGCTGTTATGGTCTGTGATCACTCATGTGTTTCACTGTTAATTAGGACAATGTTGTCAATGCATGATTTTGTATGACTTTACTGTATGTTGCACTTACACTTGAAACTGTCATATCTTAATATATATTTACCCTCGACACTGATTCACTGATACACTGATTCACTGACTCTGTCACGCAGTACGTAGGAATTTCTATAATTTTGTATAAATAATAATAATAAAAAAAAAATATTTTTTTTTGTACAGAAATTGTGTTTTCCCCAAGTTTTTTTTTGTCGAATTTTTTTTTTTTTACAAATTTTTTTTTCAACAAAATTTTTTTTTTTTTTAAATTTTTTTTTCGAAATTTTTTTTTTCAACAAAAATTGTTTTTTCCACAAATTTTTTTTTTCAACCAAATTTTTTTTTTTCAAGAAAAATTTTTTTTTTCAACATAATTTTTTTTTTTTCAACAAAATTTTTTTTTTCCACAAAAATTTTTTTTTTTTCAACAAAATTGTTTTTCCATATTTCAACGGGCGCCATAGGCGCATTACAACTTACTAGTTCAGAATAGTTAAAGAAGCGAAGGCAGAGACAGATTTACATGCAGAACATCTATCTATTGCGAGCACTTGCAAATCGTCTCTGGTCTCACAATCATTTTAAATACAACTTTTCCAAATTGAAACGATCCATGGAAGTCAATTTCTATATTCCTTGATGTGGTTGTCAATAGACAAATAATTTGAAGAGAAAAACTTCAATTTATAAATGAAATGCTAATTTTGATTTAATATCAGTTTAACTTTTCCACAACATTTCTTTGCATTCCACTGCAAGTTATTAGTGTGTGTGTATAGTGTAAGACGTTGGGGGGGGGGGGGATATATTTTGGAAAAGCTCACACAGAAAATCAGATATTTTATACACTCGAGGATAAAGCTACATGACAAATGGCCTTGGTTTTATAACTTATTTTGGAAATACCCTTTGTTAGTAGAAGGTGGACGGCCGTGGGTTTGTGCGACTGTCGTACAAGTAAACCCAAGTTTAAATTCGGGTAAGACCGTCAAACATTTTTTAACTGCGAAAAATGCTAGCGTTTTTACGAGTAAGAGAGCAATTTTTAAGCCCGACTGAAAAAAACACTACTCCTAAATTCAGAGAAAGTTGAAGTTGAAGTTTATTGAGACTCTTTTTTAAAGGACATTATAAAGGATACTTAAAACTATTTCGTATTATTTTAGCAACAGTTTCAAGGGTTACAACTCGTGTTTTAAAAAGAAAGCGAAAACTGATAGTACATTTAAGTAAGAGACCACACACTTGCTCCCGGTGTTGACAGAAACGTACTGAGAAAACGTATTGAAATTGAGTAAATTTGATTTTCATATGGCAGCCAGTATACACTTATTTCATTTAACAACTACTTACTTAGTTTAAGTGAGAAAAATTCCCAAGCCTACTCATATCCAGTAGCATGTACTGCAGCTGAGCAGAATTTACTACAGCTGGGCCGACTTTACTGCAGCGGAGTACTCTTTACTATTCATTGAATACATTTTTGGTCTCGATTGAAGTTTGTTTTTTAACTAGATGTTATAAGAATTTTTTCTAGAAAAAGCATCGGAGGCTTTAAAACAATAGGTACCGGTCCGTGAGTTTACCAATTATATTGTGCACAGCTCATTGATTCAAGAGAAGATTCGCCGTCCTTCCTTCCTTCATGGAATCTTAAGGGAAATAAGTAAGTTGAAACTTATTCTCATCAATGGAATACTAGTTAATCATATTTATTAGGGCTCTTTTTCAGTTTCACATTTGAGCCATCACTTAATAATTTTTTGAACCATTCACTAAACCTAAAATTGTTCTCGAGTGTACTACAGCGTGTGGGGGGTTGAGGGGGGTTAATAAAAGGAAACTGAAATAAAATCAGTTGTTGCTATAAACAGTTTAACGAGTGAAATTGCACACAAACAGGCAAACATAACACTTGCATTAAAAAGGGTATGTGTACGTTAGAGTGGGTCGAGAAAAAGCTGATACTAATTGCAGTTTGAAAAACGATCATTGAATGGAAAACATAATGAATTTTTCATTCATCAGAGTTCAGTTATTAGTGACAAAATTAAAAAAAAACCTAGCCAAAAATAATTTTATCATATAATTTCAGAGATAACTCAAAGCTGGAACTATTTAATAATACAATACTAAAGAGCAGGGCATCATAACTCATTCAGGCTTACGCCCTCCAAAAGGCAAGTGAAAATTGCCACGTCCTCCTTTAGACCAACCAAACAAAATAAAACATTGTAGAACTCACTGTTGAGAAACTCAAACTACAAATTATTAAACCAAACAACAGATGATCGATGACAGGCTGATTATTTTTCGCCGTACAAATAAAAGTTTATATAAATAAAAAATAACGATAGGGTGTTTTTTAAGCTACATAAAAACTATCAATATCGATAGCTCTGGTTTGACAGCTGATAATAATAAACTTTGTTCACATTTCTGTTCAGTAAGCTTAGTCCAGTCATCATGAATCGCTTCACGCCACAATACAGCTCCAAATTGTGGAAATTTACTTTAAAAACAAACTTTAGTGAGAAAATCCTTTGGACGGGCGACAATCCTTAAGCCTTTAAAGAATCACCATTAAATTCATAAAAATTGACAGTTTGGTACGCTTTACACGCCGGCAGGATCAGCGGTGCTTATTTCTTTTGAAATGAGGAAGGAGCTGTCCTTACATTAGTGTTCCGACAAACGGCTCTAAGTACTGCCAACAATCGATTTATAGCAAAATCATTTGGTGGCCACTTTATTTTCCCTGTTCACTATGGGGCTATGTTAAGACTAAACCGATGTCGACAATGCAGCTGCAACTCGAAAAACATTGGAAGCCAGATTTATTGGAAAAAGTAATGAAAAAAATGCGTTGATGCAATGGACCATGTAATTCGTAGCCTCACCGGGCATATGCCGGAAATCGTATTAAAAAAATAAATGTCATGGAATTATCTACCAGCTTGTTATTATAGATAATGTCATTCCAATAATATTTCTGTGTTGTACTATCATTTTAAGTTCTTAAGCTATTTGTACGCCCCCCATCCAATCTGACGGGAAATAATTTTGCAGTTCTGAAAATTCCTGAAGAATTTTATTTATTTATTTATTAATTACAATACAAAGTAAATTTATATTCTAATTTTTGGTCCAAGGGTAAACCGGGTGACAAAGACCATATGTTTAGATTTTTGCAGCGACAGACCAAAGCCTCTGGTGGGAATCGAACCCACAACCCCCACGCTGATAGGCAAGCACGCTACCAACTCGCCTACCGGGGCGCTTCCCTGAAGAATTTTATTTGATAATGATTTACATGGAACGAATATGACATTCCTCATTGAATATGACATTCCCCCACCCACTCTAATATACATATGTATATGGACAGACGAGTGAATATGTTGGAAGTGCAAACAAAACGAAACTCCTAAAATAGTATCAAGTATATTGCCATAGTAGTAAACTCGTTCGCACATATTTGCCAAAACATTACTTTATTTTGTATACAACATGGAGAAAAAAAATGCAATAATATAAACAACAACAACTACAACAATATTGTGTTTTAAACAAACACTTACACTCGCATGTAAGTTCATACATATTAATAGTATTACGTTTAATACTTTCACACACGTAGAAAAAAATGTAATTTTCTTTTAAAAGTAAAACCTTAAAAACTGGCTTATACAATTGTTTGGTTATATGTTCAGTGAATTTTGGAAAAAAAAAATGCAACACTGCATTTATTGAAAAGATATTTTTGGCCGAAATTCAGCACTCACCGGAATTTGTGCACGAGACTCACGGTTCCTGTTGTCGTACGGCGCGTAGATGCGACTCAGTCCTGGAATTTCGACTTGCCATCGATTTCAGCGATCAGGGCAAAGTCCAATTAAAACTGAACAAGCGCGGCGGCTGTGCCGCATCTGGTGATATTTTACGATGGCTGAGGGTGCTATGAAAAACGAGCCAAAAATAAAATTAAAAATGGTCCAAATGAAGAATTCCCAAAAATAAAAAAAAAATCCCACAAAAAAAGACTAACATGAAAATTTCACCAACAATTAGGAGAAATTCCCCAATTTATTTCTCTTATGAAAAAATGATCAAAAAAATGGAATAACTAAAAATTATGAAAAATTACTTTTTTTTGAGGTATTGAAAAATGGCCCAATTTTGTGTGAGGTTTTTTTTGGACCATTTTTAATATATTAAATGAACCCTCTTCCAAACATAAAACCAAAGATGACCCAAATATGGAATTCCCAAAAATAAACGAAAAAAACCCATTTGAAAATTTAACCAAAAATTCTGAAAAATTCACCAAATAATTTTGAAAAAATCCCCAAAAAGAAATTCTGAAAAATTCACCAAATAATTTTGAAAAAATCCCCAAAAAGAAATTGGAAAATTTAATCAAAAATTCACCAAATAATTTTGAAAAATCCCCATAGAGAAATTTGTATATTTAATCAAAAATTCTGAAAAATTCACCAAATAATTTTGAAAACTCCCCAAAAAGAAATTTGAAAATTTAATTAAAAATTCTGAAAAATTCACCAAATAATTTTGAAAAATCACCAAAAAGAAATTTTAAAATTTAATCAAAAATTCTGAAAGATTCACCAAATAATTTTGAAAAATCCCCAAAAAGAAATTTGAAAATTTAATCAAAAATTCTGAAAAATTCACCAAATAATTTTGAAAAAATCCCCAAAAAGAAATTTGAAAATTTAATCAAAAATTCACCAAATAATTTTGAAAAATACCCAAAAAAAGAAATTTGAAAATTTAATCAAAAATTCTGAAAAATAATTTTAAAAAAAATCCCCAAAAAGAAATTTGTAAATTTAATCAAAAATTCACCAAATAATTTTGAAAAAATCCCCAAAAAGAAATTTGAAAATTCACCAAATAATTTTTAAAAATCCCCAAAAAGAAATTTGTATATTTAATCAAAAATTCTGAAAAATTCACCAAATAATTTTGAAAAATCCCCTAGAAATTGGAAAATTTAATCAAAAGTTCACCAAATAATTTTGAAAAATCCCCAAAAATAAATTGGAAAATTTAATAAAAAATTCTGCAAAATTCACCAAATAATTTTGAAAAAAGTCCCCAAAAAAAAAGAAATTTGAAAATTTAATCAAAAATTCTGAAAAATTCACCAAATAATTTTAAAAAAATCCTCAAAAAGAAATTGGAAAATTTAATCAAAAAGAAATTTGTAAATTTAATTAAAAATTCTGAAAAATTCACCAAATAATTTTGAAAAAATCCCCAAAAAGAAATTTGAAAATTTAATCAAAAATTCGCCAAATAATTTTAAAAAATCCCCAAAAAGAAATTTGAAAATTTAATCAAAAATTCTGAAAAATTCACCAAATAATTTTGAAAAAATCCCCAAAAAGAAATTCGAAAATCTAATCAAAAATTCTGAAAAATTCACCAAATAATTTTTAAAAATTCCCCAATGAAAAATTTTTATTATTAGACTTTTTGGGTAATTTTTCATTTATTTTTGTGAATTTTTTCATTTTATTTTTGGGCATTTTCAATAGGTCCCCTCCAGTGGGTATTCAAATTATATCTAACACATCTCACTAACATAAAAGATGTCATCATGGAAGGTAAAGGGGATGAAGTAAGTAAGACTGCGGACTGTGATTGCGTCGACCAGTGTTATCTATCGATAGATCAGAATTGCTACTGCAACATTTTTTTTCTTCGACAGCAACAACAACCCATTTGCTTTGGAGCATTTATTCCAAACTTACAAGTTTACTTTATGAGATTAGTTTTCAACTACTTCCAGATACGACGTATCTCTGTGCACATCTACAAATCGTCGTAAAAGGGCATGGAGCAACAAAACATAACGAAAGAAGCTGTAATAAATATTTGCACTAAGCACTCTGAAAAATGCATCGATGAAAATGGAAAACATCGAGCTACTCGAACTCATTGTACTGGCAGAGCGCCATTCAATGGGATGCATTGCATTGTGCCAATCAACCTTTCTGGTCACTGATGTAATCATCTTCATGGTCCATACTTACATTACATCCAACCATTCCGCCAAGACATAATTTCCGCTTTACATACATATGTATATATGTATGTATATAAACAATTTCTAAAATATTACTGTGCAAATTTACATTGTTATCTTGTATGGTCGAAAGTTGAACTGTACTGAAAGTTAAAACAGAATTGCAAGACTTTAGTTTCATTTAAAAAAAAAAAAAAAAACACACAACACAACAGAAATGGTGAAAACACAAAAAAGAAAGAAAAAGTTGGATATCAACACAAACTGACAATGGCAAAGATGATTAGAAAGAGAGACACAGAGACAGAAAATTGTACAGCAGAACTAAACGTTTAACAAAGTATAAATTTAATGATAATCAAATGCAGTTATTGCAAGTTAATTCAAACCATTGAAGACAATTAGAAAAACAACTTAAGCAGTCTCCACTTCTCCTATATTTGTAATGGAAAAAGCACAATTCTGAGGATATTCAAATATTGATTACAAAAAGTTCGAGCTTGACTTTTCGTACTCTCACAGAAAAAACTCGCATTGCTAAATAATTTGAAGCTACAGCCAAAATCGGATAAGCGCACGCCTTTTAATTAAAAAAAAATCGTTTAATTGAAAATAAATATTAGTAACGATTGTCATCGCACTAGAAATGTGTTTTACTTAAACGATTTTTCAATAAGGCGGATTTTTATTTAAGCGAAGTACATGCTTGATTTTGCATGCACTGTACATCGCTTAAACAAAAATCCGTCTTATTGAAAAATCGTTTATGTGAAACACATTTCTAATGCGATGACAGAAAATTATATAATACGAATACAGCTTAAGAAGAATATTATGAATGCTACGGCGACAAAACCGTACAAAACAAATGATCTCAAAAAAAATTATGTGTCAACTATGTACATTTAAAACAACTCAATCAAATGGAAATAAGTGACCATTTTCATTCAATCTCATTAAAATATAATTTATTTACAGACATTTTACAGACATGTATTTTAATAGTTGTGCCACATGTTGCTATCTTCGTTTAAATGAAAGACGGTTGGTTCAATTATCCGAAGTCCTTCTTATTGAAAATCTCGCATAAGTGAAAAAAAATCTTATTTGTGATCACCTCTTCGAAAGATTTTTTAGTTTTTTTTTAGTTTTGCGAACAGTGACTGCAAGATTTTCACCATTTTTGTAGTGAATTTTAATAATTTCAATGTTGAATGTTGAATGCGTTGCCTCGTTCCATTTTTAGTAATGACGTAGTTTCTACTTGTCAAATTTAATAAAATAAAAGCTTCAAAAGTGACAGCTACCGAAATGTCGGGTGATTCAAAATAACACCTCTTGTTGGAGAATCCTGTATTTGAATTAATATTGAGGACATGGGTTCTATGAAAAATTCTTCACTTTTTAGTTTTGGTGAAATGACGCAAGATTTTCACCATTTTTGTAGTGAATTTTAATAATTTCAATGTTGAACGTTGAATGAGTTGTCTCGTTCCATTTTTAGTAATGACGTAGTTTCTACTTGTCAAATTTAATAAAATAAAAGCTTCAAAAGTGACAGCTACCGAAATGTCGGGTGATTCAAAATAACACCTCTTGTTGGAGAATCCTGTATTTCAATTAATATTGAGGACATGGGTTCTATGAAAAATTCTTCAAAAAATTAGGGAGTTTTTCATAATTTTTAGATAATATTTCTCTTTCGTTTTTTTCATATGAAAAATGACACTTAAAATTTAATAATGAAATATTCCTAAATTGTTTATGTTTTTTTTTTGGGATATTTTCAAAACAAAAGTGTTTTGAGGTTTTAAAAAATGGCCTCAATGCAAAAATTAAAAATCACCCCAAAATGTTACATTGAATTTTTCACTTTTGTTGTGGGTTTTTTTTCTCATTTTTATTTGGGGTCTTTTTTCACATTTTAGGCAAGCCCTAAGGCAAAAATTACTCGATTCCGTCTTCAGTTTTTCAATAACAAAATTCCGATAATTTTATTTCCGTCCACTGTTCCTATACTCAATAAAATATTTAAAAATATTTCAAATATTAGAAAATTTATTTATTTATTTATTCAATGGGAAATGTGAGTAAATAATTAAAGTTGAGCGAATTTGTCAGACTCTGACCCCACCATCCGGGTAAGAACTTTAGAATTTCTTTTGGTTTCGCCTCGAAATTGCTTGTGACTTTACAAGTAGGATATTAAGCTGTGGAGTTCAAGTCATTATCGGACAATGCTCCTCATTGCTTAGGAAGAATCTCGTTGTCAATTCTTGCACAAAGTTCTCACTTCTCTACAGAAAAATAAAAAATCACGTTTTGCAAATTTCCATGTGAAGAGTTGTATGGGTAAAAATAATAATGGAAGAATATTTTGTAATTTGTTTTTTTTTTTTAGAAATATTTTTAATTTTTATTTATGATTAGTTATAAAACAAATTTGTAAAATGGGAAAGTAATATTAAATACCTATGTGTGTGAAGTTAAATTCTTTTTTATATTCTTTTTTCGGCGAAAACCTCCGGTCCTCAAAGGGTTAATAAAGTTATATTCTTTTTTTGTGAAGTTAAATTCTTTTTTTGTGAAGTTAAATTCTTTTTTTGTGAAGTTAAATTCTTTTTTTGTGAAGTTAAATTCTTTTTTTGTGAAGTTATATTCTTTTTTTGTGAAGTTATATTCTTTTTTTTCGGTTCATAGGAAACAAGTTATGTTCGGAATATAACTTTCTGGTTTATGAGAAACAATTTATATTCGGAATATGATTTTTTGACTCATGGAAAACAACGTTAATTCGGAATTTAAATTTTTTTCACTAATATACAATCTGAAGCAAAATGGCCAAAATTACTCTAGAGTGGGACTTAGTGCGTCCATGGAGAAAAAATGGAAATACTTTCCACTATGACACTACCCTTAAATTAAAGCTAATAGCGACCGCTAAAAACGCTAGACGGACATTTGTCTGAAATAATTTTAGAAATGTCGAATTCTTCGCCTGGAAAAGTGAAAATGGCCAAAATTGGTCACAATTTGGACTTAGTGCGTCCGTGGAGAAAAAATGGAAATACTTTCCACTATGACACTACCCTTAAATTAAACCTAATAGTGACCGCTAAAAACGCTAGACGGACATTTGTCTGAAATAATTTTAGAAATGTCGAATTCTTCGCCTGGAAAAGTGAAAATGGCCAAAATTGGTCACAATTTGGACTTAGTGCGTCCGTGGAGAAAAAATGGAAATAATGGAAATACGCACTAAGTCCCACTCTAGAGTAATTTTGGCCATTTTCACTTTTCCAGGCGAAGAATTCGACATTTCTAAAATTATTTCAGACAAATGTCCGTCTAGCGTTTTTAGCGGTCACTATTAGCTTTAATTTAAGGGTAGTGTCATAGTGGAAAGTATTTCCATTTTTTCTCCACGGACGCACTAAGTCCAAATTGTGACCAATTTTGGCCATTTTCACTTTTCCAGGCGAAGAATTCGACATTTCTAAAATTATTTCAGACAAATGTCCGTCTAGCGTTTTTAGCGGTCGCTATTAGCTTTAATTTAAGGGTAGTGTCATAGTGGAAAGTATTTCCATTTTTTCTCCACGGACGCACTAAGTCCAAATTGTGACCAATTTTGGCCATTTTCACTTTTCCAGGCGAAGAATTCGACATTTCTAAAATTATTTCAGACAAATGTCCGTCTAGCGTTTTTAGCGGTCGCTATTAGCTTTAATTTAAGGGTAGTGTCATAGTGGAAAGTATTTCCATTTTTTCTCCATGGACGCACTAAGTCCCACTCTAGAGTAATTTTGGCCATTTTGCTTCAGATTGTATATTAGTGAAAAAAATTTAAATTCCGAATTAACGTTGTTTTCCATGAGTCAAAAAATCATATTCCGAATATAAATTGTTTCTCATAAACCAGAAAGTTATATTCCGAACATAACTTGTTTCCTATGAACCGAAAAAAAAGAATATAACTTCACAAAAAAAGAATATAACTTCACAAAAAAAGAATTTAACTTCACAAAAAAAGAATTTAACTTCACAAAAAAAGAATTTAACTTCACAAAAAAAGAATATAACTTTATTAACCCTTTGAGGACCGGAGGTTTTCGCCGAAAAAAGAATATAAAAAAGAATTTAACTTCACACACATTAAATACCTAGGGGTACTTTGGATCATGTTTCGTATATTGCAAATAAATGCAACATACTGATCCGAACTCTATATCCTTTCACTAATAGATACTCGGCGTTAAGCATTGACAATAAAATGTTAATATTTAAAGTAATTTTTCAAGCTGTGATATTTTATGTAGCCCTCGTCTGGGGCAAAACGTCCAAATGTCATATAAAAAGGCTTCAAATGTTACAAAACAAAGTTAGAGCTAATAAATAATCTTCCTAGAAATTATTCTACGACACGACTCCATTAGATCACTAAAACTGATCTTGCAGAAGTTAAGTGATATAAATTAATAGATTTTTTTAATGGCAAATGTTCATACAGATGTTCTCTTAAGGTATGAATCTTGTTTTATGTAGTTATATGTTTAAAAAAAATTATAAAGTTTCTTAAAATTGTTTTCCCTCCAATTCGTACGAAATACTTTTTTAATAAACATGTTGTAATGTTTAGGCAGAAAAAGCAAATAACTTAAACTCTTTGAATTGTATTTATTATAGATGTATAACAATGTTTAAATAATATTAATTTGTTAAGAAAAATGCATTAAAATACAATACAAAAATTTTCACACATTTTCCTAAACAAACCTGTTTTAAATTTTTATGAATGCGGGGGTAAATTTTCAATTCACTAACAATGTTTCCTTTTATTTCTTATGGTAAAATATAAAATACTAAAACGGTGCCGTATTCATATTTACTAAATATGAATACGGCACCGTTTTACTTTAGAGAAGCGCCCCGGTAGGCGAGTTGGTAGCGTGCTTGCCTATCAGCGTGGGGGTTGTGGGTTCGATTCCCACCAGAGGCTTTGGTCTGTCGCTGCAAAAAATCAAGCCAAATAGTCTTTGTCACTCGGTTTATCCTTGGACCCAAAATTAGAATATAAATTTACTTTGTATTGTAATTAAAATAAAAAAAAAAAAAAAAAAAAAAATACTTTAGAGAGGTGCTGCCATGATTATGATAAGGCATTAGTTTTGTTAAAAAAAACTCTTAACCAAAGCCAGTTCACCTTTTTTTCTTGTATTAAAATTCATTCATTGGTTGTGTATCCAATTCTAGTAGATTTTTCCTTCCACAGTGACATTCCATTGAGCCAGTTGACTTTTGAGTCTTGCTATCCCACAGTGTCCATTAAGAACAGAATACTCAATAATTCTGGTTATGTGATTAAAGGCTTAATTCCTTTAAACGCATGTTGAAATAATCACCTATGGCTGTTGAGCTTACCGGCTTAATGGTCATCGAAGTCGGCTTTTAACTCTAGGTCCCGATCAGTGAGTACATAAATTATATCGTGCACAGCTCACTGGATCGAGAGAAGTTCCCCGTTTGTTCCTTCATGGAATGTTAAGGGAAATAAGGTGAGGTAAACGTACGTCTTTGACACCGTCCTTTACAATTCCGTACTCGGTGTATTGGGATCAGCATTCCGCATGCCCAATTTCTCCAACTGGCGTATGCGTTGCATTTGATATTTCAATTTCTTTTTAAATAAAATCTCTCTGTTGATCGCTCGTAGATCATCGGTGCTACATTTTTCCAGATTCCTTACACTCTTCGAGATGAGTTTATCGGTGAGTGAGATTTTCGCACGATTCAAGCGTTTATAACTCGTTCCACTGCGTTTCAACTCTTCGCGATAGAGAAACAGAGTATAGCTGATGGATGTGGCTGATTTTGAATTCATTTTCCAATAATTCGCAAACTTGT
The DNA here is from genome assembly GCA_958296145.1 of Hydrotaea cyrtoneurina. Taxonomy (NCBI): domain Eukaryota; kingdom Metazoa; phylum Arthropoda; class Insecta; order Diptera; family Muscidae; genus Hydrotaea; species Hydrotaea cyrtoneurina. The sequence continues at coordinate 38,108,137 of OY282515.1, read as the reverse complement.
TTTAAATGTTCTAAGTTCAATAGTTGTTTTCGTTGTGTTGTCTCAAGGGAGAATGATGTTATTTTGCTGATGTTGGAAGTGTTTATAAAGGAATGTTTTTTTATGATCACGTCTTGTGGGTGTAGTAACGAGTCGCTACCTGGCGCATGCATTTTTTTTTTTTGAAATAGGTACTAGTGGTTGAAAAAATTAGATCACAACACTTGGCTGCTGTAGGGGGTTGGAAAAAAAGGATTCATTCTTAATCCCTTTCTTGTTAAGGTCTTAAAAGTTGCCAGATATGTGATCCATGCAATGTTTTGCATACGGCAAACATTTCCTCCTATTCTTATTCTCGGCCACAGCAATTTTTACAGAGGTATTTACACCAGGAAACTCTCTTCTTTTTACAGAGGAATTAGAAGTAGAAAACTGTCTACTGTTTTTTTAATTTAATTTAAAACAGCTTTTTTAGAATACTAAATTAGTCTATGGAATTTTGTGCTAGTACTTCTTTGTGCATCTCGTAAAGTCAGCATTGATTTTTTTGTGTTCGCTATTTTTGAGGACATATTATCTGCTTTTATGGGCTACTTCCAAAACTGGCTTAAAAAAAAAACGAAAACTGTTGGATTCAAAAATAAAATTAAACTTTATAACAGATGTGTTTTTGGAATACATACTTTGGAAAAGAAATTTGTTTGTTCGGTGGGTTCAGATGTCCAGTCATTATTTAACACATATCGTCGGTGTGCTGCAAAAACAGCTCATGTCCCTTTTTTTTGTGGTGAAATGGACTTAATGTTGCGAAAGTGTCCCCAAAAGTCATCGTCTATGCGATGTAAAAAATCCCATGTCTATTTAAGCTAGTTTTGTTGTTATTGTATCCACAAAATTCATTCTTTGTCCAAAACACTCACACACTTTAAATCTTCAAGAACTCAAATACACAATTATGTGACTTGAGATATTTTTGCTGCATATCGATGATATATTTAAGAGTTAAAAGGAGTGAATTCTTCAAAGACAATAAATGTTTATTGCTAATTTACAATGGTCAATGACCGGCTGGGTCTGCGCCCTAAGGAAAACACACACATCTGGCCAATAGTGCGGCCTTAAAACACAGACAACTTATAAAAGGCTCAACAACAAAAAAAACGGATTAAGAATGAATCCTTTTTAAGACACTGTAACACCATCCACGCGAGGATCTATTAAAAAAGGTGCCATGGCTCAGGTAATCGCTCTGTTCTAGTTGACTTTTCTTTATAAACACTTGGAACTACAGCCAAACAACATCATTCTCATTTGAGACAACACAGCGAAAACAACTATTGAACTTAGAACATTTAAAACAAGTTTGCGAATTATTTGAAAATGAATTCAAAATCAGCCACATCCATCAGCTATACTCTGTTTCTCTATCGCGAAGAGTTGAAACGCAGTGGAACGAGTTATAAACGCTTGAATCGTGCGAAAATCTCACTCACCGATAAACTCATCTCGAAGAGTGTAAGGAATCTGGAAAAATGTAGCACCGATGATCTACGAGCGATCAACAGAGAGATTTTATTTAAAAAGAAATTGAAATATCAAATGCAACGCATACGCCAGTTGGAGAAATTGGGCATGCGGAATGCTGATCCCAATACACCGAGTACGGAATTGTGAAGGAGATCGTCTAAGCTGTTTAAGCCGTCGATCACAACAATCATAATTGATGACAAAATTCGATTAGTGTCTAAACTGATTAAGACGCCAGTCACAATGGACTGAGATAAACCAGATTATTAATAACTCAGAGTTTGAAATCGTCCGCTGTTAATAAATGACGAAACTGGGTCAATAGAATGTCACATACGGACGACAAATCTACAGTCGATGTCTGGACCTTAACACAAGAAATCACATGATAATACTTTGTAAATGTAAACATATTTAAACTGAAATAAATAAAAAGAATAATATAACAAAAAATCGAATACTTTATCATAACCATGGCATAATCAGTAGGGTTATGACAAAATCTTAACAAAATTTCTTCATCGCACCACGCTATGGGCAATGTTGTACTGATAATAAAAATCATTTTTTTAGGTCATTTTTGTGAAAAAAGTTCACGCCCCGATTGCAATTTCTTAAACTTCCCCAAGATTTTTTTTTTGGAAATTTTTTTTTTTTATATTTTTTATTGTTTGTAGGTGGGGTGTGACTATCACACATTTCAAACATCCAACATTTTTCAGCGGCTGTTTCCACCTCGTCAATGTTGGCGACTTTATGAGTAAGAGAACAATCTCTAAGCCATGTAAAACTTCTCTAGAAAAGCATTAGCCGTGAAACAGTAGGTCCAGGTCAGTGAGTATTCACAAATATATCGCACACAGCTCACTGATTCGAGAGAAGTTCCCCGTCTGTTCCTTCATGGAATGTTAAGGGAAATAAGTAAGTAAGAGAGACGAATAACTGGGGTGACTGCTTATTTACTTTAACCCTGTTCGTATCAAGCTAAATGCGTAACGTAAAGTGCGCCAGTTAAATGGTTTATAAAACAAAAATTTAAAAAAAAAAATTCAAATGAGCATTTTTTTAAAAGTAGACTTAGACGTATGTGACGATAATGACTAATGTTAAATAAAATACATCTTCATGTATTAATGTCTATGGTCACTCAAAGTCACTGCATGGTACGAGATAGGGTTAAGGAATAAGTGATTCATTTAGGCCATTATATATAACTATATATCTTGCAATGGATCAATGGATGCTTGTAATATAATTATGACTCAATAAATAAAAAAAATAAATATTGTTAAAAAAAAATTGTTTTAAAAAATACTTTTTTATTATTTTTTAATTAACACTTCCTTTAGTTCATTCTTACAGAAATGTTTAATTTTTCCACTGTTTCATTATGAAATAATAGACGTGTTTTCGTTACACTGCAGCGTAGGAAATCGCTTAATTAGTATGTAGCACTGATTATCGCTTAAGCTTGTGTCTTAAGTTTGGCATACAAAATAATAAAATGCTGCCAAGTGAACAGATATTATTTATTGTGAACTAATACAGAAGATGAAGAAAATAAATATACAATTGTTTCGAAAATTACACCGTGTTACAAAAAATAGATTTTTTTCTGTCCTATGAGCCAAATTTACTTTTTCGGAAAGGGGATAAAAAATAAAAATACACGTGAATCGGCGATTTTCATGTACACGTCAGAATTTTTTTTAAGTTTGAAGTATGAAGCTCGTAGTGGCCTGTGTGAAAGCCTTCCGACCGATTTTTAACCCTTTTTCAGTAATCCAATCGAGCTGATTTTTGGCAGGCAGACTCGTGGAAATGTCTGTATCACGTCAAATTTTTTTAAAAAAATTGATTTTTGTCAATTCTCTCAAAATGCAGCCTAGTTTGTGTTAACTAACAATATCGCTAGTTTGGTGTTTTCTTTACAATTAAGCAAGCAATAATATCTACCTTGTAACCAAAACACGTTAAATCCTCTAATGTTAAATGGTCTCTATGTAAAATACACCAAATGAAAAATACCACAAATGAAGAATTCTCCAAAATAAATGAAAAATCCCACCAAAAGACCAATATGATAAATCCCTCAAACAATTCATGAAAAATTACCCAATGGACAGTTTTACATTTATACATTAATAGTAGTTACAGTGAAAGCACCGGTGGGCGGATACCGACGGTTGCAGTGGTTTTGTCCGTCCAGCGTAGATTAATTTCCTCTAAAAATACCGCATGGGACCGAGAACTTCGTCCGTCTACGGGAGCTGTCCGCGGGTAGAGCTTTTATGTACATGTACTTTGCTATGACACATAAAGTGTCACAATATCGTCAACATCTTCAATGTAATACGGATATTTCTACAGTGGCCCCATACAAAAATGGCCCCAATTCAAAAATAAAGAATAGCCCCCCGTTAGGTTTGATTTTTCATTATGCAATATCAGCCCAACATAAGATGTAAAAAAATCCCCCAAATAAAAAAACCAAAGTGAAAAATTCATATATCGCTTTTGCTTTTATAATTTGTTGAGGGTACGACCTTAATTATCGCGAAAAATTACCCCAATTTCAAAAGTAAGATGGACACAGCAGTTATGAAAGTCACCCCAAATTTGCGTGTTGTTGTGGACAATATAAAAATTTGGGGAACATTTTTCAAATGTGTTCAAGAAAAATATGTGATTCACTTTTGTTTTGAAAAAAAAAATCCAAAAAAAAACGAAAAATTCCCCATAATTAAAATTTCATATGGAAAATTCCCCTAAAAAAAATTATCTAAAAATTATGAAAAATTCCTCAATTTTGTATGAGATTTTTTTAAATTTTTTTTGGCCTTATTTTATTTCGGGCATTATTCATAGACGCTGTTGAATAACCCCCAAAATATATGATTTTCGCAATTATTTGGTGTTTATTTAATTTTTTCGTTTGGAAGTTATTTCCCCGCATATTTCGTGACATCTTCGTTTCATAATTCATACGAAATGCTTCATTGATTTTTCATTTAAAGAAACCTTTTTATTATGTAAATGAAACTAGAATGGATGTCCTATGTCCTCGATTGCCTCACGAATTCTATATTTGAGGTCTTGAATCGACGATGGGCTGTTGGCGTAGACCTTATCTTTTACGTGGGCCCAAAGGAAGAACTCGCAAGGTGTTAAATCACAAGATCCCGGTGGCCAATTGTGATCACCACGGTCCGGAAACTTTTTAGTTTTGTGAACTGTGACTGCAAGATTTTCACAATTTTTATAGTGAATTTTAATAATTGCAATGCGTTGTTGAAGCGTGTACACTTCCATTTTTAATAATGGCGTAGTTTCTACTTGTCAAATGTCAAAGAATAAAAGCTTCAACAGTGACAGCTACCGAAATACCGGGTGATTCAAAATAACACCTCTTGTTCGAGTTTTCCGGCTTAACTGTGTTAATAACTCTGTAACTCTATTTCGGATACAAATTCACTTAAGCCGAAGATTTAGAATAACTTACTGATAAGTTCTTTAAAATATATTTCCAATCGGGCAATTCATTTTCAAATTATGACAGTTTATGTCTCCAACAATTCAACTGAAAAAAATTCTATCCATAAAAAATGTTGATCAGATGACACCCCAGATTTGTATAGGGTTTATTCATTAGAATTTTTTTTGTATTTGTTGTAGCATAGTGTAGTGTTTTCCTGTTATAATAAATAAGGTCTCAAAAATTTAAATTTTTTTTTAAAAAATCGTAGCCCTTGAAATTAAAATTTTTGTCATTGTTGTAAGCTGGGGAGCACAACACTAAATTCTAAATTCTATACAGTTGGTAACAGATATAAGAACATCTTTAGTAAGCAGAAAATGCATAAAAGAAAGTCCAGCAAAAACCCTGTTGTTTACATTACACAGTGTTACACACATTCTGTCCTATGAACCAAATTTACTTTTTCGGAAAGGGGATAAAAAATAAAAATACACGTGTATCGGCGATTTTCATGTACACGTCAGAATTTTTTTAAGTTTGAAGTATGAAGCTCGTGGTGGCCTGTGTGAAAGCCTTTGGACCGATTTTTAACCCTTTTTCAGTGATCCAATCGAGCTGATTTTTGGCAGGCAGACTCGTGGAAATATCTGTATCACGTCAATTTTTTTTAAAAAATAGATTTTTATCAATTCTCAGATTTTCCTAATTTTTTTTTTTTTTTTTTAATGGTTATCGTTCGTTCCATCCCTTTAAGTTCCATCCCTTTAAGCAACCAATCGGAGAACTTCTCTTAAATCAAGGATATGTGTTCGTTATAACACAGATTAAATCCAGTTTTTTGTTGAGATTAATCTGTTGTAGATTAAACAGACTTGGAGTCACTATCCTCATCTAGCGTCGACCCTAAATGCGGAGCTTTCGCGAAGGGTAAACTAGGTGAATCGTCAGACATGGTGCAAATGTTGTACTTACCGGACAAGTAGCAGATGTTTTTCAACGTTGATATTTCAAAAAACGGACGGCAGAGTTCATACCTCAATAATTAACGATCCAGGTATTGACACTTGCATGCATGCATGTGCAAAACAAATCATGCTAACAAATAGCCAATTAGCAAATTTTTAGAATACATGACATGTTAATCCTTTTGTTTGTACAACATTCGTCAAGAAATGTCAAGCAGGGATTAAAAAGTGTAAAATGCTTTACACTCGCTACTAAAGGATTAAAGAATCTTAACATTTTTATGATCGCAGATTTAACTGAATGTGGATTAACATTTAAAAATGAGACTTTTTTGAACGTTCCAAGGTACAGAATGAAATTTTGTTTATGGCCGAGACAGGTCAACAAGGGCTGTATAAGTTGGAAATTACAGGTAGAGGTTTTCAAGACCCATTCAATATGATATGGCGAACAACACCAGACAAGAAATCCAGGTAGCCATTTTGAAGACACCTTCAGTATATAAACCATAGCCACGGTACACCAAGGCAACAGTCTCAATTGAGATCTTACAGCGAAAACATCATTTAAGCACAAGATCAATAATGGACTCTAAATCGAAATCATCTCTCACCTATGTACTCTTCCTGTATTGCGAACAATTGCGTAAAAAACAAATACAATCGAGTATGCGTTTACATCGCACCAAAATCTCACTCACCGACAGGTTAATCAGGAAAACTGAACGGAATATGGACAAATGTACCATTGAAGATATGCTCGCCATTAACCGGGGAATTGCGTTCCAAAAGAAATTGAAATATCAACTTCAACGTATGCATCAACTAAGGAAATCGTCACGCGGTACGGCTTCCAAAGAAGTTCGAAAGAAATGACCACCTAGCTTGACAAAGAAAAGGATACGATATTAAAAGTATCGGAAATTACATTAACAGTCTGACAAATTGTTTACATCTCCATGAATCAGGAATGAGTTTCCTGAGGCTTATGAACAGAGAAATTGAATTTATATTTCAGCTACCAAAAGAGAATAAATTTATATTTAAATGATTCATCATAATGTTTTTTTTATTATTTTTGAATAATTTACATTTCAACTTATGCATAATGGAAACAGAATTAATTCCCATCTGAGGTTTTGGGCATATGTAAAAATATTGTTCATTATCGTTATCGATAGAAGAATGGAAAACATTTTATATGCCCGATGGTGTTTCCATAGGACTTTGAACAGAGATATTTAAGTTTTATAGAGAGAACCAATTTTCCTTTTTTTAAATACTTACAAATAAGGACCGAAAATATAAATCAACCAACAAATATTTAAAAATGGCCCCAAAAGAAATTTAACCAGAAAATGAATGAACAGATGATAAATGAAAATTTAGAACAAAAAAAAATTATGATTAAAAAAAATCAAATATAAAAATCCATAAAACAAACCAGAAAAACCAAACCAAAACCAAAACTTTTGCAAAAATGGCAGCTATCTTAATATATATTTACCCTCGACACTGATTCACTGACTCTGTCACGCAGTACGTAGGAATTTAAATAGGCATTCTATAATTTTCTATAAATAATAATAATAAAAAAAATAATATTTTTTTTTGTACAGAAATTGTGTTTTCCGCAAATTTTTTTTTTACAAAATTTTTTTTTTTACAAATTTTTTTTTTTTTCAACAAAAATTTTTTTTTCAACAAATTTTTTTTTTTGAACAAAAATTTTTTTTTTCAAGAAAACATTTTTGTTCTAAAAAAATTTTTTTTGTTTTCAACAACATTTTTTTTTTTCCACAAAGAATTTTTTTTTTCAACAAAATTTTTTTTCCATATATCAACGGGCGCCATAGGCGCATTACAACTTACTAGTAAATAAATATTTCGGGTGGGCAGTGAATCCAAAACGCTGTCAAATGTTTACACTGTTAAAAGGTTCCACTAATCCAAGTTAATTTTTTGGAGATTTCTTTCTTTACAAAATTAGGAGATTTTATTTTGTGTTATTTTTCGTATAAAACATTGCTCATAAATAAATATTAGCAATTTTTTGGAGGATTTTTTATAATGAAAAAATGCCTCCTTATAGAAAATGAGTTTTTTTTCGGACAATCGTTAGTTTTTATTTTTTTAACATGGGAAACTTTTTTGTTTTTCTCCGTATTTCAGAATCGAAATCGTTGGAAAGTCAATGCATCGTCATGGTGTATTGTGGAGCAGTGTCCTTAATAAACCATTTTTTTTTAAAAATCCTACAGGATTGTTAAAGAATTATCGGATTAATATGAGCGCAAGAGAGGGAATAAATCAATAGTGTGGATTTTTGTTATTTTTATACCTTTTGCTGTTACTAACTTTATTTCCCGCATAAGTAAAAAGTCATCTTGATTTGTTTAATTTTCACTTAAAATTGCTCAATTCGAAATATTTTGACAAAGCGTAAGCATTTCAGTCAATAGATTTTGAGTGGATTTATGTTTCGTCCGACATCGTGGTTTAGGCCTTAGGATTTTAGCAGATTACTCCAGAAAATGTTGAAATAAAGCCAACGAAATGTTGGGTAATTTATTAAATTCTATTTGATTGATAACAACGATTGCCAATCGGTCATAAGCAAACTATTTGCAATGTGGTGCGTGAGCCACTCTTCTGTATGTCTGAAGGTCGACTTGATCTCTCTAATAATAGTTTACAAATGTGTTTCTCTATATTTACAACATCTACCGCCTTAATCATTTAGTTTATGTGCTAAGAAGGCTTAAAAAGGTCAAACGATCACTTTAGATCACTCTTACAAATGGTCACCAGGTAATATTTCTCCATCCACCTATAGGCTGATAAATCACAAGGATTACAATTGAAAAAGGTGCAGTAAAACTAAATTTTATGACAGAATGACATTTTTTATGGTTACCCATATTGGTTTGGAGGTCATAAGGTACGAATAACTTACTAACACGCAATTAGGGACCCGTTCATCCCTTATTGTATATAAACGCTGGACTGGTAACGGTCAAGGCATCATTCTCATTTGAGACTATACCGCGTAAACATCGTATTAGAAGAACAATTATTTTAAAGACTCAAGCAATGGAATCCAAATCAAAGCCTTCCCTCAGCTATGTGCTCTTCTTGTACCGCGATCAACTGCGCCGGGGCCAAATACAATCGGCGATGCACTTGAATCGTGCCAAACTTACACTCACCGATAAATTGATCAAGAAAACCGCACGCAATATGGACAAATGCACCATTGAAGATCTGATGGCCATCAATCGGGGTATTGAGTTCAAAAAGAAGTTAAAATATCAAATGCATCAGATGAAGAAATCATCACAACATTGAGCGATCAAGGAAGTTCTACACAAATGAGTACAGCTAATTATCTGCAGAGAATTGGAGAGAAATTGAATCGCTGACACTGAAAGTCTGAAAACTTTCTTCACTTCCATGAAGTGCATTCGTTTGTGGTTAGTTTGAATGATGACAATTCAGAATATTTTTTAGAAGATATGAATTTTTGTTTTGAGATAAGTTAGAATGAAATTGACTAAAAATTGTAATTCAATTGAAAGTTTGAATAAAATGAAAAAGAGGAAAAATATGTGTATTTAATTTTTTTTATCATTTGTACAGGGTGGGGCCGTTCAGATAAGATGCGCACAACATAGAGTTGATTTACAACAAACTATTTAAGAATAGTAAAAGTAAAATTGTAAGATCGACTCAGTTGTTGAAAATTATAAAAAAAAATTGATTGTTAACCTGGGAATTCCCACTACGTCGATTTTTTACTTCCCGATTCCGGGGATCATTGGTCGGGACTCCCAGGAACAAAATAGTACCAAAAATGAAACTATGTACGAATTTAAGAACTTTTAACAACTGTGATTGTGGTTTTTAACCGGGAAATGCGATTTTTTGCTTTCAGAACATTTCTGAACTAGTTGATCAGGATATTTATTTCAAGATTAATTGAGTAGGATTTTTAATTAAAGTTGTATTAGCCATTTCAAGTTTTAAACATAATTCAGGCATGTTTAAAACTTGTTTATGTTTAAGTTTAACAACAATCGAATTTTGAAGTGTTTTTTTTAAAGAAAAATATCCTTTTTTTTTTATTATTTATGTATATATATTATATGAAGACGTCAAAAAATTACCGATTCTCGGGTGTTGAAAAATTCGAATGTTTCAGTTTTTTTTATCTTGTCTAGGTTTCAGGAAAACATGTACTTTAAACAAATCATATAAAAAAAACCTCCAACTAAAAAAAAAGATTTTTTATTTGTTCAGAATTTTTGTTTTAAATTCAGGATATTTTTGGTGACTGTCCAGTAATTTCCCATTGTCAGCTGGCAACCCTAGTTGCACATGAGAGCAATTGTGATCGTATTTCTAAAATTACTCTCAGACAGACAAAAGTTGTAGCATTAACCCACGGTACTTAAAAGTACCACTACAATTATCAGCTCATAAACGTTTTCCCCTAGTTACATTAAAGTACGCTAAAATATATCGAATGCGTTTTCTTAAAACTGTCGGTGGCCGTGTCTTTGCGGAATAACGGTAATATGCAATGACTTTCAGCTCTTTGCGAAAACAAGGGACTAATTTGGATTATTGAAAAATAGATGTCTTGGAGCAAGAGTGGTTTTTATCGAAATGCCATTGCATAAATTAATTTATAATGGTGTTGCTAATAATTTTTTTTAAAATTAAAATAAAATAAAAATTTAATTATTAATGTTTTTTCGTTCTTTTCGATACACCCTGGCCATCGTACCAGTCATGAATAATATCCTTGCAGGTCCTTGAACATGTTTAAACTTTGAATAAACTTTGAATTTATCATAACAATTCAGATATCGTAATGAATATGCTAATTTTTCAATCCCTTCCAGTCTTGGTCCATAAGGGGTTAATAACACTGTGCGACAGCCACAATCGGTTTGGGATGAAACCACCGGGGAAAGTTATATCGGTCAAAAAAAGGTCATACGTGTCCCAGCGTTTCGTTGGGTCTCATCTAGGAATCGAGATATATCGATTTGAAGTTAGTAAGTATCGTATAGGGGAATTTGTCACGTTTTTGGCTCTTTTGTTTGACATAACTTGAGAACCACTCGTCCGATTTAGCTGAAATAAATTTTAAAAAACCAAGAATTACAATTCCCTTAATCTGTTCATATATTATTTTCCTTTACAAGTAATAGTTTCCAAGTTAAATTCATACATTTACTTAATTGGGAATACATGAGAAACGCGTGCATCGATTTTCATGATTTATGTCTCATTTTGGTCATAGGTTATGTGACTTTACGTGAAAGTAATAGGACTTGACACTTTTTACCGTTTTGGATTTTTTATGAATTAAAAAAAAAAAAATTTTAATTTTTAGGCAAAAATAATTTTTTTTTTTAATACATTTATTTATAATTGCGAAACTGTTGCTTAAGTAGGAAAACGGTTTAAGAACAGATTAGAGGAATTGTAATTCTTAATTTTTCTAAATTTGTTTCAGCTAAATCGGACGAGTGGTTCTCGAGTTATGTCAAACAAAAGAGCCTAAAACGTGACAAATTCCCCTATACGATACTTACTAACTTCAAATCGATATATCTCGATTCCTAGATGAGACCCAGCGAAACGCTGGAACACGTATGACTTTTTTTTTACCAATATAACTTTCCCCGGTGGTTTCATTCCAAACCGATCACTGACCCTTACCATTTGTCGCAGAGTGTAATCAATCCAATCGACGGGCTTCGTTCAGAAATTTGGCAACGGAATGATCACAGGAATTTAAAATAATTAGGTTATGTTTTCTACACGATATTGGTTCTTGCATTAAATTATGGTGTCCTGTATTTTCAACAATAAAATAAAATTATTGGCCAAGGAAAAGCCTTTACTAACTGCTTTACAAAAAAAAGGCCAAAGGAAAAATGCTGCTGGACTCAACGGCTGTGGAATTCGGCAATATTTAGTGACGAAGTCAAGTTTCATGTTTGTTTTGCAAACACCAGGAAACGAATGGGGTTTTCGATTGGAATTTTCGAGCCCCGACTTCAATCTGATCGAAAATCTATGGCCACTAACGAAACGACACACAACGACGAACTGTTGAGGGATTGAATCACAAACTACATGAAATATGGGACTCAATAACACCTAATGACTGTAAATATTTAATTAATACCACAAACAGACTTTAAAAGTTGTTATAAAGTGTGATGGGTGATGTCACGTAGTTTGAAATTGAAGAAAACTGTACGAATTAATAGTGACTATTATTTTCTACACTGAAATACGATTTGTTAAGATGAATTGCGGTCTAAACAAAATTTGGTAAATTATCCTTTTGTGCACTACTACGAAATAGTTTAAAGAAATATAAAAAAATAAAGCATATGATGAAAAATGTATATTGTACGAATTGATAGTGGTGAGAACTCCTAGTACAGTTGCTCGTTTATATTCAATTGACATTGAAATCTAATGAAAACTAATCGCAGGATAATTGTAGTTTTTCACATTAGCGACCTGTACTTTAACTACAATTAAAGACGGCTTTCAAGATGATTCTCAGTCAATGGATATAATTTCGATTTAAGTCGATTGTGGTGTGGATTGTGTGGCATGCCGCTCCATTCTGCTGACAGACAGAGATCGTTCAAGTTCATGCCTTCAATCTAAGGCCAAAAAAGCAAACCTGCATTTCCAAAGTGAAATCGATCAATGATAACACCGCTTCACCCTCTCTGCGAATGCTGTAGCATCTCCTGCGAGTTTTCCGATCCCCCAGAGAGGAAAATGCACTTTTTCATTTACATTAATTTTCGAGCAAAGCACTGATGCTCAAACTGAAAAGCGATAATAAAGCTTCCTTTAAGTCGCGAAAAATGCGAAGACTTTGTGCAAAATTTACATCAGACTGGTGCGTTCAGCATTGAGATCGATGGTTAGTCTGTTTTCCAGGACTGTTTAGCACATTCTCCCCAGTACGATGACGGACACCGTGAGTATAGTCCACTAGCACTGAGAATCTTACGAACTTCTTGCGTACAGCAGGCTCAATTCCTCACACAACTTCGATATCCATATGATTACGAATACAATTGCTATAACTTCGACAGATTAACATTTGCAGACAAACAATTTTAACTGGAAGCAAAATATATTGGGAGTGTCATATTGAAAGGTAACGACCAAACACAGTCCTCCAAGTGTTTTTTCGTAAAGGCAAAATATCTGCAGATTCGAATTTTTGAATGCTTTTCTTAGAGGCTCGTAACCAGGTACATATTTGTTAATGGAGATTTAAAAAAAAGTATTCATAGACAATAAAAATGCCTTTTCAAATATGACACACTTACTAAGGGATCAAAAAAAGGACGAACAACGTCACTAGGTAATTAAATGGATTTTTAAAAAAGCACATATAAGCCCTACCGCCGCCTAAAACAATGGATTAAGAATTACATTTTATGACTAGGTAAATAAGACAACAAACGAATATAGTTTATGGTCAACCGCACATGCAAAATTAGGTGAACAGGTAAGCAGAAGAAGTATCACACATTTATGACCCTGGACATCTGGTGGTCAACAGGTAAGAGTACAAAACTTAACACTATTCGCTTTCAGAATACTTCATACTTCAGTATATAAATCCCGACCTGGTCACAGTCAAGGCATCATTCTCATTTGAGACTATACCGCGTAAACATCATATTATTTTAAAGACTCAAGCAATGGATTCCAAGTCAAAGCCCTCTCTCAGCTATGTGCTCTTCTTGTACCGCGATCAATTGCGCCGGGGCCAAATACAATCGGCGATGCACTTGAATCGTGCCAAACTTACACTCACCGATAAATTGATCAAGAAAACCGCACGCAATATGGACAAATGCACCATTGACGATCTGATGGCCATCAATCGGGGTATTGAGTTCAAACAGAAATTGAAACATCAAATTGTACGTATGCATCAGATGAAGACATCGTCAACGAATTCCAAGTCCACCAAGGAAGTCGAAAAGAAATGAAGACTCGGGCGTGGTCTCTGTTAATAAGTTGAATCAATGACACTGAAAGTCTGGAAAACTTTCAACGTTTTGCATGGCATTGTAAAATAATTATGTTTTATGTGAAAAAGAATCGTTTGGATGAGTCGACATTTTTGATAGTTTCAAATACAATAATATTCTGTAGTTTGTGTTTTGTGAAAAAAATAATAAATGTTACATTTTGGAAAAACAAAAAAAAGTGGTTTGTTTCATATTTGATGGAAGTTGGAATGATTTGCATATAAAGGGTGTTTTTTATTGGGGTAGAGAACTTTAAGTTGGCATCACTTTTTTAACTGGCGGCCATTTTGTCAGCTGTCAAGTGATTAATATTTAGTTTGGTTTGCCATTTCATCATGAACAGGTTGACAAAAGAACAACGCTTGCAAATCGTGCAAATTTATTTCGAAAGTAATGGTTCAGTTCGCGAAGTTCACCGCAAGCTCCGTCCATTTTATGCCATTACATCCACAAAAACTGACTGTTTGGTGTGCTCTATGGGCTGGTGGAGTCATTGGGCCATACTTCTTCCGAAATAATGCTGGAGAGTCAGTTACCGTTAATGGAGACCGGTATAGAGCCATGATAACCGACTATTTTGTTCCCGAATTGGATGGCATGAATGTGGATGAGTTGTGGTTCCAACAAGTGGTTGAAAATTGGACCTGTAGAATTGGCTTTATTCGAGCCAGCCGCGGCGGCCACATGCCCGAAATCATATTTAAACATTAATGGCATAAAATTATCCTTCCAATAAAGCCAAATTGATGGACATTAAAACGATGTTCTTGTGTTTTATATCAATTCGAAGTTCTATACCTCAATAAAAAACACCCTTTACTATTCAGGGAAAGATTAAACATTCAGCTGGATGGGGTCCAAATTCTCACAGGGCAATGACTGATTACCTCAATGACATGGAGGGAAATGGTTATGAAGTAATTAAACAAATTCCCTAAGATGATCCCTCAATGAAATGGAGGGAAAATGTTATGTAGTTATTGAAGAATTCAGCAATTCAGTGATGTTTTCATACTTTTTACCAGTCTTTGAAATTGGATATTTGGTAGCCCTCTCTTTTCAGCATGTTAGTAATCGTGCTTAGTAACTACGTTTCTAAGATTTTGTATAATTAGCGCCCGCTACCCTGGTAGAAGTTTACTTCAAAGTGCATACAAGGTTCTCTCGAGAACATCGAGTTCCTACCGTGAAAAATACGAAGGCGGCACTGTTCTCAAAGCTCTCGTTTAAATGAAATTCTATAGAAAATTGTACAATACTCTTACTGGCTGTTTTCATAAAACGAATTTGTTCGTTACAAATTGTAGACGCAATAAAATGGATTCTTATCAGTAATGAGAGCTTCGATGAAATTCGTTTTATGGAAACAGACAGTAAATCGGAAAATATTTTAAACTAGTAAGTTGTAATGCGCCTATGGCGCCCGTTGAAATATGGAAAAAAAAAAATATTGAAAAAAAAAATTTTTGTGGAAAAAAAAAATGTTGAAAAAAAAAAATTTTGTTGAAAAAAAAAATTTTTCTTGAAAAAAAAAAATTTAGTTAAAAAAAAATTTTGTGGAAAAAAAAATTTTGTTGAAAAAAAAAAATTTGTGGAAAAAAAAAATTTGGAATAAAAAATTTTGTAAAAAAAAAAGTTTTGTAAAAAAAAAAATTTGGAAAAAAAAAAAAAATTTTGGTAAAAAAAAAATTTGGGGAAAACACAATTTCTGTACAAAAAAAAAATATTATTTTTTTTATTATTATTATTTATTATAGAATATAGAATTATAGAATGCCTATTTAAATTCCTACGTACTGCGTGACAGAGTCAGTGAATCAGTGTCGAGGGTAAATATATATATTTTAAATTAAAATGTATACAAAGATATAGCAAATTGAATTGGAAAAACACCCTCTCCTGTAACATTTTATTTGTTTCTTAAGGCTTTTTCGCATTTAGTGCTCGATATTATGTGAACGAATGAAGCCACATGCTGACGGAGTGATTGGTCCATACCAGAGTGGCATTAGGTCTGGTAAATCAGCAAATGAAGAAGAATTTCAATTACCGTCCGACGAAAAATAAATTGACATATGTTCTTTGAGTATAAAGCTGCCCAATTCGATCAAAGCTGTTGGAAAGTTTGTCTGACTTTCCTTTTAAAACGTTTGTGCAAGATGATTCTGGCTGGCACGGAACGAGCTCTTAGACAAAGTGACAATCTCTGTTGGCGTGACATTTAAAAATATAAGCAAATTACCTTTCTTTCTTAAATTACCAAAGGTCGGCTGCCGTTTTAAATTTATAAAAATAAATTCAAAAAATGTTTTCTTTGTGGTTTTAATTTTCTCTCTCGTTATTTTATATTTTTTTATGCTGCACAGATTCCCTAGATTCAGATTCCGGTATTAAACCCATTTAAGGTGGACAGGCGGCATGAGTGACTTTGGGATTTTCCCATCAGACAACTGGAATAGATTTTTCTACGAACGAGTCACACATTTGCTATTAGGGACGCCTGTGACATCTAGGGTTTACATACGTACTACAACTTCTGCTGCCCTCTACATTGTCGTTGCCTCAAATACGGTCAGTATTACTTGACGTTGATTGCCCTGCATGTGTGAAATGTGTTAGTCGAGCTGCCAATCCTTATATTTCTTGTCAACTTTTTTGTTTTGTTTTGCTAATGGTGAAAAGAGAAACCAATCGAATATGAGTGTGACCATATTATAACAGTTTACTACGACCCGTATTTTTTCTTTCTAAATTAGGTTTAATTAAAAAGAAAATGCGTTTTTTCTTTTGCCAACATACCCGTTCAGACGTACAAGCAAAAACCTAATTGTATTTTGGCGTTGACAATGGCCGGAGGAGGCTTGTTGAAGGCCGGCCGTCAGTGGGCCTTGCGATCATCGCAAATGTTGTAAGCGAAAAATGCAAAAATGTAGCCAAATGTTCTGTGTCACCCGGTTTACCCTTGGACCCAACAATTAGAATATAAATTTACTTTGTATTGTAATTAATAAATAAATAACTAATGCTGCTGTGTAATTTTGTTGGAATTGATTACCGACCACCACCAGTTCCATACATGTGTCTTTTGCCCGTGCGAAAGTTCATTTATCAGACTTTTTCAATTCTCATATTTTTTTCAAAAATCTTTGTCTAAAAGTTTAACATTATTTCAATTATTCCCCGGAAATATTATTTCTGATAAAAAAAATGTGAGTGTTGCCACATCAGCAACCGAAAAAGTGGATTATTTTGATTGACCACCCATAAAGGTATTTGAATTTTAAACTCAGTTTCTTGGAAACTACGATCTCATTTATTGAACCTTAGTGACATTAGGAACATTTATTCATTGTAATGTGCCCGAAAACTGACTTAAAACGTTTGTCCTCTAGCTGGGCCTCGCTTTAATCAATTTACTTTCACAGGAATGGTGTAGCCAACTTAAATTCCTGTTAGAAAACTGCTTGGGTCGTCTTAGGCAAACGTGTAAGGAATGAACCTTACACGCTCAATACATTTCAAAAAAAAAAGCTAGCAAGCTGAAATTGCTGTACAAAGAGGTCCATACTAAGTCCGCCGCTGGCGGTAGACACACTGGTCGGACAAATGAAAACAGATTAAAGAAAATCGTTTGACAAACAAACCATAAAATTGTGATGAAATGGCCATAATTATCAGCTGATGAATGACTTAAAAGCAAACTGCTTTTATTAATCGACAGAGTTGTTGCGAGAGAGAGAGAGAGGGAGCGAAAAATAGCAAACAACAGCAATTCAGTGTAGCCAAGTAGCCGGCTCAAATATGGACATAAATGCGGACAGCAACAGCAACACCACCAACAACAACAAAAATGTAATAAGAAAAACGTTTTTAGAAAACAAGTGTTTCTGGCCACATGCGAATACAACAGCTCCAACAACTCGAGGCAAAATGACTAAACGGTTAATAGAAGTACATGTTTGTTGCTGTCGCAATCATCATATTCTGTACTTGCAGTCGTAACTGTAATCGACCCATAATTAGAGGATGAAATCCATTAATGAAAGCATAATCATTTTTACAGTGACAATGATGAGCCTAGAAAACTGCACAGTGGTTTCAACCAAATGGCAATTATCCAATAAAAGAAAAGGAAATCTAATGAAAAACATGTTTTTAAAGGTCCACCTATACCAGTGTTGCCACCTGACGAAATGTCCAATGGAAATGTATTTTTATTTCGTTTCAATTTAATGTTAATGCACCTTTTCGCTTATTTGTCGCAATTTCTGAATCGCCGTTAATTTTGGTTCTTTTTCAAATAACTATTTGTTTTCCCCGGGTAGAAATTTACTTGGACTTTTTCTCGGACATTTGCCGGAAATAACTTGAGAATAAAGATCTGGCAACTACAATCATTTAAAAATTGCCAAATATAGAAAACTAGTAAGTTGTAATGCGCCTATGGCGCCCGTTGAAATATGGAAAAAATTTTGTTGAAAAAAAAAAATTGTTGTTGAAAAAAAAAATTTTGTTGAACAAAAAATTTTTTATTACAAAAAAAAAATTTTGTTGAAAAAAAAAATGTTTGCTGAAAAAAAAAATTTGGAAAAAAAAATTTTGTAAAAAAAAAAAATTTAAAAAAAAAAATTTTGAAAAAAAAAATTTTTGAGAGAAAACACAATTTCTGTAAAAAAAAAAATATTATTTTTTTTATTATTATTATTTATAGAAAATTATAGAATGCCTATTTAAATTCCTACGTACTGCGTGGCAGAGTCAGTGAATCAGTGTCGAGGGTAAATATATATATAGAAAATAACTGCCAGGTCCCATAAAATGCAAATAATTCTTGTGAGAGTAATGTTTATGAATGAAAATTATCTTTTTTTAACTTTCATGAGTGATAAGATCAAAAGATTTCATTTTAATGTTGTCGGTGTGAAATTTAAGAGTAGAAGAGAAAGAGGGCATTTTTGTAATTGCGGTAAATGTTTATTTATTTATAGTTTATAGTTATTCCTCAACAATCAATCTAGTTTCTGATCGTCATACTCATAAGTGAGAATTAAATTCCAAGGAGTGTATATAATTCCCATATGTGTGTTCGCCAGACAAATCCCACAAGTGAGAAACAAATTATTGTCTTATTATTGTTGTAGTGAGATTCATCAAAATTGTGTATAGAAAATAATAAACAATGATAGATTTATACTAAGTGTGAAAACAAAAAGTTGAAAAAAAAAATCATTTCAAATTAATTTCACCCTAAAATGGGCGGTGTATGAGATTCATCCAAAAAGTCTATTTTGTATTTAAAATAATAAATCATGATAGATTTTTACTAAAGTTCGAATAAAAAAAATCATTGTCTTCACATTTTAAATTAATTTCACCCTAAAATGGGAGATTCATCCAAAAATCCCAAAAAAAATTTAAAATTTTGTATTTAAAATAATAAATCATAATAGATTTTTACTAAAGTTGGAAAAAAAAAATCATTGTCTTCACATTTTAAATTAATTTTACCCTAAAATGGGAGATTCATCCAAAAAGTCTACAAAAAATTTTAAAATTTTGTATTTAAAATAATAAATCATGATAGATTTTTACTAAAGTTCAAAAAAAAAAATCATTGTTTTCACATTTCAAATTAATTTTACCCTAAAGTGGGCCTAAAATGGGTATCAATAATTTCTAAATTATGTATAAAAAATATTTAATCATAAGTAATGTTTGTGAGGTAGATTTTTACTAAAGTTCGAAAAAAGAACTTTCAAATTAATTTTACCCTTAAAAGGGCGGCGTATGCGATTCATCCAAAAAGTCTCAATAACACCGTGTTACACACATTCTGTCCTATGAACCAAATTTACTTTTTCGAAAAGGGGATAAAAGATAAAAATACACGTATATCGGCGATTTTCATGTACACGTCAGAATTTGTTGTTGTTTAAGTTTGAATTATGAAGCTCGTAGTGGCCTGTGTGAAAGCCTTTGGACCGATTTTTAACCCTTTTTCAGTGATCCAATCGAGCTGATTTTTGGCAGGCAGACTCGTGGAAATGTCTGTATCACGTCAACTTTTTTAAAAAATAGATTTTTATCAATTCTTAGATTTTCCTAAATTTTTATTATTTTTGAAAAAAAATATTTTTTTCACTTTTCTTAGCATAACTTGAAGAGACTCCAAATTTTTAAACTACGTTACGAAGCGTTACGAAAAAAAAATGTTTTTTGAACTGAAACCTAAAAAAAAACGATAACCATTTAAAAAAAAAAATTTAGGAAAATCTGAGAATTGATAAAAATCTATTTTTTAAAAAATTTGACGTGATACAGACATTTCCACGAGTCTGCCTGCCAAAAGCTCGATTGGATCACTGAAAAAGGGTTACAAATCGGTCGAAAGGCTTTCACACAGGCCACTACGAGCTTCATAATTCAAACTTAAAAAAAAAATTCTGACGTGTACATTAAATCGCCGATATACGTGTATTTTTATTTTTTATCCCCTTTTCGAAAAAGTAAATTTGGTTCATAGGACAGAAAAAAATCTATTTTTTGTAACACGGTGTAATTAGCAAAATTTTGTATAAAAAAAATAAATAAATGTCACTGGGCAGTACTGGTGCAAAATAAATGTCCATCCCGTAGGCTGTATAGCTCGACAACATTTGGTTGTATCTCATGTGGATACACCACACATTTAAGGATTAAGGGGGAAAATATAATTATTGTTAGAAGAAAAGAAAATGAGGAAAATAGCTCTACTAAATCTGAGGGGAAATTTCCAAGACCTTCTTCGACCTTTCTAGATTTTTTAAAATTTGAAGAAATAACCAAAAATGTTGTCCTACAAGGCAATCCTAATTCGTCTTTCAAAGTAGTTAATCTCATTTAGATTGAATTAGCTTAGTCCAGAAGTAGCATGCTTCTTTTGTGAGGAATGTTGCTGCTCGAAGGTCTATATAATCAAATTAATTGTGCTTGAGTAGAATTCTGCTCTTATCTTGTAGTTCCATACGAAGACTTGGAACAGGCTGTGCTGTTGGAGCTATTATTATTCTACTGGCTCTGTAACAGTTACAAATCATGTCAAGGGTAATATCGTCTAAGCAATGACATGCGGATATGTTTTTGTTGGGCCTTCTAATTCTACTAACCACCTAGCACATCGTATTTTTTTGAGTGTTGCAAAGTGTACATCACATGTTATTCCCGGAATAAATATGCGTGGGAGTACATATATCAAATAATCCCAAGTCAACATAGAGGATCAATGCAAAAATGTTACATTCTATAGTGGTCGAAATCATTTTCATCCATATTCTGATAAAACGATAAATCTGATGACAATTCTGCTATCTCAAACTGGATTTGAGAAATTCCACAAAAATTTCAATGCATCTCCTGTAAAGTGAACATTTTCGACTTAGCATACTATGGAATGCAGCCATCGATATCGTAGTATTTTTAAATACGGATTAACACTTTTTTTGCTGTTTGTAATCCCTGTCCAGTGATGATGCTGCTGTTGACGCTTACATTGCGTTTAGTTGTGAACTCTCCGAATACTGGTATTTGTGAGCCGGTACTCCTGTGAATGGCTGAAACCCCTTTCCGACGACACCTATACCTAGGTGTGTAAAGCAATAACAACAACAATATCCAAGTGTCTGGCCGAAAGTTGTTAAAATTGTAGATCATGAATATATTTATATATCATATAAATTCACATATTCAACTGAAATACAGTATAGGAGTTAATTTTTCGCTAGTGCTACTGACCGAAACATTAAGCGTAACAACATCAACATCAACAAAAACCAGATCATACATTGAACCGGACCGGCTTTTTCTTGAAGTGTGAACTCCTTTTTTTTTGTTTTTTTTTACAGTCTGTTTTTATATTAACGCAATCGTCCAAGACGAACGAAAACATTAGCAGTCAATAAAATAGGTTTTAGTAAGTCTCACAAATTCAATTATCAATACATACAAAAAATATGTTAATTATAAATATTAATTTTAGATTGAATTTTCAACGAGACTTTCAGAGTGTTACAAAACCCCAAATGGCGGAAAATTAAGTTTCGTTCTTTAAGCGCCCCGGTAGGCGAGTTGGTAGCGTGCTTGACTATCAGCGTTGGGGTTGTGGGTTCGATTCCCATCAGAGGTTTTGGTCTGTCGCTGCAAAAATCTAAACATATGGTCTGTGTCACCCGGTTTGCCCTTGGACCCAACAATTAGAATATAAATTTACTTTGTATTGTAATCTTAATATATATTTACCCTCGACACTGATTCACTGACTCTGTCACGCAGTACGTAGGAATTTAAATAGGCATTCTATAATTCTATAAATAATAATAATAAAAAAAATAATATTTTTTTTTTGTACAGAAATTGTGTTTTCCCCAAATTTTTTTTTACCAAAAATTTTTTTTTTATAATTTTTTTTTTTTACAAATTTTTTTTTTCAACAAAAAATTTTTTTTTTTACAAATAATTTTTTTTTTACAAAATTTTTTTTTCCAAATTTTTTTTTTTTCTACAAAATTTTTTTTTTCAACAAATTTTTTTTTTCCACAAATTTTTTTTTTCAAGAAAAATTTTTTTTTTCAACAAAATTTTTTTTTCAACAAAAATTTTTTTTTTCAACACAATTTTTTTTCCATATTTCAACGGGCGCCATAGGCGCATTACAACTTACTAGTTAATAAATAAATAAATAAGTTTAGTTCGGTTTAATACCGAAAAATTGTATGTATCCATGCTTTTGTTCTTTCAAAAACCGTTGCAAAAAAAGAACTAATTTTTATTTTTAGAAATTAGTCTCATGTCCAATATCTAAAGAGTTTGGTATTTGGGGAATCACTCATTCTCTGGTTGTAGTTTAATAAAATGTGGTATTCTCACATTTGGATGGCCCATACATATGACAATTTCAAAAGAAAATTGGAAGATGATATTTTTCAAAGAACATTATTTAATTTAACATTTTCTAAAATTACTCTAATGGTCCGCCCACTACCGACAAGTATCTTAATATATATTTACCCTCGACACTGATTCACTGACTCTGTCACGCAGTACGTAGGAATTTAAATAGGCATTCTATAATTTTCTATAAATAATAATAATTAAAAAAATAATATTTTTTTTTTGTACAGAAATTGTGTTTTCCCCAAATTTTTTGTTTACCAAAATTTTTTTTACAAAATTTTTTTTTACAAATTTTTTTTTACATTTTTTTTTTTCAACAAAATTTTTTTTTTCAACAAAATTTTTTTTTTCACATTTTTTTTTTCCACAAAAATTTTTTTTTTCAACAAAATTTTTTTTTTTCAAGAAAAAATTTTTTTTTCAACAAATTTTTTTTTTTTTAACAAAATTTTTTTTCCATATTTCAACGGGCGCCATAGTCGCATTACAACCTACTAGTTTAACAATAACAGTCATTCATCAAATGGTAAGTCAACACTCAAATGTATTTAGAGATTTATTTCCCAGCAATGGTTTATGTGCCAAGTATCCCACATCTGATGATGGCTGTAGACCACATCCCGGAGAAATTTCAATATTTACCTTTGAGAAATGAGAATTTCCTTGTAAATCTATACCCATATACGGTTTTTAAAATTCCCCACGGACTCGCTTACCTAAAGAAAGAAAGAACACGAAAAAATACATAAGTTAATAAATGTTTTTGTACAGTGCAATTAATTCTAATTTCAGTAAATTTACAGCAAACTTTCTGGTAATCGATTGGATGGAATTAAGAAATATTGAATAGACCGCCTTTAAATGAATAATTGTTATAAAGGGTATTTTTTTCTTCAACTAGTGCTTATTTCGTGAATGGTAACACTTAGCTCATGTATGATTTGACAGATAATTAGGTTTATCCTTCCGCTGAACGAATATGGTTGAACAACGCTGGGAAATATTACGACCTTACTTGGAAAATCATGGTAATGCTGCAGAATGTTTGCGAAAATTGCTTACGGATTTTGGAAGAATACACCCGAGAAGGTTGCTGCTGTGGCAGAAAGTGTGCGTGAAGCGCCATCAACATCAATTCACCGTCGTTCTCAACAATTGAACATTTCGCAGACATCATTGAGACGAATTTTGCCGAGGCAGCCATTTGAATGAAATTATTTTCCATTATTAATCGGAAGGATTGTACTTTCAAATAAAAAAAAAATTGTAGAAAATATCCAGTAGTTTTTTTTTTACCATTTTCAAAAAAAAAAAATATTTGGCGAACCCTGTACATCGTTACAGAATCACTTGTAGGCAAGGAGTGACGGATTATTTTAAGGTATACATAGTTAAAATCGGATAATTGGATATATTTTTTATAAATATTTCCACGCTAAAAAAATGGTAATTTTTACAAACTTCACCAATCCAATTAGCATCAAACATATAAATATTTTCCCATTATCACAAACATTAACTTGTTTGTGGGTGATAAATATCAAATATATTCGTATGTATTTGTATATATTTTTGTGTTACTTATGTCATAGTTTCTACTTGTCAAATGTCAAAGAATAAAAGCCTGGAAAGTGACAGTTACCGATATACCGGGTGATTAAAAATAACACCTCTTGTTGGAAAACCCTGTATCTTAAAGATCGTAGAGGCAAACAAAACTAATACGAAATACTTGTTCAGACTTTGTTGAATCTAACAAAGTTTCTTGAGTGTTTTTCCCCAATATTCTAATGCTTCTGTCAAAAATTAATAATAATAGCCAATAAACTTTGTTTCGATGCAAATAAGCTTTACTAGATACTGCCTCCAAACACGCGATTTGCTTGTGTGTAAACATATGAAAAAGACGGGATTTTGTGCCATTTTAAAAAATATTAGAATCAATCATATATTCCCATACCACAAACATTATTGTGTTACTTTTTATGTTTTCAATTTGTAAATCTCTATATATCAATTCATTACTATCTCGGTTATTGTTAAAAAATTAAAAATTGTAGAGGCAAAAAAAAAAAAAATTTAAGAAGTCACCTGCAAATACACATATTTTTAAAATATCGACTTTGAAAAATAAATTGACTTTGAAGTAACAGAACTTTTTACATTCAAGAGATGCTAGTGAATGCTCTTCCGGCGAAAGGGTTCCCCATTCTTGTGGCGTAACTTTTGCCAGCCAAAAATTGGACATTGGAGAGATAACAAATGTTTTACTTTCATATACAATGGTACTTAAATTTTAGTCAAATCTACAAAGATTGTCTGTATATATAACAATATTTTCCATTGTTGTCGGGCTCGTTCAAAACATCTTTATTCCCTAAACGATGTGGACGTCTCTTTTAATATCGATCTCCTCCATGTCTATCTCAGTTTACCACTTTTCCTACTCCCTGCGAATTCCATCGGGTGTCCTATCCAACGGGATGTTTTATTACACTCATACCAATGACGGCACTCACTAGGAAAGTTAATAAACACAATTACCGAATTAGGTTCGAAGAGCAGACACGGGTTGTCCAAGAAAAAATTATACTTGGTTTATAAGACGGTGCCAGACTGTGTCTGATACAATAACAGCCCGATTCTGAATTACAATTCTCCGGGAATTTTGTTGCTTTTCCCTGTTCTCCTATTTTAAATAATTCTCGGGAATTTTTTCTCTATTCCCTTATTTTAAACGAACTTCCCAAATGGAAATCTTTCCCAGGGAAAAAAGTAGGCATTATGAATGTCAATGAAAGGGAGAATGTCATACGATTTTTTGCGAATTATTCCGAAATGTTCTCTCCCTGTTTGTTTAGAGTAGGAAGATTTTATTCTCGGGAAAAATGAATTCCTCAGGAATTCTCTCCCAGAGAGTATTCGGAATCGGACTGTAAAAAAAGTCAAAGACAAGTTGGTGAGCAATTAATATCACGTTTTGGATCTTTCAATTGGTCGCCTCGTTCGGACGCACTAGACTGTTTTTTTTGTGGGGGCACGTGAAGTCTCTCGTATAAGGACAAGATAACCATCATTGCTGTCTTGGAAAAAAAAACCTTACAATTGTCATTGAACGACTACGACCATTCAGTAAATCCAGGTTCGAAACCTGGAAAGACCGCCAAACATTTTTAGGGGCTTTTTTCTCCTTGTAATTGCTTTACGAGTAAGAGAGTAATCTCTAAACCATGTATACGGAGCCTTCCAGTGAGTATATACAAATTATACAGCCCACTAATTCGAGAGTAGTTCCCCGTCTGCCCTTCGTGGAATGTTCAGGGATGTAACTAAGTATACATTACTTAATTATTTTAACTTTTTTTTTAACATTTTCTAAAAACTTCGATAATCTAGAATTTTGGATGTGAAATGTTAATGGGACTCTAAGTATGTATTGAAAAAATCTTGTCCTCCGTCTTGTGCAAACCCATTTTCAAGTCATAGAAACACCGGCGATATTTCCGTTCCCTGTCCGCTTTTATTGTAGAGGGTTTCTTTAGACAACAATCACTTTTTCGAATGTCTATAACTTTTTGCATCGATGTTGTTGTAATAACTGTCAATCGATATCAAGAACAAGTTTTCAATTAAATATTTTGTATTTTTGCTGCAATAAAAAAAAAAGACAATTCAATAAAAAAAAAACACAGATATGTATAAAGAAAACTTGTTCATACCGTATGCGCTTTTTGGGCTGAAGACCTTGAAGGTGCAACAAATAAAAAAAAAAAAAAATCGTCTACAGAGTTTTGAGTTTGCTGTACCAGATAAAATCATTCCAGAATTCTAAACGGGTTTCCAGAATATTTCCGTACGATATGTGACGATTCTGTGATAACCAAGCTTCCCGGTAGGAGCTTGGTTATCGCAGCGTAGGGATTGTGGCTTTGGTAGCCATATGGTCTGTGTCACCCGGCTGGAGATTCGACAAATGTATGCGATTTGGCATTTGAAAGATGTTTTGGAGATTTTTTTTTAAAAAAAATGTGTTTTGATGAATTGGCCCCTACTGAAATATTATTTGTTTTTGTGGAGTTATCACAGCACATACGATTATTTTCGTTTAAAGAGTTCGCAAGAGGTTTTTTTTACAGAATAATAATACTCAGAATGAAATGTCTCTGGCTCTGAAAGCCTTATGCAGAAACCGAGGTATATATATATATATATATAATATATATTTACCCTCGACACTGATTCACTGATACACTGATTCACGGACTCTGTCACGCAGTACGTAGGAATTTAAATAGGCATTCTATAATTCTATAAATAATAATAATAAAAAAAAATTATATTTTTTTTGTACAGAAATTGTGTTTTCCCCAAATTTTTTTTTTCCAAATTTTTTTTTAAAAATTTTTTTTTTTTACAAAAATTTTTTTTTTACAAAATTTTTTTTTTTACAAAAACTTTTTTTTTTACAAATTTTTTTTTTTCAACAAAATTTTTTGTTTCAACAAAAATTTTTTTTCAACATAAATTTTTTTTTCAACAAAATTTTTTTTGTTCAAAAACAATTTTTTTTTTCCACCAAAAAATTTTTTTTTCAACAAAATTTTTTTTCCATGTTTCAACGGGCGCCATAGGCGCATTACAACTTACTAGTACTTATATATTTTCCCATGCGAAATTAGTAGAACTTCGATATTTAGCACATTTACATGAGTTTTTGTTTTCATAAACTTTTTTATTTATATTTATTTGGTTTTATTGCAAGTGTTAATTAATTAATACAAAAAAAAAATCATAAAAATTAAAATAATTATTAAATTTTGTCACTGTGAGACAACATCATGTGATTCATTATTATCGTACTCTGCCAGTGCGCATGTTGACAGTACAAACTTGTTTGGCTTTCTGTTAACGGTGATCAAGTTTAATGATCTTAAGGATTTTCTTTATATACCAACATGTATGTAAAATTTTTTTTATAAGCACACACCTATCGAACTTCATACATGTATATTAGCCTGTGCCGACAAAGCCAAATTTTAGTTTTGTTTGTTCTGTGATGGTTTTCAAATTGTCTCAAGCGTTTTGAAAGAACCTTGGAAAATATTAACTTATTTCCTGTAATTATTATTAATTTATTAAAAGCCAGAATGAATAACAAAATCCGTAAAAGATTGACAAATTGCATATTCCATGCTATGCTGAAGGATCCCCATGACTGTAACCCAGTCTAATATACACTCCAGCTTGTTCACATATCATTACTGTCTCTTATTGTTTTGATATTTGTAAGTGTGATTTCATGTACGGGCATGACTTTTGCGATTGCACCGAGGCGAGTTGTAATTTTGACTCAGCTAATGGACAAAATGACTTAATGCCTAAAGAATTGTATGCAATCTTTTTAGGATGGGTAGTCGGAAGTAATGAAGCTGTTAAATATCGAGGACAATCATTTGCCAAAAAAAATAAGAAAAAACAACTCTAGAAAAATACTTTAATAATTTATACAAAAACCTGTTAAATTCCCTGACAGCAAATGAAAGCCGCTTAAAATTAAAAGAAAACAGTCATTTAAAAAATTGTATTTAAAATGTATTTAAAATCCGAAACAAGTGGGAAAGTGGTGAGACCGGACGCATCGAATTCCTAATGGATTTTGGGTTAATTTCCGAGATTCTGTTGTGCCCTCCAAAGACGAAAAGTTAGTTAGTTTTGAGATATTAAGCTTTTACCGTCTGAAAGTTAGAGTTAAAATAGAAATATCCGCCTGTAATTTTCAGAATATGGTTTCTTCTCCTAAAATATTTTTTTTTTTTTTTTGTAAATATGGACAGAACACACATATTTTGTACACCAATCTAAGAGGTTTGGTTTATCAAAGTGCTCGAATCAAAATATTTGCAATATGGAGACTTCTACCAATATTCTAAGACTAATTTAGGTTGGGGGATTCGTGGAGAAAAAACATAAACATAAATTTAACATACAAAATTTTATCACAAACTATTTTTATTTTAACCACAAGTGAGTTAAAAAATAGTATGCATTATAATTTTTTTAAAAACATTAATACAATTCACTTAAATGTACATTTTTAGAAATTTATGTCTTAAGTTTTAGATATTTAATTTTTCTCTGCTAAAATGTCACCCATTTTGTTCACTATTTACTTCAATCGGAAGTTACACTTCTTTTGATTTCTTTAATGAAAGACTTTGTAAAATTTTATTTATTTATAGATTTTTTTATATTAATTAAATTTATATTCTAATTTTTCGGTCAATGGGTAAACCGGGTGACGCATGACATATGGCTAGATTTTTCTGGTGGAAATCGAACCCACAAACCTCATGCTGATAGGTAAGCATGCTACGAAAGAAATTTGGAACATAGAAGTGGACTGAATTACAGTCTATTTAATGCGCCACAACTGCAATTTTTTTTTATAATTTTTTTTTTGCGTATTGACCGAAACCACTGTGCAATGATACGATTTGAAGTCATCACCGTGCGGCACAGTTGAACTCGAGTCCCTACGGCAACACGACCGCAGTTGGAGTAATACCAACAGTTGAGCAAGGAGTAAAATCGACTATTCCGAAGAAAGAATGGGAATTGAGTTCTATGACAATAGAAATGAGGTCAGCAAATTTTAGCAATGATCAGAAGACTTGCCTACTGGTATTACTTCGTGTACAGATGAAACTGTGAAATTGGTGGCTGGAGATTTAGAATCTATATTTCTTCACCTTGTTAGCGGCGAAAAGCCGTAGACAGAACGCAACTCCATTCAGTCATAGATGATGCTGGCAAATGTCCCACCCCCTTAACCCAGGTGAGGTTGGTGCAGCAATTGCCCGGCAGAAGGACATCTGGGACAATGAAATCATGTCCGATGATCGGATCCACAGCGTACCATGTTCAATTCGTAAGAATATAAATATAACCATTTTCACCGCGGCATAAGTCTCCTAGCCATCTCCTATAAGATCTTATCAAGCATATCGAGTCCTCACCTAGTTGATTTAAAGCGTAAATGATTTGACAAAATTACAACTTTGTTGTTGTTTAATTTTGCCATTGTAATAAGTTGTCTTTCTGTTTGATATTATTTTTTTCCTTCATCTCATTATCAGTGTGTCTGTTTTGGATAAAAAAAAAGTGAAATTAAATTATGTCATCATTAATAACAATTACTCGCAAAAGAAATTCTAAATGAAACACAAACAAATTGTTTTTTTATTTTTCACAATTGACAGAAAAAACTTCCTAAGGACGAGTAATGACCGCCCTGACATATCGGGTCGTTAGCACGTGTAGACAGACGATATATTAACGTTTGCCAATATTACTTGAACGCTTTTCTTGTTCAAAAAAAAATTTTATTTATAAAGTTAATAAAAATAAATAAACACCAGCAATTTAGTAGCGATTTGTTATTTGCCCAAAATGGTAAAAAAAACGTGAATATAAATTACTGTGAGTGGGTCTTAAAATGGTGTTTTGGTGTGAATGTTCAAATTATCATTAAAATAATTTATATTTTGTTTCTTTATGGACTATAAAACACTTTGAGCTCCGTATACGATTGAATGTGATTTATGCTTAAAATAATTATTTAAAAAAACTGTGATAATCGAATGGTTATTGGAAACAGTAGCCGGGTTTTTATTTGTTTGGCAGCCAAACCTCAGCTTAATGGCTGACCAAACTCGCTTTTAAATTGTTTATGGAAAGGTGAGATTATCTGCAGTGTGACAATGTATGGTTGAAACCAAAGTGACAACAAAGTCCAAATCGTCCACTTTGGGCAAAAAAAAGATCATGATCATCAAACAATTCCTTGCTGAATTGACCGTAACTATGCGGTCTTTTAGGAAGTACGGTCCATAAACCGCAATGTGCAGTTTTCAAGGTGCTCTTCGGGTCAAATTCGATAAATCTGTTTATTGAAGTACCCAATGCAGGAATATTTTGGCCATAGCACCGGCAAATTAACTCCCATTGAGATATAATTTTGTATTGAAAGAAAGGGGATTTGCTGAAACCAAATATTCAATACTTAATGCGAAAAGGTAATTAATTCGCCTCCGTCTTAGAAGAGTGCAATTTCGGCTCTATGAAAAATACAACAAATAAAAAGTGAACCCAAAAAAAAAAATTAAAAATCCTGTCAAAAGTCCAATAGAAAATTTTCCGAAAATGTTTTTACCCAATTTACCCAATGCAAGAATTCCCCAAATATTATGAAAAATTGCCCAAAAACAGCAATAGATTTTCGTAAGTTGGAAAAAGAATATTTTTTTAACAAATTGAGAAAAAATTTAATTTTATATTTATACATTAATAGTAATTTTATGTGCTTTGCTTTCCAAAAAAAAATGTTAAAAATTACCCAATGAAAAATGCCCCCCCAACAAACAACAACAGACTTTCGTTACTTGGAAAAGGTGTATTTTTTAACAACAACAAAATCAAAAGTATGAAAAACATTATTAAAATTTATTTTGAAATTAAAAAATTTAGGAATTTTGTCATCTTCAACGTGTTCGCGACCGATTTTTGAATTGGGGCCATTTTTCAAATGTGATAATTAGGGTCGTAACCTCAAAACATTATTAAAAAAGCGATACATTATTCACTTTTGTTTTGAAATTAAAAAATTTAGGACTTTTTTGTAGAATTTTTGGGTCTTTTTTCACATGAGAGAGACGTTTTTAGGGGAGTTCTTCATTTTTAGTTTGGGACATTTTTCATAGGGCCCTCAATTTTGGGCCCTCAGGCAAAAGTTACAACCCAAAATTGGGCAATTTTTCCAAGTTTCCTTAATATTTATTAATTGAAACATTTTGTGGCGGTCCAAACTCAATTATTTTTTTCAAAATTGATATTTTTACAATGAATGCTGTAACAAAACTGTATTTGCCAGAAACAAAATATTGACGTTATATTAAAGATCAGGAAACTTTTCAATTAGACATTGACGAAAATGGATCGCTTAACTATCACACAATGCGTACAAATTATGAAAACCTACTACAAAAATTGTGTTTCTGGCACAGCCACATATTGTGCTTTAAGAGGAGATTATGGTTATGAAGCACATTTCTGACTCGGTGGGTATGTTTGTCTTTGTAAATATATATTTTTTTATTTTTTTATATTTTGCGATTAATATTTTAATATTTTAATATTTTGCGATGTTCCATCGAATTTCTTTAAAAACGTATTTCGAAAAATAAGAGCTTACGTTTTTTAAACGTCAATGACTCGATATGTTTTTGTTTATTACAAATCAAAAAAAGTTAACACCGTCGATTACATTGACCTTTAGGTTCCGTGTTAGTTAATCGTTTGATCATCAGGTTTTCCTCCTTACGGCTGATCATTTGTCTTCTCAGTCCATACATGTTCCACTCCTTCACAGATCGGTACTTTCCAAATTCGGATTAGCATTGCGTATGCCCAGCTGTTCGAGTTGTTGTATACGTTGTTTTTGATATTTCAGCTTCTTCCTGAACATGAGCTCTCGATTGATCGCCCTCAAGTGGTCGGCGTTACAGTCTTCCAATTGCCTTACGCTTTTCGTGATCAATTTGTCGGTGAGTGAGATTTTCGTACGATTCAAACGTTTAAAGCTCACTTGTCGTCGTTTCAATTCTTCGCGGTACAGGAACAAAGTGTAGCTAATGGAAGATTTCATTTTAGAATCCATTTTTCTTTCTTTTTTTAATTCGTTACAACTTGGATTGCGGATGGCTTAAGTTAATGGATGTGTTCGTTGTGTGATCTCAAGGGAGAATGTTGTCTTAGTAGTGCGATTAGCGGGGTTTATATACACAATTGTCAACATGAGTTGGTACCTGGTTGGGGAGAGGTGGATTAGATGGTCTAGTTCAAGGGGTTACCTGCAAAAGGTAAGAAGTACACCATTCTTTACCTCTCTTGTACATTCATTACCTTTGGTAGAGTAACTAGATTTTAAAAATGTCATGCACAATCAAATCGTCTCAGAATGCTGATTATTTTGTCATGTGCTGGACAACATCAGTTCGTTTTATTTAAGTTATTTTCAGTATTTGAACTATTTATGCAAAAAAAAAAAAATAACACCGTGTTACAAAAAATTGATTTTTTTCTGTCCTATGAACCAAATGCACATATTCGGAAAGAGGGGAAAAAATAAAAATACAAGTGTATCGGCGATTTTCATGTACACGTCAGAATTTTTTTTTTTTAAGTTTGAAGTATGAAGCTCGTAGTGGCCTGTGTGAAAGCCTTTGGACCGATTTTTAACCCTTTTTCAGTGATCCAATCGAGCTTGGCAGGCAGACTCGTGGAAATGTCTGTAAAAACAATTTTTATCAATTCTCAGATTTTCCCAAATTTTTATTATTTTTGAAAAAAAATATTTTTTTTTCACTTTTCTTATCATAACTTGAAGAGACTCCAAATTTTTAAACTACTTAAGCGTTAATGCATTGCTGAATTTTTTTTTAATTAAATCTTAAACTAAAAATCGACGGCAACTCTTTTGCTGACATTTACAAGCGATGCAGACAAACTCACCTGAAGACATTTTCAAGCTAACAAGCGGAATGAATTTAAATGTGGAGAATATTCGTAGATTTTTCAAACATTCCTCTGACATTTATCATTTAAATTCAGATTTAAGCCACTGTGCCGGTTTGTGGCTGCACTAATGCATATACGAGTCCCCGCAATACTCGCTTTTGTTACCTGGCCACCCATAATCTGGTGTTTGTGTGCCCACTGTTAGTACTTCAAATAGTCCGCCATAAAAAAAAATAGAAAACAGTTCCTCTAATCCACCGACCGTATGTTTTTTAATCCGCTGAATGTAATTTTTTAATCCGCCATCATAACAATTGTGCTAAAACAATTTAAAGGATTTGCAGACTGTCCACATTTGTGTGATATAACACTTTTTGTAAATATGTATTCCAAAATTCTAAAAAAATCGCTAGTTTTACGGTTCAGGATTTTCCAAAGGATTATACATAACAATATTAGTTATTTTTTCCGAATTTGTGTATAGTTTGTAAAACATTTGGAAATTTGACGAGATTCTAAAGAATATGACAGCAAATGGCAAAAATGTATTTAGCCTAGGAAAACCTCCACATTTCGATAGTAATTTTCGGCCTAAAACAATAACAACAATTTAGAAATACGTATATATAGTTTTTTTCTAAAAATATTTTCGGAAAGTTTATGAATTTCTTTGGCAATATTTCTCCAGAGAATTTTCCCCGGCAGTAACTTAGTTCCAATGACTTTTTGCTGCGGAAGCAATGACTGGCTCCTCAATTTTGGCCTTTAGGGAGATTTAAATCCAATTTTTTTCCATGGAAGTTACTGCTTCGTTAAGCTGCCGGTGTATTCGATAATGAATTGGGAAAAGCTTGTTACGCTCAATACAATTGCTAATACTCGTATGTAATAAATAAATACACTCTAGAAACTGCTTCCTCCGAAACTGTTGAATTTATTTTAATGGAATTACGGGTCATTCCATTCAACTAAATTCCACAGTATTTTGATAAAGACTTTTTAGCCAGAAAGACATAAATGTGATAAAACGAATTAATAGCGTTCTGAGGTTTGACAAAAAATTGCTTATTATTTTTTTTTAAAAAGAATTCCGTTTATAAACTGTTTCTTATTTAAAAACTGTGAGTTCGTCTGCGTAAAACAGTTGATATTTGAAAATATAGTGCTTTTTTAACAGTCACTGACAGGCGAGGTTATCGTTAAATGAGATGCTGGAGAATTCGTCTTCATGGCTTAATATTCCCTTTTCTGTTTCACAACTGCTGAACCAATAATCCAGTCTGTTTCCAACTCTATTGCCAGCTATGTTTGGATAAATCCTTTGAGAATGTGTACACTACTTCTAGAATTGCTCGGGAGGAGATTGCGAGAAATACGTCGGTTACCCTTATATACGTTCCTGGGCATAGGAACATAGATGACAACTGTACGGCTGACATATTTGCGAGATCTGGCGCTATCCTTAACTCAATTGAGTGCAGTTATGATATTGGCATCCCTCTCACTGATCGATAGAAGCTGCTATCACGGAAACTACATCTCATTGCAAAAGATAGCTGGAGAAAACGACTTCTGTAGACAGTGAAGAGGAGGAGGAGACTACCGAACGCCTTCTCTGCCATTGCCAGACTTTCGTGGACTTAGGGCGGAAGATGTGAAAAAAACCTGTCTCTACAAAGATGACGTGGGCAGAATCAACTATTTCGGCGACGGAAGAAAACCAAGAATATACAGAGTTCTTCAATATGAGGTGTTATTTTGAATAATCCGGTATTTCGGTAGCTGTCACTTTTGAAGCTTTTAGCCTTTGACATTTGACAAGTAGAAACTACGCGATTACTAAAAATGAAATTGAAATTATTAAAATTCACTACAAAAATGGTGAACATCTTGCAGTCACAGTTCGCAAAACGAAAAACTGTGTTATCTCTCGAAGAGGTGATTACAATTGGCCACTGAGATCTTGAGATTTAACACTTTGCGACTTCATCCTTTGGGGCCACGTGAAAGATAAGGTCTAGGTCCACAGCGCAGCATCGATTCAAGACCTCAAAGATAGAATTCGTGAGGCTATCGAGGACATAGGGCGATTTGGCTATGGAAAATTGCATGAAAAGGATATGGTCCTGTATGTGCGGTCGTGGTGGCCATTTGGCTGATGTTGTTTTTCATTATTAATTAATCTTTATTATGAAATAAACATCCGATCATTTATCTCAAAAATGACATTTTTTAATACCAAAATAACACCTCTTGCTGGAGATCCCTCTATTTTAATCGACGAAGGCTCTATGAAAATATCCCAAATGTAAAATGCCCCACAAAAAATGGAATATTTCCCAAGAAGATCTCGTACGAAATTGGGGGATTTTTTATAATGAAAAAAATGGGGAGTTTTTTTTTTATAATTTTTAAGAAATATTTTTTTTTCTTATATGGGTGAATAATCTTAAATGACTCCTTTCTGTGTCCGGCTGTTTAAAATTGTGTTGTATTAACTAATTTTTTTTATAAATATGTTCTAAGCAGCTTATTATATTTGTTAAAATAACCCACGTATTATTTTTTAAAATTTTTAATTTGTTAATATCGAAAAAAAGAAAACAGTACATGTAGTCTCAGTCCCGTGGCGTGTCCAAAACCGACGCAGCAAAATAAACCGTACTTATTATGTATGTAAATAATAATTGTAATTGCATTCAAATGAATTTATGCACTATCACTTCAAGTCACATATACTCTTTTTTTGATTTAATTAAATTAATTTTAAGAAATTATAAAAATCATTGACTTTTGTCCGGAACATTTTCTCTCAGTCCCGTGCCTGGTGTGGTTTTCTGCTTAAAAAAAAGGTAACGGCCGTTATGTTCAATTTGTAGTGTTTCTCTCGCGCTGAAGTATTGTTCTCTTCGAAGGTTCTCGAAGAAACTCTACTTCTATTTTAGTTTGCGAATTATTTTCGTCGGAGTGGTCGGAGACTGTCCCCTTTTTCGCAAAGAAAAGGAGTCATTTCAGATTATTCACCCATATAATGAAAATTCCCCCATTTTTTATATTTAACATTGACCACAACAACACATAAAAATGGGAGTATTTCATAATTTTTTTTAGGAAATATTTAATTTTTTGTTTTTCATATGAAATTGAACAATGAAATTTTACACATTTTTTTTTTGATTTTTTTGGGTATTTTTAAATAAGAAGTGAATCATGTATCGATGTCATAAAATGTGTTGAGATTGAGATTATCACATTTTAAAAATGGCCCCAATTCAGAAATGAAAAATCGCCCCAAAATGTTAAATTGAACAACACATAACTTTAAGGTGATTTTTCATATTTTGCCATCGTTCATTTTGAAATTGGGTTCATTTTTTGTAATCCGAACACATTATAAAACCTGAGTAAAAATATACAAGTCTCATATTCAAAAGTATCGACAAGTCAAAAGTGAACGTGTCTACCACCATTGGATGTAACATCTGATGAAATGTCATAATAGCAATCTCAAAATACCGAAAGTTATCGGAAAATATTGTATTAGACTTTTTTACAAAATGGACGGAATATAAGGCAGAGTTTTTTCTCGAAAATTGTATGTAGTTAAAGCTTTACTAAATATAAAGGGTGTTTTTTTATTGAGGTATAGAACTTCGAATTGAAATAAAACACAAGAAAATCGTTTTAATGTCCATCAATTTGGCTTTATTGGAAGGATAATTTTATGCCATTAATGTTTAAATATGATTTCGGGCATGTGGCCGCCGCGGCTGGCTCGAATAAAGCCAATTCTACAGGTCCAATTTTCAACCACTTGTTGGAACCACAACTCATCCACATTCATGCCATCCAATTCGGGAACAAAATAGTCGGTTATCATGGCTCTATACCGGTCTCCATTAACGGTAACTGACTCTCCAGCATTATTTCGGAAGAAGTATGGCCCAATGACTCCACCAGCCCATAGAGCACACCAAACAGTCAGTTTTTGTGGATGTAATGGCATAAAATGGACGGAGCTTGCGGTGAACTTCGCGAACTGAACCATTACTTTCGAAATAAATTTGCACGATTTGCAAGCGTTGTTCTTTTGTTAACCTGTTCATGATGAAATGGCAAACCAAACTAAATATTAATCACTTGACAGCTGACAAAATGGCCGCCAGTTAAAAAAGTGATGCCAACTTAAAGTTCTATACCCCAATAAAAAAACACCCTTTATAATTTCGGAAAAATTCGTTGAGCGAATTTATATAATTACACGATGTGTAATAATGTCAGATATTATTACACGAATTCTAAGGGCGCGGGATGGTACATTTGTACCAGAAGGGGAGTTGCCAGACTTCCAAGTTTTTCTCCAAATTTTTGTCTAGCTATAGCTTTACTAAATACAGAATCGCGTTGGTAATATTGATAATATTACACGGTTTATAAGGGGCGGGATGGTACATTTGTATGGGAGGTACCAGAAGAGAAGTTGCCAGACTTCCAAGCTGTTGTTGGACCCAAGTGAGATATGCTTTGGGCGGCTGCCAAATTAATCTAACCCCCCAAGATCACATTGAATTTATATTTAAAACTAAAAAAGTAAGACATTGTTGTATTTATGAGGAAACACATTTCATTAACCCTATTCGTACCAGGCAGGGACTTTGGGGCACTATAGAAATAATACTTGTATATGCACTTTATTTTACATTAGTCATTATCCCTCCATGCGTTTAAATTTCCTCCCTTAAATCGTTAAAAAAAACTTATATGAGAATTTCTTTTAAATTTTTGTTTTTATAAATCATTTTGCTTTCAACTAACGTTACCGTACGCTACAAATTGGGTTAAACGAATTCGATTAAATATTCTTAGGCCCCAAGTACTCAAACATTCGAGTGTTATGGCCTATGGTATGACCGAACATACTGAGGTAATAATATTCTGTTGCTTTTGTTCCCCCGGAAATTGTGTGAGACCCCGGTCAAGCAAGTCTGGCCCATTAATTAAAATGCCAGCATTTTTCTTTATCTCAATGCGAAAATTTAAATGCATTCGAAATCAATTCAATATATGCAACAACTTTCGATACATTCAACTTTCCGGCTGGGAAAAGTGGTTGGCAATTGAAAAGCATTTCACACGAGTGCACAAACCCTTGAAACAAAGAAATTGTAATGATCGCAACGTGCAGATTGAAACAAACAAACAAACAAAAAAAAAAATACAATGCAATAAACAAGTGAATGACCGACCGACCGACCGGCGTTATTTAATTGAAAAATTCACAAACGACACAAGTTTATAAGCAAACCGAAAACAAAAAAAATAGTTTGCATTTGCGGCCACCACCACCACTTGGCGTTGCACCCATTCCGAATTGTCCACAGCCAACGGTTGGGACACAATTCTGTTGACTGCAAGCAGCCGCATCAAGACCAGAACTCACATGCTCGAAATTGTATAGTGCAGTGGAAAATTTGTGACGGCGCGTCGTTATCGCCATCACAGCTCTGTAAGAAAAGCGGCGGCTCAAGATGAACTGGTTTCGTTAAACGTCGCCAACGACCCCTATCTCAGACACCAACACATACTTACTCTCCCTCTAATACCAAAGAAAACTCTTGAACAACAACACAGTGTAGTAACTGTTAAATGAAAGGAAAAGTTGTTTGCTACTTTTCTTGTTATCACGATTTAGTACAGCGACTGCAGTCGCAGCAACAACTTGTACTTGTGCGGCACAAACTACAAATTAAGAAACTGTGCAACAACGCTTTGGAAAAGCTGTAGGCTTTTCCAGCCATCACCACGATAGCCGCGTGTATGCAGTATGCACTCAGTCTGTCCGTCCGTCCGCAAAGTGT
This sequence comes from Hydrotaea cyrtoneurina, assembly GCA_958296145.1. Lineage (NCBI taxonomy): Eukaryota > Metazoa > Arthropoda > Insecta > Diptera > Muscidae > Hydrotaea > Hydrotaea cyrtoneurina. The sequence continues at coordinate 38,068,731 of OY282515.1, read as the reverse complement.
AACTTAAGACTATTGCCCAATATTTGCACCCCCCCCCCCCCCTCTTTCTTTCTCCCCCAAACGGGCCACCACGCTAGTAAAAAAAAAATATGGGTTAACGACATTTGTAAACGGTGACGGGTCCACCACGGCAGCGGCGACAGTGGTTTCAAACCAAAAAAAGGCTACTCGACTAACAAGGGGAGAATAGTGTTTGGTCTTAGGGAAATTGTTGACATGGATGGAGTCGTTTGTACTTAGAGTCCCCGAAAATTATTTACACATTTTTTAATTATATTTTTGTGTCTAAGCGCCCCGGTAGGCGAGTTGGTAGCGTGCTTGCCTATCAGCGTGGGGGTTGTGGGTTCGATTCCTACCGGAGGCTTTGGTCTGTCGCTGCAAACATCTAAACATAAGGTCTGTGTCACCAGGTTTACCCTTGGACCCAAAAATTAGAATATAAATTTACTTTGTATTGTAATTAATAATAAATAAATAAATTTTTGAGTCTAGTCTGCACAAACTCAGCTTATTGCAGAGGTGGACATCACAGCAGGACTAGAAAGGTAAAAAATCGTTCAAAATTGTAATGGAGTACAAATTTTTCATTATTCGGATTTCAAAGACATGGACGCCAGTGATCCTACCTCAGGTTTTTCTGTGGATATTTTGTCAGTTTTTTCCCCCTACAATTGAAAAGTTACACAAATCAGGCAGTCAACGACAAGATATTTGTAGAGAAAGATGAGACTATTACAGAAATGTACAGCAGATTGCATTAGTAACTCGAAAGATATTTGCTTTTTTTTTTGGATGTTGAACTGAACACGCATTTTTGTGTTCTTTGGTTAATAAAAAAGTGTAACCCTACGTAGAGATTTTGAGTTTGTCTGTCAACGTGTTGCCAGCGATGAGTGGGAAAATGTCTTCCCTGTTGCACTCTCTGCAGTCAACGGTGGTGAATGTGGCCACGTAAAACAGCTGATTATTTGAAAAACACTCAAACCAAATTAAACGAGTACCTGCGGAATGTGAGCCCAAACGACGTCGCCCAACAGGTGTGTATGGAACATTTTTAAACTAAACTGTTTTCCAACATGAGGTGTTATTTTGACTCACCCGGTATTTGGGCAGCTGTAACTTTTGAAGCTTTTATTCTTCGACTTTTGACAAGTAGAAACTACGCCCTTACTAAAAATGGAACGATACACGCCTCAACAACGCATTGAAATTATTAAAACTCACTACAAAAATGGTGAAAATCTTGCAGTCACAGTTTGGAAAGATAAAGCATTTTTGGGTCGCTGTCGTAAAAAATAAATATTTTTTGAGATCCGTTTTTGTACACAAGAAATTTTTCAAAGTCTAAGCCCTGCATACAGTAAACTGTAGGAGAATACCACAATATGAACTAATATTTTATTTAATTAATATTAGTTCATATTCATGAAAAAGGTCGAATACAAAGATATACACTCAATTACAACAACAATTTAAAGACATTTCTCATAACAAAGATCGGTAAAGCTGCTTTAAATTTTTATAAATACGGATTTTATAATTTAGACAAAACAAGTGGACAAATAGTAAGTTCGGCCGGGCCGAATCTTATATACCCTCCATCATGGATGTCCATGTTTGTCAGGGGCCGGTTTTTGGGCCGCTGGTGACCCTATGGTCCCAGGAATCCGATAACAAATTGTATCCAAATCATGAAAATCGCCGCATATTTGGATTCGTGAGAAAATTTCGTTGCATTTCGATACACATATGTCCATGTTTGTCAAGGGACGATTTTTGGGCCGCTGGTGACCCGATAGTCCCAGAAACCGGATCAAAAAATTTAGGCAAATCATGAAAATAAAGGCATATTGGGGTTCGTGAGTAAATTTCGTTGCACTTCGATACCCATATGCGCATGTTTATCATGGGCCCTTTTTTGGGCCCCAAGGGTCCACGGAACCCATGAGCACGCCCATTTTTGGGATTTTTTTCCCCATCTATAAATTATATAAACTTAGAACAATTTTACCAAAAAAAAATCAGATGCAGTGAAAAAAAATATTTGAAAAATTTGATTATGGCCGGAATATATTTAGTCCCGTAAAGGGGAACTTTTTCCCCTTTGGTCCGATATTGCCCATTCTCGAACTTAACCTGCTTATGGGCAAAAAAACATCTTCCTACAAAATTTCATTACTGTTCGACTCCGACTTCAGCATTTTTAAATAGCTCGACACAAAATTTCGAAAATTGTATTTCCCTTCACTATTCCGACAGTCTATATTACACTGTAATAAAGTTAATATAATGAAAAATATTTAAAATTTTAAAAAATATTAACAGATTAACTTGTTTTCAATACATTTTATTTATTTTATGGAAAATGTAAGTAACTAAAACTCGGAGTCGTAGTCGAGAAATGTTTTGACTACAGACTTCCACTCCGGGCAAATTTGTTAGATTCGACAGCCCTGGATTCAACTTTGGTTTTATCTGCCAAATTTTGTCGAGATCTGATTTAGTTTGGGCCGGGAACCTTTCTGGAATCACTGAGTTGTGCACGATATAATTTCTATACTCGCCGATTGAAGCCGGCACCCAAAGTTGCTGCTGCTTCAAGTTGGGCTTTTCTAGAGAAATTTTACATGACTTAAAAATTACATTCAGTGAAAAGTGTGTGGTGGTCTTACCAGGATACGAATCGGGGTTTGCTTTGTGATAGTCGCCCAGAAAGTTCTCCAAAGTCTTCAAAGTTCTCATTATTTACAAAAAATGCTTTGTTAAGAAATTGTGGGTCTACAGAAAACGTTGTGATTCGGTGTCTGTCAAATTGTATAGAGTTCGCATCGATTGAATGCCAAATCGGAAGAATCCTTTTCAGAAGGCGATTGGTCTCTTCTGAAATACTGCATGAAGTTGCTTAGCATTGGAATAGGCTGATCGGCGAATATCGCAATCTAAAGATCGATGACTGATCACCCAGGCCTTTGTGAAATGTCATTAAATTCCGATCAATTCGTTACAAATGCCACATTTATTTCAAATAACATTTTCCAGTTTCCCCTCTAAGCGCACTGTGCCCCCTTGTTTTACCGCCGTGGGCGAATATTAATCATACAGCCTAGTGATGGTGGTGTAGTTGTTGTTATTATTATTGTGCTATACACAATTTGAAATGAAGTGGACTTTCATCGTCGGCCGTTATTATTCGATTTGGCCAGTTTCGGTGTCTACCGGAGACCTGGACACTTGTACTGTGGCCGGTGCACTGCAGACACAGCAGTCATTGAACACTGAATGTGTGTGTGTATGTACTTTCAATGAAAGTGAAATTTATTCGTGAATTTCAGTGTTTCTTTGGATTAGATTCACCGGCGAAAATATTCAACATTTTGTCATCTAACAAACCAAAAAAAATTAAAAAAAAAAAAAAATAGAAACACAAAAACGCTAAAAACAAGACACTTGTTCGAGTGTGGCATAATTATGCCTCAACGTCTGAACATCTGCTGCATGCCCCCGTCCACTGCTTTTCATAGTCATGGCTGATGAGGATTGGGGGGAGTCCGGCCGACAGATGCCGCATGTGATGATCAATAATAATATCGATTTATTATCATTTTCGATAATCAACAAAATGGGAAAAATTTGCATTGCACCTTCGGTGTTATGGCAATTTTGAGAATTGATTTATTCGCAACATGTGGCCAGATGGATGTCGATGGCACATTCGATTTAATTGACGTGCTGAAATTAACTCTGCACTTTATGGCATTTAATAGCAGACGGCACATTCCCCTCACAGGGCGAGAAAATTCGTCGAGGTGAAGAGAGAGAGATACTCTGGTGCCAGCAAAGAGAATTTAGAATTTTAATTTAGGACTGAAGTGATGGAAAAGTGTCACTTGAAGGATTGCAAAATGTGAAAAGTCCATAGGTGACAAGGCTGCAATAATCATTCGAAAACTACTGTGGCCATGTTTAAACAACTCATTGTTAGCGCATTTTTTAAATGATACAGCCACTACCAAAGCGATGGATATATTCATCTCATCATCTGGACCAAACATTGTCCACTCCCCCCTTTATAAGAAAACCGTTCCTTATATCAAACAGCCTTGATCGTCATCACCATAAGACTCACATTTGTCAGAAGATATTTTCACTTGTAATCCATTGACTTTAAGGTTTGTTTCATAACGAGTTAATTATTTAATAAGAAATTCCCCATGGTAATCCCCCCGTAAATGTTCGAATACACTTTAATTTGTTGCTCGTTTCTTTGTGTCATTCAATCATGCCTAAAATGATTTATCAAAACGAAAAAAAACCACAAAATGAAAAAAAATAAATAAAAATAGTTTTTTAATCTCTGATTGACAGACAGCTCGTGAACGATGTCAATGTCATACACGTCAAGCGACAAGTCTTCGACAATTGGAGTGTTTCGGAGGCTTTTGCCATTATTAACTAATATTTTATTAAGTATAAATTTCAACAAGTTGTGTTCATGTCTATTTGGCTGACCATGAATGGGAACTGGCCGGGGAGTGTAACTAGAAGTGATTTCTGTTCGGATTGGACTGTAGGAGGTATCGTGACAACAACGAAAAGGTTGTGTGTGGAGAGGTTTGCCAGTGAATATTGTAGAATATTGTAAAATAAGTCTACAAAATTTCAATGAGATTTATTGAGAAAATAGGAAAAATTGAGATAAGACTGATTTTTGGGTCAATTTATTTTCTATTCTGCAAATAAAAATGTTTTATTCCTTTCTTTAAAGTGTTCCATGATATTTATTTGCTATGAAGGCAACCCAAGGTATACATAACCCATTTCGGAAGCTACCTCGCTTCATCATCGGTAGCCTTTGCAGTGCGTCTTACTACAATTATTGCAACAGTTGTTAGCGTTTAAACGAGAATTACTCTATGTAAAATTTTCCAAAAAAATTAAGAATTCCCCAAATAAATTAAAAATCCCCAAGCCCAATATGAAAATGTTCCCAAAAATTCATAAAAAACTAACAAACAATTAATGGACAATTACCGAATGCAACATCCCCCAAATATTAAGTTATGAAAATATCCAAAAAAAAAAAAATAAAAAATATTTAAAAATTTGCCCCAAAAACAAAAAATGAAATGTTACCTAAAAATTACACCGTGTTACAAAAAATATATTTTTTTCTGTCCTATGAACCAAATGCACATATTCGGAAAGAGGGGAAAAAATAGAAATACACGTGTATCGGCGATTTTCATGTACACGTCAGAATTTTTTTTTTAAGTTTGAAGTATAAAGCTCGTAGTGGCCTGTGTGAAAGCCTTTCGACCGATTTTTAACCCATTTTCAGTGATCCAATCGAGCTGATTTTTGGCAGGCGTCACGTCAAATTTTTTAAAAACAATTTTTATCAATTCTCAGATTTTCCCCAATTTTTACTAGTTTTGAAAAACAAATATTTTTTTCACTTTTCTTAGCATAACTTGAAGAGACTCCAAATTTTTAAACTACTTAAGCGTTACGAAAAAAAAAATGTTTTTTGAACTGATACCTTAAAAAAAAAACGATGACCATTTTAAAAAAAAATTTAGGAAAATCTGAGAATTGATAAAAATCTATTTTTTAAAAAATTTTACGTGATACACACATTTCCACTAGTCTGCCTGCCAAAAATCAGCTCGATTGGATCACTGAAAAAGGGTTAAAAATCGGTCCAAAGGCTTTCACACAGGCCACTACGAGCATTATACTTCAAACTTAAAAAAAAAAAATTCTGACGTGTGCATGAAAATCGCCGATAAACGTGTATTTTTATTTTTTTCCCCTCTTTCCGAAAAAGTAAATTTGGTTCATAGGACAGAATGTGTGTAACACGGTGTTATGAAAATTTTTCTAAATTTTTTTGTGTTATTTTTTCAATGAGCCCAAAAATTTTGTTGTTAAATAGCAACAACCGCTTTAAACTAACCCACTCTTTCATATTATGTTTTCTTGTGCACGATTGATCTAAAATAATCTTCAATTCGATGCCATAAAAATAAGTTAAGTCAAAAAAATCGCTTACTCGAAAATTAATAGTTTTTATCTTCGACCCTTAGGTAAATTCTGGTAATCGTCGCCTTTTCTTTCGTCTCGTGTTACTCTTGGGATCGCATTTGTGTCTGCTGCCATCATTGGGTCTTTATTGCCAACGAAATTTTGATGAATAATTTCACAAAATTCTGAAGCATCAGATCTACCGCCATGGGAATATTGTCTGTAGGCCCATGGCCAAGATCGAGTTCATTCAAATAAACTCAAATCCGTATTGAACCTTTTAATGGCAAACATTGGTCAGAGGTCCTAACGAAGAGGGAAAGGTCCTTCGGAGACTCAAAAATCCCAGGAAGAGTTTGGCTCGTCCAGCTGTTGCCATCTCAAGTGATAAAGTTCAACATATCGTTAAGTTTTCAACACCTAACTAAGAGGGTATATTCGCTCAGCCAGAAAATATGCGAATTGGCTCCTGAAATGCTGACAACAATGTCCATTTTAACAAATTAGCATCAAATATTTATTTATTTTTCCATATCGGAAACATTCACTTGTTTGTAGGTTATAAATATTAATTATATATGCATACATTTTTGTGTTACTTTTTATTTATTATTTTCAAATTGTTAATTTCTATATATCAATTCATCGTATTCTCTCGGTAATTGCAAAGAGGCAAACAAGCTTCAAATACAGACTTATTCGCACTCAAATGTTGTGCTTTGTTGAATTTATTAAGTTTATTGCGTAGTTTTTCTCAAACACATTAATACTTCAGCCCAAATACATAATAATAATTGCAAATGAGTTATATTTGCAGGCAAATAAACTTTCTTTTGATGCAAATAAGCTTTACTTTATTCAACCTCCAAACATGCGAATTACTTGTGTGTAAACATTTAAAAAATACTGATTTTTTAGCGGCCAGGGTTTAGTTGGTATGAGTGAGGACGTTGGTAGCCCCATTTTTTATTAACTGAATAAAAATGCACTCATTGCCAATCAACAATAATTTTAGTTCGGGGCAATTCATTAGAAAAACTGATTTATTCATGTGTAACCTCATTAATGTGTGTTTTTTTTTTAGTTTAAGAATGATTTCCACATACAACCACAATGTCCGTTCTAACGAAAGTGAACTCGTACCGCGACTTTTAGATTTCCTCCACTTTCGTTGGAGGCGATGACGTCGTTTCTGTCGTTTCACAAAAGCCATATTACGCAATGACTACAAATACAATGTCAATTCATTGTTACCATTTGATAGCTCCAAATTGTTGGTCGTAAAACATTGACAACGACAACAATTGCTGTTGTCTGTCCCGGCATGCATACGGGCGCACATTTGCAAAATGTTTTTGTGGGGAAAAAAGTCCGAAACGGCAGGAGGTGCGGGGTCGTTTTAGTCATTTTTGCTGGCTTTTCGGTGTGTGTTATAATTTTATTAAAATTATGTTTGCAACGTTTTCAATAGGAACGTGACCAGTTTCCGAAAGTGAATTGTGTTTGAAAAAGTTCTTTAAAATTCTAGAGTTTGAACGATATTTTACAGAGTACCACTCCAAATATACGAACTTAGCGATGCGGGAGGCAGGGCCAAGGCATAGGGAATGCAATGGCCCGAGACAGAGCGGCACACAGACGACAATACAATCTTGTAATTGTATCATTTAACAACAACGAGTCGTAATGAATTTCAATTAAAGTTTTGCTTGCAAAAATGTGCTGAAATATCTTCATTGGCTTTAATTGACTACAAGAGTTAATAAAGTTAAGACAGGTGAGAAATGAATGAAACCACATCAGCGTCAATAACAAAAATCATTGAATAATGCGCGGTATGTGTCGTCCGTTGGTTGGTTGGTCGGTCGGTCGGTCAGTTGGTGTTGTGGAATAATATTAAAATTATTTAATATTTTTTTGGAATCACTTCCAGCTATGTTCATTCATTCATTTATTCATTTGATAAACATGAATGTGGTTAAATTGTATTTTTAATCCAAACATGTTTGCAGTTATTCGTTATTAACCCATTTAAATGTCTGTTAGGGTAGGACATATTGGAATAGTCAGGCAAATGTTATTCATCAATTAATGTTGATATGTGTATAATCAAATGGGAGGATAATTTGATTTCATTTAATTGACAGCTATCGGACGACTTTCAATTGAAACGGCTCAATCCTCCTATCAGAAAATGCTATAAATTTTGCGATTGGCCCCTAATGTCAGTGGCCGCTCTGGCGGCGGCTATTTACATAACATCATATTCTCGACTTGATGTAAAAAAAAATTAAAAGACCAAATAAAAATAATCCACAAGAAGAATCAAAGTTTTTCATTTTTTTTTTAATTTAAACTATCAACAACGTCGTGTCTTTGGTGATCGGATCCTTGGAATGCATGAAAATGATCCGGAACTCCATCGAAAAATCATATTAACTGATAATGCCCATTTTCATCTTGGGCTACGTCAATAATTGTCGCATCTGGGGCTCGGAAAAGTCAAGAGTTATTGTTGAGTAGCCTCTCCATCCTCAACGTGTGACTGTTTGGTGCGGTTTATGGTCCGATGGGGTCATTGGACCATACTTTTTGTGATTTAACACCTTGCGGATTAACGGCATTCCTTCCTCTTTATTACATCGTGTTACAGACATTCTGTCCTAGGAACCAAATTTACTTTTTCGGAAAGGGGATACAAAATAAAAATACACATGTATCGGCGATTTTTAGGTACACGTCAGAATTTTTTTTTGAAGTTTGAAGTATGAAGCTCGTAATGGCGTGTGTGAAAGCCTTTCGACCGATTTTTAACCCTTTTTCAGTGATCCAATCGAGCTGATTTTTTTTTAAAATCAAATCTTTTTAAAAATACGATTTTTATCAATTCTCAGATTTTCCTAAATTTTTTTTTCTGACGTGTACATGAAAATCGCCGATACACGTGTATTTTTATTTTTTTTTCCGAATATGTGCATTTGGTTCATAGAACAGAAAAAAAACTATTTTTTGTAACACGGTGTTATGAAAGAAACATCCGATAATTTATATCCCGAAATGACAATATTTCTTTGAATACCAAATTAACAATTCCTGTTGGAAAACCCTATATTTTGTTCATAAAACGTAATACATGGGTTTCCATTGGGTTTGCTACTCCTACTTTGTGTCGATGCGTTTGTAACCCTGTGTGTCCTATAGCGATACCTACACGATGAAATAAATGACCATTTTAGCAAATTTCAGCAAACAAATTAGCATCAAACACATATACAGTTTTCCGTACCACAAACATTAACTTGCTTGGGGGTGATAAATATGAAATATATACTTTTTTGCGTTACTTTTTATTTATTATTTTCAATTTGTGAATCTCTATATATGAATTCATCGTATTCTCTCGGTTATTGATTTTATTTTAAAGAGCGTAAATGCAAAAAAAAAAATGCGAAAACAGCTGCAAATACACACTTATTCGCACTCAAATGTTGTGCTTTGTTGAATTTAATAAGTTCGTTGTATGTTTTTACCAAACACGCTATTGCTTAGACACAAATATGTAATATTAATAGCAAATACATGATATTTACATCCAAATAAGTTGTGTGTAGAAAGAAAATACATTTTTTTTGCTACACAGTCCAAACACGCGAATTACTTGTGTGCAAACATTAAAAAATACAGATTTTTTTACCGTGTATAATCTTAATAGTTTCTATTTTGCTTCATTTCATCAAGGTGTTGGTTTTATTGTCGTTTGGTTCACAACACATGATTCTTGTCGTTTTCCCTATACCATAGCTTAAGATGGGCGTTAGAAGTCCATCTTTTTAGTCAATAGGTCGTATCTTTCGGTTTGTTGTTTGTAAATCCCTGGCTTGTGTGGTCAACTCATTTGCTTTCTCGCCTTCTTTTATACCGTGTCATATCTAGAATCTTCTTAATATATATTTACCCTCGAAACTGATTCACTGATTCACTGACTCGTCACGCAGTACGTAGGAATTTAAATAGGCATTCTATAATTTTCTATAAATAATAATAATAATAAAAATAATATTTTTTTTTTGTACAGAAATTGTGTTTTCCCCAATTTTTTTTTTTACAAAATTTTTTTTTTACAAATTTTTTTCTTACAAATTTTTTTTTCAACAAAAAATTTTTTTTTCAACAAAAATTTTGTTTTTCAACAGAATTTTTTTTTTCTACAAAATTTTTTTTTTCGGGAAAAAATTTTTTTTTCAACAAAAATTTTTTTTTTCAATAAACAATTTTTTTTTCAACAAAAATTTTTTTTTTCAACAAAATTTTTTTTTTTTCAACAAAATTTGTTTTTCCATGTTTCAACGGGCGCCATAGTCGCATTACAACTTACTAGTAAGAGATAATCGCCATTTTACAATGTAAATCCGTACTTGATTTTACCGTTCTAGACGAATTTGGCTTGATAGCCAGAATATTTACATTTGTCGGTCTGGTGTTAGCTCTAAGCCAGCTCACACACTCTGTAATTGCACGGACTTTCGCCTTTAAGACCGTGTTATGATGGGTTTCCGATTCTTCGATATAAAGTCCCAGTCCCACCTTTTCCCCTTGTTTCCAGCGGGTGTCTACGCTAGGGTTCCTGTCTGGTATCAGCGTCTCATCCTCAACAACTACCCATGTTTTGGGTATTCTATCGGATACTGATGCTATGTCAGTTGAATTTCCTCAACTATTTGCGACTGTGCAAGGGTTAAGTGGCGACCATCTTGTATGCAAACGCATAAATAATTTAATTATCCAACAATTATATACAATTAAAAATAGCAGACTTTATTATTAACAGCAACCAAACAAAAAGTTACAAAAAAAGGACACAAATTAAAATGTCTACATAGTCGTCCGCACAGGTTCCGATGTCGTGAGGCGTTCATCATCGACCTACATACCTACGGACCGAGACAAAGGGGATCACGAGAAGAATGGGAATTTCGCTTCATTATCACATTCAAAAATCGTTATAATATCATAATTTTTGATAATAAATTGGGTGTGGCATTACACGCTGAAAAATCTGTATTTTTTTTATTGTTTACACACAATTTATTTTATTTTTTTTTTTTTTTTTATTGTTTGCTACTAGTATTACATATTTGTGTATAAGCAACAGCGTGTTTGGGAAAAACAGACAACGAACTTATTAAATTCAACAAATTACAATATTTGAGTAAAACGCGTGTTTGGACTTTGTGGCAAGAAAAGCTTATTTCGTCCTACACAAAACTAATCTTCTTCTTCTTAATATATATTTACCCTCGACTCTGATTCACTGATACACTGATCCACTGACTCTGTCACGCAGTACGTAGGAATTTAAATAGGCATTCTATAATTTTCTATAAATAATAATAATAAAAAAAAAATATTTTTTTTTTGTACAGAAATTGTGGTTTCCCCAAAATTTTTTTTACCAAAAATTTTTTTTTTTACAAAATTTTTTTTTACAAATTTTTTTTTTTCCACATTTTTTTTTCCAGAAAAATTTTTTTTTCAACAAAAAATTTTTTTTTCAAAAAAAATTTTTTTTTCAACAAAAATTTTTTTTCAACAAAAAAAAATTTTTTCAACAAAATTTTTTTTTTTCCACAAAATTTTTTTTTTTCCATATTTCAAAGGGCGCCATAGGCGCATTACAACTTACTAGTATAATATATTTGCTATTAATATTACGTATTTGCGTATAAGCAATAGCGTGTTTCAACGCAATTGCTTCCACTGAATTGCCGAACAAATTTGATCACTCCACGCAACCAACACCCTATCCGCAACATATGCAAACGATGATAACCGCATCGTACGACACATCAAGACAGAGATTTCCATTGGATAAGGACACAGTCCCAGTCCGACCCTCAAAAGGGCGGCTGCCGTCCATGCATTCTGTTCGCTCAGCCAGATGGTCCGCCAGAATGAGATTGTTTTCCTGAATGAATTAATGTTATGAATGGAATGCACGAAACTACAATGTCCCGATTCGAGTGATTTATGAACAATCCACGGCAATAACACTGTGCTTGTCTGTTTGTCCACTCGCCCGGCGCTGTCGTCCTTTATCCTGGCCGCACCATCGCCACCACAGTACATTATGAGGTTTGGCATTGTGTGCATGGGACAGATATGCGCAAGTTTGTGGATCTGCCCGATACATGTTACATTTTAATGAGTTTTTTATTTAACTCTTGTCGGTTTATGTTTGCAGCATCAACTTCAGTTACTGATGATGTCGGTGATTGCTATGATAATGATGATGCTCCAGCTCCAGCTTCTTGCTCTTGCTCCTGCTCCCGATGCAGCTGACGAAGGGTTGTTTAAGTGAATTTTCATTTAAAAAAAAACACACACATTCACAACGAAGGTGAATTAATATCAACAACAACAACAGAACATGTGGGCGAATATGGTCCACATATTGCACATATTTGTCCAGGTCATGTGTCGCACTTTATATTTTATTGGAAATATTTTAAAATTGATTTTCGAAAAATGCTCAAATATTTTATTAACCCTAGAGGTTTTTTTTTTTTTAAATAAAACACACATTTTTTCACAATTGAGCAACCAACCAACACCTGACAGAGATTTTTTACCGCAACCATAAAAAAAATGTGAGAAGGCACAAAAGAAACAGCGGCTGCGGCACAAAAATGTAAAGTGATGGAGTTTTCAATTCTTATAATTTAAATGGGGAGTTGTTCAATTTCTTACCAAAAAATGTAATCGTATGAAGTGTATTATCTTCAAAATCAATAAGTTTACCTGAAATAGAAGAAAAAATAGAATTATTTATTTATTTATTAATTAATTACAATACAAAGTAAATTTATATTTTAATTTTGGGTCCAAGGGTATACCGGGTGACAAAGACCATTTGGCTTGATTTTTGCAGCGACAGACCAAAGCCTCTGGTGGGAATCGAACCCACAACCCCCACGCTGATAGGCAAGCACGCTACCAACTCGCCTAACGGGGCGCTTAAAAATAGAATTAATTTATTCGTTTTAACTTTGTATTTTTTGTAATTTCAAATATTTTTTTGTAAATATTACAGAAGTGGACAAGAATATTAAAATCAAAATTCAGCAACGGTCAATTATTTTGTATATGACGTACAACGAATTCTGATCTATCCCTCTATTACCTTCATATGGCTCTTAAATTTCATTTACCTTCTGGGTTTTATCTTGCGATTTCCAACAAATATTTCGGTGTTTCTCACTTTATTTTTTATTAATATGAATATGAGGGTTTTTCCAGTGAAAGAAGCCTTTCCAACAATTGAACAATTTTTTTTTTGTAATTTTTATTACAATTAATTATTTATTACGGGGCCAAAGACCGAAAGCATAATTTGTATATTCACGGACCAGAACCTAAGGCCTGCTCAGGGGAAGTCGTCGGAATTAAAGAGAATGAATGATCACATGGTTCAAGAGTACATAAAAAACGTATTATTATAAAAAAATTGAATTGTTTATAAAAAAACAAACAAAACAGAAAACTTTATTATCAAAATTATAATCTGAACACTTCATTTGAGATACCATACTTTTTTATCATATTTATAAAGTGGTGATTTTTTCGGCATTTGATTTTTGAAAATTGATGAAAATACAAAATTTTAATATTTATTTGCATCGATAAATCAATAAATCATTTAAAATAATATAAAAATTATAATCACCTAAAATTTGGAGCGATTCATCATACTTTAATTTTTTTATAACAGCCTTAGCCACTATGCCAAACGACAACGTTCGCACGCTTTCTAAACGACATAATGTGGCAAGGAATGCTGTGACCCAAAAGGATGCTGTGACCAATAGAACATTGTTCATGTGCATACATCGATACGAATCTATATGGTTTTGTATCAAATTCCCTTTACATACATTCTAATACAACTCTTCCTCATTCGCTAAGGAATTCCGCCGACAATCTAATAATAATAGACGTCGACTGAGATTCTCAGAAACTGTACTTCATTGTACTCGGTAACGATTTCCAGTAAAATAGTGCATTGCGTTCGTTTTCATCAAAAGAAATAATAATGAACACACATACTAATGCAAACAGGATGAAACTCCAGAGAAGACAATAAGAAACCAAAACCTAATATGTCTGGTCACAAGATATCACAACATCAAGTCTAATTACAGATTTTCGGTGAAATTACTAATGATGTTGACAATTTCTAGAATTTTAAAACATATTCTTTGTGGGTGGATGTCGCAAAAAAGTACGAGTAAAGGCAATTTTAATGATTATGGCTTCATTCGACAATAACAACTTTACAGGACGACGAATTCAAAGTTTATTTGGAATTTTTCCAAGTCCTCACAATTATCGTAGAATTAAAGAGCACGGCTGAGTTCGAATTCGGTTAAGCGCAAATAAAAATCAAGAAATTTGATTCACTTATGCGGGATTTTCAATAAAAAAAAAGGACTTCAGAAGTTCTCCGTCTGTTCCTTCATGGACTATTAAGAGAAACAAGTCAACAGTGTAGATGTAACTTGCCTTAAAAGGTCTCTCTCTCTCGTGCTTCTGCCACCACCTTTAAACTACCAGTCTGGATGAATTTCCATAAAAAGTTAAGTCGTTTAATTTTGAAAATTGTGCACACACCGTCTCTCATTGGCTGCGTGGGCGTTCTGGTGTTAGAATTAACAGTTTGTGTGTGTGTGTGCGCCATTTAATATTCCAACACCTTTTTGGTTTGGCACCTGCCCACTCAAAACACTGGCAGTTGTTGTAATTGAACATGCAACGCAACACTGCGCCATGGCATGCATCCATTATTGAGACAGTGCGGCATGCTAGCTGCATCATTCATTAATTAAATCAAAGCTTTTGTTTTTTGTTCCGAAAGGAATGCTGTTGTTATTTTTAGATTTACTATTATCATTGTTTGGTGCAACGAAATGCTCGCACGCATGTTCTGATTCAAATGCAGCTCAAACAGTTTGTAACCACATTTCATGTCATGGAAGTTGCACAGACACACAGCGGTGTTTTTTGTAAACAGTGATCATCAGTAATAATCATCCACTTGATGTTGCAGGCAATCTTCAGCAATCGTATCCGCGTGGTGTTTTCAGGGGAGAGAGATGGAAAAACATTGGAAAAGTTGCATGCTGGAAAAGGGCATTCTCACGATGGTATTTGAAATATCGATATTTAATATAAAACCTTTGCTGCTGAGGTTTGGCAAGCGATTTTCGATGTCAATTCCCAGTCGGTCCGGCCATTTTAATTAATATAGAAGGGAGACTTCATGATACCACCTGTGAGTTATCAGGTGGCCACATTTATCCCTGCAGGTATTTAAACTACAGTAAACCGGACACCTGATTCAGAGTGTCTATGAAAAATGTTCCAAATAAAGAAGAATTCCCAAAAAAAAAATCTCATATAAAATTGTAAATTTTTCATTATGAAAAATTTTGAAAAAAAAATTGGGGAGTTTTTGCGTAATTTTTTTGGTAATATTTAATTTTTCGTTTTGTTTGAAGCAGCAAAAAATTTTCCACTTTTTTAATTTTGGGAATATTTTGAAAACAAATATTTTCAAAATCATTTTTCGATTCAATGAAAATTTACACGAATTCAAACAAAAAATTCATTGAAAAAACTGTGATAAAACAATTTGTCAACTTAAAGAAAATATTCGTATACTGTTTATCGGAAATATCTTTGATGAAGAAAGTTTCATATATAGAAAAAAATTTGTATGTCGTTCATTAAAAATATTTTTGATGAAATCATTCACATTCAACAGAATAATTTGTAGGTTGTTTATCAAAAATATTTTCGATGAAAAAATTCGCATATCTACAAAAAAAAATTGTAAATTTTATAAATTAGATAACCAATAATATAAAATTTTTTGTCGATTCAATTTATCAAATTTCTTTCAACATTTGATAACATTTTTCGTAAATATGCTAAAAATATTAAAACGAAATTTGAAAAAATTCATTAAAAATATCCAAATATTTGATGAATTGTTTTGTTGATACATTTCATCAAACTTCGTTTCAATATTTGACAAATTTTTTAGCATATTAACGAAAAGTTTCATTGAGAAGTGAAGAAATTCTTGTACAAATATTTTCATTGAAATTTTTTGGTTGTCTTTTTTTGTCTGTGTATATAGCGAGCGTCTCCGTGTAATTTTTTTTATCACAATTATCACAGTTGAAAAATTGTCCCAAATCGTAAATGAAAAATCGGCCGAAAATGTAACATTGACCACAACAACACGTAAATTTGGGATGATTTTTCCAATTTTGTAATTAGAGTCGTAACCCCAACAAATTTTTAAAAAACAGGTGCGATTTTTCAGAATTTTGATTTTTTTTTTTGTTACAAAATACACTGTTTCCAAATAACGAATATGTATTTTTGTATTTTTGGACTATTTTTAATTATATTTTGGAAAAATTTTCATAGCGGACTATTGGGGAGATTTTTCATTTTTTTTGGGGCATTTTCATTTGAGGTATTTTTTTTGGAACCGATTCTGAGGCAGGTGAAACTTCTTAATACTGCTGGTATCACGTACTGCTGGTCAGACATAAAGGGTGCTTCCGATACAATAGAATTTTCTATATCATTGTAAATTTAAATTTTTATTTTTTAATATTCTCGGATTACGAGCGTTGGACAATTTTCTATCGAATTTCAACAACATGGAGCTTAAGTCTTTTTCACGGTAAGGACTCGATATGTTTTTACGATCTCAATGAAATATTACACATCTTTTCCCATTACAAAATCTGTTCTTTCACTATTGCTGTGCCATACATCACCCCCACCCCCACCATAATATCGTATCACTCTGTGTGGCACAACCATCTCCGAATTCTATGGCGACATGCCACAGCACCAACCATTCCATGACATGCCAACCCGCGTAATCTATCGTGAGATTCAAAAAATGAAGTAGGAAAAAACAAACTCTGTCTTAACTCGAACGACTGAGCACAATTATTACAATCATAAATGGAGAAATAAAATGAAGTTTTCAACTGTGGCATGAACGGAATAGAACACAAATACTGCAGAAAAACAAAAAAAAAAAAAAACATACTCTGAACGATAATATTTCATTTTGTCCCCCCTCGTTCGTTACTTTACATTTGAATAATTTGCATAACGATTGCTGGAGTAAGATTGAAATGAAATACGCTCAAGTGGAGCGAGCAAATCATTATTACAATATTTTTCATTTGTGTTTGAGAAAATACAGGGTGTTTCATAGAATCTAGGGCATTGGAGAGAGTGGAATAGAAAATAAATGTTGCCGAAAAAATGGCATACCAAATTTGGGAATTTTTTGTTAAAGGTCATATTTTGATTTGGAAAATTTTTTATATTAAAAAAAAGCAAAAATTTTAAAATTAAAATTTTTTTCTATTTTTCAAATTGAGAAATCTCCAATATTATTGGGGAATAGCAAATGTTTTAATACAGAACACATTTGGAAACGTACGTTGTAGGGCCAAAGAAAAATGTGGAATTTTTCATAAATTATTTGGAGGATTTTTCAGGGTGTTTCATAGAGTCTAGAGCATTGGGGAGAGTGGAATAGAAAATAAATGTTGCCGAAAAAATTACATACCAAAAAAATGGGGGTCATATTTCATATTTTGTTTTTGGACAATTTTTTATATTAAAAATAACCCAAAAATTTTAAAATTAAAAATTTTCCAATTGAGAAATCTCCAATATTATTTGGGAATAGCGAATGTTTTAACACAGAAAACATTTGGAAACGTACGTTGTAGGGCCAAAGAAAAATGTGGAATTTTTCATAAATTATTTAGAGGATTTTTCGGAATAGTTGGTTAAAGTTGCATACTGACCTTTTGGGGGAATTTTTTGGGGAATTCTTCATTAGGGATATTTGTAATTTCATTTCTAGGGAATTCTCAATTTTGGGCATTTTTCATAGCTGCAAAGTTGCGGCGGACATTTTCAAACGAATAAAATATCAATGATGTCTCACAGAACTTTTAAGATATAAAACGCATAAAGAAACACCCTTTATATTTGCCATGCGAATCGGAATATTCACTTGATGTTTTTGAAATTGGTCTGGAATTTGAAATCTTGAGAATTTATTGTGGAAGCCCCAAATGACGTCGCCCAAGTGGACGTGATCATCTTAATATATATTTACCCTCGACACTGATTCACTGATACACTGATTCACTGACTCTGTCACGCAGTACGTAGGAATTTAAATAGGCATTTATAATAATTCTATAAATAATAATAATAAAATAATAAAAAAAATAATATTTTTTTTTGTACAGAAATTGTGTTTTCCCAAATTTTTTTTTCCCAAAATTTTTTTTTTCTAAATTTTTTTTTCAACAAAATTTTTTTTTACAATTTTTTTTTTCAACAAAATTTTTTTTTTCCACAAAATTTTTTTTTCAACAAATTTTTTTTTTTTCCACAAAAATTTTTTTTTTCAACATTTTTTTTTCAACAAAATTTTTTTTTTAAACAAGAAATTTTTTTTCAACAAAATTTTTTTTTTCACAAAAATTTTTTTTTTTCATCAAAATTTTTTTTTTGTCAACAAAAATTTTTTTTCCACAAATTTTTTTTTTCCAATTTTATTTTTTTTCGAAATTTTTTTTTACAAAATAGTTTTCTCAAAATATTTTTTACAAAATTTTTACAATTAAGTAACAAATACTTTCTCAAGCAAATTAACGGGCGCCATAGGCGCATTACAACTTACTAGTTGACAATAATAAACGAGTGTATTATTGGAAAAACCCAGTATACTAACCTAATGAAGTGGAGAAACGGCCACAATGCTTTCTCATAGAGATCGTTAAAGATCAAAGTACAATACTACCAAACCTACTAACTCATGCAGTCACAGAATATCCAATTCCATCATACGATTCTTTGCCATGCTAATGATGAAAGGTAATAACATACGTTGTCATTTTGTGGAAGGGCGAGGGAGTTGCCATTTAATATCTTTGCACTGTCTAATTTGCATTCTTTGCCATAAAGTAAAGACACGTACATACATAGCTACAAAATCGTTTTAATGTTCTTCTTGTTTTTGTTATTGTTGTAGTTCTGAAACGAAACAGTTTAAACTTCACATTATGCAATTTCCGCCTCTATGATTATGTGCGAGAAAAGGGCCAACAAAACTGTGGCATCACATACACACACACACACACATGGACAGAGTTCCTCTTACCTTAACTGCCTTCTCATATTGCAATCATATTTCATGCCCTTTCCTGTGCCACCGTCACCGTCACCAACTCCGTACTCAAGTCATTTGCCAGATGGAGAAGTAGCGAACAAAGACACCAAGATGAAATGTTAGAATGTCTAAATGCTTGCTGTCTATTTGTCTGGCTGCAAAACACGTCCCTCGCCATGCCGCCATAGTCATTCTTCTTCTTCACTCTGTCAGTGGGCTCGCACTCCTCGGCCGATTGTTTGTAGTGGAGCATTAACATTCACTTACCTTAGAGCCGTTGCCGTTGCTGCAACAGCAGGAGCAGGAGCAGCAACAGCCAAAAGTTTAAAAATACTTCACGAGCCTAGAGTGAGCGCGGGCATTTATTATGCACAGTTATGAGATGTGGCAAGGAAAAAAGGGTACGGCGGGCACAAAAGTAAATACAGTGTTTCGAAACCGTCGAAAGTTGCGATCTAAAAATAACACCCAAACGAAAAACTAAACAAATCCCAAATACAAGACATAAGGCCCAATGCAAAAAAATTGAGCACAGCTATCAGCGCAACTTTACACACTATTCAATGCAATGCAGAGTGGAGAGAATCGTAGGCCTCCAACGGCCTGCAATGTCATTGAGGTATAGATCATTAAAATCGATCGATTCGACTTTTATTCACAATTTAGTGAAGGGACCTTCTGGAATCTCCCATACCTTTTCAATGATTTGTACTTTGCTTAAGAAACCTTGAGAATTGTGTGTATACTAAGGATTAAAAGCATCCATTAGTAATTGAATCCACTGCAATGTATTACAGTAGGTAACGGATATAAGAAAGTCCAAAAATTGCACCACATTTCTTTCTTTTTTATACCCTCACCCTACGGGTAGGAGGTTATATATCATTTGATACGGCTCAAAAGTGAAACACCTCGAAATATTCACTTTAGAACCCAAGTCTCTTTGGACCAAATTCGATTCATGACTTTCTAAATCGTTTGAGCCATGTCCGTCCGTCTGTCTGTCCTGCTGGTACGCACGATAACTTTCGAAAGAGTTAAGCAATCACTCTGAAATTTGGCATGGTTTAATATTTTCTCAAAACTGCTTATGGGATTGCATATGGGCTATATGGCCACACCCCTTCGGGTACCTTCCATACAAATCTGCTATTTCGTCCACTTTATAAATCGTGTAATAATATCAACACGCTCAAGTTCGATCTTGGCCACATTCAGTATTATGTGAAGGTATAATTGGACAAAGATTCTGACAAAAACTTGAAAGTCTGGCAACTCCCCTTCTGGTACCTCCCATACAAATGTACCATCCCGCCTACCTTAGAAATCGTGTAATAACACCAATATGCCCAACGACATCTTGCCCAAATTTTGCATTTAGTAAATCTATAGCTAGACAAAGTTTTGGACAAAAACTTGGAAGTCTGGCAACTCCCCTTCTGGTACCTCCCATACAAATGTACCATCCCGCCCCTGATAAACCGTCTAATACTATCAGTATGACCAAAGCTGTCTTGCCCAAATTTTGTATTTACTAAAGTTATAGCTAAACAAAATTTTTGACAAAAACTTGGAAGTCTGGCAACTCCCCTTCTGGTACCTCCCATACAAATGTACCATCCAATATTTTTCTATAGCATTCGGTATTTTAGGTTGCTATTATGACTTTTCATCAGATGTTACATCAAATGATGGTAGCTACGGTCACTTTTGACTTTCCGATACTTATGAGTATGAGACTTGTATGTTTTTACTGAGGGTGAGGGTATATATAAGTCGGTTTACCCGACTGGAACTTTTTCACTGGTTCTTATAAACAATTATTGATGAAAAGAAAGTAACACACGCTGTTTTTGCCACACCTTCTTATATAAGAGATGTTCTTATATCCCTTACTTACTGTAATATGTTTTATGTTGTTTTCGAACACTGTGCTGTGCAATGGCTAAATGCTAACTTTTAGTTTCCCTTTATAGCACACACTCACTACACTGTAAACTATGTAGATATTCCTTGATTCGTTTGCAACTTTGTTATTATACAGACTCGGCAGTTTGGCTGCTGCTGCTGCTGGTAACGGTTGCTGCTTCCCGGGAAAAAAAAAACTTATCTGAATGTTGCTCCACTCTCGCTCAACATTAATAATGTACACAGAGCAACGGATGGGAGGGCTGGCACTGCTAATGTTTTCCAACAGCAACAAATACCAGAAAAATAGTTGCTGGCATTTCCATATGGTGGTTGGTGGTGGCTGTACGTAAATATGTGTGTGTTACGTACAACAATTCAAATGTCAAATGACCAATTTGTTATCGTTGCCAGGCGTCATGTTTTAACTTAACCCGTGCAACAAATTCATCCAAAAACAAAACGACAAACCAAACCCCACCTCACATACATATATGAAACTGAACAGTTGCACTTCGGACAACGTGTACACAAATCGTACAGATTATCCGTAATGTCAAAGGTCAACCAGGAATTGTGAGCACAAATCGAGGCCATGCATATGAGTGTCACTATTTGTATGTGGAGTGTTGCCAACCCTTAGTGTTGTTCAGTGCCTGCTGATATTTCCACTGGCACAAATGTTCCGAAAATAGCCTGTTTGGATTTCGGCGCGAATTAACTCTCTTACACTTTTGGTAATGCAGCGAATTATCTGCCCTGCGGGTTCGAATGATTTATGGAAATCAATGAGGTCGCCGAAGGACCAAATGGTCGTCCAAAATAGTTTTTGGGGCATTCCTAGGAATAAGTTCCATCTAAAGACATTTAATTCGGTCGCTAGAAATACCAAATTATCGAAACGAGTGTAGTATAAAATTAAAGCTAGACTTTTGGACTGTAATTACATTATAATCAATCCAAAGAGAGTTTTATGCTATGATCATATTCACAGGACTTGTTGTGTATCCGATGGTGCACTCTCAAAATGTATTTTTTGATCATTTCTCTCTAATGGCTAATGTTATCTAAACTATATTTGATTATAAATACATTGTTTGAATGGCAGAATGCAAACAAAAGCAAATGATTTGAAAATTAGGAAAAAAATTTTTTGACCAAAAAAAATACAAAGGGGTTAACCCATCAAAATTTTTTTTTTTTTTTAGAAAATCGATTTTTTTAAATTTTGTTCATGTATAGTGGACTTTAATCTGAAGAAGGCTGTGTATTAATTTTTTAGATTAAACAAATAGTTTGGGATAATCTTGGTGTAGAAAATGGTGTTTCTGAAAATTAGAGATACGAAAGTTCCTTGAAACAATTTTTCTAATTTGCCGAAAAAGTAATACTGAAAAAACTTTTAAAAATGTACAGGGTTTTCCAACAAGAGGTGTTCATTTGGTATTCAAAGAAAAATAGAATTTTCTGAGATAAATAATGGGAAGTTTGTTTCATGCATAAAGAGGAAGGTATGCCGTTAATAATGAAAAACAACATCAGCCAAATGGCCACCAAGACCACGCTTACAGGACCATATCCTTTTCATGAAATTGTCCATAACCAAATCGCAAAGTGGCTGCCCTATGTCCTCGATAGCCTTACGAATTCATTGAGATCTTGAATCGATGCTGGGCTGTGGGCGTAGACCTTATCTTTCACGTGGCCCCAAAGGAAGAAGTCGCAAGGTGTGAAATCAATTGTGATCACCTCTTGTGATCACCTCTTCGAGAGATAACACGGTCCGGAAACTTTCCCAGTAAAAGAGCAATGGTTTCGTCTTGTTGAAAGTCAACGTTGTCCAGATCAATATCATCCAACTCCGACCATAAAACAAATTATTAATCAACTCTCGATAGCGCAATCCATTCACCGTAACTGTTGATCCAACTTCATTTTCGAAAAAGTAAGGTCCAATGATTCCGCCGGACCATAAACCGCACCCAACAGTCACAAGCTGAGGATGGAGAGGCTACTCAACAATACTACTTCTGAGTCGCATTGATTTCAAAGTTCCTACTAGATTACTTATGCATAATGAATTTTTTAATGTTACGTGCCATAGAAGCAATTATTCAAATTTTGAACCCATTATGAGGTCCATGAGGGAATTTAATAATTTACATATGAAATATGATATAGATTTTTCATTTTCTTTAAGTAAATTTGTCGATTTGTTGAATTTAATATATTTTTAAGATAATGTTTAAGCTAGTCTGTAAGGTTTATGTACCATAGACTAATGAATGAATAAATAAATAACTCTTGGGTTTTCCGAGCTCCAGATGCGACAATTTGGCTTGTTGACGTAGCCACCAAGATGGAAATGGGCCTCATCAGTCAAGATGATTTTTCGATAGAATTCCGGATCCATTTCATACATTTCAAGGACCTAATCAGTAAAGACACGACGTCGTTGATGATCGGCCGGCTTGAGTTCTTGTGTTAACTGACCTTTATAAGCCTTAACACCCAAGTCTTTATGCAAAATACGGTGTAATGACGATTGTGGAATGCCCAATTCCACAGAACGACGAGAAATGGACAGACCTGGGTTTTCTTCAACACTTTGGGATACAGCAGCAATATTCTTAGTTGAGCGATGTGCACGAGTTTTATTCTTCCCATAAGCTCGAATTTTTCCACCAATTTCTGTATTTCAGTCCGACATTTTCTTTGACAGTGAACGCTACAGACGCGTAGTAAGTCACTTTTTGTGACCGAAGAGTCTACGCGGCCGCCTACGACTGACACCGACTCGGAGTTTGTATTTTTGATCAATCGCTTTGCATGAGTGTCACCTGTACGACTTTTGACATTTATTCTAGTAAATTATTATTAACCTTTTGAATTGGACCATATTTTTGTGCACGTAGGAGGAGTAGCTGCATTCAGCCACATGCAAATTGTCTAAATGGAAACACATAAACAAAACCTTTGAAACATTAACTATCGTAGGCCCTCATCAACGCATTTCATTAATTAATATTGTATTATAAGTCGTCTAAATTTAGTTAGTCAGCTGAATATCGGCGGAATTCAAATAACTTAAGATAAAGAGTTGTGTTACTCTGGAAAATTGGATGTGTCTGGATGCCTTTGGCATCTAATCGACCTAATGTTCATCCATGTTATTTTGTGTAGTAATAAATTAAGAGGTGGCCAATAGGGTGGAGTGAAAACATGCTTTTTTTTAATTTGAAAAAGTTAACCTCGGAAAGAGATGTAGTCTGGGGTCCTAATGAGGGGGAAAATAAAGAAAAAAAATTTAAAAAATTTTAGGTGTCGCGCCACTTTCTGGAAATTTGGAAATTATCGCTATTTTGGCGTTGATTTTAGAAAAATCCTAAAAATTAACGACTTAACTTATTCGAAATTTAAAAATTTTAATTTGAGCTTGTTCAGTGCCCAAACAAAAGTATTTGAGGCAAATATGAGGATAATCGACTAATATTTGTAGCTTTGGTGGCGATTTCATTGTTCAGTCAATTTTCTGAAGAAGGGACGATTTGACTTATTTTACTTTTTGAAATTTTTGAACAATGAGAAAAATTTGTTCATGCCCTTATTTCATTGTTTACGCTATTGCAAACATTTATTGACATAAAACTTTTTAGGATTTTTCTAAAATCAACGCCAAAATAGCGATAATTTCCAAATTTCGAGGGAGTGGCGCGACCCCTAAAAATTTTTAAAAAAAATTTTCTTTATTTTTCCCCTCATTAGGACCCCAGACTACATCTCTTTCCGAGGTTAACTTTTTTTTTTGAATTTCACTCCACCCTAGTGGGCAATAAATTGTCGTCATTAGACCAGAGTTCAGCGTAAATGAAGTTATCATGTGTACATACAAGAAAACTCGGAGTCGACTTTTTTATTCAGTACACTTCTTAAGCGATGTTGGCTTGAAGTGAACCCAAACGGATCAAGCCTGGCGGAGATCCGCTTAAAACCGAAGTGATCGTATTTTAAAAATTCTCCGACAAAGTATTCCATAATGGCCAACTTGTCACACATAAACACTACAATGTTGAAGTTTTCCGTAATCGGTGCGTATTGTTGTGCTGTTGTTCTTCGGCCGTTTCTCTATTTCCCTCCTTTTTTTTTGTATAACAACAGCGTGAAATTTATATGCCATGGAATAATTCAACACATGACAACTTCAACATAGAACAGCAAAGGCAGCAGTTCGCCAGAAATGAACAGTCCGCCCCAAAAAGAGCTCCAGATCCTCATTGCGCCAGTTCGTCGTACACTCACAATGACAACTGTATAAAATCTTATGCAGCTTCAGAAAACACAAAGAGGAATACAGCCCCGAAGACAGGCGGACAGACAGACGAAGAGACATGGAAAATATGCAACAATTAAACTTATTTATGAGATAATGTTGAGCTCCGTATTGCCCTGTGCCAGTCGGCGGGGTTAATGCGCAGTGCTGCCATATGATTTTTTTTTTTAACTGCAAATGCAGTCATTCTCTTGGCTGGATGACTATGATGCCGTTGGTGTTGCCGTTGCCGTTGCCGATTTCCTACCGTCTGTATTCGTTCGTAAGCATTTGCCGCCAATTAACTGGGTGTGGGCTTCTGGGAAGATAAACGTTTTGTTGAATCTTGTGGTAGTAATCTATGTTTTATGGTTAATTTAAAAATATAATGGTAAGAGGAAGAACTCTAAATGAAAACACATTTAAAGGAGGCAATCGTTAAGAGTAAACATACAATTTGGTATGAATTTAATCCTAGTCGTACCAAGCTAAATTTGTAACGGAAAGCAAAATGGTTTATGAGAATACAAATTCTAAAAAGTTCTATTCTTTTTGCTACGATAATGACGAATGTAAAATAAAATACCAATAGAAGTATTAATTTCAATAGTGATCCGAAGTCAGGTTTAATCACATCCGAAATGTATTTAAGTTCCGTAGGGGACAGAGGGACAAATTGGCCATAACGTAATCGTCGAGTTCCTTAGCTAAAAGTGTTCGTCTAAATATATGATTGTTGTATTGAAAAAACAATCCATCATCAGCTGAGGTTAGTCAGAATTGACATGATCTCATTGTAGATACCGAAACTATTGTGCACACATTACCATCCGTATATTGTTGGCCTGAGCTCATTATTAGCATGTGAAAGACGTCAGTGTTTTGAAAACTATATTTATTAATGATCAAATATGCTACGAGGGCAGATCGAGCATTAATCAAAAATATTACGACGAAATTACCCAATATCTATGTATAATTATGCATTGTGTCTCTTAGAACTCTACGACAATCAGGAATTAAAATTTTAAGAAAATGAGCGACTTGTCATAATTATGAATAAATTCAAAAAGAATCAATCGATTGTTATGCTGAATATCTCATTTTGCTGCTATTACATGTGACTTTGCAATAAAGGATCGGAGGATCGGTCATGTACGAATGACCGTCACATGTCGTTGACATACACCTGGGCCAGCAATTCAGACTGTTGTGCGCTCCTGATTTCTTCTGAAGACGAACAGCGCAATAAATCTGAAATAAATAAATTTATTGCCGTTTTCGATTTTTCATGATTTTTTTTTAACCAAAAATTTCCTTTTTTCTATAGTTTTCTATAGTTTAGGCTTCCAATTATTTTTACAACTCCGAAACTACAGAACCGATTGAAAAGCAATATACAAACGGATTAAAGGTTATCTTCTTAATATATATTTACCCTCGACACTGATTCACTGACTCTGTCACGCAGTACGTGACATATATTTTTCTATAAATAATAATAATAATAAAAAAAATAATATTTTTTTTTGTACAGAAATTGAGTTTTCCCCAAATTTTTTTTTCCAAAATTTTTTTTTACAAAATATTTTTTTTTTACAAAATTTTTTTTTTACAAAATATTTTTTTTTTACAAAATTTTTTTTTCAACAAAAATTTTTTTTTACAATTTTTTTTTCAAATTTTGTTTTTTCCACAAAATTTTTTAATTCAGCAAAAATTTTTTTCTCCAACAAAATTTGTTTTTTCAAGAAAAAATTTTTTTTTCAACAAAATTTTTTTTTCAACAAAAATTTTTTTTTCAACGAAATTTTTTTTTTCAACAAAATTTTTTTTTTCCACAAACATTTTTTTTTTAACAAAATTTTGTTTTCATATTTCAACGGGCGCCATAGGCGCATTACAACTTACTAGTTATTAATAATATCGGACTAAACCTTTTTGAGGTTTAATTATTTTGAGAAACTTCTAAAAAAAATTATAATTGGACTTACAATTTTTTTTAAAAAAAAACTTCTCCATAGAATCTAAAATTTAGACCACCACTACTGGAATAACAAAATTATATAGTTATTTTTGATGTCTTAAAATTTTGTTGGCTTGTCGAATTTATTTTTCAGTAGTATTGAATTCACGACGTTTTTTCTAGTGTTTTCATTTGTTAACTAGAAGGTAGACAATTAACTAATATAAGGGCAGATTTCTCAAATCTTGTACACAAATGATGGATCGTTAAAAATCATATTTTCCAAAATTGTACAGACTTTTTGGTCGTTTTAATCGTCCCACAGAGTCTGGCCTAAGAAAGCTCAGCGAACAAATTTTCTTCGATTGGCTCGCTATACCACCAGTGTCCACTAGGGTGTCCAAAAAAAATATATTTTTTGGCTCAACCAGATTTTGGTAGATTGCGGTGTTAAGTATTTTTGAGAATTTTTTCAGATTTTTTGGAAAAGGTTTATAGGTGTCAAAAATCCCTTTTTTGCGAAAAATTTCAGTGCTTTTTGAGTTTTTCGTATTTAAAGCACAAGTTGGTCAATAAAAATCATTTTCAAAGTGGTTGAGTCATCATTTCAAAAGAAAAATATTCAAGCTTTAGTTTGATGTGTAATTTTATTTGCTATATTTTTTTGGCGGCATTTTATATAAACAACGAAAGAAACTGTATATAACTTTTACAAATTTTATGAAAGTGTAAACAACTAATGATGCAGTTTTAAAGATTGAGAAAAATCTAAGTAATTTGACAAAAAGTCGATTTTAATGTCGCCGTTTCAAAGTTCTTCAAACCTTTATAGCCGCAGATTCGAATAAAAAACATTTCATAACTTTTAAAAATTTCATAAAGTGTAAAAAACTAATGATGCCATGTGAAAGGCGGTACAATTCTAAGGAGATACCAAAAAAAATTGTTAATTTTACTTTTGTCGCTTCAAAGTTATTGGGAGTCATTGGAGCCATTGTAGCAAATAATTCGTTGGTTGGTTTTTAACTTATTACAGAAACTTCGTAATCGATACAGCAAACAAGAAATCAGTTGTTACAATGGTTTGACACCATTGCATTTTGGGAATTTTTTTTAAAAAAAAAAGTCGAGATCGAGGTCTGTTATTTTCTAGTTGCTGTACAATTGTTTTCACAATTCTTTGCATTGCATCTTTAGAGGATTCAAATATAAAATTAGTACAAACCAATTCTTATTAAATGCGGGAAGACTTTTCAGCCCACCCTCGCACGCAGTTAATGTATGCCCGGCACTTAAAATACTTTCCACTGGCAAGAAAATGAAAAATAAATCTTCTGATTTGTTGTCAACAACATAATTACACCGGATATGGAACAAATACAAAGTCATCCACACAAACACATATAAATGAGTTGTGTGTGTGTGTGTACCCACATACACCGACTTATAATTATAGATAAAACGTCGTCATACGGCATGAGTAATTATGATGACGCCGACTTCTAACTGTAACGAATTGCCCGTATTATGCGGTTACCCGTAAGTCTTAAATGTTGCTGGAACGGAGCACTTTCGTCTCGCTGTCCATCTAAAACGTCTGTCTGCCAACTTGTCTCGTTTGTAAGTCAAGGTAACAGTCGAGACATCGAAATTGTGACCAAAACCATTGATCACACATGTGGGCATAGCCAGCCAATTGTCCCGCTTTCATGAAAGCGATCACACACTTACAATCAATACATCAAGTTCACATTGACAATTAAATGCGTTACGCATTGTTGAGTCAATTCGGTGTGGAAAAAAATCGAAAACAAACTCAAATGCGATATGGATCAGCAAAAAACACTTGAGAGTCACTTACTAGCGACAAACGGCCAAACTAAGCCAACATCATAGCGCATGCCCGCACACCACTGTCGTCACATGTATCCACCGGACCGGACAATTGCAAACCGGACACTGACTAATAGAGTTTCACATCCAGTCTGTCCATTCATCCACTAGCAACAAAAAAAAACTGCAATGTGTCTGTCTTCTGTTCAAAGTCAGTTCAGCGAGTATTCGGTTTATTAAGCAAAACTACATTCGAATTGAAAAAAAAATAATATGCATACATACATACATCAGTATATACATATGAATATAGACAAGATATCGGTGCTGGCATATTCCTACACCGAATACTTGTCAATGTTGGTGGTGTATCGCATATCGCGTTATGCGCGTGATGCTGTTTTTCACGTTTCTATACCGAAATGATATTTATTTAAATGCACTCTTAAAACAATTTTAAAGGTCAACTTCCTTTCACTTGCCACCACTACTACCACCACCACCGCCAATCAAGCATAAAGCCAAGCGAGCGGGCGATCAACCAACCAGCCAGCCAACAAAAAGAGCTGCTCCAACAATGAAACAAACAAACAAATGACGTTTGAATGAACCTACTGGCGACTGCAACTTTGTTTATGTAGAGCTACAAGAATCACCTCCATCTCCGATGCGGTCTTTATACCCCCACCAATCTTGTCAGCTACAACAGAAACTGAAAGGCAATTATTGTTGCTTGGCTATTGAGAACTTTTGGTCGTGCCTACAGTGTCAAGTCAAAATATTACAAAGCTACACGTGAGGAAGATAATCCCAGAAGTCATAGCTGGAAAACTTTAGACTAGATAGGAATATTTACTAACTAGAAATGGTGAAGCAATTGTCAAAAAAATGTAACTGATCGCCTTAAAGCTTAGGAGTTGTGGGTATTGTAAGGTTTCTAGTGACATTTTAAAATTTTAATTTATTATCGAGTGTGTGCTGGTTGTCACTGTGCATTTTTTTGGACTTTTCACATTCACTTCAGCTGAGAAAAATTAAGGTGTCCCGGTACGCACGTGAAATATTTGTGTCAGACCATTTAAACATTTTTTTTTGTGTAAACGAAGTAAGATAATAAAACGCCAAATAAAAAGCAGATAAATAAATAGACTTTTTTTTAAAATCTATTTTCATCCTAATTATTAAAAATTTATTGATTAAAATTACATAAATGAATTTTAGTTACGGTTTAAATGTGTATTTAAAAAAAAAAGTGAGCATTCTTAAAATTGCTTACTTGTGCTGTAAAATTGTCAGAATTTTTTTTAAAAATTGTTTAAAAATAAAAAAAATAATTTTTCGTCACATGTTTTGGATGGTAGAGTGGAATGTGGTGTGTATTTTAAACCGTCCGATAACACTATGCGACAAAAACATATAATCCAGTGAAAAAGTTGCAGCCGGGTAAACCGACTTATAAAGGGTGTTTTTTATTGATGTATAGAACTTCGAATTGAAATAAAACACAAGAAAATCGTTTTAATGTCCATCAATTTGGCTTTATTGGAAGGATAATTTTATGCCATTAATGTTTAAATATGATTTCGGGCATGTGGCCGCCGCGGCTGGCTCGAATAAAGCCAATTCTACAGGTCCAATTTTCAACCACTTGTTGGAACCACAACTCATCCACATTCATGCCATCCAATTCGGGAACAAAATAGTCGGTTATCATGGCTCTATACCGGTCTCCATTAACGGTAACTGACTCTCCAGCATTATTTCGGAAGAAGTATGGCCCAATGACTCCACCAGCCCATAGAGCACACCAAACAGTCAGTTTTTGTGGATGTAATGGCATAAAATGGACGGAGCTTGCGGTGAACTTCGCGAACTGAACCATTACTTTCGAAATAAATTTGCACGATTTGCAAGCGTTGTTCTTTTGTCAACCTGTTCATGATGAAATGGCAAACCAAACTAAAGATTAATCACTTGACAGCTGACAAAATGGCCGCCAGTTAAAAAAGTGATGCCAACTTAAAGTTCTATACCCCAATAAAAAACACCCTTTATATACCCTCACCCTCAGTAAAAACATACAAGTCTCATATTCCATAATAGCAACCTCAAAATACCGCATGTTATAGAAAAATATTGTAGAGTTTTTTGTCGAAAATTTTATGCAAGTACCAGAAGGGGAGTTGCCACACTTCCATGGTTTCTTCCAAAACTTTGTCTAGCTATAGATTTACTAAATACAAAATTTGTTATCATATTGATAACATTACACGGCTTGGTACGCGGAATGGTACATTTGTATGGGAGGTACCTAAAGGGGAGTTGCCAGACTTCCAAGTTTTTGTCCGAAACGTTGCCCTGCTATATCTTACTAAATACAGAATTTGGGCAAGATCACGATTTCTAAAGTGAGCGAAATAGCAGATTTGTATGGGAGGTACCCGAAGGGGTGTGGCCATATAACCCATATGACCTCCCATAAGCAGTTTTGGGAAAATATTAACCCATGCCAAATTTCAGAGGGATTCCTTAACTCTTTCGAAAGTTATCGTGTGTACCAGCAGGACAGACAGGCGGACATGGCTAAAACGATTTAGAAAGTCATGAATCGAATTTGGTTCAAAGACACCTGGGGTGTAATGTGAATATTTCTAGACAGAGTTTCCTTAATTTTTGTTGTTAAAAAATAAAATTTTTCGTCACATATTTTGGATGGTAGATTTGAATCTGGTGTGTATTATGAACCGTCCAATAACACTGTGCCACAACAATATTTCTGATATTTTTTTCTATGGAAAGGTTTTTTTAAAAATATATTTTTTTGGAAAAAATAAACTAAAATATATAAAAAAATGTATGTACAAATCTGACTGTAGTCCCCTGAGGTTAAAATTGACTGAAACTTATTTTCTATGAGAATGTTTTTATATTTTTTTTTGTTAAAAATACTATTTTGTCATATGTATTGTTCGATTTCTTTGAAATAGTTTTTAAAAATATATTCAGAATCATCGGTTTTTCTGCATTTGAGGCTGAAAATTATTTCTGCAAAGTAAGGCGGAAAATTATTCAAAAAATGTGTGTTGTAGTAAAAATTAAAAAAAATCGATGCTGACAAATAGTGTCAATTTTCTGAAATGTATCATAAAGTCACATACCTTACAATTAAAATGAGCTATGGACCATTAAAATCAAGAGACTACTTTAATTTTTTTCAAAATTTAGTGAAAGGTTCTGCTTGAATCTCCCATACAAATCTATTACTCCACTTTTTTTTTTATAAATCACACACAAAACCAAAAATTTGTATGGGAGGCACCAAACTAACAAAATTGTGAATAAAATCGAAAGTAAATTTAGATTTAAAAAATATTTTAAAAAAATCGAAAAATTCGTTTTTGAAGAATTTAATTTAAAAAAAAGTATCTATCCTATATTCAGGGGAGCACAGTACATCATAATTGTATACCTTATCCCTGGATTTGCACGACTCCCCTTTTACACGACCTTATGGGGTTTGTGTAAATTAAGGGTTTTTTTTTTACGATTTAAACAAATTTACTACAGTTATTAGAGCATACATATTTTGTATCATTTTGTTAATAAAAATCTTTTTTTACTTGAGCTTATTTCCCTTAACATGTCATGCTGGTACTGGCGGGGAACTTCTCTCGAACCAATGAGCTGTGTACGATATATATTTTATATTGATTAAAGATTCCTCTAGTATTCCTAAAGTCGCCAGCATTTAAGAGGCGGAAGCAGTCGCTGAAAAATCATTGTGGAATTTTTTTAAACATTTAAGAAACGTAAAAGCTGAATATATCAAAACTATCAAAATTATGAAATGACTTTCTTTCTTTTTGTTGCTTTGTGTAACCGATTACATCCAAGCGGAAGTAATGGTCATAAAAAGCGCGGTCACTTGGTTGCAGTGTGGCGAGATGTCACAGGAGGAATATTTGCATTTTCACCGACAGTCAAGCTGCTCCAATCCAATCCAATCACTGGCATCCAATATTGATAGCGTAGGTCAAGTATCTATTAAGGAGATAGTCATGCATTTGGGATTGATATTGATTTGGTTGTCTGGTCGCAGAGTTATTATGGGCAATTGCAATGTCAGCTATGACATTCTCAAATTCATTTTCAATCTTACTTTTTTACCTCCTTCCAATTTATTTATAGGGAACATGTTGGTCAAAAAATAAAAAAAAAAAATTTGTAAAAAACAAAATTTGGTTAAAAAAAAAAATTTTAGTTGAAAAAAAAAATTTTTGTTGAAAAAAAAAATATTGTTGAAAAAAAAAAATTTTTGGTGAAAAAAAAAAATTTTGTAGAAAAAAAAAAGTTTGTTGAAAAAAAAATTTTTGTTGAAAAAAAAAATTTTGTTGAAAAAAAATGTTTGTGGGAAAAAAAAATTTGTAAAAAAAAAATTTTGGTAAAATGTTGGTAAAAACATGTAAAAAAAAAATTTTGGAAAAAAAAAATTTTTGGTAAGAAAAAATTTGGGGAAAACACAATTTCTGTAAAAAAAAATATTATTTTTATTATTATTATTATTTATAGAATTATAGAATGCCTATGCCTATGTCGAGGGTAAATATATATTAAGATAAATTATGGTCGTTCTCCAGCGTGTCATGGCGTAATAATGACACAACGTGGTACTGTTGCTTGCCAGCCAGCTACACAACGACAACTGTTAAGGCGATAAACGTTGGTAACGGACCAGTTTGTACCAATTTATTGTACAGTTTATGTGTGGATATCAACGCTTTTGTTGGATTTTTTTTTTTAATGTGGCTTTTCCGGTAACATTACATTTCGGCCTGTTGTTGTTATTTAATTTAATTAAATAACCGCTCAAATAAAAAGTGACTTACACAAAAATCCATTTCAACAAGTTTTAAATTACACAATGTGATATTTGTCTCGAGATGTTTGAAGTTGTTCCTTTGTTTTTATTTCTCGTAGTCTTTTTTTTTTTGCGATCGTTTCTCTGGTTTTTCTCTGTCTTCTCCTCAATGCGGAGGTGGAGTTGCTCGGTATTGAGTTTGAAGTCGCATTAAAGTATTTACGATTTCCATTGTTTCGCAATAGATGTCTTTGTTTCCTTTCACAGAGATCACTCATTCGCTCCATCACACACAAAAAGAAAAAGTGCCATTAAGGCGAGCATAGTGGATGACCTTAGAGCGTGTATCGTGTGTAGGGTGGCGATGTTATGCAAAGTGAGTGGATTTAAGTTGTTTGCTACTTGGATTGTAGAAACTGGTGATATTATTCTGAGCGCTGCCTTTTTAAATAGCAAACTAACTTTTTCTCAATACTTTTTTTTTTATTTTATGGGAAATGTAAGTAAATAAAACTGTAAGTAGTAAAAATACCGGGAAATTTTGTCAGACACCGACTCCACAGCCCTGCTCTGATCATCTCAGCTCGGGAATTTTCTTTTATCAAACACGATGGTGAAGAGATTTCTAAAGCCCATCCCATATTCAAATTCGCCTGACCGATTATGTAATCGATTTTGTCTATTTTCAATTCTCATAATGGTGTTCTATTAAAAGTTTCTCATCAATACATTCTCAATTCATAAATAATAAATAATTTTCATTGCAATTACCATAAAAGTCAAAGTGTGTCTGCGTGTGGTAATTTTGGGCAGACAATCTGCAAATATTTAACAAATTAGTCTCATATTTTATGAAACAACAATTGTAAACAGGAACGTTTCATTCAAACAAATTAATTTCGCTGTTCATACATTTAATTAATTGCTGAATTCTTATTTTACAACTACAACTACAACATGCATACGAGTAAAATATCATATCCGAAAGTGCATACGTTACGTGGGTCATACATTTTTCTGTTGTTATTGTTTTTGTCATAAAATGAAACAAATATTTATGCGACAAAATAATTAACATTTGTCGCTCCATTACATTCGTTATGCGGCATTACTGTAATATACGATTCAAAGGGGACAGAGAGTCCTCGTTCAGACGATATACTGGTATTTCGGAACAAGCAAAATAGGGAAACGAAAAATAGTAAAATAATATTCGTGTACGAAATGACATTAACATCTTGTAAAAATGTACCTGATTTAATGGATCAAAATCGTTGGCTCCTTATGAGACTAAATTGTCCGCATTTGTAATTCAACTCATGGTATGATTGAACTTGTTTGTATTTCGTCTTATTGAACTGGAGGCAATTGATAACCACACCCTGTATATGAATGATCTATGATAATTTATTATATTCTAATGATTAAGTGGACAAATTTAATTTTAGTTCATTTTAACTCATTTCGAGATCAGAGTTTGCTGAGTGTAGTATTTTTTATCAGTAATTTTTTTTTCTTTTTGCAATAAAAAATGTTTTTTGCTTAAGGTCGTATTGTGTTCCGTAGTCTCCACCCTCCATTTGAAATAGTTTGTATTCGATAGAGACTTACTAATGCCCACCACTACCGCCCACAACTCTTCAAATGAAAATTAAGATAGACAGCGTATTTTGTGAAAATTCTGAATTTATATCGATGTTATGGATTCCTCGCGAATTATTTTAACATTTGATTTATCGAAGTGTAGCACGTGCTGCGAACACAACATATATCTTTTATTATTTGTCACTAGTAAGTTGTAATGCGTCTATGGCGCCCGTTGAAATATGGAAAAAAAAGGGTGTTGAAAAAAAAAAATTTTGTTGAAAAAAAATTTTTTTTTTGAAAATAAAAAATTTTTGTTCAAGAAATAATAAATAAATTTTGTGGAAAAAAAAATTTTGTTGAAAAAAAAAATTTTGTTGAAAAAATTTTTAAACAAAAAAAAATTTGTAAAAAAATATTTTGGAAAAAAAAATTTTGGTAAAAAAAAAATTTGGGGAAAACACAATTTCTGTACAAAAAAAAAATATTATTTTTTTTATTATTATTATTTATAGAAAATTATAGAATGCCTATTTAAATTAATACGTACTGCGTGACAGAGTATCAGTGAATCAGTGTCGAGGGAAAATATATATTAAGATTTTGTGGAAAAAAAAATTTTGTTGAAAAAAAAAATTTTTGTTAAAAAAAAAATTTTTTAAACAAAAAAAAATTTGTAAAAAAATATTTTGGAAAAAAAAAATTTGGGGAAAACACAATTTCTGTACAAAAAAAAATATTATTTTTTTTATTATTATTATTTATAGAAAATTATAGAATGCCTATTTAAATTCCTACGTACTGCGTGACAGAGTCAGTGAATCATTGTCGAGGGTAAATATATATTAAGATTGTCCTCTAAGTGATTTAAAGACACAGTGAACTCTACGGATTCTTCCTAAATTGAAATATTGGAAAAAGTAGTCAAAAATCAATTGAAATCATGATAAATCCATTATTAATATCAGAGTTTATTTTATGACAAACAATTTCTTTATTTGCCACTCATTTCTCATAATAGTTTTGATGGAATGGCCCAGGTGTATTAGGGTGTCCAAAAAAACAATATTTTTTTTTTGGCTCATTCTGATTTGGATAGCTTCTGGTGTGAAGAATTTTTTTAGACTTTTTGGAAACGGTTTAGAGCTGTCACAAACATTCGGG
This sequence comes from Hydrotaea cyrtoneurina, assembly GCA_958296145.1. NCBI lineage: Eukaryota > Metazoa > Arthropoda > Insecta > Diptera > Muscidae > Hydrotaea > Hydrotaea cyrtoneurina. Next base: position 38,031,797 of record OY282515.1, on the reverse strand, counting down.
TTTTCTACCTTTTTCCGTATTTAAGCACAAGTTGGTTAATAAAAAGCATTTTCAATGTCGTTGAGTCATCATTGCAAAAGAAAAATTTTCGAGCTTTGATTTGATGTACCCCTGACAAATATTTATATGTGCAATGTATAAAATTGAATTATTTGTTATATTTTTGGAATAATTTTTTTTTTTTTTTTGTATTTTGGTATATAAACCATAAGTTTTGTAATCAGTTTTGCTCGTTTAGCTGTCACAGACAATTTTTTTGGGAAATTTTACATAAACTAAAAAAGAAACGTTACATAACATTTACAAATTTCATAAAAGTGTAAAAAACTAATAATTAGGGAATTCACAAGGTGTACTAATGTTGTAAGTTGTAACAAAGTACGAGACCTGCAATAGTACGTATGTGAACAACCTGTCGTATGTGTATGTACTGACATCTAAGAAACGTACATTTTCAAACGTCAAATGTAAAAATAATAAATAATAAAAAATAAATAAATACCAAATAATTTCAATTGTACCAAAAATTATACAAATGTACCATTTCTTCCATCACTGTCCCTTAGTACGATTTCAAAACATATATCCAAACGTTGTACTGTCGTACAATTCTTTTATATGGAAAATATCAACAAAAAATATACAACAGTTGTACAGCTTTAGTACGTACGACACTTACAACACTTAGGACACCCTTGTGAACACCCTAAATGTAGTTTTAAAGCCAAAAAAAAGTCTATGTAATTTAAAAAAAATTATCGATTTTACTGTTGGCATTTCAATGTTGTGGTCTTCAAACCTTTGTAGCCACAGGTTCGGTGCTGTTATGGGAATTTAAAAATTCCTTTCATGAAAGTGTAAAAAACTAATGATGCCGTTTGATTTTATTAATTTCACTCAAAAGCCGGAATTTATTTAGTTTTTCTTGACAGTGAAAACGTCATGTCACATTGTAGCAATTATTTGGATTAGTTGTAAATTTTTGTTTTTTTTTGTAATGTTTTATTTGTTTTTAATTGAACTTGCTCTCACTTGGGAGCATACCGTAACGTAAAGGACATAATAAAATTAAAATATTATTTTTGGTTCAAAATATAATATTTCTGGACCTTTTCAAATTGAAAAAAGTGATTGCTATGGATTAATAATCTTTTATTCAAGACTTTTCGTTTTATGGAAACAGGCACTAAGTTGCGCTAGTTATTCATGGTAATACATATTGGTGATACAATTGTTGGTAATCCATTGATTTTATATCGCATCTGGCGATAGTCAACTGTCCGGTGTTTACCTACATAAATACATTAATAAATATTAATTTGTCCATTGTTAACTGACAATCATGTATAAAAAAATTGTTTACATTTTTGTCTGTCTGCGATTAATAAGTCGTTCATTGTTTAAAAAATTATATGAAATTTCATTATTAGTTTTATTATCCTGTGGCAGAATTAAAACACACACAGAAAAGGCATGTGCGTGCATGCATAAACAAGTTAACCAGAGACTTAAATGTTGATTAATTGAAATTTTAAATTGTAGTAGAATTTAAGAACGTTTTTAACGTGAGTAACTGTTCAAGCTCGAGGTCATTTTTAAAATTTTAATTTTAGGGTAATTTTGGTTTTGTCCAACAGGCAAATGATTTTAACAGCCATCTTAAGATTTAAAACTTGATGAGGTTTAGTTTCGTTTCTGGTTTTGACAAGTGTCCAAATCATCCAAATTAGTAAGTTCATGAATTGCTGTTGTCGAAGAAAAAAGCTCCTCAAGGTGGAGTTACTTAAATGACTATGAAGTCTTGTTGACTCTCTAATTAAGTTGAAGATATTTTTTTTTGTGCATTGAAATAAATTTCAATTCACACACTATTTTGGTGTGACAGAAATTCACAATCTCTTGAAGGACCAGACTTTACAAAATATTCCAGTTTAAAAAAACAGGTATGCAGAAAACAAATGTTAGCCACTAAAATATCAACTACTACCGAAAAATTGCGAGCTATGATAACTTTGCTGTGTTTCCTCTGCGACAGATAAAACTTATTTAGAAAAGTATTTCGGAGCCGCTATTAAGCACACATCTTCGAATTTATAGAACTTCCTTCTAACATACATATTGAAGAAGAAATAGGGTGTATCCAAAAAAAGCAAACTGGCCAATGATTTTTTTTACTAACACTCAGGAAATTCCCCCTATGAACCAAATGAAAAAGGAGGCCTAGGCGTTAGGCATGGAATGACCACGCAAAGACAATTGTCTTCGTAGTATGAGGGAGGTCATTTAAATGTATCGGAATACCCAATACATATGGGAATGCAAACTGTCTTATATCTGGAATCTTAATATATATTTACCCTCGACACTGATTCACTGATACACTGATTCCCTGATTCCCTGATTCACTGATTCACTGACTCTGTCACGCAGTACGTAGGAATTTAAATAGGCATTCTATAATAATTCTATAAATAATAATAATAAAAAAAATAATATTTTTTTTTTGTACAGAAATTGTGTTTTCCCCAAATTTTTTTTTTACCAAAATTTTTTTTTTCCAAAAATTTTTTTTTTTACAAAATTTTTTTTTCAACAATTTTTTTTTTCAACAAAATTTTTTTTTTCCACAAAAATTTTTTTTCAGCAAACATTTTTTTTTTCAACAAAAATTTTTTTTCAACAAAAATTTTTTTTCAACAGAAATTTGTTTTCACTAATTTTTTTTTTCCAATTTTATTTTTTTTCGAAATTTTTTTTACAAAATAGTTTTCTCATTAACAAATTAAGTAACAAATACTTTCTCAAGCAAATTAACGGGCGCCATAGGCGCATTACAACTTACTAGTTATAAAAGATTTAGCTTCATTTTAGAAGAAAAAAAATCTTGAAAATATTTTTTCTTACATATGAATTTTCGGAGTTAGTGGTCTTTTAAAAATTATATAATTTGACCTTGTCTTTTTTTGGAAACCAGCCAAGGGATTTTTACCTTATTCTGATCAGAAGGACAATTTGATAAACCATTTCAAGTATGTGTGAAATTTGACAATTCCGATTTTGCTGTACAAATTATGCTTGACATCAAATATCTGACACACAGCAAACCCAGTTTCGCCTCCGATATGAAAGAATTCCCCCGTCTGTTCCCCCATGAAATGTTCCTAAGTGAAAAGCTGTAGATGACACTCCTATAAATGTCACCCTTTTGCTGTAAACACTTTGTGTGTCTCCTTGCCAAAGACTTACTTTCATTAAATAATGACTATTAATTTTTTTTTTTTTTAGTTGTTTTGTTCATAAATTGTAATTTCAGATCACAAGATTTATTTCTTCATTCATCTGCTATGGTCGTTACAGTGGCTGTTGTAGTTTTCTGTTGTTTATTAACAATCACTTTTTTTTTTTGGTGGGGGGGAGGCAGTCAGTCTGTCTGGTTGTTATAAACTGCACTGTTGTTGTTTTGTGTTTTAATCAATTAAAAAAAAAGCGACGGCGCTACACCCACTTACCTTCACTTTTTTTTTGCTGTTGCTGAGTCTGGCATTTGAATTTGTTGTCTTCGTCTTGCCGGCAAATTCAAATCTGAGCCGGAGTTCAAATGTGATTTACAGTTTTTTTTCTTTCTCAACTGAATTTATGGCTAAAAGTATTTGATTTTGCAAAGTCATGTGGGTATTGACGCTATCTTAGAGCTAGGCGAGTGGAAAGGCTTTTATGTTTAGAGAGCACTCACCTTGTTTTTGTCTGTTCGTCTGTCAATGGCTTGGCGGCGAAATTGGCCTAAAATAGATTTGTTTGGTGATCGATGAAAGTTAAATCAGCCGTATACATGAATGAATGGTGTTGACAATGACAACACACACAGAATCTCTGAAAATGGAGAAAAAGACAAAAGATGTTAATTATGTGTTTTCTTTTGTTTTTTTTACCGAATTTGGTGTATTCTTATTCTGAGGTTTACTACTGGCAAACAGAAACCCATGTGCGTCTTTATAAAACACACAGAACCGTTTATTTGTGTGGGAGGAAACTTTTGGTGAGGAAGGCTTTCAATAAATTGTGTACAAAAGCGAAAACTCCTCTATATCTATCTATTCCTAATTTTAGTTGTAAGATATGGTGCTTTTGTAGTATTTTATTGAAAATGGACACATTGACGTTTTAAAATTTTCATGACTTTTTTAAAACTTTTTTTATACTCAGATGGCAAAGGCATATCAAATTTTCGAGTTACATTTTTTTTATAACTAAAGGGTTTCCACTAAAGGGAGTTATTTTGGTATTCACAGAAAAATTGAATTTTTTGAGATAAATGATCGGATGTTTTTTTTTTCATAATAAAGAGGAAGATGTGCCTTTAATAATAAAAAACAACATCAGTTAAATGGCCACCACGACCATGAAATTTTCCATAACCAAATCGCAAAGTGGCTGCCCTATGTCCTCGATAGCCTCACGAATTCATTGAGATCTTGAATCGACGATGGGCTATTGGCGTAGACCTTATCTTTCACGTGGCCCCAAAGGAAGGAGTAAAATCACAAGATGGCCAATTGCTATAACCTCTTCGAGAGATAACACGGTCCGGAATTTGTCATCGCTTAAAATTTTCAATTTGGTAAAATAAAATGAAATATAGGGTTATCCATTTCGTGGTTTCAAAAGTATAGGGCTGGAATTCGACATCTGTCAAACTTTGTTGTTAAACCAATTTTTTTTCTCTTTTCAGTTGGATATCTGACATTGACGAAAATGGATCGCTTAACTAGCACACAAAAAAATTATTAAAACCTACTACAAAAATGGTGATTCTGGCACAGCCACATATCGTGCTTTAAGGTGAGATTATGGTTGATCGTTATGAAGCACATTTCTCACTCGTTGGGTTTGTTAATAAACAAAATTGTCGTATTTGGGGTTCTGAGAATCCTCAAGTAATTGAGGAGAGACCATTACATCCACAAAAAGTCACTGTTTGGTGCGCTCTTTGGTCCGAAGGTTACTTCATCGAAAACGACGAGGGAACGAGTGTCACCGTCAATTCGGAGCATTATGGTCGTATGATGACCGACTTTTTTTTTTTTGCCTGCTACTGAAGAATACGACTTGGTGAATGTGTGGTTTCAACGGTGCCACATGCCACACTACTCGAGCGAATATGGCTTTATTGCAAGAGACATTCCCTGGCCGCGAAATTTCTTGTCGTGGCGTCATCAACTGGCCACCAACATCATGCGATTTGACACCATTAGAGTTTTTTTTGTGTTGCTACACGAAAGACCGTGTTTTTGCAGATAATCCTTTAACTCTTGAGCACTTCAGAACCAACATTCGTCAAGTTATGGAGATAGAGATACCGCCCAACATGTGCCAAAAAGTGGTCCAAAAAGTGGTCCAAAATTCGCGTGGTGGTCATTTAAATGATGTAGTGTTTCACACATAATGTCAACGTTCAAACTTTATAATAAAAAAGAAATATCATGAAAAAAAAGGAAATTTTATATGTGTTTTATTTACGTTAACCCTTTAGGGTGTGTAATAGGGTGGAGTGAAAACATGCTTTTTTTTAATTTGAAAAAGTTAACCTCGGAAAGAGATGTAGTCTGGGGTCCTAATGAGGGGAAAAATAAAGATAAAAATTTTAAAAAAATTTTAGGGGTCGCGCCACTCCCTCGAAATTTGGAAATTATCGCTATTTTGGCGTTGATTTTAGAAAAATCCTAAAAATTAACGACTTAACTTATTCGAAATTTAAAAGTTTGAGCCTGTTCAGTGCCCAAACAAAAGTATTTGAGGCAAATATGGGTATGATCGACTAATATTTGTAGCTTTGGTGGCGATTTCATTGTTCAGTCAATTTTCTGAAGAAGGGAGGATTTGACTTATTTTACTTTTTGAATTTTTGAACAATGAGAAAATTTTTTTTAAATTTGTTCATGCCCTTATTTCATTGTTTACGCTATTGCAAACATTTATTGACATAAAACTTTTTAGGATTTTTCTAAAATCAACGCCAAAATAGCGATAATTTCCAAATTTCGAGGGAGTGGCGCGACCCCTAAAATTTTTTTAAAATTTTTTTCTTTATTTTTCCCCTCATTAGGACCCCTGACTACATCTCTTTCCGAGGTTAACTTTTTTTTTTTGAATTTCACTCCACCCTAGTGTGTAATCCGAATTATCCAGTAATCCGAACTAAACATTTTAAGCGTTTCCTACTCTATTCGTATTACTGGATAATAATTCGGATTACACATCTTTCAAATTAGCGAGCTGGCACTGTATATTTGTATTAAAAAAAAAAAACAATGCATTGACAACGGTTTGTTCTTCTGGGTCCAGTAAATAAGTCGCAGATGACGTTCGTTTCTCGTTTAAACTGACTTTATTAATTTATAACATTTATAATATTATGGCCTCAGCGCCTTGAGGGCAACATTGAGTAAAAAATTCACTTGTTCACTCAAAGTTTAACTGCAGTTTAATAGTCCAATTTTAGGCAAATGATTCTTGACTGAATTGACCAAATTATACAAATTAAATAATTGATAGCGCTGTGCAATGTTAATGTTGCTGTATTTGGTTTGTGACCAGCTCCAGTTCCATACAAATGTTCCTAGTCCCGTGTACGTTTTTTTTTCTCAGTCTTTTTAAATTTTCATATTTTTTTTAATAGTTCCTTTTATTGCATTAAAAATATCTACACCAAAATATGTGACCAAAAACAGTGTTAGTGCGGCAAGTTCAATTTCCTCTCAACTTTTATCAAAGCCTCTGTCTTTAAGCGAGGGATACTTTGAATCTGTTACACCTGACACACCACATAAATTTCAGACAAATAAATAAATATATCTGTAACAGTTTGTTTTATTTGTTGTCTGTGTCTTTGTCTGTCGCTGTTTGTTTTCTATAATTTATTAATAATAATAAACAGAGATTTCTATGGTTTGTTTATTTATTTTTATAAGTGAACGCAAAAACTCGATAACTTTTATCGATACATCTTTAAGCGTCATTAACAATGAAAGTGAATATGTGACGACACGAACAATAACAGAGAATATTTCCGCTGGAGGATAGACAATAAACAAACAAAAAAGTCTACAATTGCCAAAATGAATCAGAACGGAAAAACTATTAAATCATGTATGTGTTAAAAATATATTACAAATCGCTAGGAAGACCTTAAAGATTTCAACAAATCAAAGTCACCATTAAAACTGACTGATTTTTCAAAACAATAACAAAATCAAAACCTTCAAAACAAAAACCTACATAACTTAACCAAAGTATCTAACGGTTTTTTTTGTTGGTTTGTTTTGTTTTTTGTTTAGTGCAATTAACCGAAAAAAAAAAAGTATCCGCTGGCACTTCAAACAGTTATGTTGAGGTATTTCTTGAGATTTTAATGGGCCATTTTCCCCCCCTCTCCATCACAACACAACAATCATTAAGAGTCGGTGAAGAAAAAAAGTCGAAACAAAAACGAAATGAGATAATTGGAGTTGGTTGGTTTTGTTTTTCAAAGGCCAAAACAATATTTTCTTTCAATGGCGGCTTTTGAATGAATTTCAATTGAATTCTGTGTTGGCTGGAGGTATGACCTACCGTGGCGTTGAGCTGTTGGTGGGTTAAGTACTTGTGGTGGTGATTTTTGTTATGCTGCGTATGAGACATATACTCAAAGTCCAGTAATTTAATCTATAGGAATGTAATTGATCTAAGGGGAACTTTTTTGTTTATTCTACATTAACCTTATGCTTAATGACTGTGGCGGTTGGCTTTTGGAAGACCACATTGCGGTTTGAGTCACAATATGTTTTTAGACTCAAAGTGGCTTCTGTGAGTATAGGAAAAGTTGCATTTCCAACTGGCCACGATCATGTACACAATACTGTACGATGGCGATATCGATAAACTACTATTTAATTGTCCACAAATCAGTGTTATGGGTAGCATAAAGTCGAACGAGAAATCTTTTCTTTTTTAGAACCTTTGAAAAACCATCTCAAAGCTAATATAACTTTATTTGATTTGGCTTTTAATTCAATTATTTGTTAATCGATTCTTTACATTGAAGACTTCGTTGATATTTGCCAGCTCCGTCTTCTATTCACTGAGTTTCGGATTCGTTCCAGGGTTTTGTTGGATTTTGTTTTGGCTTTGTTTTTTAATACTTTTGTTTTATTGTTGACAAAGACAAAAAAAAACAATATTTAATTTTTGATTGGGGGGGTAATACTTTTTTGCTGGGGTTTCTTAATTGTTTTGTGTTTGATTCATAATGTGTATCCTTGAGTTTGATAAATTAGATGTATTCGTTATTTTATAAAATGTTTATAATAAATCAAAGGCTATTGGTTTTCAGTTGCAGATATTTCGATGACAACTTGTTTTGAAGATGAGTAATTCTGTTTTTCAGCCAAACTTTTGTTGGCCACTTTTGGTCGTTTAAACTTCAGCATGATAACCATATGATTATGAGTAGAAGAATTACAAATTAATTTTGTTTCACCAAGTTCCACAATATAAATTAACCCTCTAACTGGCAATAACACTCTGAGACGATGTCTTCATTAATTGCGATTAATTTCGTAAAAAATATTTTTTTTTTGTGCATAAGAGGTAAAGAAAACAAGTTGCAAGGATTTCCCAGTATTTCTATTTGGCCGGTTAGATGGATAACATTTTTTATTAAATATTTTTATAAAATTAAACACAATTATTAAAGACCGCTTTATGGAGGTCTTTCCGGTTAGCGGGTTAAATAGAAACAGCTGCTGTGTAATATTGTTGCTGCTGTATGTTATTTGTGACCACCGACATTTCCATACAAAAATATATTTTTGGGAGTTTTAATTTACGATATTTTTTTGTTAACTAAACATTCTTCAAAAAAGTTTTAACTTCCAATATTTTTTTGTTAACTAAACATTCTTGAAAAAAAATTTTTTCCGAAATGCACTACGAATATCTTTATTTGTATTAATTTTCCAACGAATATCTATGTGGCCACAAGAAATGCCGAAAAAATTAAATTAGCGAAAGTTTAAATTTTTCCGAGAACCGAGTTTTCCAATTTTTTTGGCTAACCCATATCTATGCCATGCACTGTGTTAGCGGTGGAATAGAAGTGTATTGGGGCAAGAAAGAGGGTGTATTAGACGTTTGACTGACATTTAAAAATGTCATACTGGCTGGAAAAACACTCGCCGACAGATATTTGTGGTTTCCACAAGCAACCGCTTAAGTTGTAAAATCAATTTTTTCAGGCGAGCCAAAATACATAATTTTCAGCATTTTTGGAGCAGTTGAAAATTTTTAAAAAAAAAAAACCCATCGTCTATTCAAGATCTCAATGAATTCGTGTGGCTATCGAGGACATAGGGCAGCCATTTTGTGATTTCGCTCATTTCCTTGAATAGTGGCATAATTCAAAATTCACTTTATATATTTTTGCTCTTGGAAAAGCTGTAAATCTCTAATTTAAATTGGCTTTTGTTCTACTGAGTATTATGGATTCATATGACAGGTCTCCATATTATTGAAATAGCCTGCAGTTCTTTTTCTATATTTGGAAAGTACGACGAAATTGACGATTTTAAACGGCTCTCCTGCAAAAATCCTATTTTGAGTTATGCCACTATTCAAGTAAATGAGCGATTTGGTTATGGAAAACTTCATGAAAAGGATATGGTCCTGTAAGCGTGGTCGTGGTGGCCATTTGGCTGATGTTGTTTTTCATTATTAACTGCATACCTTCATCTTTATTATGAAATAAACATCCGATCATTTATCTCCAAAATTTTTATTTTTCTTTAATACCAAAATAACACCTCTTGTTGGAGAACCCTCTATAAAACAAAACTGAAGTTTATATGTGCAGAAAGTGTGAGCAAAATAACAAATTTTTTTTTTTTGGGAAAATAAGTATTGTCATTTAGAACACTTGTTTTTAACAGCAAAAAGGGCACAACATTTTTTTTTACTAATCGAATCATAATTTACTTTTTTTCCGCAAATAACTGAACTTGAACTGTGACATGAATTATGTCGTTAATAATGAAAACATTTTTTAAAATAATTCCACTTTGCTAAAAAAAAATTAGTAACTTTACATTATTTTTAATAAAAGTTTAGGCAAATAGAATCAGAATTTAAAACTGAGCAATTGTGTGGCAAAACCTCAAAATCGGCAAATATGACTTAAGAGGTTGCTTGTGAAAACCTCTGATATATTTGGCAAATCGAGTTTGATCGCCCGACCTCCAGAAAACTCTGTCGAATGACATAGGTTGCTGTCATCCGCCAAAGATTAGATTCGTTTCACAGTCTATGAAAATAAGAAGGAGAGAACAGTATCTTGTATCTAGATGAAACCCCATCTATAGGGTGGTCCCACCAAAACGCACGATGTTAATTGTAAGTGCAATAAAATGTTTTCAGAGAAAAAATCTCAATATTTGTGTTTATGGAAGAAGAATCTATGGCAACTGTCGGTCAAATGCTTCGCACGGCTTCGGTGACATAAAGGGTGTTTTTTATTGGGGTATAGAACTTTAAGTTGGCATCGCTTTTTTAACTGGCGGCCATTTTGTCAGCTGTCAAGTGATTAATATTTAGTTTGGTTTGCCATTTCATCATGAACAGGTTGACAAAAGAACAACGCTTGCAAATCGTGCAAATTTATTTCGAAAGTAATGGTTCAGTTCGCGAAGTTCACCGCAAGCTCCGTCCATTTTATGCCATTACATCCACAAAAACTGACTGTTTGGTGTGCTCTATGGGCTGGTGGAGTCATTGGGCCATACTTCTTCCGAAATAATGCTGGAGAGTCAGTTACCGTTAATGGAGACCGGTATAGAGCCATGATAACCGAATATTTTGTTCCCGAATTGGATGGCATGAATATGGATGAGTTGTGGTTCCAACAAGTGGTTGAAAATTGGACCTGTAGAATTGGCTTTATTCGAGCCAGCCGCGGCGGCCACATGCCCGAAATCATATTTAAACATTAATGGCATAAAATTATCCTTCCAATAAAGCCAAATTGATGGACATTAAAACGATTTTCTTGTGTTTTATTTCAATTCGAAGTTCTATACCTTAATAAAAAACACCCTTTATAAGCTTTAAAATTTATATCGGAAATATCATCAACTCCACAGCGTTAATGTCAACAATTTTTTCTTTTCTTTCATCTACAGCCCTAATAAGTTCATTGATTTCTACTGTAACAATTGTGATGAAGCACATTAAAATAGACCAATTTCGGAGGAGGGGGGTTCCCCTCTTGACATTCAGAACACCTAAAAAATTACGCACACATCACATGATGGGCCAGATCGTTATCACCTAATTAATCTTTGCCATCTTCTTCGTCATATCAAACATTTCGTGACATTTCACAAAATTGTATAACGCTCTTATCGAGTATTACGTTTTATTGCCAAACAGTGTCTGTGATCTGTTTCTTTTTTTATTTGTTGCTGTTGTTTAACTGTAACACCAGCAACTAATTTCCGCAATAAATACCCGCACAACAAACCGAAAATCTCACCTGACACTTCTTTCTAACCAGTCTTTTCAGTTTAAGATTAATTTTTTTTTTTTCATTTATTTTTTCCGTATCGCGTTTTTTTTTGTGGTGGTGGTGGTAATTTTGGCAGATAACAGCAACAACATGAAACGTCAACGGTTTTCGGGTTTCAAGACTTTAACAGAGTCTTATTTTTAAGATGAAGTCATACATATGCGGACGTTTTGTAGGCTAAGTTGTACCAAAAACCGGCAAAACCTCAACAGAAGCAAAGCCGAAGCCGTCATAACAACCGTAGCATTATAACGTTGCTGGTGTTGTGGGGTGACGTTGTTGCCGTTTCTAACTAGTACTACCACTTAGCCACTTCCCCATCGTATCTGCCGGTGTTGAGATGTGTTTCTGATACCGGCTCCAGGTATGACTATTCGATTCTTTCTGCCCGTAGCTGTTCCCAACCCAACCCGAAATGGGAAGACGTAGTCGATTCGAATACATGAAATTTATCAATTAGCACTTTAGTGTGCTATTACTTATGTTCGTTCTACCCGTTTGTTTGTTTGTTTGTTCGTTCTGGCGCAGCAGACGTACTGAGAGGGAACGTGGAGAAATTCTTAACGATTGTGTGCTGATGCTGTTTTCTTTTCATCTTTATCGTCTTTTGGGTGCGTGGTTAATTATTTATCATCTTTTTGGTGTATAGCAACTCTCATCCATGGAACTGGGAGGTTTTCTTTGCGGATTCATGTTTTTGGGTTAGTGGGTTGTGTAGTGAATGCAAACAAACGAACGTACAAATATATGTAGTAGGGTGGAGTGAAAACATGCTTTTTTTTTAATTTGAAAAAGTTAACCTCGGAAAGAGATGTAGTCTGGGGTCCTAATGAGGGGGAAAATAAAGAAAACAATTTTAAAAAATTTTTAGGGTTCGCGCCACTAACTCGAAATTTGGAAATTATCGCTATTTTGGCGTTGATTTTAGAAAAATCCTAAAAATTAACGACTTAACTTATTCGAAATTTAAAAGTTTGAGCTTGTTCAGTGCCCAAACAAAAGTATTTGAGGCAAATATGAGGATAATCGACTAATATTTGTAGCTTTGGTGGCGATTTCATTGCTCAGTCAATTTTCTGAAGAAGGGACGATTTGACTTATTTTACTTTTTGAAATTTTTGAACAATGAGAAATTTTTTTTTAAATTTTTTCATGCCCTTATTTCATTGTTTACGCTATTGCAAACATTTATTGACATAAAACTTTTTAGGATTTTTCTAAAATCAACGCCAAAATAGCGATAATTTCCAAATTTCGAGGGAGTGGCGCGACCCCTAAAATTTTTTTAAAATTGTTTTCTTTATTTTTCCCGTCATTAGGACCCCAGACTACATCTCTTTCCGAGGTTAACTTTTTTTTTTTGAATTTCACTCCACCCTAATATGTAGGTATGTATGTAGTTGTCTACGTTACACACCCGTATGTATGTCAATTTCTGATTAGGTATCCAAAAATGAAACAATTTGAAATGTATTGGATATTTTGTGAGCAATGAACTCTTTTTTTTTTGGATAATTTCAACGCATTTCCCTTAACATTCCCTGGGGGAATAGAAGGGGACAGTAATTCGTCCAAACATAGCTCTACAGCCACTTAAATGTGGAATGTTTTTTGAAAAACTGGGCATCTCGGAGAAGGTGGGTTTCAAATAAAATAAATCAATTAATGCTTTCAACACGTTGAATTTTTAATTTTAAATGTTCGAGATCAAGGTTTTCTCAAAGCATCCATTACACTTCTGGAAGAAACCCTTCTTCTCCAAAGAAATGATGGCTCTTTGAAAAATTTCCTAATAAATAAAAACGAAGAATTCCCCAAAAAAATCTCATACAAAAATTCATAATGAAAAATTCTCCAAACAAAATGGAGAGTTTTTTTTTTTAAATTTATAGGCAATATTTAATTTTTTTTTATATATTTTTCATTTAATTCAATAGAGTCACAATTCAAAATGTACTTTTAATTTTTCTGCTCAAGAAAATGCTGTAAATCTCTTTTTTGTGTTGACTTTTGTTCTTCGCGTATTTTACAGGGCTCTACTTTATTCGTTAAACCTATGAGTTTTGTTCCCATATTTGTTCAGTTAGACGCATTAGAAAACTTTTAACGGCTCTCCTGAAAAAAAATCGTATTTCGAGTTGAGACACTATTGAAGTAAATGAGCAATATGAAAAATATCTCAAAAATTTAATTTTAATGAAATTTTTCGTTTTTTTTTTGGGATATTTTCAAAACAAATATCGAAATTTTTTTATATATCGACTTTTTTCTATAATGTTTTGGGGTTACAAACCTAATTATCACATTTGAAAATGTAACATTTTGAGCCGATTTTTCATTTTTATTGTAACGAAGGGCATTTTCATCAAAACTGGCGCATCTGGGAATCGAAAAACGGGCACATGATCGTCAAGACGCCAATGCATTCCGATAGAGTGATGGTTTGTTGCGGATTTTTGAGAGCGGTGGTATTTTTCTTTACAAATGCTGCTGGAAATGCCGTTTCGCTTAATGGTGAGTTCAACGGGGGGATAATAAACTATTTTTTTGAGAGATCTGGACGATCTTTGGTTTCAACTGGACAATTAAACAATTGGGTCTGTGAAAAATGCACCAAATGAAAAAAGAAAATAAAGGAAGAATTCCCCCCAAAAAAAAATCTCATACAAAAACAAATATCATAATAAAAAATTCCCTAAAATCGGGTAGTTTTTCATAATTTTTACATTACACCGTGTTACACACATTCTGTCCTATGAACCAAATTTACTTTTTCCGAAAGGGAATAAAAAATAAAAATACACGTGTATCGGCGATATTCATGTACACGTCAGAATTTTTTTTTTTTGAGTTTGAAGTATGAAGCTCGTAGTTGGCTGTGTGAAAGCCTTTCGACCGATTTTTAACACTTTTTCAGTGATCCAATCGAGCTGATTTTTGGCAGGCAGACTCGTGGAAATGTCTGTATCACGTAAAATTATTTAAAAAATAGATTTTTATCAATTCTCAGATTTTTTTTTTAAAATGGTTGTCGTTTTTTTTAAGGTTTCAGTTCAAAAAACCTTTTTTTTCGTATGCTAAGAAAAGTGACAAAAATATTTTTTTTTTTAAATAATAAAAATTGGGGAAAATCTGAGAATTGATAAAAATTGTTTTTAAAAAATTCTGACGTGTACATGAAAATTGCCGATACACGTGTATTTTTATTTTTTCCCCTCTTTCCGAATATGTGCATTTGGTTCATAGGACAAAGAAAAACTATTTTTTTGTATCACGGTGTTATATTTAATTTTTTGAGGTTTTTTTTTTTATTTATTTTGTTACATTCGTTTTTTTTTTTTTATGGAGCCATACGAATATTTTCTGTTTGGGCCGAGTTCCAAAAATCTGGTGACTGCTGAGAGACGCTGGCAAAGCGTCTGATGTCCCAACCAAAACTATTTTAGTAAATGTTAATAAAAATCCAGCACGATGTCTGATGTTACATATTTTTTTTTATTTATTTTTTTTTTATTTTTATTTTTCTTTATTTTTTTTTCTTCATTTTTATTTTTTTTTTGTATTTTTATTTTTATCTTTATTTTTTTTTTATTGGGGAAAACACATACTGTGGGCTCGTTCATTGGAATAGCTAAAGCACCCTCAGTTGGAAAAATCCGCATGTCACTTAGACCGACGCAAAGTGATTCGATTGTACTCGTTTTTATAGGCGTTTCATGTTCTTTTCTTACCGTTGGCCGCTTTTTCGCATACAATTGATCACAGAATAATTACGAATCAATCCAACTTTAGGTGCCACATACAATTTGCAGTGCTGTTTAGATAGGTCGTATGTCGTGGATGGGAACATGTGATAATCGTAAGAAGTATTGCCCGGTGAAGACTCGAGCTGGGGTGGGACTTTCCCATTGAGTGTTTCCTAGTCTTGACCGGCCAGAATCCATCATATTCGGCCAAAAGTCAGCCAATAAATCGTTCTATGGCAAAGAAAAGTGTTTATTTGCCAGAGCTTTTGTTATACTCGTAGTGTGACGCCATGTGACCGACATATGAGTCACCGTTGTAAAAATTTCGTACATTTGATGGCGATGCAGACTGGAAGTGTGGGCAGTCAATAACAACAACAACGATAACAAGCACAAAAGGCGGCCAAATGAACATTACAAAAAGTGTGTTCACCATTGAAGATCAATGTATTTCATGAACCCGGTCATACATACGAACCAGACAAACCATACTGACAACCGATACAGCCAGACGACGACGACGACGACGATGTCGTCGACTAATGCACCACCAAACTAACCAAAGCAAACTACGACAAGCCACAAGCCGACCATCTTGACCAAACATGGATGCAAAAGACCAAAAAGTAAAAATCAAGAAGAATATCTGTAAAATCAACGAGCACACAGCACAGCCAAGAGTGTAGCAAATGGAAAAAACAAAACCTGATGTTATTAATGAACGAACTAACGAACGACCGACCGACCGACCGAATGGACAACTTCGAAAACTTGATGTAGGTCAAATCACTCAGTATGTGTGTGTGTCTGTGGCTAAAATGTATCCATTGGATACCACTAAAATATGAATGCTACACGAAATGTCGTTTTTGTTTTTACGGGAGGAAGGAGCCCCCCCCCCCAAAAAAAAACCAATCCAACATTTAAAACGCAAAACCAAATTATCTAATGCTACGCAGAGAAAGAGATGGCGGGGAAGTGGACACATTTTGCATCTTTTGATTACAAATTTAAATATCTATTGAAAAGTTAATAAACTTGTCTTAGACAGCAAAACAAAAAAAATGCACCACGATTCTTGTACCTTGTGGTAGGTTGGCTTTTGTAACCAATTTGAGAGAGAGAGAAAAAAACACAATATTGTTGTTTCTTTGTATTAAAGACTGTTGTTGAAAACCGGCTTCTGGGCCTGTTGCCATTTGTTTTAGGTGGTCAAAAGAACCGTACAACTGCACGCAGTGTTACTGTGTGCCGTTCTGGTGGCTGTGCTGTTTTCAAGAATATAAAAGTAATTGCTTTCAATATTTTTTTTTTATTTTCGCTTCGGTTTGCTGTTTCTTTGTTTTGAGTTTATTTTACTTAATACCGGTTTGTGGTCGGTTTGCTTTACAACTATCGATTTCATATCTTAAATGTTTTCAGAATGATAACATCCATCCACACAGAATTCAGTTCAGACGAGTCGAATTTAATACTCTCTCAATCACAAACTACCTGGAGATTAACATTTTTGGGACCTGAAAAACAAATTGAGCAAGAAACAAAGTCATACAGCGGTCCGGTCATAGAAATTCCAACATCGTAATAAGGATAAGAAACTAACCTTTATAATAAAAGAAAATGTTGACTACAATTGTTCTTAAAATGTCGGGTGTTTCTTATATCGTACACAGCTCACTGAGTCGAGAGAAGTCCCCCCTCTGTTCCTTCATGGAATGTTAAGGGAAATATGTAAGTAAGTCACTTTTGAAGCTTTTATTCTTTGACATTTGACAAGAAGAAGCAATGCCATTGCCAAAAATGGAACGATACACACTTCAACAATGCATTGAAATTATTAAAATTCACTACAAACATGGTGAAAATCTTGCAGCCAAAGTTTGCAAGAGTAAAAAGTTTCCGGGCCGTGTTATCTCTCGAAGGGGTGAATTGTTCGCTTGGTTGCTTGCTCACTAGGCCAATTATATTGACCGTAAAATGGATAAAGTGCTCTATAAGCTTCGCGAAGAGTTTTTTTTGTTGCTTTTTAAGTAAATTTCCACAATTTGGAAGCATAACAAAGCTGTCAAAAGATTCATGATGGCTTGGCAAATCTAACCGAACAGAAATATCGATAGTTCTCATGCAGCTTAAAAAAACATACAGTTCGAGAATTTAAAATAAATCTTTTCAAATATTAAAATCAGAAAAATGAATTTTTAATATGAAAAAAAAATAATTTTGTTGCGTTATATGAACAATTACCTCAAAATGTGTAAAAAAATCTTAAATAAAAAAAATATAAAAAATTTACCCCCAAAAATCGAAAAATACGAATAGTCTAAAACTTCAGATATATTTCTAAAATATATCCAATTGGTCGATTATTAGTACTAATACCATAAAATAATCCCTCAGTCCTTGTCTAAAACCAATTTTTCACAGAACTTACATGTTTTTTTTGTAGAAGATTGTAGAGCAATTTTATTAGAATAAGAACTGGGCCGTGTTATAATGAATTCCCTGGCCGGGTGATATATTAACCTAGCGTGGAGTGGACGCGAAAAGTCCAATGAGTCCTAAACCAATGATCAGCACACAGAGATTAGCCAAATGTCAAACCAAGGTAGGGTCCAAATAAATCCGCAATAGTTAAAGGCATTTTAAAAACGTTTTACAACACAAACTTTTCTTTTTTGGCGAAAGACCATAAAAACGACTAAGGTCGATTTACAGAAATTAATGCAGAAAAACGCACGGTTGGTCGCTGAACAAAAAACAAATTTATAATTCCGACTCCGCATGCCCAACTGGCCTGACAAAACTAATTTTACACAACCGGGAAAAACACAAACATCTGTCCAATAATATGTCCTTAAAACGAGTCATTCGGAAGATTAAAAAACGGATTAAGAATGAATCCTTTTTTAATCCACTTGAAAATGTTTTAAGACTTTATGACATAATGTTGTGCACCGTCATAAAATGGGCACACTTTTTTGTGGCGCACTAACTCGGGTTCCCTTTAAAAAAAAAATGCCAGGTAAAAGAACGCCCTCACACTATCTGGGCAAAATATATGTTTTCTTTATAAGCATCGGCGAACTCACCAGTCAACATCAGTCTCTTTTGAGATAACACCAAGACAACAAACATTTCAATTTTTACCGACTGCTAGAAGTTTGGCAATTTTGAATCACAATGAATACAAAATCAAAAAAGTCCACTTCCATCAGTTACACTTTGTTTCTGTACCGCGAAGAGTTGAAGCGTAGCCAAGCGAGTTTTACGCGTTTGAATCGTACGAAAATCTCTCTTACCGATAAATTGATTGCGAAAAGTGTAAAGAATTTTCGCCAGTGTACCATCGATGTGCTGAAGGACCTAAAGAGGGAGCTGTTATTCAAAAAGAAACTGAAACATCAGATGCAACGCATACAACAGCTGGAGAAATTGGGCATATCCAATGCCAATCCGAATATGCCGAGCACGGAGCTGTAGGCAAACAGCTAGGAATGGAGAAAAGTCAACACATTTGAAAGATTGAAACTAAAGTAAAACTGCACTAAATCGAATCAACATTATCCCTTAGAAAAGTTCGACTTACGAAGACTTTGAGTTATGGAGTTACTTATAAGGGAATTTGTCTCCATAACTGTCACTAGAAGTGTTTCGACTTGAAGAAAATTCGTTTTATGGAAAGTCGAGTTATGGAAGTTCCACTGTATGGGATCGGCTAAAAAAACAAAAAAGGAAGCGGAATGAATAGTGTGCATTGTCCATGGTATCCAGAAGCCTTCAGTGTCACAGCAAACACAATATCATACTATCTACCGAGCGAAGTATCAGCTAGCAACACTGATGATGGATCAGCAGATTATAATCGAATACATTTAAGAAATGCATCCATGACCAACAGCGTGATCTTAATCATGAGATCTCTATAATTTTTCATAACTTATCTAATTATCTTTACAGAACCCACAGTTTCGATACAATGGTGTTGGACTTCTGTAAATGGCGGGACTCATTCCTGGATTAAATAATTTCCTTAAGGCTATTTTTTTTTTTTTTAAAAAAAAACTACTTTATGCAGATTCTTCTATTGTTTATTCCAAATCGGATTTACAGACTACCAAACTTAGACAAGACTTTTGAATTTTTAAAATACCTCATATAGTTTTGCATTTCATAAAGCAACACATAGTTTTAAAAATTAAGAAAATCACAACCAACGTCTGTCCTTTTTGTATTTTAAAAAAATAATTGTATAAAAAAGTATGTGCTCAGTAAATAAAAACACACACAGTAATGAAACTAATTTTGTACATTTATTTTGAATTGCGATTTCTGGGCCTCATTATTAGAAAACAAAATACGTACATGTTCAGTAAACATTTCGTGCTCTTTGAAACATTGTCTTCAGAGACAAGAAACATTTTCGGCTCATTTTCTACGTTAATAAGCGGAATTGCCGAATTTAGTCCGAAGAGAAGGCGGAGCGGTTCAGGGCTGGCAATGTTGCGGTTTATGAGCTGGCGCACATTGGTCCAGCATACAATTCCATCGACCACAAGACTGAATCTTTTGATCTAGCTCACATTTTTGAGTTCGGTAGAAAATTTTCTGTAGACAGGGAGCGAGGTATTATTTTAAGGTATCAACATTAAAAATCTAACAGTTTGATATATTTTAGAAATATTTCCAAAGTTGACTACTTATCGTATTTTTTAAATTTAGGGGAAACTTTTTTTTTCACGTAATTGCATATAAAAAAATTAAAAAAAAAATCATATTAAACATTTTATTCTTTTCATCATGTACAAATTGTCTAGAAAAGCATTAGCCGTTCGGAGCCGGCTTTAAATAGAAAGTCCCGGTCAGTGAGTATATCGCTCACAGCTTAGTGATTCGAGAGAAGGTCTGTTCCTTCGTTGAATGGTGTTTTCTTATATTTATTTTGGCGTCGACAGTTAATTTGATTTTTTAAAAAAAAAAAAAGCATACATTTCCTTTCGTCAAATTATATCAAATTTTATCCCAATCAGAGATCAGTTGACGGTGCTACGGACAAAATATTCCCGCATCGTCAAACTTAAAAAAACACCCTTTTTTACCATCTAAACGTTAACAAATATAGTTTTTATGAACATGAATTTATTAGGGTGAGTAATTTTTTGAATTTTTGAAATAACACCATAGTGTAGTGTAGGCATGAGAAGTTGAAGTAGATCAAACTCATATTGTTAATAAATAAAAAAAATTAAATAAACTATTAATTTTAATTTTTTTTTTTTAAATTCGCGGCTTTAAGTATCGTTCTTTATTAATTGTCCAATGCTGCTGAAGAATATTCAATTTGATATTTAATCAGGGTTTTAGATGTATAGATATCCCAACCTTGGAACAAAGTTCCAACTTCACAAAAATTGATTAAAATGATAAAATTTTTAATAAAAAAATTTTATAAAAAATTAATTTTAATTTTTTTTTTTAAAAATTCGCGACTTTAAGTATCGTTCTTTATTAATTGTCCAATGCTGCTGAAGAATATTCAGTTTGATATTTAATCAGGGTTTTAGTTGTATAGATATCCCAACCTTGGAACAACAAAGTTCCAACTTCACAAAAATTGATTAAAATGATAAAATTTTTAATAAAAAAATTTTATAAAAAATTTATTTTAATTTTTTTTTTTTAAAATTCGCGACTTCAAGTATCGTTCTTTATTAATTTTCCAATGCTGCTGAATTTTTGTTGAAAAAAAAATTTTGTTAAAAAAAAATTTTTTCTTGAAAAAAAAAAAAAATTTGTTGAAAAAAAAAATTTTTGTGGAAAAATAAAAATTTTGATGAAAAAAAAATTTGTGGGAAAAAAAAATTTTGTTGAAAAAAAAAATGTTTGTTGAAAAAAATTTTTTTAAAAAAAACAATTTCTGTTCAAAAAAAATTTTGTAAAAAAAAAAAATATGAAAAAAAAAATTTTTGGAAAAAAAAATTTGGGGAAAGCACAATTTCTGTACAAAAAAAAAATATTATTTTTTTTATTATTATTATTTATAGAAAATTATAGAATGCCTATTTAAATTCCTACGTACTGCGTGACAGAGTCAGTGAATCAGTGTCGAGGGTAAATATATATTAAGAAGAAGATATATTTTTTTTTGATAATTTATACAGAATTGCACCCTGTACCATGCAGTATTCTTAAAAAAAACTTTCCTTGAATGGCACACTACAATTTACAATGTAACTTCATAGAGCGCACAGGCCATCATCCATCCAACGACGATTCATTTACCTGGCACGAAAGCATTCGCATATGATATGATACGAAATGACTGCAACGACGATGACGACGTCGACGAGGAAGAAGGAGAACATTAATATAAATAGCAAACGTTCAACAAAAGTATCATTATTCTCCTAACAAAATGAAATTGTATATTCGCAAATATGTACCTCTGTGAGATTTGGGGAGAGGGCCAAAAAAAAAGAAAAAAATAATACAAAATGCATTGCAGAAGACGACCGAAAAATGTGTACTTGAGCTGAAATATTTTATTACACACGAATCGTTGTGAATGGAATGGAATGAATGCATGAAATGTCTTTCTACGAGTAGAGTTGCCCGCTGCTGCTGTTACAGCTGCAGAGCTATTTGTTTCCTTTCATTTCATTTATTTTTTTTACTTTCCACAATTTATTATTTTCATATAAATCTAGACATCATTGTTATCAAAAGTAACAACACACAGAGTTTGTGGAGTCGGCAGTCGCCTTGGAGGGTTACTACCATGGGAAAGGTTTCGAAAACCGAACGAGCCGCTTGTGCGACTTATGATGACAAGTCTAAGTGTACTGGTAAAAATCGACTTGGTCCTTTGTGAATATAGTATCCATTATCTGAAGTGTTAATTACGCCATTTTACGAAGCTTCTAATTTGTTCCTTAAATTACATTATTCTCAATAACAACTCCCTGAGAAATGGATCTCTAACCAATAGATAAATTTAAAGCACCCCTCAAATTGTATGTACAGAATAATTTTTCCAAAGGAGACAACAATCAAAATTGTACTTGCACGACATTTCAAAGCATCTAAAGTTCACTAAAGTCTACTGTCGAAAGCTGTATTCTAGTAACGAAGTACAAGTACACACATTATGTTTTTGGAGAGTTCCTTTCCATTTCTTCATTTGCGGCATTGTTACACAGCGGCAGCCATTGTCCAAGTTGTTTGGTTCCGATAGTGTTACAACAATTTGAACATGCTCGATGCAGCAGCTGATCTGAGAAAAAAAAGAATAAACACGCCACACCAATGGAACACAACCAGCAACGAACGAAAAGAAACTTAAAAACCCTGAAGAAAAACACTGGAGTCCGATTTGTGCGAAATTTTGCTACAATGCCAAAGATAATTTCGCGTTTTTAATGGTCAGATGGAAATCGAATCATGTCATGATTCGCATGTGGGAAGATTGAGGTTTTATGAACAAGAAGCATTACTTTAAACTAAACACAAAAAGAAATCTATTTTTGTTTTTTTATTTTGTGAGTTTCCTTTTAAGGCAATGTGCCCTTTTTATTAAAAAGAGTGCCAAGGAGGATGTTGCTATTTTTCTTAAACGTACATGAATGGCTTAAAGAAAAAATAAATTTTTCTTACAGAAAAAATAAACTTTTCTTAGAGAAAAAATAAATTTTTCTTAGAGAAAAAATTAATTTTTCTTACAGAAAAAATAAATTTTTCTTACAGAAAAAATAAATTTTTCTTACAGAAAAAATTAATTTTTCTTACAGAAAAAATTAATTTTTCTTACAGAAAAAATAAATATTTCTTACAGAAAAAATAAACTTTTCTTAGAGAAAAAATAAATTTTTCTCACAGAAAAAATAAATTTTTCTTAAACAAAAAAATAATTTTTTCTTAACCAAAAAATATTTTTTCATAAAGAAAAAAAATATTTTTACATAAAGAAAAAAAATTATTTTTCTTAAGAAAAAAAAATGTTTTTTTGAAAGAAAAAAAAAATTTTGTTTGAAAGAAAACAATTAATTATTTTTAAGAAAAAAATAAAAAAAAAAATTCTTAAAGATAAAAAAAATAATTTTGCTTAAGAAAAAAAATAATTTTCTTTCCTTTAGAAAAAGATCAATCTTTCGTAAACAAACGATCACCATTAAAAACGCACTCCTTTTTAACGAACATCTCACTCATTCCCTCTTTTCTTAAATAAATACTCGCTCCGTTCTTAAAGATAAGCTTACTCTTTACTTAAAGAAAACCTTACACTTCTTATAGAAAACCCCTTTTTTATTAACAACATCTAATTCTTTTCTTTAAAGGAAACCAATTCTTTTTTTTAAAGAAAATGTAAAAGCTCACCCTTTTCATAAAAAAAGCTCACTCGTTCTTAAAGATAACAAAAATAATTTTGCTTAAGAAAAAAACATATTCTTTCCTTTAGAAAAAGATCAAACGATCACCATTAAAAATGCACTCCTTTTTAACGAACATCTCAATCTTTTCTTAAATAAAAACTCACTCCGTTCTTAAAGAAAAGCATACACTTTACATAAAAAAATCTTAAAGAAAACCTTACACTTCTTATAGAAAACCTTTTTTTTTTTAAGAAAATCGAATCTAAAATCTAAAATCTTACCCGTTTCATAAACAAAAGCTCACTCTTTAAGAAAATCACACCCTTTTCTTAAGAAAAGTTCACTTTTTTCTTAAAGAAAAGTTCACTTTTTCTTAAAGAAAAGATCACTTTTTTTAAAGAAAAGTTCACTTTTTTCTTAAAGAAAAGTTCACTTTTTTCTTAAAGAAAAGTTCACTCTTTTTTTTAGTCTTTTTTTGGAGAAAATCTAATTCGTTTCTTATTAAAAAGCTAATTCTTTTCTTAAAGATAATCCTATTTTTCAAACAAGCTCACTCTTTTCAAAAATAATACTCTATATTTACTTAAAGAAAAATGCACTCTTTTCTTAAAAGTTCATTACTTTCTTAAAGAAAATCCCATTATATTCTTTAAGATAAGCTCAGACAATTTGTAAAGAAGAGCTCAGTCATTTCTTAACGAAAAGCTCCTTTCTCAAACAGAAGCTCATCCTTTTTCAAACAAGAAAAATAATATAACATTATTTTTTTGTGAAGAAAAGCTCATATCAAAGATAAGCAACTTCTTTTTTTAAGAAAATCGAATTCGCTTCTTAAAGAACAATACATTATTTTCTCATATTTTCCTTAAAGAGAAAATCATTTTTTTCTTAAAGAGAAAATTATAAAAAAGCTCACACTATTCATAAAGAGGATTTCACTTTTTTCTTAAAGAAAAGCTCATTCGTTGTTTAATGTATAATTTTATAGACTGAGCAATTGGTGTCAATTAAAAAGATTAGGCTGATTTTATCTGGTTACGTTTAATAAACACAAATGTCTGATATGGAAATAAATACGACGCTGTTGTTGGTCTACCATCTTTCAAGTTCTTTGCCTTGTAGAACATTTTTGGATTTATCTTTCTGCAACCTTATAATTTATAATGGAAAGAACAATAAACCTAAACGCTCGCAAGAGTTCATGATCTAAACACGAGGCACGAGCTGCATGTTTATGACTCGCGCATTAAAATGTTGCATGTCAATGTTGTGCAACATGCGATTTCTATACACTTGGCTGCCACTGAGGATTTACACATGTTACCCCTAGCCACCCTCCAACAGACGTACATACATTGAGTGTATGTAAAGATGGTTGTTGCATTGCATTTCTAAAAGTTCTATTGAGTTTTCCTTTTCGTTGCCTTTTCTTAAATATACAATAAAAAAAAGAAAAGAAAATTATTTTAAGTTTTCAAGCATTGCAGCGCCTGACGAACACTCACTCATTCAAGTCATGCAAAACGTGTCTTAGGCACACCGGCATAATCATAAACTCATGCACGAGCGAGCATACAAGTTGAGACCAAGTTTGCTTATCCACGAAGACCACATCAAGTGAAGCCATTCAGAGCATATGTATGTGGTGCCATAGCATGTTGCAGAGCATTTGGGCGAAATATGCGAGGACTAAGGGGAACTGTCTTCCCTAATCTTAATATATATTTACCCTCGACACTGACTCTGTCACGCAGTACGTAGGAATTTAAATAGGCATTCTATAATTTTCTATAAATAATAATAATAAAAATAATAATATTTTTTTTTGTACAGAAATTGTGTTTTCCCCAAAATTTTTTTTTACCAAAAATTTTTTTTTTTCAAATTTTTTTTACAATTTTTTTTTTACAAGATTTTTTTTTTTACAAAATTTTTTTTTACAATTTTTTTTTTTAACAAAAAAATTTTTTTTCAACAAAATTTTTTTTTTCAACAAAATTGTTTTTCATATTTCAACGGGCGCCATAGGCGCATTACAACTTACTAGTTGTCATATAGGCTGATCATATTTAGAAGATTCTATTTTGAATGCCAGTTATAAATCAGTTCCGATTTGGAAAAGGCCATTCTAATATTTTGGTAATGAAAAGCAAATATTTTAAACTGCAATTAACTCCACAAACAAAAATTCACTCCAAAAAAAAAAATCATGAATTATAAAAAAAAAAATGGAAATAACTAAAATATTCTCAATTATTAGTTGTTGTAACCAGTGTTAATACAATAATTTGTGAAATATTATTCGACATTCTTCGACGATAGAATTAAAATAAAATTAATATTTAATCTGCTTCATTCATTATATTAATGCAAGAAGATACATTTTATATTGTTTCATATTTCGATCTATTTTATTCCCTTGGCAGAATAAATTCATTGGTTGACAAAATAAAATCGGTAAACGAAACAATAATGTTAACAATAATGTGTGTTAATCGCTTTAACTGTCTTTATCAATTGTCAAAACTGAATTTATATAACAATCTAAATAGTTTTACTCAGAAAATGTTTAGTGGGAAGCGTAGGAGGTGTACTATTTCTAAACAAAAAACAAGTAATAATGAGTTTGTCATCAAATTCTTCTCGGAAATTCAAAATTCACTCAAATATAACACGTTACATTGTTGTAGCTCTGATAATAATTTTTTCCACATTTTCCAAACCTTATTTTCATAGTGTGAACAAAAAAAATGCATAAAATCTGTAAACAAGCACAACTGCGATTGCTACGAATTACGAGATGATGTCAATCTCAACGCTTTTAGTATATAGCGCCACAAACTGACACGTTCATAAATGATGGCTAGAAATACGAGTTAACGAAACTGGACGTGAGCAAAAGTACAAAAAATTACAATTACAAAAAACATATTTTTTTCTATTAATTGTTAGCACCTATAGTTATTAATAGTTAAAAATCCTTTCGTCGAACCAGTAAACATTTTTGAGTTCTGTAAAAAATCGGATAATTTGATATATTTTAGACTAATTTGTGTATATTTCGAGTGTAGGGGGCAAACAATACTTTTTATTATTAGATGTATTCACACATCTTGACGTAGTTGTTTATATTTTAAATTAACCTTTAACTGATGAGGTGGTGTTAAATTTTACACTTTTTTAGGCCACATACTATGTCCAAAAATTCACCTCATCAGTTAAAAGTTAACAAAAAATAACGTTTTGAGATGAGGTCACAATTTCACACCATAATTTCTCTCACAAGCGGACACCTAAGGGACTGAGAATTTTGTCCACAAAAGGACTGAAGCGGATTGGTACTGAAAATTGTGTCCGTTTATGAGAGGTGTCCACAGGGAGAGAGTACACTGTTTTTCTTTTTAAAAATAAAAATAAATAATTATATAGAAATTTACATTTAGTATTAAAAAAAATCATCCATAAATGAAGAGTGTCCACTGCACGACCAGCTTTGCCGCTTCAATTTGGTTCTCTCTTTGCTGTCACTCACACATGTTTCAAGCGTTTACAAAAGAAAGCACAAAAAATAAAAATGAAATAAAGAATTCCATAGAAATTTCTATTTCTATTTACTGCCTGTTTCCATAAAACGAATTTGTTCGTTCGTTGCAAATTGTCAAAATTGAAATCCCAATAAAAAGGATTTTTTATCAGTGCGGAGAGCTTAATCGTTTGGGATTGTGTACCAAGTGGCGATAACTAAAATATATCTGAAAACCAGAGTTGAATAATGTCTGAAACCCATTTTATAACGCTTCCAATATTGAAGATGTGTAACGTACGAGCAAATTCGTTTTACGGCAACAGGCAGTAAGTCCACTTTGGATTACGAAAAAGTCGAGAAAATCGACTTTTTGGTGGCGACTTTTTTGTTTAATTGAAAATAAGTTGTGTCAGTCAGTGGAGCTTATATTTGGGCAATAAGCGAAGAATTTGGTCAGTGTAATCACATTTCATACAAATTGTCCTAACAGAAATAAAATATACCAGAAACTGCAGCTGGACAAGAGTTTCTACAGCTACCTCATGATTCTGATCAAGAAAATTGTTGTAATGACTAAGTAGACAATATTGAGGCTACACCATTGCTGTAACTCCGTCTGAAGGTTAAAAACTATGGTTCGCTTGTTTAGGAGCAGTGATGTACCTACTAAAGAACTCAAAGATCTTCAAAGACAATCAGCGATAAACAGCCATTATCGCATAAATTAAACAAGTCCGGACCAGGTGTAATTGCTGTTACGAAAATGTTAACCAGGGTTCTTCTCCAAGTGTGTAATGATACAAGTTCACGATCTGAAGCACCAAATATGCTTACAGGAGATGACAGTGAGTAACAGACATTTTAAAAACTTGAATCAACAAAATGGTCCCAAGGAAACCGTTAAAATTCCCCCATAAAATCATAATTCTATAACACCAAAATTGGCTGTACCCTGCGACAAATGTCGCCATCCCCCATTTTTTTTATAGAAACTTCTTCGTAACAGTAAGCAAATTCATACTCGTACCATCAATCTTTTCACTCCAAATTAAAAAAAAAACATTTTCTCTTTTCAATAGCCCAAAGTCATTGCAATTTTCACAGAGAGTAAAAATAATATTTAATTAAACACAAAAGAAAATAGTGAAAATGAACTTACCTTACAGTTCGAGGGAGATTTGTTTGTCATTTGTTTTCGTATTCTAAACCAACTCTTTCGGTAATCTCTTTAATGTTTGTTCAATCACTCGCGACCGCAATCCCACTAACAAAACAATAACACTCAGAGAACACTCTTAATTCAGTGTTGTGTTTGCTCAACTATTACACACACACACACACACTCTTCCTCATGACTGTGCTTCCTCTTCCTTGATAGCCAAAAAATGCACGGAGATTTTTCAGGAAACAAATTTTGCAAGTTTGGAATCGTTTTTTTTTTCACAACTATCAGCACTTTCTTCACACACATTTTACATCCACATGATCGAAATTTTATATAGAACATACTTATCCAAAGTCTGCAACGATTTATGGACTTTCTGTGGAGATATTTGGAAATTAAAATAACAGCGAAGGGATTGCGTCCACATGGTTCGATTTGTAAGTGAAAACTAAATGACAGATCATTTAATCAAGAGAGTGGAGGAGAGAGCGAAAAAGACAGACACTTGCTGAAGAGTTAAAGAGGTGTCAGGTCGCTATGTTGTTGACAATTAATCCTGTTGTTGTTACATTGTGTGTTTAGTTTTTATTTGTTTGAAGGGAGGAGTGAAATACATGAAATAGAAATGGTACAACAAAGCCCACCCTTCACCAGCATACATGTTGATCACATCATTAATGTTTGACGAATATAAAGGGTTATCCAGTTTGCATTTTAAAAGTAAACGTAAATAAAACACATATAAAATATTTATTTTCATGATATTTCTTTTTTATTATAAAGTTTGAACGTTGACATTATGTGTGAACGACTACATCATTTAAATGACCACCACGCGATTGATTCTTGTGAGATAATTCTGGACCACTTTTTGGCACATCTGAGGCGGTATCTCAGCCATAACATGACGAATCTGGGTTCTTAAGTGCTCAAGAGTTAAAGGTTTATCTGCATAAACACGGTCTTTCGCGTAGCCCCACAAAAAAAAGTCTAAGGGTGTCAAATCGCATGAACTTGGTGGCCAGTTGATGTCGCCACGACGAGAAATTACGCGGCCAGGAAATGTCTCTTGCAATAAAGCCATATTCGCTCGAGTTGTGTTGCATGTGGCGCCGTCTTTTTGAAACCACATATTCTCCAAGTCGTATTCTTCAATAGCAGGCAAAAAAAGTAGGTTATCACCATAATGATAACGAATTGACGGTGACAATCGTTCCCTGGTCGTTTTCGAAGAAGTAAGGTCCAATCACACCTCCGGACCAAAGAACACACCAAACAGTGACTATGTAAATAATGTAATGTAATTCCGATGGTAAATATCTGTTCCATCATGGAACGTTCGTTTTTCTTTGATCTATGGAACAGGATATGTGGTTCAAATCGAAGTAGACTTTTAGCTTTATATACAATAAAGTGAAACTGAATTGATCACTTGTTTTTTTGTAACTAGTTACGTTTCAAACTTAAATTGGTAAAAGTTTGAATAAAAATATATTATTTTCAATTAAAAAGTCGTCTTGTAATTCACAAAAACTCGAAAAAGTGCCGATTTAAAATTAAAAAAAAAACTCAAAAGATCGATAAGTCGACTTTTGATTGCAATTATATAACCCTACTCAGTCCTAGAACACCGACTCTCCGTCAATCTCAACAACTCCAAATATAACACACCTATCTCGTCGAATTTTGCTTTTTCTTTTACAATGATTTATTTACACAGCATTCGTGTTCCCTTCTCAATTTTAACCCATCCAAGCAAATTAATTCGTTTGTCTTGAATTGAAATTGAAGCAAAAAAAAGATGTACATTTTCCCGGAAACGCTGAGTGCCCAGCAAAGATAACGAAAAAAAACTGATACTCCGCTAATAATCAACACAGTTACAATTGGCGATACAAAAATACACGTTAACTTCAGTTAACCAGAAAAAGAAATCCACCAACGGCTACAGGTCAAGTTAACAAAAGACTAGACCAACAAAGCCAAGGGTGGCGAACATTTTATTTTCTGCGAAAAGGTTATTTGTGCGATGACACTTAGAGGTGTTGTAATAAGTTTATAAACAAAAAAAGTGGATTATGGTTCTATTTTTTCCGCGCCAGAGATTACGAATGAAACTTAAGGAGGTAAAATAAACCAAACCGCGCAAGATTTACCGAGATTAGCGACCTCACCATCAGCCACCGTCACAACTACTACAAACCAACCACCATTGATAAAAAAATACCTGTTTTTACTACAGCATGACCAAGCCACAAAACACTGCACCACCTGGTTTGTCGCTTCAACTTGCTTCTATCTTCGCTCTCACTCGGAGCGTTTACATAAGAAAATAAAAATAAAATAAATAAATGAACAGAAATTTACATTTAATATTGACCGTCTTCTTTATTAAACAAACAACATCAATGACAAACGAAGCGTGTCTATGCTACAATCCATTGCACGACCAGCTTTGCCTTCAACTTTGTTCTAACTTCGCTGTCACTCGGACAGGTTTGAGCGTTTACATAGGAAAACATTTATAGGCATCTGATGACTCATAGGTAGAACCAAGTAGTTCTCCTGTTAGAATAGGGTGTCTTTAAGATCAATAGAAATTGAAATTATAAAAAACAACAACAAATTAAATTTTAATCAAAAAAAAAATATATTCGCACGATGAAGACATGGCATTATCGTTGGAAATTGATTTCGGACATATGACGTCCAATTTTGAACCCTCATCGGGTGGACGATTATGTGCTCCATAAAAAACATCAACCATAAATCATCGAAGTAAATTTGTATAATTTTGGTAGCTTATTTATTTCACTTCCCAGAGAATATGTGAGCGCAGTACGACAGTTTGTTTGACAGATAATATGTACCTAAGTTCTATGTAGCAAAAAAATCCCAGATTTATTTAAATACACATGAAATTAGTTGGTTACCCCACAACTGAATGAAAGTTGTGGTACAAAGCTAAATCGAATGTTAAGCGGAATAGACCTTAACTTATCTGCGAGTACAGACATTAGTGCATTTTCTTTCTCAGACATTTTCCTATTATTCGCATGCATTTTCACAAAACGCATATCACCAATTTGCCACAATGTAATTCATTTTTGTCCATGTCAAATGCATTAAGTTTCTACAATCAAAAAGAAAGCTCATTTTCCAATTTTCTTGGAGGAAAAAAAAACAGCAAAACAAGAGAAGAAAAAAAACAAAACAAACACAATTTTCAATGTCGCAAGGAAGACGGTTCAAAGCAAACCTAACTACCAACTCATAAACAACGAACTCTATGGCAATAAATTCAACGATAAATACGCTCTTCGATTGCAGTAGAAGCAAACAAAAACAAACAAAACTATAAATGTCAAAGAGAGAGAGAGGGAGAGAGAGTGAAAATCAGGCAACCGACATCAGACATCATTGGCACTACCAATGTGTCGTATGTGGACGTACATGCCACATCTGCAACATAAATATTCTACGAAATGAAGGTATGAATGCGACAGCGCATGCGCGACGACCACGACGCCGACGATGCAACAACACACATTACGTGACATCAATTGCAGAAGTGACACAATTTACTTCTATCCGTCCATAGCTGCCATCGTCAGCGTCAGCGTCATCGCCATAGTCGATGATTTGCTAAAGGCCGTCACGATGGACGGCCAGCAACTTGAAACACCAACAGCAATAGAGTAGTGAGTGACAAAGTGAAAACAAACAATCGATGGTATTCCAATGCAATGTATATTAGGGTGGAGTGAAAACATAGGTTTTTTTTTAATTTGGAAAAATATGTTGTCTGGCATCCTTAAAAAGGGGGAAATATATTTAAAAGGGGTCAAACGTCATGCATATACATCTGAGAATATGTAAGGCCCATAATCATGGAACTGAAAACAGTTATCTAGAACCATGACAAAATGTATATATCCCCCATCCACGAATGGAGGCCATACACATAAGGCTGGAGTAAAATAAAAAAACACACACTCGGAACGATATGTGATAGCCTGTGATCCATAATAAGAGAACAATTAAGAAAACAATTTTTAAAAAAATGTGGAAGACATTTTTGGTATTTTCTTGTTGACTCGAATTTTTTTTTTAAATTATTTGAGACCAAGAAGAGTGTGATCGACCAATATTCGTAGCTTTTGTATCGCTTTAAATGTTAGCTCAATTTTTCGAAGAAGGGACTATTTGGATTATTTTATTTTTTGTAATTTTTCGACCATATAATTTTTTAAATTTTCCAAAATCGGGACAAGTTGGTATTAAAATGTATAGAGCAGAAACTCTAAATTAAAAAAAAAAAAATCTGAAATCAACACCAAAATTGCGAAAATTTCCAATTTTCAAGGGCCCCTAGACTCTAAATTTTTTTAAAAATCGTTGTTTTCTAATTTTCCCTTACTAAGGATCGCAAACTACTTTTTTTTAGTTTACTTCACCCTAATGTGTATGCCCTCCACCCGTGGATGGGGTGTGTAGTTATTTTGTTATAGCGTTTGTAACATCTTGGGAAAGGATCTGCCAATCTATATATATGTTCTAGATCGGTGTACAATTGATCAGATATATCTGTGGTTTTCTCAAGCAACCGCGTAAGTCGTAAAATCAAATTTTCGAGGAGAGCCAATCAATATAATTTTAAAAAAATTTTGTTAATGAACATGCACGACTATACAAACAATATATCTGATTTTTGGATTCACATTTTTTTAAAATAAAATCTTAATAATTTATCAAAAAAAAAACACAAGTTTATAAATGCACTGAAATTATTAAAATTCACCATATCTTGCAGCCACAGTTCCCAAAACTAAAGCATTTTTGGGTCGTCGTGAAGCACCTTACTGGACCGCAATACAGAAATTGGTGAGAAAATTCGAGCAGTTGGGACAAGTTAGTGATGTGAAGAATAAAACTCGTGCACGTTGCTCAAGAACAACTGAGAACAGCACCATCAATTCCCAGTTGGCCGGCCGTTTATAATACTTTCGAATGTCAGGGTATATGAAATTCGACCCGGTCTAACTTAATGACGTTTCTTTCAATTTCCAATATTTATTTTTGTGAAAACAAAGGTGATTCGATAAACAAAAAAAAAACGCATAAATATTTACGTCTGCCTGCATGTGAATGAGCGAGTAGGCGTTCTGTCAAATAGACTTGTAAAAGAAGAGATGATGACGATGAGAAAACAAACAAAAAACACACACACACACACAACTCGATAAAAAGTGCACAGTAGCCGCCGATTGGCCCACACGCTTTATGGGTTAAGAAACGTGTACGCGTGGAATGTGACCATCACATTGCAATGAAATGTGAAAACATTCACAAAATATCACGTTTTTTGTTTTAAAGTTACATTAAGAGTTTACAAATGTTTGTCGTGTTTTTCTTGCTGGTTTCTTTTCATTCGGTCGATTGTGTTTTTTCTGTTTTGTTTTTTCAGTCAAAGGGTATATGTTTAATGTGGAATTCAAAATAGATTCGACGATTATTATGTGACACATGCCTGAAGTTTTATGATTTCAAAAAATGTCGACCGTGTACTTGAAATGCGTTTTGTGACGGCGATGCATTGATTTCAAATTCCATCGTAAGTGCTAATAAAGGTACACTCTGCGATTGTACAGAAAGAAAACTGGCGAAACCTGGATTCTTTCCGGGGAAAATCGGAAAAACGAATGAAAGTAAAATAAGAAAATCAAAAAAAAAAATTAGTTTTCTTAAATCTAAATGGTGATTTCGTTTATTTTTATATCAAAAATGATAGAAGTAAAATTAACATAAATTATATTTTATAAAAAAAAGGTACATAAAGTTATCAAAAGTTAAGAAAATCTCTCAGAAGCTAAGACACATCCGGGCACTGGTTAAAGTTCCATTGGTGTAGCTTGACTGTTGTTGGCATTGTACAATTGAAGTTGCTGTTCTTTTGGCTGTGACTGTTGCTGTTGGGACCACGGTTGTTGTTGCGCATAGGTCCATTGTTGTTGGTGTGGCGGCCCTGATTTTTGTTCGTGGGACTGTGTTTGTTGTTGTTGATTTCCTTGCTGCCCCTTTTGCTGCTGTTGTTGCCTCAACGCCAGCATATGCTGGCGTTGTCTCATACGGGCTATCTGCCGGAATAGATTCTTCTTGAATATCGTTTCACGGCTAAGCATCTGCAGATCATCGGCCGAGCATTTGCTAATGTTCTTGACGGTCTTCGTGATGAGTTCATGGGTCAGCAGTAATTTGGTGCGTGAGATGCGCATCGAGGATGACTGACGTTTGCGCAATTCTTCGCGATGCAAATACAGCGCATACGTGAAGGCGGCCTGTTGATGCATGGGCATCGCATCCAGGCAGGGTGTTTTGTCCGACGACGCTGATGTTGATGACATGACCTTCGATGACATTTTCCGTTTGTCGTGTGTTGCTGTCTCAAGTGTGGCTTGTGAGTTACTGACATTGGTCCTGTTTAGCTCAGGACATCTTATATAGGGTCCAGGTAGATGATAAATCCTCACCTAACAAATACCTCGCCCATTTCGTAATAAACATTGCGGTCAGGTATTTTTTTTATCAATGGTGGTTGGTTTGTAGTCGTGGTGACGGTGGCTGATGGTGAGGTCGCTAATCTCGGTAAATCTTGCGCGGTTTGGTTTATTTTACCTCCTTAAGCAAAAAATGTTTCATTCGTAATCTCTGGCGCGCGAAAAAATAGAACCATAATCCACTTTTTTTTTTATAAACATATTACAACACCTCTAAGTGTCATCGCACAAATAACCTTTTCGCAGAAAATATAATGGTCGCCACCCTTGGCTTTGTTGGTCTAGTCTTTTGTTACCTTGACCTGTAGCCGTTGGTGGATTTCTTTTTCTGGTTAACTGAAGTTAACGTGTATTTTTGTATCGCCAATTGTAACTGTGTTGATTATTAGCGGAGTATCAGTTTTTTTTTCGTTATCTTTGCTGGGTACATTCCCCGTTTCCGGGAAAATGTACATCTTTTTTCTTGCTTCAATTTCAATTCAAGACAAACGAATTAATTTGCTTGGATGGCTCAAATTGAGAAGGGAACACGAATGCTGGGTAAATAAATCATTGTAAAAGAATAAAGCAAAATTCGACGAGATGGGTGTGTTATATTGGGAGTTATTGAGATTGAGGGAGAGTCGGTGTTCTAGGACTGAGTAGGGTTATATAATTGCAACCAAAAGTCGACTTATCGATCTTTTGAGTTTTTTTTTTTAATTTTAAATCGACACTTTTTCGAGTTTTTGTGAATTACAGACAACTTTTTAATTGAAAATAATACATTTTTATTCAAACTTTTACCAATTTAAGTTTAAAACATAAATAGTTATAAAAAACCAGAGATCAATTCAGTATCACTTTATTGTATATAAAGCTAAAAGTCTACTTCGATTTGAACCACATATCCTGTTCCATAGATCAAAGAAAAACAAACGTTCCCTGATGGAACAGATATTTACCATCGGAATACATTATTACATTATTTATATAGTCACTATTTGGAGTGTTCTTTGGTCCGAAGGTGTGATTGGACCTTACTTCTTCGCCAACGACCAGGGAACGATTGTCACCGTCAATTCGTTATCATTATGGTGATAACCTACTTTTTTTTGCCTGCTATTGAAGAATACAACTTGGAGAATATGTGGTTTCAAAAAGACGGCGCCACATGCCATACAACTCGAGCGAATATGGCCGCGTAATTTCTCGTCGTGGCGACATCAACTGGTCACCAACATCATGCGATTTGACACCATTAGAGTTTTTTTTGTGGGGCTACGCGAAAGACCGTGTTTATGCAGATAAACCTTTAACTCTTGAGCTCTTAAGAACCCAGATTCGTCATGTTATGGCTGAGATACCGCCCCAGATGTGCCAAACAGTGGTCCAAAATTACCTCACAAGAATCAGTGCTTGCAACACTTCGCGTGGTGGTCATTTAAATGATGTAGTGTTTCACACATAATGTCAACGTTCAAACTTTATAATAAAAAAGAAATATCATGAAAAAAAAAGTAATTTTATATGTGTTTTATTTACGTTTACTTTTAAAAAGCAAAATGGATAACCCTTTATATTCGTCAAACATTAATGATGTGATCCACATGTAGGCTGGTGAAGGGTGGGCTTTATTGTACCATTTCTATTTCATGTATTTCACTCCTCCCTTCAAACAAATAAAAACTAAACACACAATGTAACAACAACAGGATTAATTGTCAACAACATTGCGACCTGACACCTCTTTAGCTCTTTAGCAAGTGTCTGTCTTTTTTGCTCTCCCCTCCACTCTCTTCATTAAATGATCTGTCATTTAGTTTTTACTTACAAATCGAACCATCTGGACGCAATCCCTTCGCTGTTATTTTAATTTCCAAATATCTCCACAGAAAGTCCATAAATCGTTGCAGACTTTGGATAAGTATGTTCTATATAAAATTTCGATCATGTGGATATAAAATGTGTGTGAAGAAAGTGCTGATAGTTGTGAAAAAAAACGATTCCAAATTTGCAAAATTTGTTTCCTGAAAAATCTCCGTGCATTTTTTGGCTATCAAGGAAGAGGAAGCACAGCCATGAGGAAGAGTGTGTGTGTGTGTGTTTGTGTGTGTAATAGTTGAGCAAACACAACACTGAATTAAGAGTGTTCTCTGAGTGTTATTGTTTTGTTAGTGGGATTGCGGTCGCGAGTGATTGAACAAACATTAAAGAGATCACCGAAAGAGTTGGTTTAGAATACGAAAACAAATGACAAACAAATCTCCCTCGAACTGTAAGGTAAGTTCATTTTCA
Source organism: Hydrotaea cyrtoneurina (assembly GCA_958296145.1). Lineage (NCBI taxonomy): Eukaryota > Metazoa > Arthropoda > Insecta > Diptera > Muscidae > Hydrotaea > Hydrotaea cyrtoneurina. The sequence continues at coordinate 37,994,567 of OY282515.1, read as the reverse complement.
CTATTTTCTTTTGTGTTTAATTAAATATTATACTGCGACGGGTTATGACATTTTTACTCTCTGTGAAAATTGCAATGACTTTGGGCTATTGAAAAGAGAAAATGTTTTTTTTTTTAATTTGGAGTGAAAAGGTTGATGGTACGAGTATGAATTTGCTTACTGTTACGAAGATGTTTCTATACAAAAAAAGGGTGATGGCGACATTTGTCGCAGGGTACAGACAATTTTGGTGTTATAGAATTATGATTTTATGGGGGAATTTTAACGGTTTCCTTGGGACCATTTTGACGTTTTTTTTCATTTATTCATTACATACAAAATGCCTAAAAATTACAATGTTTTCCTAATGCAGTGAAACTTCCATAACTCAAACTTTCATAAGTCGAATTTTCTTTAAGTCGAAGCACTTCTAATGGCAGTAGCGTTAAGTAGATAAATTCCCCTAAAATGCTCTTTTATAAAATTTTTTTGAAAAAAAAAGCAATTTTATTTATTGTTTTATTTAGGTTTACTTTTAAAAAGCAAAATGGATAACCCTTTAGATACGTTACATGATATTCAATATACAAGTTTTTAAAATGTCTGTTACTCACTGTCATCTCCTGTAAGCCTATTTGGTGCTTCACATCGTGAACTTGTATCATTCGCACTTGGAGAAGAACCCTGGTTAAAATTTTCGTAACAGCAATTACACCGTAATTGTTTACTTTATGCTGTTCATCGCTGATTGTCTTTGAAGATCGTTGAGTTCTTTAGTAGGCACATCACTCCTCCTAAACAAGCGAACCATATTTTTTAACCTTCAGACGGAGTTACAGCAATGGTGTAGCCTCAATATTGTCTGCTTAGTCATTACAACAATTCTCATCATCAGAATCATGAGGTAGCTGTAGAAACTCATGTCCAGCTGCAGTTTCTGGTATATTTTATTTCTGTTTGGACAATTAGTATGAAATGTGATTACACTCCCCAAATTCTTCGCCTATTGCCCAAATATAAGCTCCACTGACCGACACAACTTATTTTCAATTAAACCAAAAAGTCGCCACCAAAAAGTCGATTTTCTCGACTTTTTCGTAATCCAAAGTCGACTTAATTTTTCACCATTTTTGTAGTAAAAAGTCGATTAATTGACTTTCCGTGAGATGACTTTTACAACCCCAGGACTGAGTCGCACACTCTCGGCAGCCGCATACTCGTCTGTGTACTTCGTGCGACAAGCGGGACCGCGAGTCTCACAACCTATCGCACAGCAGTCACGGAGGGTTTGTAATTTTCGTCTAAAACTTTAGGCAATTCTCCATGGGATCTGGAAATGTTTTTGGATTATATCTCGCAGTTTTTTTTTTGTGTCATTTTTCACAGAGTCTTAAGAAATACCAAATCCTGTAGATCATTTGAATTTTTTGGGACATTTTCTATTTTTTACTGTAGCATTTCATGCCCTTGAAGTCTTATACCATTAACGATATCATGAATAACGGATTACTTAAGGCTTTGTATTCTTGTGTGAAAGGCATAACATCCGCTATAATAATAAATTTGTCTTACAACACCAAACACCCATAAAGGTTTGAAGTCTTTCATCAGAATCTTTTCGTTTAGCAATGACCCTTTGAATGATTTGTGGCCGTCCCTGTACCCTGTCGGTCATTTTTAAGCCCACCGTTGGCCATGCTATCAACTCACCACGTAAATAAATCTCAAATGTAACCATCAATGAAAACAAAACAAAAATGATTTCCATTTTTTGTTGTCTGTTTCGAATACACATATTTTTGTGCTGACTACGTTTTTTTTTTTTTATTTTTTTTTTACATTTATCATAATTTTTATTTAGTTTGTTTTGCTGCTACATGCGCTTTTTATTGTTACTTAACATTCACCTACTTATGTTTATTGTTTTTTTTCTTCTATTTTTTTTTTGGGCAAATTTGTTGTTGGTTGTTGAATGTGAAACGATTGTTACCATTTAACGGCCAAAACTCATTAAGGGGCAATTCTTTGTTGATGTTGGTCGGCGGTGGCGGTGGCGGATGTCTATGCCACAGCATTGATGTTTATGCTGATGATGGCGATGAAGATCGTACGCTGAGTTTACATGCATTGAGATTTTTTCTGCGAATGCAAATTCCAACTGTTGGAGTTTTAAGACTCTCCCATGGAGGGTATACGAAATATATCGTTTCGCTTGTAACAATCTGAGATAGTTTGGTTTAGTTCACAGCAGTCATTGTAACATGGAGAGATCATAGGAACAATTGACCCCATTACCCATATACTAATTACTTTGTTAGATTATTTACTTTTACTGAAGCTAGAACAAAATTACTTTTTGGTATTTTCTTGACTCTCATTATGCCTCCGATGGTCTCTGGGGAACTTTTAGATTTTTAGAACATACACCATTACATGTATGTAATGTCCTAAAGGGGTTTTTCCTTTTTCTTTATTGAATTACTTGATCTAAATAACTCAGCTGAATTCCATAAATGTCTTTCAAATAGCGCACAACCTAATATAAGATCCCTGGGAAACTTCTACGTCATTGACCGTTGAAAAATTTGTCAGTCATCGGAGGGTTTAAAGTTTTATGATTTTATTTCTTACCGTTAATTGTTTTAAATAAAACCGATATGAATCGAGTAGGTTTACCTGAAAGCAAAAAATAAAAGATAAGAATTAGTTGATATGAAAATAATTATTAACAATACAAGTTTATAATGCAGATGTATCGAGTCTTTGAAAATCCGCCGAAAATTCAATGTTAAATGTAATGAGTCTTCGCTTCATTTTGGAATATTCGCTTTGGCAAAAATACATATATTTCAATATTCGCTTTGCTGAACCCAAATTCTTTACACCAGCAACTATTTTTTGGTAAGGTAGAAGCGTTTCCCATTTTTGGTGGGCAACTTTTGTCTGCTGGAAATTGCCCTCTTGGTGCCAAAAGTCAAATTTCTAAGTCCCACAACGTCAATTAATTTATTTATTTATTTTATTTATTATTAATTGCAATACAAAGTAAATTTATATTCTGATTTTGGGTCCAAGGGTAAACCGGGTGACACAGACCAAATGTTTAGATTTTTGCAGCGACAGACCAAAGCCTCTGGTGGGAATCGAACCCACAACCCCCACGCTGATAGGCAAGCACGCTACCAACTCGCCTACCGGGGCGCTGAAATTGTTCTCAAGAACTCTTGAAAATAAGGAAAGATGATCAAGTTTCTTTTCTTCTGATGACAAAATCTATCCCAATCGAAGTTCATAAGCCGAAGCTATGGCCAGAAAAGGAGCTATGGAAAATGTTCCAAGAAAAAAAAAAAAATAGATGGTCCAAAAAAATCCCACTCAAAATTGAAGCATTTTTCATTACGAAAAATAAACCAAAAACAGTTTTCCCGCAATCGACGTAGCCCCAATTTTTCATTAGAGAATTTTTTAAAATTTGTGGGTTACTTTCCTACTGTTTTTACTAAAATGAAGAACAATTTTTGACATTTTTTAAGAATTCTTAATTGTTTTAGGTTATTTTTCACAGAACTGACAAAAAAATGCCCGCTTCGTCTTATTTAAAAAAAACCAACTAAAACACAGTAATTTGTTTTTTTTTTTAAATATTAGGAAAAAGTAGGTTAAAAATATGAAAAATATAAATTTTTAGTACTAAGTTTCTCACAAACTCTTGCAACCAATTTACGTGTATGATGTCTACAATTCGGTTACACCGACTGTGATTCGTTTCGCTATTTTTTGTATTTTCTTTTACGCTGACTGAACGGGGCCATAAACTGAATTTCGGGCTTTTATGTTGTGCTTTGGTTTAAATAAAAGACTTAATGGCGTGAGAGAGCAATTTCGCATAAATCATTGTGGAAACATTTTCGTATATGGAAATGAATAAACCATAATTGGGCGATATACAAATAGTTTTGCTTGCTCGACGGACTACATACGAGGAAATTCCGTGTCATGATGGGTGAACAAAAAAAAAAATAAAAACATAATTCTCCAGCAAAATTTCTATTATTTTGGCCAATAATTGTTCTGCTCCTCAATTTCACCTCGTATTATATAAGTTTTATTATTTTGCTCAAGGGTCACTTTCTCGCTTCCGGTTTAATGATATTTTAAATGTTGTATTAGGGTAACTTTTTTTTATTGATGGCCATTGAATGTCGATGCTGTTGATCGTTTTATTGCCATCTATTTTGCTACTGAGAGTAGGGAAATAAACCAAAAAAAAACTGCTATGCATATTTCATTTTTTTTTTTTTGCTTATTAATTACAAATTTTAACATTTCGTTGTGTGGCATTTCGGAATGAAGTGATGATGATGCATATTCATGCCTGCAAATGGAAAAAACTAAATCGGAGGAGTTTGTTAAGGCCCCTGAACATTGCATTCTATTAGCCAGTCAATGTGGATTTTGGGCGGAGTTCCAATTTTTAACGGAGCCTTAATTGTTGGGGGAATCTGAAAAAGCAATTCTCATTGGTCTGGTGAGAATGTGTGCCGCAACAACGTCTCTAAATTGTGCAACTGTCTCATAGTGAGCGTTTGGTGAGAAACCAAAATTTTGTTCCGTGATCAGGTCCATTTCTGGGACAACGGCAACGTAAATAAACAAAATCGCCGCATTGGGGCTGAAGGTGCAACCAGAAGAGGTCCAAGAGCTGCTAGAAAACCATGATTTGGTGCGGTTGATTATGGGCTGGTGGAATCATCGGTCCATATTTTTTCAGAAATGATTTTGGCTGGATCGTAATCAAGAATGGTGTTCGCTATCGCTGCATGATATCGCACTTTTTGCTATTTGTTGCCACTTGAGTACACATATTATCTACGAAAAAAAAGGAACAATTTCGAAAATCTTCTGGAAAAAAGCTGAGGATCTACATGTGCACGTGCATGTTCGTTTGAAAAATGTCGTCGCCAGAGGATCTTCTCTCAAGAATTGTTGCATCTGAAAAAAAAACTGAGGGTCTACATGTGCACGTGCATGTTCATTTGAAAAATGTCTCTCAAGAATTTTTGCCGTCCGCAGCAGTAAACAAAAAGACATATTGTCAAAGCATTTGGGAAAAAGTATGGAGAAGCAAATTTGTTTCCATCCAACATTCTTGTACTTCAAAAACGTCTCAAGAATTCTTTATTGACATTAATGCACAAAATTGACCTTTTTTAATACGACAAAAACGGTCAAAACACAATTACACAATAAAATTATACCATAAATTGCCAGAAAAAATTTGTGACAGGAATGGACTGGATTTTCCAGATATTTAAAGTCAAGTCCAGTTACCAGCTATTGCCTAATTTGTCCAGGTAAATGAAAATTGTCAAATTTCAAATTGTGACTTGAAATGACTTACATGCTTTGTATATTGGACAAAGACAAAGGTGATGTTACCTTGGCTGATTTCCAAAATAGGTCCAAAGAGAGACAATGTCAAATTATTTCATGTGTAAAATTCCACTGAAGCCGAATATTCCTATAAAAGACAAAAATGATCACAGCATCAGCTTCAGATTTACATCCTCTGTAGATGAGCAAAATTAAAGACAGCATTTATTTTTTTCGAACGAGTCATCCAAAATTTGGACCTCAGAATAGTTGCGGCCAACATTTGAGGGAAATTGTATACAAAAACGTGTACGCCTCTGTAGTGACACTAGTTCCTCAGTAAAAGTATGAAGCGAACTCTCCGCACCATTCACTACATCAGGAGGTCTTCGACCAGGTGACAGCAGAACTGTATGAGCTATATCCCGACATGGTCATAGTTAAACGCAGCAAAATACAGCGATTGCGATGGCTGGGACCTGTCGGCCGAATGAATACAAACGCTCCAGTCAGAAAGGCGTTGGACGACAACTACCTCGGAAGGCGCAGACAGGAAAGACTGAGACTTCGGTGGAGGAACCAAGTGTAAGAAGACAGCAAAATTATTGGTATCACAAACTGTAGAACCCAAGCTTGAAAATCATTTATTAAGCATGCCAAGATCAACAATAGGTTGTAGAGCCAACTTGGGAAAGAATACAAGAAATAAATGGCATACAATGTCCTTTTGAATGTAAAATAAAGATTTAATGTGAATTTTTTATTTTGAAAAAAAAATACCTCTGGATTGATCAGCCGATAGTTATTGGCGATTTTTTATTGTTGAAATGCTAAATTGTTAGTTTTCTCTTTTGATTTGAAATTACGTTTTTTTTTATTTCCACTCTGTCAGGTGAATGGATCGATAAATCACATTGACATTGGGCCATTACATTAACGGATAATTGACAGCTCCACAACGTGAGATTAATTTGCCTACCATAATCACATCTCAATTGGTTCATGGTATGGTGTACGGTGTAGCATGTGACACCGTTCTATTTTAATCGAAGGATTTGATATTCCTAGTTTTTGCTGGTTTTAGATGTTACAAACATGGCGCTTAGTAGGAGATGTAGTGTAGGAGATGTAGTCACAGCAGAATTGAGTTTCTAAGCAGTATTACCACTGAGAATACGGAAAAAGTCGCCCAAAAAGTCATTTTCTAAAAAAAAGTCGCACAAGAAATTGTCTTGTCAAAAAAAAAAAAAATCAATCAAAAAAGTTGTTTCAAAAATAAAATCAAACAAAAAAATCGTTTTGTCAAAAAAAAAAAAATCGTAAATTTTTTTAAGTTTTTTAAAAAAATTTCAATATGAACAAATTAACAACTATCCACGATTAAACCACCATTGGAAATTCATCATAAAAAAGTCACATCTAAAGTCGCAGGCTGTCAAAAAATACACAAATTGCAACTTTAGTCGCATAACGGTAACAATGTCAAATATCTCAATATTTAAAGCCCATTTCAACTAATTTTGGCAGACTAGCAGATGCTGTCTTTTTGTGTGTGTGTCTTATCAAGTTGGCGATTCTCCGGAAGACATATTACGGTATAAGATATTATGAAATAATATGAACTAAATACCTTTTTCATAATCTCATGGAGGAGGAAGTCTTGCCAAAGTTCCATAACACTCATGCCACTGACGGCTCGTCGCTCAAAGTGATTAAAATCTCATGTCATTGAAAACACGGACACCGTCAGATCACATGGCGTCTTAATGGAATTAACTCGGGCTAATCGAAATTTTAGCAACATCCTCTAGACCGAAACCATCCACAAAAGCTTCAACTTTTATATAATCAGAGAAATTCATTTAAGGCTAATACCACCGGCTAACACTTTAATTGTTTATTGGCGTGTGATGCGAGCTTTAAGGTACATTTCTAGCACCACACACACACACTAGTATATACGTGTTTCTGTGTGTGTAATCATCAGCCAGTATCCATCTGTTGCCTCTGTGATTATGAAAGTAATAATAGGCGATTAAGGTCTTCATGGCGGTTCTGCTGTTACAATCAAATGTTTATTTCATGAAACGGAAGTTCTACGAACTTTAAACGCATCACCATCACCATTTGAAGATCAGTGAGACGCTGTAGCTGTGCCCGGTGTCGTTGGGTATGTTTTCACCGTTAACTTTGTGAATTGAATAAATACGGCAGACATGTTCGTTCGTCTTGCTGTTGATTTTAATGCGTGTCACATTGAGCGTCAAATGGGAATCAAGTCCTCCCCTTTCAGATATGGAGTCGATAAATCGCATATATTTTACAATAGACCACAGAGATCGTTCATGGTAACGAAACGACGGATGTTGCTGACATTTGTTGCGCATACATTGTGAACCATTTTCCTTTACTTTTCTATAAACAGTAACTCCATATAAGAAAAAAACACATAAAGGGTGTTTTTTTTATTGAGGTATAGAACTTCGAATTGAAATAAAACACAAGAAAATCGTTTTAATGTCCATCAATTTGGCTTTATTGGAAGGATAATTTTATGCCATTAATGTTTGAATATGATTTCGGGCATGTGGCCGCCGCGGCTGGCTCGAATAAAGCCAATTCTACAGGTCCAATTTTCAACCACTTGTTGGAACCACAACTCATCCACATTCATGCCATCCAATTCGAGAACAAAATAGTCGGTTATTATGGCTCTATACCGGTCTCCATTAACGGTAACTGACTCTCCAGCATTATTTCGGGAGAAGTATGGCCCAATGACTCCACCAGCCCATAGAGCACACCAAACAGTCAGTTTTTGTGGATGTAACGGCATAAAATGGACGGAGCTTGCGGTGAACTTCGCGAACTGAACCATTACTTTCGAAATAAATTTGCACGATTTGCAAGCGTTGTTCTTTTGTCAACCTGTTCATGATGAAATGGCAAACCAAACTAAATATTAATCACTTGACAGCTGACAAAATGGGCGCCAGTTAAAAAAGTGATGCCAACTTAATGTTCTATACCCCAATAAAAACACCCTTTATAAGAAAGAAATTTGTGGAATTTGTTGACTCTGGGGAAAAAGTCATTGTGAAAATTGGAACTTGAAAAAGGTTTTCGTAAACTTTTCGATATTAAATATTTTAATTGATATCGTTTTTTTTTTGTATTTCTTAAGTTTCAGCCCAGCTCACAACCGAATGACCAATCAAAATATTAGTCCACTCCATCAGCAGCAGCAGCAGCAGTGCAAATTGTTCATGAAATGCAGATTAGCATGAAATGCGGTACATTTTTTATATGTTCGACTATGCAACCAAAAATGTGCGCTCATTTTGTCTTTAACCACGAGTTAGGTACTCATGGTCGCGGTACAGTTGACCATGGCCAGAACGATATTACCTAAATATGTTTGAGCATGTGTGTGTGTGTGTGCCTGACAGATGCAATGCCTGGCCTGTCCATATCATCGAAGCATTTTTGTGGTCCAAACTTTGTTATGCGTACTCATGCTCATCCTTTTATTGATGGGTTGGTTGGTCAATCTCAAATTCAATGACCATCGGCGAAACTCTAGTTTAAAGGCCCGTTTCACCTGGAAGTGATGATGAGGTGACAGCATGTTTGAGCATGTTTGCATTTAATGCGAATACAGCCAGATAAATCCCAAAAATGTGTGCTGAATTTTAATACCTGTTATGGTAAACGGCAAAACTGTACAGAAAGATGCGAAATGTGTTTGCGGGCATGTTTCAGTGATGCTACTTTGTCAATGACCTGCTTGAACTCGTGACCAGCCCATAATGGGATAATCTTGTTGTGAGCTGTTGACTGCATTGATCTCTTTTCACATTACCATAATGAGTCATAAATTATTCAATCTTTAAGTCTTTCCATTGAATAGTTAAATACCTAAAACCTTTGGCCGCATATTCGGATGGTGTTGGCTAAATATTGTAGGAATGCGTAAAATAATTGACTAAATCCCCGCAGTGTGTACACAAATGATATTCCGCTCGGCTCACTGATCTGAGAGATATTCTCCGTTTGTGACTTAATTTGAGGATTTGTTTTTTTTTTTGGAATATGTGTGTGGCTGTGAAGTTAAGATTCCAGTCTTGCATATGAAAAGTAGCGATCCTTGAAAATGATTAATGAATTCGATTTTTTGTAAATGACAAAAAATGCCATACGATCCTTAATGTACCAGAGGACGGACGAGACTTAACGATTGGGATACCCTGCAAAGGTTTAACCTACTACAGAGTGATGACAAGACGTTGTAACTACATGTGTTAATGTCAGTGGACCAGTGTGTGTTTTTGCAGTACGACCGGATCTGGAATCAAACTAATAAGAAATCAAGATCGAACTCAAATAAGTCACCTGCAGATGTTCTCGACGAATATAGCGCTGACATCACGATGGAATGGATATGGCATTACTGATATGAAAACCTGCGACATTTACTGCAGCTGCTATGAAATCAAGCACCAGTTCGGTTGCGGATTTCTGTTTTTATTAAATTTGGATTTAATCACCCTTATTATAATTTAGTGCTCATACGACGACGCAAGAGAAAAGCGAAGAGACCAGCGATAACGAGAAAGACTAAGACGAAGAGATCAACGTACAGACAAACTCCCGATGTCCTGGCTATGACAACAACCTTTTACTTGAGGATTTTAACGGCTGGTGCTGACGGTGCAACACCAGAAAACATAAAAATCCGATATCAGCTGCTGAAGCCCTTAAGGTTTTCAATAAAGGCCAAGCGGTGCAGAGATCGGCAAACAAACCAAAGAAACTAAAACTATTACTTATTTTTTACAGTCTTCAATTTAAACTTCAATATTACATAGAAAGGAATAAGCTTCAAATGCATTAAAAATAAATACATTTTGTAAATTTAGCAATTTTTCGACCATAGATTTTTTTTTCAATTTTTTAGCTGGTCTTGTGAACGTTTATAAAAAATCTCCTTTTTTTCTCTTATTAAGGATTGCAAATTATAAATTCTTCCTAGTGTGATTTTTTTTATTTCTCTCCACCTACTTTTTCATTTTAGGGGAAACGGGTTTTTTTCTAATATTTTTTGTTTTTAATTTTTTTTTAACAATATACACAATTTTTAGTTTTTTCAATTTATACAAAATGTATAGAGTTAGATGATTTTGATCTGAACAACGTTGTCACAACGTGTCACACAATTTACGGGGAAAGTTTCCGGATCGTGTTATCTCTCGAAGAGGTGATCACAATTGGCCACCAAGATCTTGTGATTTAACACCTGGCGACTTCTTCCTTTGGAGCCACGTAAAAGATAAGGTCTACGCCAACAGCCCAGCGTCGATTCAAGACCTCAAAGATAAAATTCGTGAGGCTATCGAGGACATAGGGTAGCCACATTGTGATTTGGTTATGGACAATTTCATTAAAAGGATATGAATTTAATTTTCTCTGGCAGAATTCGAAAATGTTTGCAAATAAATGTGCCATTTGGAATTAGTATTTAGCAAAATCAAGTTGTGGTCTCTCATAGAACGCGATTTATGACCATTTAACACAAGAAAGATTTTTTAAATGAAAATTTAAAGAAAAAAAATGATTTTTTTTTGATAAAAAGTTACCATAATTTTTTCTTGAACATGAAAACAGTTTGGATTTTCTGAAACTTAATAAAACTTTGATAAATTTAGCAAAATGAAAATCTAGGGTTACCCTTATATTTTTCACTGAGTGCCCCCCTTTGGACCGCAGTTTTTCGAATCGCAATGCAAAACTAAAGTGTGGCCCGATTTTGTTGTCTATATGTCTTCCTAACAATTTTCAGTCATCATCTCAGCGTCCCTCCAGAATTATGCAGCAAATTTACTTTAAAAAAATCACAATTTTGAGGATATTCCCCCATTATAGGAATTCTGGGATTGTTTTGATTGAAATCCCACATATTCAGGCATGTCACAGAAATGTTACGAAATCGATTTGAATTCGTGTTTCCAAACCCTAACATTTTAATTTTGCTTCTTCAAAAATTCCTGGGTTTGATGAAATCAAGAAAAAATGGAAATCGAATATTTCTATTAAAAATATGGTAGCATTGAAATTAGAAACAGCTGGTTTACCCACCGCAGTCAACAATTTCGATACGTCTCCACACTTTGACTGTGATTTTAAGTAAAAAACAAACAAATAAAAAATATGCCTGGTGTTTCGATTGTTGCTGTGATGGAAGAAGAGAGAAAGGCACATTCTCAAATTAAATTAGATCGCCGACGTCTAAGGAGTAATAGCCAAGGACGTAGACTTGAGTATGGGAAGAAGTACCGTCTCAACATTTCTTTGCGGAGTTTCCTTCAGATATTTTTTTTTTTTTTTTGTGTTTAAGTGTTTTTTTTGGTTAAGGCTGCCAATTTTATTTATTTTTATTTATTTATTAATTTATTATTTATTAATTAATTACAATACAAAGTAAATTTATATTCTAATTTTGGGTCCAAGGGTAAACCGGGTGACAAAGACCATTTGGCTTGATTTTTGCTGCGACAGACCAAAGCCTCTGGTGGGAATCGAACCCACAACCCCCACGCTGATAGGAAAGCACGCTACCAACTCGCCTACCGGGGCGCTTGCTGCCAATTTTATATGTGACAAGATCACACAATTGAGGCGATGGCAATTCTGTGACATGCCTGGTACTTTATACGTTAAAAAAGATGTTAAAATTATCATACTCAACATATTTAGTATATTTTTTAATAAAAGCAATATTCATAATTAATTTTGAACAGAATTTCATTTCAATTTGGAGTTTAAGTTGAAATTGATATCAATTTCACTTCAGATTTTGTCATGGGTTTCAAATCAATAATTTTTTTCGATTTCCTTTTTCTGGAGAAGCTAAAAACGTTTTGGTTTCAAAATTTGTCGATTTGGGTTTCTGTGACATGCCTGATTGTTTTATTCTTTCAATATGACTATTTGTATATTTACAGTCCCAATAATAGTAAGTTTATTGAATTTAAAAATCCAAGTTTGGACTAAGGTCCACGGTAAACGGTGCTTTATCCAAACTATTCCAAACCTACTTTTCAAAAGACGTGGCAAGTTGGGTAACATGATGCGCCACTTAATAAAATCGTGTTCCATAAACAAGAGAATATTGATTCATATTTATACTCCATCATCCCTATCGGTAGTGAGAATGTTCGATCCTACATTTTCATTCTTTGCACAAACCTACATAAATCCACAACTGTGTCAATACAGTTTCCATTATCCATAAGCTGAATTATAAATTATTCAAAAATAATAAAAGCATTTGAAATTGTCTTATTATAAATTTTATTATATTTTAATAGCTCAAATATCAATTCAATTTCGCTGTTCAAAGTCCCAGCGAAACCTCTTGCCCTTCGCGGAGGCGTATAAAGTTGGGCAGACTGTCCGTGTCATTTCTGATCCTTTCAAATGTGCTTCCCTTTTCTTTGGCGAGCACGTGGATCATTTCGTCTGAAGTTCTTTGAAAGATGTGGCACGTGACGATTTCCTTTTTTGATGCATACGTTGAATTTGATATTTCAATTTCTTTTGGAACGCAATTCCCCGGTTAATGGCGAGCATATCTTCAATGGTACATTTGTCCATATTGCGTTCAGTTTTCTTGATTAACCTGTCGGTGAGTGAGATTTTGGTGCAGTTCAAACGCATCTTCGATTGTATTTGTTTCTTGCGCAATTGTTCGCGATACAGGAAGAGTACATAGGTGAGAGATGATTTCGATTTGGAGTCCATTTGTGAATACAAAATATTGGTGCTTCAATGATGTATTCGCTATGAGATCGCAACTGAGAATGATGCCTTAGCTATATCCGAGCTGCGGTTTATATACTAAAAGTGTCCTAAAAACGGCTACCTGTGAGTTCATAATATGTGTTTGCGCTTGCTCGGGTTTTATAGTTATTGGGCCTGGAAATCCGCTACCTGTAATGTCAAACTACTGTTACCGAAAAGTTGACTTGCCTCGACCATAAAAAGTCATTCTGTACCTTGGTAGGGTCTAAACAGTCTCATTTTTAAACGTTCATTTCAATCTGTGATCATAAAAATCCTTAGGGAAGGATTAAAAGTCTTAACGCCTGAATTTGTAATGTGTTTTCATTTTCCCTTCTTGACATTTCAGTACTAATGATATATGTACAAACCAAAGGGTTAACATGTCATATAACTACTCTACCACAAACTGACAATTGGCTATTTGTTAACATGATTTAACTTCATCTTCATCCAACACCTGCCTTTTTTGAATTGAGTACATACGAAAACTGTTCTTAGTTGTGGGTTCTACAAGCAGCGATTTTCATGTAAACGTCAGAATTGATAAAAATTGTTTTTAAACAATTTGACGTGATACAGACATTTTAACGAGTCTGCCTGCAAAAAATCAGATCGATTGGATCACTGAAAAAGTGTTAAAAATCGGTCCAAAGGCTTTCACACAGGCAACTACGAGCTTCATACTTCAAACTAAAAAAAAAATTCTGACGTGTACATTAAATCGCCGATATACGTGTATTTTTACTTTTTATCCCCTTTTCGAAAAAGTAAATTTGGTTCATAGGACAGAAAAAATTTTTTTTTTGTAACACGGTGTAATACAGAAATTATATTTTTCAACTTCTTTTTGAAATCTAACAATTCTTCTCCGGTCAGTTGTTCATCATCAATATCTAAATTGGAATTGTAACGAATATAAAATCGATTTACTTTGAACATTCACAAAAAAATCGCCTTCGCTTTCGCAAAAATAGTTATTTCAATATTTACTTCGCATTCGCAAAACAAAATTTCAAAATTCGCTTCACAAAAAACGAAAGCGAATATTCCCAAAAATTTTTTTTTCAAGTGATGCGAACTTCTTTACATACACCGAGCCAAAAGTACAACGATTTTTTTAACTATGTGTCTGGTTAATTTTTTCATGGTAAATATTTAATTACAAAGTCAAAATAACGTTATATAAGGTCAAATTTACATGAAAAATAGTTGAGTTAACATTATATAAGGTTGATTTTTTTGAGAGAGAGGCTGAAAAACGTGCGAAATAAACAACAAAGATCATTCGGCTCTGTTGTGTCGAAGTTCTTGAACTGCTTTGTGTTAGACGAAGTTCAGTATTATGTTACACGAAATTGCAACAAATGCGATTATCTCCCCGCACTCTTTTTCCACTCTTCCTTTTCTCTCAAAATGTAAGCAATTAATCTCGCTCTTTCAAAAAAACCACCACCAAATGCTAAATATCTTCACTGTTTGTTGAGCTGTTGCTTTGCAATGCTCGTGTTGGCTTTACTGCTTGATTTTTTGGGGATATGCGCTACTAAACAGTAGTTCTCGTTCACTCGCATAGAGTTAGGACACTTATTATACCAAAAATTGCTGCAGAAATCATTGCAAATGGGTAACGATGAAGAACTGTAACAGCTTCCGAAACCTTGCCTGCAATCAAAGCAAACACAATTCGTGAAGCTTTTTTGGAAAATTTATATTTCTGCAAAGAAATATAAATAAATCAACGATCTCGAACAACAGAAACAAACACTGTAGTATTTAATAATATTAACGATTTCTTTGTTAAATTGAGCATGCATTGTTTCAATAAATTAAAAATGAAATTTTTATGGTTTTCATGGTTAAAAAATTCAACAATAAATAACAATAATTATTAAAATAACAATAATTATTTTAATATCAACCAGTTTCATGGTTAAAAAATTCAACCAGGGAGTAGTTAAATTGACTACTATTATTGTTAAACTAGTAAGTTGTAATGCGCCTATGGCGCGCGTTGAAATATGGAAAAAAATTTTGTTGGAAAAAAAAAAATTTTGTGGAAAAAAAAATTTTTCTTGAAAAAAAAAACAATTTTGTTGAAAAAAAAATTTTTGTTAAAAAATAAATTTTGTTAAAAAAAAATTTTGTGGAAAAAAAAAAATTTTGTTGAAAAAAAAAATTTTGTTGAAAAAAAAAATTTTGTTGAAAAAAAAAAAATTTTGGAAAAAAAAAATTTGGGGAAAACACAATTTCTGTACAAAAAAAATATAATTTTTTTTATTATTATTATTTACTAGTAAGTTGTAATGCGCCTATGGCGCCCGTTAATTTGCTTGAGAAAGTATTTGTTACTTAATTTTAAAAATTTTGTAAAAAATATTTTGAGAAAACTATTTTGTAAAAAAAAATTTCGAAAAAAAATAAAATTTGTGGAAAAAAAATTTTTGCTGAAAAAGAAAAATTTTGTTGAAAAAAAAAAATTTTGTTGAAAAAAAAAATTTTGTTGAAAAAAAAAATTTTTGTGGGAAAAAAAAAATTTTTGTTGAAAAAAAAATTTTTGCTGAAAAAAAAATGTTGTTAAAAAAAAAAAATTTTTGTGGAAAAAAAAAAAAAAAATTTGTTGAAAAAAAAAATTTGTTGAAAAAAAAAATTTTTTTGAAAAAAAAAAAATTTGGAAAAAAAAAATTTCTTGAAAAAAAAAATTTGGAAAAAAAAAATTTCTTGAAAAAAAAAAATTTGGAAAAAAAAAAATTTTGTAAAAAAAAAAATTTGTAAGAAAAAAAAATTTTGGAAAAAAAAAATTTTGGAAAAAAAAAATTTTGGTAAAAAAAAAATTTGGGGAAACACAATTTCTGTACAAAAAAAATATTATTTTTTTTATTATTATTATTTATAGAATTATTATAGAATGCCTATTTAAATTCCTACGTACTGCGTGACAGAGTCAGTGAATCAGTGAATCAGGGAATCAGTGTATCAGTGAATCAGTGAATCAGTGTCGAGGGTAAATATATATTAAGATTATAGAATTATAGAATGCCTATTTAAATTCCTACGTACTGCGTGACAGAGTCAGTGTATCAGTGAATCAGTGTCGAGGGTAAATATATATTAAGATACCAGTCAACAAGAAGATGTTCAAATTAACCATATATAACGTAGACTCCAAATCATGTTTATTTATGGTTAAGTTAACCTTATATAAGGTTAATTTTTCTCTCTGTGTACCTTATAGATACGTATCGTCCTTTCGCTGAAATTTAATGTTTCCAGTTTCATCCACCGACAGCAATAGTTTTTCAGAGTGTATGAGATGAAGTTTACCTTCATTTTGATAATTGTTTGAATTTGAACTCATTATTGAAAGCAATCATTTACAGTGAGAACCGATCTTCTGCCAGTCACCCAGCATTACAATGTTGTAATTTAATGGTGCTGTTCAAGATGAACCAATCTATCTCTACCTAAAGACAATGACCCCGGTAGAGAATATTTTCCATGGAGTTTTGTTGCTTGTAACTGTCGTTCCATGAACTCATACTTGTCTTACAGCTGGATGAGCTCTGGCCAAAACAATTGTCTCACATCTAAGGAAACTGGCTAGTCGTACCTTTGTAACATCATTAATATCTGTACAAATTTATAAATTTATGCTAATTAGCCAAATGGTTTTATCAGCGTCATAACCAACGCCGAGCGCATCGAAAACTCCAAAGCAAAACATCCCGCTGTTTCAATGGTTCAGTTCATTTTTACATTTGAAATTTCCTTTATTACATATAAACAACCAACATAAGGCAACAAAAGAAATCGGGCAAAATATTCACGAAAAATATATGTATGTATAAGTATATGGGCAATTTCGTAAAAGAAAAATAGTTTATGGTGTTTACAGGCCAATGATTGCTCATATCGTGATTAACCCCCCACAACTGTTCATCCACAAGCCATTATATCATTTTTTTTTCTTCTTTTTGTTTTGTTAAATTCAGCGCTAGCTAGAAGAGAAACGGCGCTAAGAAAATGAAAACTAAAAACATGATTAGGCATTTAAAGATAATTTTTGTGCAAAGCTGTACGAAACAACAACAACAACAAAACTACCATGACAACCACATCCCTTTTCTCTGTTCTAGTTGAAGTTATAAATATTAGTATCTTGATTAAAGACAAATCATATTCGTTTACTGGCCATTTTATTCAAAATTAGCAAAGGCTTTTTAATAAATAACAAAATAAATAAGATACAGTTGTAATTTCAAAAGCTTTGAAGTTGATTATCTGAAAAGTCTGTGTATCCAGTTCGGAATTCTTGCAATTTAACAAAACAAAAATTCTATTTATATATTTTTAAATATAATGGCGAAACTTGACGTGCTACCCTTGAATCGAAATATTAGTTATGCGTGTTTGGCTAATGACTCTATTCAAATATAATGCAGTTAGGAAGTATTCGAAATCTATAATGAATTTGTCTACATTTGCATATACACCTATCCCTCGATTTACACAATGGATACGTTGCTAAGAAAGTGTACAACGGAAATACATGCGGAGTGGCGTTTCTGTTATGAAATTATGGTTGTAGTCTATGAATAAAATCGAGCCCTATATATAGCAGAGGGCTTTTTGAGTGGTCAAGCGAGTAATACAATTAAATTTGCCATATCTGTGAAAATATAAATGGTTAATATCTAATACAGGGGTCTGCAACAAGAGGTGTTCTTTTGAACCACCCGGTATTTCGGTAGCTGTGACTTTTGAAGCTTTTATTCTTTGGAACGATACACGCTTTAACAAAGCATTGATATTATTAAAATTCTCTACAAAAAATGGTGAAAATCCAGCAGTCACAGTTCTCAAAACTAAAAAGTTTCCGGACCGTATTATCTCTCGAAGGGGTGATCACAATTGGTCATCGAGATCTTGTGATTTAACACCGTGCGACTTCTTCCTTTGGGGCCACGTGAAAGGTAAGGTCTACGCCAAAAGCCCAGCATCGATTCAAGACCACATAGATAGAATTTGTGAGGTTACCGAGGGCAGCAACTTTGGCCATACCTTCCTTATGAAATAAACAGCCGATCATTTATCTTAAAAAATTGTGTTACATTTTGAATACCAAAATAACACCTCTTGTTGGAGAACCTTATATTTTGCGATTAAGAGCTTTGAACAAGTTCCCATCGAATTTCATTAAAAATCGAATGCGAAGGCCCTAGCAGCCAGTCTTGTTTTATATTATTTTTTGTAAATTATATTTGCAATAAATAAATAAAATAATAATAGTCGAGTTTCGAAAAAATGCTGCTTAAGACTTTTTCGCGCTAAGGGCTCGATATGTACAATACGACCCTCAGCAGTCTGGCATTAGAAACTCTAAAATTGGAAGATGTATGATTGGAAATTCCTTTATAATCTGAATGAGAGTTTTGAAGTTATAAACAAATTTACGGCAAAAAATACCTTTTTTTTAGTAAAATTTCTGTAGAACTAATAAATGTTAAATTTTTAAAAATTTATTTCAACCAAACCAATTGAATTAAAAAGAAGTAATCGAAGCCATAGCAAGAATATCGAAGCCATAGGGACCATATGGTGGTTATTCATTACATACACAATTTTGTTGTTGTTGTCCAGTATTATCGTTCACTCCGATGAATCGTTAATATGAGCAAAAAATCGCTTTTACTACAAGATCGACTCCAGTTTGGAGTAACTCTCCCCGATAGGAGAGTTGGAAGCGTGCTTAACAATCAGCGTGGAGGTTGTGGATTCGATATCGACCAGAGGCTTTGGTCTGTAGCTGACAAAAATCTACCTATATGGTTTGTGTCATCCGGAAAATAATAATATAAAAAATTAATAAAAATAATATACAGTTTTGTTTTCTGTTAGTCGAGTTCGAGATTATTTTTTATTTCTATTTCTTTGCAAAAATAGAAATGTTCACTTGAATTAATTAATACAATAATTGAGTTCTCTACATTGCTGCAATGGTATACATATTTTGGAACAGCAGTAGGGCAGCTCCCAAGGCCTTAGACTCAAGAACCAAATCAAATAACGTTGTATCGAGTGTTTTTTAGACTTGTGGTTTTCAATCTGGCCACACTTTTTTCGGAGTTGGTCTTTTTGACAGCTGTCAGTTGATTTGTGCTTAGTTTGGTTTGCCATTTCATAATGAATACACATTTTCCGGAACAACGTTTGCTAATCGTGTCCAAAACGAGATGGCCTCCGATTCCGATATTGACAAGAATATTTAGTTCAGCAATGAAGCTCATTTTTGGTTGAACGGTTACGTTAATTAACAAAATTGTCGCATTTGGAATAGTGCAACTTCACAAGCCATTATTGTGAGAGCACTTACATCCTCAAAAAGCCAATGTTTGGTGTGCTCCATGGGCAGAGGCAATCATTGGTCAATATTTCTTCAAATTATCCCATTTCTTAGGAATTAAAAAAATGTTACTTTTTCGCTAACACTGGGTTTACAATAATGTGTTCAAGTTTATCCTCTTCCAAATCCGAGGTGATTCTCGGACATTTCCAAGATCTTCTTTTATTGACATACAATTATAAGAACTTTAGTTTCAGTACTTAACCCATTCCATGGCAAATAATTTATTCTGACGTGTTAACCACGGAAAAGCTTAATGGAAATCTGGTAACAGATCATCACAAGGGGCTGATAATATCAAGGAAAAATCGTAAAAGGCGGAGTGATGAAATTACGCTTAAATTTCGAAATTAGACAAGCAGCTTTTAAATTGCTACTGTAAAACCAACGCTTAATATTAGGAAAATACTTACTGAAGCACAAAAGAAAAACTATATTTCAAATGGAAAAAAATTTTATTGGCGTTGTTGTAGTGGTAACCTACTGGTAACCATAACGGATGCTATTAATCATAAATTAATTGTGTTATGTAGTCTAGATACACATGATGAACATAGAGACGAGCAGTATATCCAGCCATACTTATGGATGTAATACGAGCATACAAAGCAATACGGACACAAAAGAGTGCTCACTGCGCTAGAGCACGAGTAAATACTGCGATTTGTCGGTATTGCACATTTGTGTGTTCTATTCTACATCAACGGAATACCGAATGCACTGCTATGGCGTGGTACGTTCTACGCGTAGACGTTTGCAGCAGCGTCACAGCCGTATTATACACTAAGACTGACTATAGCTGATAAAACAAAAGTGTACAAGTCCATGGTAATATGAAAATCATAGATACATAACGCATAGCGTAGAAAGAGTTACCCTGTTTCGAACAAAGGGTGACCTAGCCAGTAATGTGTAACTGAAACATTTTACAAACTTTTTTTAATCCGGACTTTTTGAAGTTTAGTCATCTACTGGACAAAGTTCGTCCGGGCCAAAGCTTCTAAATATGTTTGTTAAAGCCCAATTGGATCCATTCAGGATTATTGAAGTCTTATCGGTTGAAGGCACGTTGGCAACTCTTTAAACAACAAAAGTCATTAGTGACATCTGTGTTGGTTACGGACCAGACAACCTCAAGTGGGGCACTGTCAACATACGAGTACTTGACTTTAAAAAAGTCCTTTGTGACATCTGGACATAATCCATTAAACATATCATGCATCATATCACTTTTAATTATATTAAGAACTTGTACATATCCTCAGATTGGTAAAGGCTCAGCGGTGACATTGACAGGGCCTTGCAGCAGGAGGCCTTCTGGTGGGATCTGATAAAGCTACACCGAAGAAAAAACATAGTTTGGCATGAGCTGATTGTTCTGTACAAAGGATAAATATATCATCACTATTTTCCCTTAACATTCCATGAAGGAACAGACGGGGAAACTTCTCTCGAATCAGTGACCTGTGCAGTAGGGTGGAGTGAAAACATGCTTTTTTTTTTAATTTGAAAAAGTTAACCTCGGAAAGAGATGTAGTCTGGGGTCCTAATGAGGGGAAAAATAAAAAAATATTTTGGCGTTGATTTTAGAAAAATCCTAAAAATTAACGACTTAACTTATTCGAAATTTAAAAGTTTGAGCTTGTCCAGTGCCCAAACAAAAGTATTTGAGGCAAATATGAGGATAATCGACTAATATTTGTAGCTTTGGTGGCGATTTCATTGTTCAGTCAATTTTCTGAAGAAGGGACGATTTGACTTATTTTACTTTTTGAAATTTTTGAACAATGAGAAAATTTTTTGTAATTTTTTCATGCCCTTATTTCATTGTTTACGCTATTGCAAACATTTATTGACATACAACTTTTTAGGATTTTTCTAAAATCAACGCCAAAATAGCGATAATTTCCAAATTTCGAAGGAGTGGCGCGACCCCTAAAATTTTTTTTTAAATTTTTTTCCCCATAGGACCCCAGACTACATCTCTTTCCGAGGTTAACTTTTTTTTTTTGAATTTCACTCCACCCTAGTGCATATCATTCAGGCCAAAATAAGTTGGTAATCATCAACCTTTAGGCCTTGCCGTTGACGGTGATGACCTTGTTGGAGTAGGTTCGAATTGCTGTTTTATCAATGCATTTTGTAATTTATCTTAAATTGGCCGTAAGGCTTTAAATTACAAGTAAAGATGAATAAAAATGAAATGAAATGAAAAGAATTTGGATTTTTATTTAATCCATCTTTTTCTAGTCTCTCCTGTGGAAGAGGTACTAACTCTTGTAAATAACAGTGTAAAAGCTTTTCTCTGCAACGACTCCATGGCCTTCACCGATCGGCCTTCCAAAACAATGGCCCGATTAGATTTATGAATTCAGGAGAGTTGTTTGCATGCATTTCTATAATCCACAGACAACCATTTCTATTTTCTAAAGGCTTCCCTGCTAATTGGTGGACATCAGGCGAAGTACATTTACTCTTATACTAAGCAATACAGATATTAATTTTATGAAAACGAAAAAAAAAAATAAAAACACGAAATTGTTGATGTTTAATTTCAACAAATAAATTCATACACATCCAAAGGAAAAGCAAAACCAGCTTGATTTCGTTTGGCCAATGTCATTCTTCATAAATTCTGTTGTGACCAGAATTTGTTTTGCTACTGTCCTCGCTTGCATCCCAACCCGATGAATGGGAAATATTCTAGCCACATGCTCTGGTTAAATGAAAAAAAAAACATGAAATATTTTCTTCTTGTTGTCTGCTGTAGCTCAAGAAAATGGCAAGAACTTTCATCCGCATTTCTATGGTTCAAATACTCGAACAAGAAAGAAAAAAAAAACGTGTTCTTTTTATGGCCTCTTCTTCGGTGCCGTAAAAGACCGGCCAAAGAAAGTCTTCTGTCGATATGTTTGAACGAGAGTATCTTGAGAATAGTGCTGTTTTAAATGCATTTTATGCATGTCTGCGTTTAAAATACATTAAAAGTCAACATGCAGGCGGCACATGCACGACAATGGTTTTGGTCTCTCTCTCCCATAGACCGAACTTGAGATTATTTACTACCAAAAAACACTAGTAGAGGGGTATTGACCAACAGGAAATGGCCCATCAACATATGAGCAAAATACACCCATTTCATTTCCCATCACTTCTGTGAAGAAAAATGGCCAACTGTTTGTCAAATTGGTCACTTGGCCCAATAAATGAGTCGAGGTTGCTTTCCGTTTTTCGTTTAAACTAAAGTAAAACTTCAAATTAATTTTTTCAGTCAAAGTTTAACTGCAGTCTAATCGTTCAATATTGGGCCATATGATTGAGACAGAAATAATAGGAATGCGAAGAAGAATTAGAATTATTTTGGTTCACCGACTTCCACAAATAAATGCTGCTGTAAATGTTTTCCGACCACCACCATCTTTTGCCCGCTCCAAATTCTCATATTTTTTCTCAAAATCTGGTGTGACCAAAATCCTCTACAAACGTTTAATATTATTTTTACTTATGTTTCTGATAAGAGTGTTAACTTATTTAATGTGTAAACTCAGTTTTATTGGAAACTGAGTTTTACATAATCGCGCTTTAACTGCGATCTCATTTATTGGTGTTTCATGGATCTCGCATTTTTTCTCGATCTCGATTTAAATGAAATGTATCTCATTGGAAATTTATTATGCGACGCTTTATAATAAATAAAGTCATTAAGCTTTTTTTGTAATTCAAGAATTCGTATGAGTTCAAAAAATAAAAAATCGATCTGTAAATTATCTGTAGTCTTTACCTTATCAGTGCCTTATAATCAGAAGGACAGACTTTTGCTTTCATTTTTTGTTTAACTGTGAACTGTCATTCCGATTAGAATGCACTATAGATAAAGATTACAGATAATTTTGTGATCGATTTTTTAAAACTATTTCGAATTATGACAAATTATGTCTCAAAAAAAATTAATTTAATAAAAAAAACATTCGAATATTTTGGTACTCTGGATACCGTTGTACATCCGAATTGTGGTGTTTATTTATTACAGAAAAAAACGTCAAATTTTTTAAAAAATAGATTTTTATCAATTCTCAGGTTTTCCCCAATTTTTATTATTTTAAAAAAAAAAAATATTTTTTTCACTTTTCTTAGCATAACTTGAAGATACTCCAAATTTTTAAACTATTTAAGCGTTACGAAAAAGAATGTTTTTTGAACTGAAACCTTAAAAAAAACGATAACCATTTAAAAAAAAAAAAAAAAATTAGGAAAATCTGAGAATTGATAAAAATCTATTTTTTGAAAAAATTTGACATGATACAGACATTTCCACGAGTCTGCCTGCCAAAAATCAGCTCGATTGGATCACTGAAACAGGGTTAAAAATCGGTCCAAAGGCTTTCACACAGGCCACTACAAGCTTCATACTTCAAACTTAAAAAAAAAAATTCTGACGTGTACATGAAAATCGCCGATACACGTGTATTTTTATTTTTTCCCGCCTTTCCGAAAAAGTAAATTTGGTTCATAGGACAGAAAAAAAACTATTTTTTGTAACACGGTGTAATATTTACCTAAGTTCTATGTAGAAAAAAAAAATACCCCTTTAATAAAATATGTGTATACATTGTGATATCAGCCAGAGCGACCTGGGTTCCTTCTTCGTGGTCTCACCGAATGGTGGTGTCGAACATCCACGATTTCTAGCTCGACCAACTGCTAAACGACCTTTGAGGGAGTTTCACAATGACTGTGGTTAATCACAGGAAGAGTTCGAAATCAATCAAATCAATGTGAGAATTCATTCAGTTAAGAAAATGGCTTTCTTTCAGTGCATCTATGAAAACAATGCGTCTTAAATGGCATTTAATCAAATAAATTGTTTAGTTAGAAAAAACATTTTTTTTTATTTTTTATCAAAAATATCTAAAAATTTCATAAAAAAAATGGGGTTTGTTACCCACAACACAGCATACATACATATGGGATACACATACATACATGCGAATGTAAGAACTTGGTCAAGATGTAAACGGCTGTAGGTGTAGCTGATGCATAGCAGAGATGTGTGGCAATGTGATGTATGAACCTACATTAGACTGGGTATACTGTAAAGCTCTATTCGCGGACAGCACACATAGACCGACAAATTTCTCGTGCGTTATTTTTAGAGCTGTACATAAGTAAGAAGCAAGAAAGAAATTAACAATCAAAATAGTCTTCAGTCCTAATAAAAAAAAGTCCATTTAAAATCCTTCTAAAGATAAACAATTAAAAGTACTTAATTTAGTGAGAGTCACCATGAAATCATTTCTCTGTTTATTTTGTGCGCATTTTTTGCCCACTCTAGTGTACTGGCATACCTCAGTTAACGGCTGATACCCGTACCTTACGAGTATTACGACAAGAGTATTTCACCATGTCCGTTGGTTTCATGTTTTGCAAGGATTGCAGTCGTAAGTGGGTGGATTTCCCCCCCCCCCCCCACTTACTCTATGAGATGCCCAAGTGTTTCTTGAAAATCACAAACATGACCCGATTTATTGTTGTTGCTCGTATTGGTTATGAAAACGGGGGGTTGTTGTTGTTGCCTCTCCTATATGTTGGTAGCCAAACAGCAATTTGGTCTGCATCGGTTTGTAGTTGCTGTTGCGGTCTGTACTTATGGTCAGTAACAACTTGTAGGTGAAATTGAGGTTAATCTGCCCCACACTGTAATTGGCAGTTGCATTAATTATGACATTAGACGGACTGTGGAACAGCGTTCGACCAACCAGGCACTCGGTCATTCAGTCAGCCAGTCCATTCATTCATATGTTGGAACAAAATGCGCGCCCATTCATCATCGATGGATGCAATGATCATTTAGGCAAATCCACGGAGGTTTTATAATTATCGTAGTGCTTATTACAGGCACACGTTCACACACACACACAGAAATAGTCATGGCGCTGTGAAGGTGCTCATCTGGTGCAGTGTTTTAAAGAGAATTTAATATGCGCCGGATGAAATTGTATGTAGAGACAGAACTTCATAAATGCCGTAGATTGTAGTTTAAGACAAGGTGCTATTTGAAAAAAAATCCCTACATTTACGAGTAAAAACAATATTAGCTTCATACTGCTCAGCACAGCATTCGTCGACTGGTCTCTGGCATTAGAACATTTAGAACATCCAGGGAGTTCATTCCATACGTTCATTGTTAAATGACCGGTTGACCGGACGACACAAATGTATCGTCCCTGTACCTGTTCAAACTCACCAAGTGACTTCCATTTAAAGAGGCTTACCGGTACTTTTCGCACATTCCATCCGACAAAAAACGTACATTCATATTGACATTGAATTATGTGAAATCACTTACAAATGCATTTTGCCGCCTCTCCATCATTTGGGAAAAGAAAAGCTACAGCGCCAACAACCACACGACGAATAACAATGTTTTCCTATTGCAAGAAATGCCACCGAGTTTCCAAAGGTGCAAATGATCAAATAAACTTGGCTAAAATATGGCAACGGCCAAAAGCAAACAAAACAAACAAACAAAGAGTGGCATTTCTGCGAATAAATATTTGCCGCATTATCTGCGCCTGCGTCCGTCTGAGATTTGCAACAATTTGTGACTATAAGTCAGCACGATTCACTGCATAGCGGAGTGGTGGCAATTGTTTTTCAACGCATCTGTGTCCGTCTTGGCCATAAAGATCATCAGCATCTCATCATCCCCACCGTCCGTCACAATCATAATTGTCCGGTTCCACATATGATTATGATTTGTCCATTTCCATTTGGCATTTGCTTTTCTTTTCCTTTGTGTTTTTGTATGTTTTTTTTCTTTGTAGTTGTTAGTTTTGGTGTGCAGAGAAATTAATGCTAAAAATGCGTTACAAATTGTTTTTGTTTTGGGCCCAGATGGCGTTAATAGCAATTTTGTCGTTTTTTTTTTTTGGTTTCGCGCGCGCTTTTTATTTATGCGAATTTCACACAGCCATTATGGAAAAATGATGGAGCTAATCGTGATAGTGAAAAAGAAAGACACCTTTAGTTATAGCGAAGGATAGAAAGGTGGATACACGTATGCATATTTATAAAAACAGAAATATTTGTGTTCAGATTAAGGGGCCTCACGAGAAATTGTTTATCTTATTGCAACACCAAAGGGGTGGTGGTGTACAAAGAAAGGTACAGGAATATCTAGCATGGTAAGGTTAATCGGTTCCACCAGTTGGCCGTACTATTTGAAACCGAACAAACCGCTACACTTGCGCCTATTTATTGGACCTATACTCTTATGAACGAAGTTTAAGGATGATAGTCGAGTCAAAAAAACGATATTTTGTTAAATGTAAAATTATGGAAACTCCCGGGGAATTTACTGTTTTCTGAAATAGACCGAGAGTGAAACAAAAATCAATAATATCTCTCCCTTATCATTATTCTCCCGATCTGTTTTAGAAACAGAGGATATTTTTCTCGAAAAACAAATTCTCTGGGAATTATCTCCTGGAGCGTTTTTATAATCGCGCTGATAATTTGTTTTTCTTCTTCTAAATAAACAAAACGAAACTTTTTTTTTAAAATTTTTTTAAATATTTAATTTTGTTACTTTTTAAAGTGTTTTTTTTAATTTTATTATTTTTAAAAAAAAAATTATTTTGAATATTTATATTTATTATTTTTTAATTTGTTCTTCTCTTAAACAAAACGACAAATTTCAATAAAAAAAAACTATTTTAGCCAGTTAGCCAGTTTGTTATAAAAATTTAAACTTTAAGTATTTACTTTGTAAATTTGGATATGATTGAAGCTTAGGATTTATATTATTACTATGTAATACATTATTTTGGCCGTTTGGCTTTTGTATTATGGTGAATTTAAATAAAATAAAAAATAAAAATATTAAATTTTATTATTTTTTAAAATTTTTAAAAATTATTTTGATTATTTTTTTAATTTGTTTCTCTTTTAAACAAAATGACAAAATTCGTGTACAAAAAATATTTTTAATATTTATTTTCATTATTTTTTAACTTGTTTTTTCTTAAATTTTTTTAAAAAAAAAAAAAATTATTTTGAATATTTATATTTATTATTTTTTAATTTGTTCTTCTCTTAAACAAAACGAAAAAAAAAAAAATAAATAAAAAAAAAACTATTTTGAATATTTAATTTTATTATTTTTTACCTTGCTTTTTGGTAAAATAAAAAAAAAGCACTTTAAGAAATTATAAAATTACATATTTAAAAAAAAAATTTAAAAAAAATTAATTTGTTCTTCTCTTAAAGAAAACGACAAATTTCAATATAAAAAAAACTATTTTGAATATTTTATTTTATTATTTTTTAACATTTTTTAAAATTTTTAAAAATTATTTTGATTATTTTTTTAATTTGTTTCTCTTTTAAACAAAATGACAAATTTCGTATAAAAAAAATATTTTGATTATTTATTTTTATTTTTTCGTAAATTGTTATTAAAAAAAAAATAGTTTGTATATTTATATTTATTATTTTTTAATATGTTCTTCTCTTAAACAAAACGACAAATTTCAATAAAAAAAATATTTTGAATATTTATTTTTATTAGTTTTAAACTTTTTTAAAAAAAAAATTATTTTGAATATTTATATTTATTATTTTTTAATTTGTTCTCCTCTTAAACAAAACGACAAATTTCAATAGAAAAAAAACTAGTTTGAATATTTAATTTTATTATTTTTTAAATTTTTTAAAATTTTTAAAAATTATTTTGATTTTTTTTGTTTAATCTTTTAAACAAAACGACAAATTTCATTTAAAAAAAAATTATTTTGAATTTTAATTCTACTAATTTGTTTAGAAGAATTTTTTTTTTTTTGGAAATTCAAAACCGTTCTATGGAGAAAGTACTATGCGAGTATTCCAGTATCGTCCTATCTGCTTCATCTGAAATATTAAGCCTTAAACAAAGGCCGGACATACTACAGTCCGTTCATCAGGGAGGGAAAATCCATATGGCCATCTAAGGATATGAAAATGCACATTGAACTTTAGTGTGAGAATATTCCTTAGGATTTGAGAGCAAAATTTCTACACCCAATTTTTAGTCGAGGAAAACCCATGAGAAGACATCGCTCATTTAATCACAACTCAATATACGTCATTTAAAGTTCTCAATTGCTTCTTTACTAACAAAATTAGGAAAAAAAACCATAGGATTCCCGAATAAACGAGAGGCCTGACATATGTTTGTATAATACACTGCAGAACAAAAGTCAACTTGGATTAGAGATTTACAGCTTTTTCTTAAGCAGAAAAATAAAAAGTGAATTTTACATTGTGACACTATTGAAGTAAATGAGCGACATGTTCTCCCCCCAATCGACTACGTCAACATTTGATTGTATCCACGCATTTAAGAGTTTCCAGTAAACAATACAGTCTCTGAAGAATGTCCCTGGCACTAGATATTCTGTAAAATACAAAAGAGGAAGTGAAGAATAGGCAACTTCTTCAACTCGCCGATGGAGAAAATATTGGAAACATTTGAAGTTATTAAAAAAGGCGCAGTGAACACCAAGGGGCACACCATCGACTCATATGCGAACCATCATTAGGAGTTATTTGCCTTCATGGAATGATAATTATTACAAGAGACTTTGCATATGCAAAACGAAAATCCAAAACACTTTCAATAATCTTTTCACAACTTCAGCCGGAGGCCCCCTAAACGACATGCACCTCTCTAAAACATCAAGGTGTGATTTGGTATTAACCAGGGTGTATTCACAAGCATTTATTTGAAGATCAACAAAAACAAAACACCTCAGATAAATTCATAACGACCGGCACGGTGATGTACAGCACTGCGTATCGCATCACATCCGATTAAAAAAAAAAATGGCAGACGCAGTGGCACTACCAACTGTTATTAGTTCGAAACAATTTCCAACACTTTTAAATGTTGTTAACACCATCTTGTAGCAACACCATACATGTTATGACACTCTGGCAAAAGTTCGCATGACATTCGCTAAATATTCACTGTGATGTGGAAATATGAGAATTGCATTGAACCTCGAATGCCAGAGAGGAGGTGTGGTAAACAATGTTGTTAGTTTAGTCAAGCGATAAAAATTGGTAATAATTAAAGCCACTTGGATGACCGGTGGAATTACTCCTTCGTTTGGCATAAAGGGTGGCTGTCTAGCTATGTCGTTTTTCGGTGTGACCTGTAACCAAAATTCGTACTCGTAAAACAATTTTGTTTTTACGCATGACACCGAATATAAACCGAACCACATCACTTGTTTTCTGTCTGTGAACCGAAACAAAACCCCAAAAAAAATTTAAAAAAAAAAAACTAGGTTCGGTTTGCCACATATGTTAGGGTTTTTGGAAAAACCCACAAAGATGACTTCAAAAAATTGCTGAACCACAAGTTTGTATTAAAAGACAATAACTTAGTTTGAAATACATTTTTTGTTTTTAATAAAATTAAATTATTAAAATTAAACCTTGCGAGCAAACAAAGCAAATGCAATCCTTGAAGGATTTTTAAACATTTCTATTTTGGAACAACAAAGAAACTATAAAAAAACATATTTTTGCTCCTATGATTTAAGAACCGAAGCGGAACCACGGTTCGGAAGTACCTAAAAAACATTTTAAAAGCAAACCAGTGGAATTCTTAAATGGTTCCCAAATAAATCTCCAGTTGTGTACCTAATGATTGATTTCTTTTTCGGAAAATGTGTGGGTAAAATAATTATTAATAGCTAATAATTATTGATTGCTGCATTATAAATATCGATAGTAGTCTGGAAGGCCGTGGTGTGGTAGATAGTGTGTGCGACTATCACACAGAAGACCCCGAGTTCGAAACCGGGAGGGACCATCAAACATTTTTCAGCGGCTGTTTCCACCTCGTAAATGTTGGCGACTTTACGAGTAAGAGAGCAATCTCTAAGCCATATAAAACTTCTCTAGAAAAGCATTAGCCCTTCGGAGCCGGCTTTAAACCGTAGGTCCCGGTCAGTGAGTATACAAATTATATCGTACACAGCTCACTGATTCTGAGAGAAGTTGCCCGTCTGTTCCTTCATGGAATGTTAAGGGAAATAAGTAAGTAAGTAGTCTGGATATCCTCCTACTTGCTACACTTTTGAACCAACACACCTTTTGTTTCGTATTTTTTTCACGTTAACCATTATTGTTTAATTGTTTCCCCCAAATAAGCAGAACAAGACAGTTTCCGTTGTGGACCTTTTCAAATATTCGCTGCAATGAAACACACAGGAATTTTTCGAAACCCCACATCCGCTCTTGCAAAGGCGACTGTAAAAGTTCCCCATTGAAAAAATTATATTTACGCTGAACAGGAAAACATTTCGGCATATTTGCGATGAAAAATAGATTGAAAATAATTCATATGTATGTGAATTTGAGAAAACAATAGATTACAAGCAAGCGGGGTACACTGAATAAGTGGGAAAGGCTTTTGTTGGGCAAAATCCCTACATACAATAGGAATAAATTGGAAATTTCAATTTGTTTTTTGCCTTTTACAGCAAAGCCGCATTTGTTTGCTTGAGGGGAATATTTACATTTAAAGAATATAGCAGCGTTTTTTTTGTAGTTAGTTCTGGTATTTGCAATTATCCTCATAAAAAGTTGTACGCTTTTTGTGTTGGTTTGCGAATGGCAAAAAAAAATTTTTTCATACATTTAAAAAAACTACATATATGGAGGTGACATTTAAAACGTGCACGTTTGGGACTGAGATAACTTTGGCTGCTCTTGTAATGCAATTTAGTTCAAATTAGAGGCTCAACAACGAGAAAAAAGATGAGGTAGTTTTGTTTTATTTACATTTCCAAACAATTTGACCAGAATTAGCCCAATAGAAATTAAAACAAAATTATTACAATTTTATGCAAAAAATTTGTGATTTTTAAAACAATTAGTTGGAAAATTCATCAAAAAAAATATGTTCAAAAGTAGTCAATCTGTCGTATATAAATATGGAATTGTAACATTTATCAAATGTAAAAGAAAAATGTGATATTATTAAATATGGCTGACTAATGCAATAAACCTGATTTCATTTATAGTCGATAAATATTGGAAAAATACAAAACAAAAACCCATTTGCAACATCTTTCTATCTCCATACCTACAAGGTGCTCCACCTAGAGGTTTGTTTATTAATCTTATATATTTTTTTTGGAATGAAATGAATCGTTTTACGCTTGAACAACATCTTAATATATATTTACCCTCGACACTGATTCACTGATACACTGATTCACTGACTCTGTCACGCAGTACGTAGGAATTTAAATAGGCATTCTATAATTCTATAAATAATAATAATAAAAAAAATAATATTTTTTTTTTGTACAGAAATTGTGTTTTCCCCAAATTTTTTTTTTACAAAATTTTTTTTTACAAATTTTTTTTTTTACAAAATTTTTTTTTTACAAATTTTTTTTTTTTTTACAATATTTTTTTTTTCATCAAAACTTTTTTTTCCAACAAAATTTTTTTTTCCACAAACTTTTTTTTTCAACAAAAATTTTTTTTGGAAAAAAATTTTTTTTTTCAACAAACATTTAACAAATTTTTTTTTTCCAATTTTATTTTTTTTCGAAGTTTTTTTTTACAAAATAGTTTTCTCAAAATATTTTTTATAAAATTTTTAAAATTCAGTAACAAATACTTTCTCAAGCAAATTAACGGGCGCCATAGGCGCATTACAACTTACTAGTTGAGAAATAGCAGCCAAAGATTTGACCAAAATGAACCACACCAAGTTTTGTAATTCTGTTAATTAGCAGTTTCTGCGATGTCAATTGGCCACCTCGGAGCTGAGATTTGACGCCATTATATTTTTTTTTGTGTGACGTACCATGAAACACCGATATTATGCGAACAATTCAATAAGAAGTTAGAACATTAAGCCGAATATCCAGATAGAGCCTGAGACCATCATTAATGTTTTAAATAATTGATATCACAGGAAACTGCCCAATCAACCGAGACAGTCACATGAATAAAATCATGTTCTATATACAATCGGAACTTTTGCTCCGTTTAATAAACCAACAATATTTAAAAAAAATAATTTTTGTTCATGCATTTTTTTAGTTTTTCCAATGTTTCAGAAAAGACCAAATGAATGATTGATTCGGCCCTCACACGATACAATTCGTTCCAAACCGGAGTTGAACAATTATGTTGGCTGTTTTACTCACACTCTACAATTTTAATACCAATTTCTTATCCTATCTCAATTGTAAAATATTTTTTTGTAGCCTCAACATGAACGTGTTTGCAGAGGAGAACAAAGAAAAAAAATACAATTGAGGCATATTTTTATATTTGTTTACAGGAATTCATAAATTTTTTTATCAAAACTCCGCTACAAAACTATATTCATTTCATTAATGACAAAATGCGAATGAAGTTAAGTTCAATAATAGCACTGCTGAGAATTTTGAAAAAGTCGAAACAAAAAGTCGTTTTGTAAAAAAAAGTCGCACACTTTTTTTAACATTTTTAGTTAGACAAAAAAGTTAAAAAAAAATTAACAACCATTCATGGTTATACCATCTTTTTCTATACACTTTATAAACTAATTTTATTTTGTTGAAACTTCTGCACTTTACCAGAAGAATAACGTTGTAAATGAAATCAGGGCCAATTTTTCCATTTCACTAAATAAAATTAAAAATGTCCGAAATGATGAATTCCCAAAAATAAATGAAAAAGTTCGAAAAATGTTCGACGAGAAAATTTTGTAAAATTATTTTGGGAATATTTTGCATAAAATGTGCTTAAAATGTTGGGCTAATTTTTCGGCTTTATGAAAAATGTCCCATTTACAAAATATCCAAAAAAAAAATCTCATGCAAAATTGGAATATAAATCATAAATAATAAAAGGTTTTCCATCAAGAGTTGTTATTTTGAATCACCCGGTATTTTGATAGCTGTCACGTTTGAAGCTTTTACTCGTTGACATTTGTCAAGTCGAAACTACGTCAAACGATACACGCTTTAACAACGTATTGAAATTATTAAAATTCACTAAAAAAATGGTGAAAATCTTGCAGTCACAGTTCGCAAAACCAAAGCATTTTTGGGTCGTCGAGAAGCACCTTGTCGGACCGCAATACAGAAATTAAGGGAAAAATTCGAGCTGTTGTGACAAGTCACTGATGTGAAGAATAAAACTCGTGCACGTTGCTCAAGAACAACTGAGAATATTGCTGCTGTAGCCCAAAGAGTTGAAGAAACCCCAGGTTTGTCCATTCCTCGTCGTTTTGTGGAATTGGGCATTCCACAATCGTCATTACACCGTATTTTGCATAAAGACTTGGGTCTTAAGGCTTATGAAGTTCAGTTAACACAAGACCGTGTTGCAATTGGTCACCGAGATCTTGTGATTTAACACCTTGCGACTTCTTCCTTTGGGGGGCCACGCAAAAGATACGGTCTACGCCCAGCGTCGATTCAAGACCTCAAAAATAGAATTCGTAAGGCTATCAAGGACAGAGGGCAGCCACTTTGCGATTTGCCTATGGAAAATTTCATGAAAAGCATATGGTCCTGTAAGCGTAGTCGTGTTGGCCATTTGGCTGATGTTGATTTTTATTATTAACGGCATACCTTCATCTTTATTATGAAAAAAAACATACGATAATTTATCTCAAAAAATATAATTTTTCTTTGAATACAAAAATAACACCTCTTGTTAGAGAACCCTGTATTTTGATTTTCATCCAACCGACGACCAACAATACCTCATGTGTTACCCCCGGTTGTACAACCGATTATAAAGTGTGAGGGCCGCGTTAGAACTACTTTTTTGATTTCACATTTCGAGCTTACTCAAATATAAGAAGAAGAAGAAACAACACTAGCAGGCTCCCTTAAAATAACACCAAAGCAAAAAATAACCCCAAATTCGTCCAAAAAACGATAAATGAAATATTTTCTAAATATTAGGAAAAATATTCCAACATTGTTTGAGGTTTTTTGCATTTGGTGGAACATTTTGGAAATGGGATATTTTTCATACAGCCGTAAAATTACCCCAAAAGTTTAAGCAGATTTTGTGGGGAAATTGTCCCAATAGTCCCAAAATAATTTTTCAGAATTTTTGAGGAAATTTTCATTTGGGACTTTTTAAATTGTTCATTACGCGAAATAGTCCCAAAATAATTTTTCAGAATTTTTGGGGAAATTTTCATTTGGGACTTTTTAAATTTATTTAGTGAAATGGAAAAAGTTGAGCCAAATTTTATTTTGGGACTATTTTGCATAATGAACAATGTCCTCACAAAATGTACTTAAACTTTTTGGGTAATTTTACGGCTGTACCCACAAAAAATAGAAAATATTTTATTTTTTTGTTTTTTGGACAGATTTTCATATGGAAAATAACTCAAAATTTGAACAAAGAAAACTTTCTTAATTTTTTCAGAGTGCTACTGTATTTTACTCTAAAAGAATTCATCAAATCTCCCAGATCGACTTTGGAAATTGCGGAAGCTTTGAATCGTGAAGACATTTGGAAGTGTTATAGGTCGACCAAAATCACATCAGATTCGAAATATTTATTTAAAGCTGTAGTACAGCAGGGCTCTAAGGAAGTTTCATAGGGCTTAGAGATTACTCTGGTACTCCTTAAGCCGTTGGCATTTACAGGGAGGAATATGGTCGTCGACAAAAGCTTAAGAAATTGTTATTAACAGAGTTCGAAATTGCACAATCTTAAATGTGTGAAGAACAAGATAATTTAAATAATTTCAAGAATTTAACTAACGAATTTTGTAGTTCAAACATTTCAAATGTTCGGCTTCAAACTCTCTTCAATATTCTATATTATAATTATAACTTTTTATATATATTTATTTTCCAATATTTTTGTAAATATACATAACCGTTGAAATTGTTAAAATTCTACAAAATGTTCTCTTTGAGATTATAATAATTGTCATGGCTGCATGAGGAATTTTAACCGAATACCACTCAATAAATTCGTAATTAATAAAGAGAACCGTTTTTTTAACAATAACAACGAAACATGCAAACAGTTTTCGTTGTTTTTCTTTATTTCGACGAAATTCGAATGACACAATCTCTCTTGAATGTTGTAGAAATTTCCACTGAAAATGTTCATTACTATTTTTCTTTCTTTTTGTCTATAATCGCAATCGATTGGTTATTGGAAATTGGTAGCACGGTCCACATATCCACACATTCATGGATGTATGTGTGTGTGTGTGTCTGTTTGTATGGGTATTTCTTGATACGAGTATATTCATCATTATGTCAAGTCAGAGTAGAAGTGGTGGAATATTTCAAAAATGTGGATGTGCTCCAAAAGATTTCAAAAATCTCGTTTGTTCCACATGGTTGCTCAAGTACTACAAATCCATTCATACAAACACACACAAAAACATACACAGAGAGAGAGAGAGAGAGAGATAGACAAGTACACCGCCTTTCCGGCGAACATGCATTTACGTTGTATAGAAATAATACCCGCAACACGAATAAATTCATTTTACTTTTGTTTGGCTTTGGCATTTTCGCTGCCGTAGTCACTATTGCTACTGCTTCTGCTGCTGTT
Organism: Hydrotaea cyrtoneurina; assembly: GCA_958296145.1. Lineage (NCBI taxonomy): Eukaryota > Metazoa > Arthropoda > Insecta > Diptera > Muscidae > Hydrotaea > Hydrotaea cyrtoneurina. Next base: position 37,958,371 of record OY282515.1, on the reverse strand, counting down.
GCTACTGCTTCTGCTGCTGCTGCTTAATGTTCACAATGATGTTGTTGCTGCAGTTGCTACTTGAAACCCTAAGATGTGCCAACATCATCCAAAACCAACAACCACAGTGGAGACAGACAAACAGATAGACCGGCAAACAGACAGACGGAAACAACAGCAACAAGAAAAAACACACGAACAAACGTAACACCGTCGTTATCAGTTACAATCTGTTAATGTTACTGATGTCGTTGTGGTTTGAGCCATAAATAGTCGATGTCGGACGAAACAAAAAGTTCTGAACAAATTGTACGTGGCTCGTTTGACTACTTACTGGTCACTACGGGATACTGCATATGCCAGAGTGACGGTAGCTTGTCGTTTCGAAATGTGTGTGTGAAAACACATTTTAACAATTCCATAAACATTTTCACTTCTAGCATGATTTTAAAAAATAAAATGAACAATCTTAATATATATTTACCCTCGACACTGATTCACTGACTCTGTCACGCAGTACGTAGGAATTTAAATAGGCATTCTATAATTTTCTATAAATAATAAATAATAATAATAAAAAAAATAATATTTTTTTTTTGTACAGAAATTGTGTTTTCCCCAAATTTTTTTTTACAAAATTTTTTTTTCCAAATTTTTTTTTTTCAACAAAAATTTTTTTTTTCCACAAATTTTTTTTTCAACAAAAATTTTTTTTTTTTGCACAAAAATTTTTTTTTCAACAAAATTTTTTTTCCGTATTTCTACGGACGCCATAGGCGCATTACCACTTACTAGTTCTTTATACTAGAGACCACCACAAAAGTCACTGGGATAAATGAGTTGTTGGAGATGATGTTGATGATGTTGATGGCCAAAGTTTGGGCATTTTCCATTCATCCCACTGTCAGTCCATGATGGAATGAAACTGCTTCTTAATCCTTTCAGTGGCAAATATTTTTTAAAAATCATATGAAGTTTCGAATATATTCGACAAATCCACAGAGAGGATTAAGATCTCATCATACAAAAATGATTGAAATCGAGATGGAAAAAAATTGCAAAATCAAAAAAAAATGTTTTACATGATTTGAAAAATTAATTTGAGAAACAAAAAATCCTCAGCTAGACCGACTGTTGCGAGTTCGCTAATTCGAGCCAACTGGTCTTTTGTTCAATGAGTCCCATGCACTTCTAAGGCCCGATTTACACGATGACTTTTTGCTTGATTTTAAAATCATGTTATTCAAGTTTGTAGGTGAAAGGTGTAGAGAAGATTTGAATTGATTTTTTTTAATTTCTGTTTTTCTTCTCACATTTTGAGGGTTTTTTTTTAAAAAAAAACTTCGGAAATTTTGCGAATCAACAAAATTCAAGTGTAAACGTCAGAGAAAAATCAACGTATAAATTTATATGACTTCTGCAAGCAAATTTAAAAGAAGTCAAAAGATAATTTAAAAAATGTCGTGTAATGTGGAACTTAGACTCACGGTAACCAACTGCCTATTTTCCAAAAACGAATTAGTTCGTTGCAAAATTAGAAGCGTTAAAACATGGGGTTCAGACTTTATTCAATTCCGAATTTTCGTTATATGTTAGAGAATGACATATGGAAAGTGCGCAAGAAAGTGCCAGGAGAAGTATCCGTTCTATGGCTACACAACGATCGATCGAATTTCTTTTGAGGAAACGTCCATTAAACTGGGTGAGAATTGCCAACCCCATTTAGAAAGGTTGCACATCCCAGCTGGCGAGAAAAAAACCAGCAAGAATGTTATGCCATTCAAGGCACCGTCAACACCAGCAACAATAAAGTGTGACTGTTACAATTTTTATTTGAATTTTATGCTGTTGACTTCTTCTGTCTGCCATATTCGTTCGTACCCCATGCACGGACTTCATACAGCAAATCAAATAAATTTGAAAGTAATGCTCTTTCCGGTCTTATGACAAGAAACATTTCATTTCGTTTATTTGTGTTTTGTTTCGTTTGGCCGGCAATGAAAGTTCCTGAGTAAATTTTGAATAATGATGACAATATTATGTTTTGTAACACTTGATTCGGTGGATGAGACTAAGGTAAAGTGAAAACTCAAAGAAGATCAAAAAAAAATATTAAAACATAAAACTGAAATCGAATTCAAATAAATTCGATTGCCGGTAGAATTGAATAAAGGAATGGACGACGAACATCGCTCACATCAGTGGGGTGTGCAAAAAATAAAAGTGTTGCACTCATTAAGCGGGACCCCAAATCTACATTCAAAATGGGCCAAGAAATGGAGAAAAAAATTATAAAAAAGGCCTAATCTAAATCTAAAGTCTGTATGAAAAATGAAAATGATAAATGGTACAAAGAAAAATTCCATAACAAATTGGGGAATTTTTCATTCTGAATAATAATTGGGAATTGTTTTTGCTAATACAGCATCAACTTTTGCAGACATTAGGGGCACGTATGTAAGGAAAAAATACACTTAACTTAAACTCATTTAATTGCCATCAATTTACAGCTATCCAATAAGCTCGCCTTCCAAAGGCATACAAGTTGAATCTATTAACCGACATGGCTAATAGATCGTTCAAGTGTAATCTCTCAATTAATTTAATTGACCCTTAGTGAGTGACTGCTAAACCGAAACTACTGTAATTTTGAATTAAACATTAGGGTGGAGTGAAAACATGCTTTTTTTTTAATTTGAAAAAGTTAACCTCGGAAAGAGATGTAGTCTGGGGTCCTAATGAGGGGAAAAATAAAGAAAAAAATTTTAAAAAATGTTTAGGGGTCGCGCCACTCCCTCGAAATTTGGAAATTATCGCTATTTTTGATTTTAGAAAAATCCTAAAAATTAACGACTTAACTTATTCGAAATTTAAAGTTTGAGCTTGTTCAGTGCCCAAACAAAAGTATTTGAGGCAATTTCATTGTTCAGTCAATTTTCTGAAGAAGGGACGATTTGACTTATTTTACTTTTTGAAATTTTTGAACAATCAGAAAATTTTTTTTAAATTTGTTCATGCCCTTATTTCATTGTTTACGCTATTGCAAACATTTATTGACATAAAACTTTTTAGGATTTTTCTAAAATCAACGCCAAAATAGCGATAATTTCCAAATTTCGAGGGAGCGGCGCGACCCCTAAAATTTTTTTTCTTTATTTTTCCCCTAAATAGGACCCCAGACTACATCTCTTTCCGAGGTTAAATTTTTTTTTTTTGAATTTCACTCCACCCTATTACACATCTCTCAAAATCCAAAAACATAATAAATAAAAAATGTTGGGGTTACTTGAAAATTGTACCAAATAAGAGTAGGCAAAATTACACCGAAATTAACTGAAAAAAATGTAACACATTTTGTTGTTGTCCTCAATTTGTTGTTTCTAAGGGTGACATTTTTCAGTGAGCCTATATGTCCGTTAGTTATAAGACTGCCCTCTAGGCTGAAAGATTAAAAATGAGTAAACGGTTATGTGTTCTTAATTATTATCTAAAAGTTGGTAAGCAAATTCTTCAACTTTACTTGTAACGAAATAAAAGAGCTCGCCAATATGTCTTGTGCCCAGTCGGCTAACTGTCTAGAGTGGCGCCGGGAAATTACACCCTACGAAAATAAACCCCAAATTTAAAATAAAATTTCGCTAAATTTAAAATAAATTTGCGTCTATCAGCAATTACGCTAAAAAATATGCAGTGGCGCCTAATTTCATTGATGACATGAAAATATCCCACGTTGGCAACAACAACCGCCTAAGTAAAATTGGGCCCAGCCCTCAAATAATTATGAAATTTCGTGTTGTTGTTTCGCGTATAATTTAATGGTCAAATTCTACTTTAACTGACGTTCGGTTAACGGAAAATGGGTTCAAAAAAGTACATGGTTAACCCATTAACCACTGAAATCAAACCCATTAGAAATGGCAACAAAATTTGGGCCCAAATGCAGTTTTTGTTGGGGGTCGTTTTCCTTATGATATGGTGTCTCAAATATTAGTACGGCAATGAACACCGAATAGTTTTTGGGGCATGTGGAGCTGAAAGTTTACAACAAATAGATGATAGTTTTACATTGCTACGATGTAATGTTTTCTTAGCCGTAGAAAAGTCGCATTGTAAGCAAACTGTAGGAATGACCATTGTTATCAAATTGTATAGTCTGTTTCAGATAATCTGAAAAAAAAAATCACTTAACTCCATCTGCTTATAAAGAGGCACCCACCGACTGCTGTTATTCCCATAGAGAAATGACAAAATTTACACAATTTTTTGTTTTTGTTTTATTCATGACATTTTTAATTATTCTTCTTGAAAGTTCATTTCTCATCATCATTCATAATCACCGTCAGTCAGATGAATGAAATGAAAGACAGCCACCAGATTATTATACAAAATACTCCAATTTGTTTCTAAGCAACCAAACAAATTTTTCATTTCACTTTTTTTTAGCGTCGTTGCTTGTGTTTTTTTGTTGTTGTTGTTGTCTAATGTGGCAAATACCTTCGTACATTCATGTGTTATCAACGATCTCGTTACGGGAGAAGAACGGAGTTGCGGTTGCTGTGGCTTTGCTACCTTCAACAGATATTTAATTGCAAGTTCAGAGATAATCAGCACTCTGTGTCCGTTCATCCGTCTGTCCGTCCGCCGGTTCATGCATCCGTCTGCGGCTGCCTACAACCGACAAGTACAAGTATGAAGTCATTTGAATTTCACTTGATTTGCATAGAAACGTTTTGTTCATTACACTTTGCACGAGGTTGAATGTTTTCTGCTTCTTCTTCTTGTATGTCTTAGGCAACGAAACAAGTGTTATCAACCTTTGGCTGGCATCATTTGGCAAGGGGGGGTAAGTTTCGTAAAGTATGAACAAATTTTTTGCTTTTCTTTAAATTTCAGTTTTATTCATTGCAACTTTAAGATAAGACAACAAAGTCAATGTTTTTTTTTTAATTGTATACAAAGTTTCATACCGTATGTGTGTAGAAAACGAGACACACCACTACCGGTGAAGCCCTTTTCTGATGTAATTACATTTTACTTTGTTCAATGGCAGCAAAGTTTTTGCCTGAAGATTGGCTCCTACTAACCACTATCGATTTCGATTTTTCCTTTTAGCCTGCACAGATCTCATCATTTAAATCTCGACTATAATCCACTGTCATACATTCTCATTTTGACAACATTCATATCTCTGTGGTATCCACAAACGTAGGGACACCCCAACATAATACATGCATGTACATACACGCATACATGCATATGCCCATTGTTAATGTGAAAGGGAAGGTGAAATTGTTGCTGTTTAATTATACGGTTTATTTCGACGAAATTTGTGAAAAGCAGTTCAATAACATGTTGCTAACAACACTCGATTAAAACAATCTCTTTCTAAATTTAATCTACCTTGGGGTGAAAACAGCAACAACACACAGTTTCCTTGCATACATAAAATTGTTATCATTAATCAAGAAATAGTTAATTTCATCCAACAAGCGCAGATTTGCGAATTACAAAAAAAAAACCTTAAATACGTGGTAGCAGCTGGCGGAACAGTCTTCAGTTCAAAGTTCTAATTTAAAACAATCACAGAGAAATTCTATGGAAAAGAGAAAATGTTTTCGTATAGAATTATAACGTTGGGACGTCAATCTAATAGATCGGGAAACAAATGATTGGTGTAATCTTGTGGAATTGGAACTAATTGGTTTTATATTAGCTTTCATTTCCTTGGGAACAAATTAAAAATATTTTCCTTAGAAAAAGTTAATTAATATTCCTTAGAAATCCTTCAATCCTTACATAGAAGATGTAAAGATTTACCATGGGAATAGTTCATTCTTTTGTTTAGAATGAAATTTTTTCTAATATAATTTTTGTAATTTTTCAATAGGAGAATTTTCTAAATTTTCCATAGGAGAATTTTCTAAATTTTCCATAGGAGAATTATCTGAATTTGTCCAATGGAAAATATTGAATAATTTCCTTAGAAAAAATTCCATAGGAAAATTTTCTAATTTTTTATTCCAAAGGAATTTTTCTATGTTTTCTATAGGAGAATTTTTGTAATTTTTCCATAGGAGAATTTTCTCAATTTGCCCTAGTTAAAGGTTGAATATTTTCCTTTGAAAAAATTTCATAGGAAAATTTTCTAATTTTTCCATGGAACAATTTTCTAATTTTTTTAATTTTTCTATGGGAAAATTTCTTTATAGGGGAATTTTTCTATAGGAGAATTTTTTTAATTTATCCATAGGAGAATTTTTGTAATTTATCCATAGGGGAAATATGTAATTTTTCCTCAGGAGAATTTTTGTAATATTTCCATATGAAAATGTTCTATTTTTAATTTTTCCATAGGAAAATTTTCTTATTTTTCCGTAAGATTTTTTTTTTATTTTTCCTTAGGAAAATTTTCTTATTTTTCCATAGGAAATTTTTATTTTATTTTTCCATATGAAAATTTTCTTATTTTTCCATAGGCAAATTTTCTTATATAGGAAAATTTTCTCAATCTTTCTATAGGAAAATTTTCTAATCATATTTTTCCATAAGGAAATTTTCATAATTTTCAATCTTTTTCCTTAGGAAAAAATGCAATCTTTTTCCTTAGGAAAAAATACAATCTTTTTCCTTAGGAAAAAATTCAATATTTCCCGTAGAAAAAATTCAATATTTTCCGTAGAAAAAATTCAATATTTTCCTTACCAAAAATTCAATATTTTCCTTAGCAAAAAAATTCAATATTTTCCTTAGCAAAAAATTCAATATTTTCCTTAGCAATAAAATTCAATCTTTTCTTTAGGAAAAAATGTAATCTTTTCCTTAGGAAAAAATGCAATCTTTTCCTTAGGAAAGAACTCGATCTTTTCCTTAGGAAAAAATTCAATCTTTTCCTTAGGAAAAAATCCAAGCTTTTCCTTAGGAAAAAATTTAATCTTTTCCTTAGGAAAAAATGTAATCTTTTCCTTAGGAAGAAATTCAATATTTTCCTTAGGAAAAAATGCAATCTTTTCCTTAGGAAATAACTCGATCTTTTCCTTAGGAAAAAATTCAATCTTTTCCTTAGGAAAAAATTCAAGCTTTTCCTTAGGAAAAAAATTCAAGCTTTTCCTTAGGAAAAAATTCAAGCTTTTCCTTAGGAAAAAATTCAATCTTTTCCTTAGGAAAAAATATAATCTTTTCCTTAGGAAAAAATATAATCTTTTCCTTAGGAAAAAATATAATCTTTTCCTTAGGAAAAAATATAATCTTTTCCTTAGGAAAAAATTCAATATTTTCCTTAGCAAAAAAATTCAATATTTTCTTTTGGAAAAAATGCAATCTTTTTCCTTAGAAAAAAATACAATCTTTTCTTTAAGAAAAATGCAATATTTTCCTTAGGAAAAAACTCAATCTTTTCCTTAGGAAAAAACTCAATCTTTTCCTTAAGAAAAAATTCAATCTTTTCTTAAGTCATATGTCAATAAAATCAGTTCGGATTAGCAAAACCTACAGAAAAGCCAAAATTTACCTTCGTTAAATGAGTTATCCATACAATTTTGCTGATAGTTGAAAACAATGAAACCAAAATACGATGCGTGTCCTTTAGGAATTGGAATTGGTTTAGAACAACTATTGGCAATTGAAATCAATTATCAGCCAAAATTCAGACAAGGGTACGTTTCTTACCAAAAAAACTTATTGAATTTACCTGAAATGAAACAAAATGATATCAAAGTGATTAGTAAACATTGAAGTAACGATGAAATAAACTAATTTTAAAAACGAAATAAAATTATTTTACTCTGCTAAAAAGTTGCATTAATTCGGTGATACAACTTTGACAAAAGCATAACAAACAACGGACTGACTGGTTGAATGGATGTGCTTGCGCAATGCAATACGAGTACAATGGCATTTGTATTCTTGATTACCCCTCTTCAAGACTAGTTTTTTCGTTAATGTAATCTAAATAAAAGCATTTGTCATTCTTCGTCGAATTTCAATTCGGTAATTTAATACGGTGAGTTGTTGTGGAAACAACTTCGGCTACAAGAAAACCTGAAACAAAGAATAATTAAAACAAGGTTACATCAGCAACAACCAGCCAGCCATCCAGCTTAGGTAACAATTAGATTAGACATGCAATGAAGATGTTGGCAACAAAGCCAACATCTGAAACAATAGAACATTAGATGAGACTCCAAGTCTGCCGCACCGTGCCTCTTCGAATTGATGGACCGAAATGCCAGCACCGAATTCTTGCAACACCTCAGATATGCAACAGCGGGCAGATTCAGAAGACGGACGCACACACGCACCGCCATATCATCTATCTATCCCCCAGATATCGAATGAAATTCGGACGAGAGATGGATGCAATTAATGTCCTTGAGTGATGGTATTGCATTGCAGTTCTGCAAAGCAAACAGAGCATTGAGCAAATGAATTTGTTCGAATCACCAACACCGACAACAGCATCAGATTCACATTCAGAGTATTCGAATTCGGATTCATTTGCATTCATTTGGAATACAACAAAACCTACCGAACCGCACAGCACCGCACCGCACCGAACCGAACCGAATTGTTTCATTACAAAGGTACTCTGAATAATGGAAAAATTGGATAATGTTGCTGCTGCAACATGATCTGAATTTTATATTAATTCGGTGATGTACTTGCATCTATCTGTTTCTGTTTCTTTTTCTTCTTCTTCTATATTTTTTCAGCATTGTTACCGCGCTTCAGTTTCAGTTTAGTAACCTTAAGTAACAAATCGTATTAAAACAGAGTTTGAACACACAAAAGCCACCATCAACAAAAATTAGATCCGAAATGTGGTTTAGATACTATTGTATTCGAGTTGAATAAAGGGTGCGACTTTGGCATGATTTCTCTATAGTTGGGAAAACGTTACTTTAAGAAAACGTTACATCTTTTTTTTTAGGAAAAGGTTTCATCTTTGTCTTTAAGAAAACGTTCTATCTTTTCCTTTAGGAAAACGTCTTTTTCATTAGCAAAACGTCCCATCTTTTTCCTTAGGAAAACGATCGATTTTTTCCATTCGGAAAACGTTCTATCTTTTCCTTTAGGAAAACGTCTTTTTCATTAGCAAAACGTCCCATCTTTTTCCTTAGGAAAACGATCGATTTTTTCCATTAGGAAAACGTTCAATCTTTTTCTTTAGGAAAACGTCTTTTCCATTAGCAAAACGTCCCATCATTTTCCTTAGGAAAACGATCCATTTTTTCCATTAGGAAAACGTTCTATCTTTTCCTTTAGGAAAACGTCTTTTCCATCAGCAAAACGTCCCATCTTTTTCCTTAGGAAAACGATCGATTTTTTCCATTAGGAAAACTTTCTATCTTTTCCTTTAGGAAAACGTCTTTTCCATTAGCAAAACGTCCCATCTTTTTCCTTAGGAAAACGATCGATTTTTTCCATTAGGAAAACGTTCTATCTTTTCCTTTAGGAAAACGTCTTTTTCATTAGCAAAACGTCCCATCTTTTTCCTTAGGAAAACGATCGATTTTTTCCATTCGGAAAACGTTCTATCTTTTCCTTTAGGAAAACGTCTTTTTCATTAGCAAAACGTCCCATCTTTTTCCTTAGGAAAACGATCGATTTTTTCCATTAGGAAAACGTTCTATCTTTTCCTTTAGGAAAACGTCCCATCTTTTTCCTTAGGAAAAGGTTGCATCTTTGTCTTTAAGAAAACGTTCTATCTTTTCCTTTAGGAAAACGATCGATTTTTTCCATTAGGAAAACGTTCTATCTTTTTCCTTAGGAAAACGATCGATTTTTTCCATTAGGAAAACGTTCAATCTTTTTCTTTAGGAAAACGTCTTTTCCATTAGCAAAACGTCCCATCATTTTCCTTAGGAAAACGATCAATTTTTTCCATTAGGAAAACGTTCTATCTTTTCCTTTAGGAAAACGTCTTTTCCATCAGCAAAACGTCCCATCTTTTTCCTTAGGAAAACGATCGTTGTTTTCCATTAGGAAAACGTTCTATCTTTTCCTTTAGGAAAACGTCTTTTCCATTACCAAAACGTCCCATCTTTTTCCTTAGGAAAACGATCGATTTTTTCCATTAGGAAAACGTTCTATCTTTTCCTTTAGGAAAACGTCTTTCCCTTAGGAAAACCTTCCATCTTTTTCTTTAGGAAAACGATCCATTTTTTTCTAAGGTTAACATGATTTAACTTCCGATCACTCCAATATTGAACCATTTATTATTTGGTATACTTGTGTGTCAGAGAGGGGGAGAGTGGAAGAGAACGTGTGTAGCGTGTACTTAAGGCATCAAAAATAACACTGTGAAACTTAAGTAATAGAATACATGTTGCATACACTGCATATGTGTGTGTGTGTATCTTTTTGTACAGATATTTATGACTGAGTGTCTGTGTGTGTGTGTGGCTGTAGTTAGAGCTATTGCAATTGCAACCGATGGCATGATCAGTGTACAGCGACGGCCATAGACCATGGCGGACATGACGGACACGGTATTGCAGGGACGGACACTGTTCTGCTCTGCTCTACTCAGCCAACGTCAACAGTGGAAACCCCACTAAGGCTGGCGTACGAACAATTGTAACAATTCAAAAGCGAAACGGACAAAAAAAAGCGACGTTGCTCTGTCGCTGGCTCATAGTTGGCTGTTGTTTTAAGCTTTACGACGGCCCAGAGTCACACTCACATGAAATGCATCTAGACAATCACTTATTACCATGAATGTTGTCGCTGCTGTTGTTGTTTTTAGTTTGTTTGTCGTCTTGCCGGTTTGAAACACGGACTGTGTCGGTCTATTGACACCAACGTCCAACGTGGAATACATTTCGTGCTTTAGTTGCTGCTGTGTCTTTTACATTTTGACCAACGAAGCTGGAGCTGGAGCTGGAACCGTATTCAACAGCGGTTACAGCAGCGTGTACGAGTATTGTATCATGCTCGATTGTATGTATGTATGTGTGTAAGTACATACAATCAACAACATGTTGATGCGAGTACGTCCGTCTCACCGTCTGCCTTGCGATATATTTATGTAGTAGGGTGGAGTGAAATTCAAAAAAAAAAGTTAACCTCGGAAAGAGATGTAGTCTGGGGTCCTAATGAGGGGGAAAATAAAGAAAAAAAATTTTAAAAAATTTTAGGGGTCGCGCCACTCCCTCGAAATTTGGAAATTATCGCTATTTTGGCGTTGATTTTAGAAAAATCCTAAAAATTAACGACGAAATTTAAAAGTTTGAGCTTGTTCAGTGCCCAAACAAAAGTATTTGAGGCAAATATGAGGATAATCGACTAATATTTGTAGCTTTGGTGGCGATTTCATTGTTCAGTCAATTTTCTGAAGAAGGGACGATTTGACTTATTTTACTTTTTGAAATTTTTGAACAATGAGAAAAATTGTTTTAAATTTTTTCATGCCCTTATTTCATTGTTTACGCTATTGCAAACATTTATTGACATACAACTTTTTTAGGATTTTTCTAAAATCAACGCCAAAATAGCGATAATTTCCAAATTTCGAGGGAGTGGCGCGACCCCCTCAAATACTTTTGTTTGGGCACTGAACAAGCTCAAACTTTTAAATTTCGAATAAGTTAAGTCGTTAATTTTTAGGATTTTTCTAAAATCAACGCCAAAATAGCGATAATTTCCAAATTTCGAGGGAGTGGCGCGACCCCTAAAATTTTTTTAAAATTTTTTTCTTTTTTTTCCCCTCATTAGGACCCCAGACTACATCTCTTTCCGAGGTTAACTTTTTCAAATAAAAAAAGCATGTTTTCACTCCACCCTAGTATTTAGCTTTGTATGTACGGTACGATTCCCTCGTTTGCACAGTTTTCTTTATCGCCCAGAAACTGTGCATGGAAAATGTGGGAATGCATATCTGGAAATGTCCAATAAGCCGATCCATTCGGATATATGGATACACCTAAACATGTTGGTACAACGTAACATGCACCAATACGTTCCGACAATTTCACTTGCACCATATTGAGTTTAAAACCACGAAACTTGTTAATTAAATAGTTCCCAAGCAACCGCTATCAAGAAATACATACACGAAAAGCTGCTAACGTTTAACAGTCGATAGACGAAGAGCGATGATGGCATTGAAATGTATGAAGAAGTCTTCGCACAAGGATGGTACATTTTCCTATGGGAGATGTCATTTCGTCGTTCTATGGCAAAAATTCAATATAATATTTAAACAAAAATATTTATTTTTTTATTTAATTACAATACAAAGTCAATTTTTATTTTAATTTTAGGTCCAAGGGTAAGCCGGTGACATTGACGACACGGCTAAATTGTTGCTGCGACAGACCTAAGCTTTGGTGGGAATGCAACACACAATCCCCACGCTGATAGGCAAGCACGCTTCGCCCCAATAGGGAACGAAGTAGGGCCCTTTTGAAAAATTAAAATAAGCCCCAGAAAATTTAAATCCAAAACGTCGTGTTGTTGTTTTCTTCAGTATTTATTCAGATACTTTTCATAGTTTCAATTGGACGATGAGTTTTTGGCTTGACTTTTTTAATTCCCTTTTGGATTTGCTTCCAAAACTCATATGAATTTATACGTTGACTTTTTGCTGGCGACTCCGTTGGATTTCTTTTACGTTTTTATTGGAATCTTGTTGATTCGTAACACTGTCGAAAAGGAAAATGTGTGAAATCAAAAAGAAATGACCAAAAAAACCCTCAATTTTGTTAGTTTTTCACTTCCGCAAAATCTTTTCTACGCCTTTCGTCCAACAAACTTGAAAATCATAATTTTTAAATCAAGCAAAAAGTCAGCGCGTCATTGTCATCCTGCACAAGTTTACTGAATGCCGAAAAATTTGGCCTTATCTTTCTGTTCGACGCGACTGTCGTATCTTGTATGTGGATGCAGGAAACAGTGTAACGCTCAGTGGTTTGAAATATAAAAAGGAAACTTTGCTTGGCTTTGTAATGCACCCACAAAAACAGAGACCAAATGAAAATCGAAGAATTTGCGTTTCAACGGTTGCGTTTCAATGAAATTACAATCTAAATAATCTCCGATTGAAGATAACAGATAACACTGCACAACAAAGATTATTGTTTAAATAAATATCCACAATTTTATTTTTTTAAAATTTATTCAATTTATTGGGACATAATTTTATTGATTTAATTTTTAATAATTTTATGTAGGCAGTAGATATCTCCCTCATGATGGAAGAAGGCAACCGAAATATTGGGGAAAAAACTAATAACAAAAAGCCAATAACCAACAACTTCGTTTTTATATGTATGACCTTAAGCCAAACAAGAACCTAAATAAATTGAAATTGATCACTGTTCAATATTTTAACCCTTTTCAATTATATTGAATTTTAAATTTTTTAATGACTTAAAAATAAATAAATGTTCATTTAAAATTGAATTATAATATCAATTTCATTTAAAATTTTATAATTAATATAATATTAATTTGCTCGAGTCATTAAAATAAATTTTTGTTAAATTTAATTTTCCATTATTTCGTTCTTCTTTGGAACATATCATCAGGAAGTCTACAAGTAAAAAATATTTCTGTTCATAATGTTTATTTGTAGACTCCCTGATGATGCTCTTTAAAGAAAAGCGAAATATTGCAAAAAATAAATGAAATACAATTTTTTATTAAAAATGGTTGACCTCGAGCTGTTCATTAAAAAATTCTAAATTGATCACTATCTTTACATTTAATGGCTTTTAGGGTCAAAGACATTTTGGGAGTTATAAAAAAAAAAACAGAAAAAAAAGATTTTTCGATTTTTTAAGCGCCCCGGTAGGCGAGTTGGTAGCGTGCTTGCGTATCAGCGTGGGGGTTGTGGGTTCGATTCCCACCAGAGGCTTTGGTCTGTCGCTACAAAAATCTAAAACCATATGGTCTATGTCACCCGGTTTACCCTTGGACCCAAAAAATTAGAATATAACTTTACTTTGTATTGTAATTAATAATAAATAAATAAGATTTTTCGATTTTTTTTTGTAAAAATCTTAAAAAATCAATAATGAAAAAATTTAGCCATTTTCAATAGATTAGCGTAAAATGACATTTCTTAGAACTCAAATGAGGTATAGGTCATTAAAATCGATCTAGGGTTTTGGCTTCTATTCACAATTTAGTGAAGGCCCTTCTGGTAACTCACATACACGTGTACCGCCCTCTTTATAAATCGTACATAACCACAGATTTATATGTGAGGCACCGGAAGGTCTTAAAACTTTCATTTAAAAAGAAAAAAAAGAAAAAACTAGCCACCGAAAGAAATGTTTCACCTTTTTTGTTGACTTATTTTTATAATACAAACTCAACATTTGATGAGCGTGGCAGATTTTGAAACGAATTTTAATGAATTTCTAATAAGTACTGTTGAAAAGTACCATTTCAAGGTGTTATCTTAATATTTCATATATCCGAAATAGAGATATTCTTTCAAGCCAGTGAGTTGGCTAATGTTTTCTCATAAAATCGCCGACATTTAAGAGGTGTATGCGGCCACTGAAAATTGTTTTGATAATCTAACAAGGATACGATCCTTGAGTTAATGTGTGATCATCGCAGACACTACATATTACACTATGGCCCACCTACGATGCAACTATGACTAATGTTTTATAAAACAAAAAGCTCATATTGTCCCACTGTGCCCCTTAGGAATGAATGACTACCAACAAAAATGTCATACACTGTATTTATGTATACTAGGGTGGAGTGAAAACATGCGTTTTTTTAATTTGAAAAAGTTAACCTCGGAAAGAGATGTAGTCTGGGGTCCTAATGAGGGGAAAAATAAAGAAAAAAAATTTAAAAAAATTTTAGGGGTCGCGCCACTCCCTCGAAATTTGGAAATTATCGCTATTTTGGCGTTGATTTTAGAAAAATCCTAAAAATTAACGACTTAACTTATTCGAAATAAAAGTATTTGAGGCAAATATGAGGATAATCGACTAATATTTCTAGCTTTGGTGGCGATTTCATTGTTCAGTCAATTTTCTGAAGAAGGGTCGATTTGACTTATTTTACTTTTTGAAATTTTTGAACAATGAGAAAATTTTTTTTAAATTTTTTCATGCCCTTATTTCATTGTTTATGCTATTGCAAACATTTATTGACATAAAACTTTTTAGGATTTTTCTAAAATCAACGCCAAAATAGCGATAAATTCCAAATTTCGAGGGAGTGGCGCGACACCAAAAAAATTTTTAAAAATTTTTTTCTTTATTTTTCCCCTCATTAGGACCCCAGAGGTTAACTTTTTTTTTGAATTTCACTCCACCCTAATGTATACATATCGCTCATTTACTTCAATAGTGTCACAATTCAAAATTCACGTTTCATATATTTCCCAAGAAAAAGCTTTTAAATCTCTTACTTAAGTTCAATTTTGTTGTGCGTGTATTATACATACATATGTTAATGCTCTAGTTTATTTTTTCTATATTTTCTAAATCAGACACAATTGATATCTTTAAACGGTTCTCCTGAGTATTTTGAGTTGTGACACTATTGGAGTATATGAGCGATACGTATATTCATATGATATTTTCTTTAAATATTGCTTAGACAGCGATTTTTTTTGTAATAAATAAAGTGTATAAACATTAAAAGCTCAAACAGAAGAGGAAGAGTATGAAAATGAGTATGCATACAGACAATGTTTTTAATTATACAAATATGGACTAAGATTTCCAAGAGCAGTAAAACAGTTTGTCTTGAGGCCCACTATCAAAGACTATTTTAGGTATCACTCGGTTGGAAACAAGCGTATCACCAAATGCAGTAACATCCCTTTATCTTAAATGGTTAAAACGGCGATACGTGTTCAATTTGGTTGGCGAATTGAGGAAATGGTTTGCGATGTGAAATTTGATTTTCAATATACTGTTAAAAACAGTGAATTAATCTGAGTACTAATCGGGGTAAATTTTTGATTAGATTTTAAAAATGATTTTGAACGAAGAACATTTTGATTTATAAATTTTCCGAGTTTTTCTTAAAAGTATCGAAATTTCTGCCCATTTTAATATTTTCATAATTTTAGCGATTCTTCCTTTTTATCTGATAAAAAATGCATTCTCATGTACATCACATTATAGACTAAGTCGCCTTAAATGAAGCAATAACAACAAAACGAGTATCTTATGATACTTTCTGAGCCTATGACTTTTCGTCCTAAACTGTGGCGGCCACACTATGTCCGTCTGCCAGTTCATGTGCATTAGCATGAGTAACTGACTACCATTCTGTATTGACCACGATGGCAATATTCCTTCGCCTCCGGCTTGAATGTTTGGTGGTTTGTTGAAATGTAAACATAACCGCAGCCGTATTGTATTCATGTTCATGTGTATGAGCATGTGCATGTGAATCTGAATGAATGTATTAAATAACTCCAACTTCACAATGGAACAAACCCTCAGCCGAGTCTCTCTCTAGGTTTCCTAATAGTTTTTTGTTATTATTTTTAGTCTTTCCGTTGTTTTTTTTCTTGGTCTTTGTGTCCAAACGCAAATATTGTGTATTTTATTGTAATTGTTGCCGGTTGGTAAAGTTGCCGCAGGTTAACATTTGTAAAACACAATGCACTCACAACAACAGGCAAACAGCTCCACATACAAACAACTGAAAAACAAGACTTAAACGCCAACCAAATATCAAAACCTTTCGAGTAGTTTAAAGAGCGCACTCGTAACTTGTAAATCCTCAAACATTGTAATGCCGCAACAGTTTCAATACAGACTGTTTTGATTTTGATTTTTTGTTGTTAATTTTCGTTTTGAACGCGAGTTTGTTGGTGATACACTTTATCGGGGTACAGTCGGTTGGCTAAGATAGCCAGGGGTCAGGCCATTCCATGTCAATGTGTACTAGTTTCTTGGCCAACAAAGAACATTTTTTTAAATAAAAAATTAATGGCTATTCATTAACAATTCCGATGTTCCCGTGTACAGAAATGGTCAATTTTTTCTGTGGTTCTATGGAAAATTCCCCAAAAATAGAAGAAAAAAAATTCCTCAAAACAATTGAAAAATTTCACAAAAAGTTCTGAAAAGTTCCCCACAGAATTCATTAAAAAAAATTCCCCGAATTTTCATTGGCCGCCCAATCCCTTATTAAAAAATTGGAGAATTTACCATATAAAAAATTACTCAAAATCATAAAATAACAAATTATATAAAAATTATAAAAAAAAATAACAATTTCTTTGGGAGAAATTTTTCACAATAAATTTTGTATGAGATTTTTTTTAAATAAAAAAATTAACAATTCCGATGTTTCCGTCTACAGAAATGGTCAATTTTTTCTGTGGTTCTATGGAAAATTCCCAAAAAATAGAAGAAAAAAAATCCCCCAAAACAATTGAAAAATTTCACAAAAAGTTCTGAAAAGTTCCCCCATAGAATTTATTAAACAAATTCCCCGAATTTTCATTGGCCTACAATTAAGGCTCCGCCGCCCAATCCCTTATTAAAAAATTGGAGAATTTTCCATTTAAAAAAAATACTCAAAACCATAAAATAACAAATTATCTAAAAATTATAAAAAAAATACCAATTTCTTTGGGAGGAATTTTTCACAATGAATTTCGTGGGAGATTTTTTCTTGGGCAATATTTGTTTATATTTTTGGGTCCTTTTTCACAGAGTCGATTTTCTCAGTGGTTCTATGAAATATTCGCTCAAATAGAATAGAAAATTACCCAAATGCCGAATTCCCCATAATAATAAAAAAAAATTCACAAAAGGTCAACATGGAAGTTCCCTCAAATAATTTATGAAAAATGTCCCCATTTCCAATGGTCCTAAAATTAAGGCGCCACCAGATGTCTCTTTATAAAATTGGACAATTTTCATTGTACAAATTATGTTTTTTTAAAAGTTTAAGGCATAATATGTCCGATTTTGTTGAAATAAATTTAAAAAAAATTGCTGTTTCACCTTTCGACTTAGAGAAACATGTCTTAATTTGTAATTTTTTTCACAGTAACCGAATAACCGAAAATAAAGGTCCAATAGAACCTGAGCTGTAAATGGAATTTCTGGCTGTGGCTCTGAGCGGTGTAATATTTTTGTTCTAAATGATAAGTGGATTCACAGTGCCCCCAAGAATCAAACTATTAAGATGTCATGGAAAACTCATATTTGAAAACAATTGTTTTACCAGTCTGAATGTGCTGGCATCGAGAGGAATTAGTAGGTAGGCCTCATCCCTCAATCAAGAGGGAGGATTCTCCCTCATGGCGAGTTATCGAATTTTTCTTACATAATACGACCGAAAATCTTGATCTGCGTATCACAGTGTTTCAAAATCGATTTCTGTTATCCACAATTGAATAATTTGTTGTGTCATAAACATTTTTAAGTTCCGTAGACACAAACATATCTTACCACTGTGAAGTATTGATATTGATCAGATAATAAACCGAGGTTCGAATTCCATTAAGAACTTTACAAAAAGTGTTCACCCATTTCGTAAATAATGCGAATTTGACTTCTGAGTATTAAATGGATTTGATTAAATCACATATTCGTCTTTAATAGTTTTTTCGGAGCTGAGAAATCCTTCTTTGCCAACGAAGTGTACATGATACATACATATGCACATACACACATACGACAATGGACACATAATGCAAATGCCACATGCACTTTTGGAAATGTATTAAACATATGATTTGATGTTTTTTTCGCGTGTTTTTTTTTTTTTTTTGAAATGAAAAGTCAACTGCGTAGTGGGAACAGTGGTTTATATCTCTCTGCATGTGCGAGTGTATTTGTCATGTTGTACGTATGTATGTGTGTTGCATTAATGTGGTCTTGTTTAAATAGATTTTAGCTTTGCTTGTTGTTGTTTCTTTTTTTTTTGTAAGGTTATGGCGGTTTTGTTATGTTTGCATTTTGCGAAGAGCAATTGCCGGGACCGACGAAAACAAAAGCACGCCGATATGTGTGGCTGGTTTCCCGCAAAACGTGACGTGTTTTTGTTTTACTTCATTTTATTTTACGTCATGTCATTTGATTTTTAACTTTGTTTATGTCGTTTTATTTTTTCCGTTTGTTTGTCCATAATTGTATTTATTTTTGGTTTTGCAGAAAAAAAAAAAAACTAAATATTTTTGTATTTTGTATTTTGTTTTTGCTTTGCTATGATAATAATAGATTTTCTCACAATCAATGGCATGGTGAGAAGAATCACATTCGTTTGGACCGTGATGCCAGAAAACCCGAAATACATACAATGTAATTTAAAGTTATTGAGCTGACATGGGAAATAGTTTCGCTTTTAAATTTTCACAGACGGTGCAAGTTGGTGCGATGGTCGATATTCAATGTTGGCATAGAGCTTTGTCGTTGTGACTGGACTGCGGTTCATGTAACAAGGATGTTTATTATATTTCTTTGTGTAATTTGGGTTCCTTAACAAGAAAAAAAAATATTTAAAAAATTTGAATTTGGTTAAATTGTTGGTGTTGTTGGATTTTATGATTTTTACTATAACGTGTAAGGAGATGTCTGAAAAAAATACAATTTCAAACATGACTTGTATGTGAAAGTACAGGATTCTCCAACAATAGGTGTTATTTTGAATCACCCGGTATTTCGGTAGCCGTCACTTCAACTTCAACAACGCATTGGAATTACTAAAATTCACTACAAAAATGGTGAAAATCTTGCAGTCACAGTTCGAAAAACTAAAAAGTTTCCGGACCGTGTTATCTCTCGACGAGGTGATCACAATTGTTCACCGAGATTTTGTGATTTAACACCGTGCGACTTCTTCCTTTGGGGTCACGTGAAAGATAAGGTCTACGCCCACAGCCCAGCATCGATTCAAGACCTCAAAAATAGAATTCGTTAGGACATAGGGCAGCCACTTTAGGTTTTGGTTATGGAAAATTTCATGAAAAGGATATGGTCCCGTAAGCATTATTTTGGTGGCCATTTGGCAGATGTTATTTTTCGTTATTAATGAAATAAATAAATAAATGAATTTATTATGAAATAAACATCCGATCGTTTATCTCAAAAAAAACCTGGAGAACCCTGTATATTTTTTAAATTTTTATACAAAAAAAAAATATTAAAAATATATTTATTTATTTATTTCTTATTAATTACAATACAAAGTAAATTTATATTCTAATTTTTGGGTCCAAGGGTAAACCGGGTGACACAGACCATATGTTTAGATTTTTGCAGCGACAGACCAAAGCCTCTGGTGGGAATCGAACCCACAACCCCCACGCTGACAGGCAAGTACGCTATCAACTCGCCTACCGGGGCGCTTATTAAAAATATATATTAAAAATATTTTTTTTTCGTTGCCAGAAAAAAATTCATAAAAATTCAAAAAGAAAAATATTTTACTTCCGTGGCTGGCACCGTATTAAAAAACCAAGGCATATTCCAAGGATATCTATGGATAAATCTAAAAAACCTCTGTTTGTCAAAGTACCAAAATTTAAAAAAAAGCGCAGTTTCTTTCCTTCGTTTAACTGATGTTGGGGATTTGAAGTTTTTTTTGAAAATGTTGATACTTCTACAAAAAAAAACGCATTAACTCCCACATTTATTAAATGGCTTGTTTTATTCGGAACTACGTCAACTTGCGGAAACGTGAAAATTCTAAAACATGAACGACCCAGAAACGTGAATACCATATTGTTTAGACAGAGGTCTCTAGTAAAAGATAGCTGACTTTTGGACAACGAAACTTTACACAAAATGAATTAGTTTTTAATCAATAAAACTTTTCTTTTTATATACTGGGTACTGAAATAATTAATAGACATTCCTTTCGGTGATAAAACAACAGTAACTGGTTTCAACAATAAATAGTTCACGTTTCCTCGAGTTGAAAAAAAGTTAAACAAATTTTTTTAAATTTTATATGAAGTTTTTGTTTTCTTAAAAATAAATTCCGGTTTGAAATGTCCTTAGTTTGATACATCGTTGGATCGGAAAATGTCAGACAGAATTATCAGTTGATATAACTTGATTGAATTTTTCATTGTTTTCTCAGATAATGCAATTGACTACATTGGCACGTGGACGGAACATTTCGTATTGTTTCGAATTTTCTCTTGGGTTGTTCTGGAACATTTTCCAAATTGGCCAACAGTAAAGAAAGCAATGGACAAAGTCGGAGAGCTAGAATCGTTCGATGTGGTCGTTAAATCCTCAGCAGCATTCGAACAATTCGGATATATCAAGAATTACTGTTCGGTTGCCAAACTGGTAGAATGGCGTTCCAGCAAGAGATTTTTTCGCATATGGAAAATAATCATGTTGCTTTTGATGAATTTGCACAAATAATTGAATTTGTTCAATGTTTGGCTGGCACGTCGTCTACCGTCGAACGAGTTTTCGAAAAGGAAAAAAAAATTTGGAAACAAGAATCTTCCAATCTCCAAGTGGGTTCTCTTGGTGCTCTTCTGCAAGTCAAATGCAACATGGATTGGGCTTGTATTGATTTCTTTAAATTTTTAAAAACTCGTTCAGATTTGCTGCGAAAAATCTTCGCAGAAGACAAATATGATTTCAAAAAGTCCCATAGTCCCATGTCAGTTCAATTTGATGATTCGGAATCGCAATAGTTCAATTTTTGTTATTTTCACATTAAATTTGACTCAAATAAATCTACTGCAATTTATGCTGCATTTTTGTGCAGCATAAAAAGTAAACTTCCGATGTTTTTTGGCTGTAATTAAAAAAAAAATGAAAAACTTTGATTCTTCTTGTGGATTATTTTTATTTGGTCTTTTAATTTTTTTTACATCAAGTCGTGAATATGATGTCATGTGAATGGCCGCCGCCAGAGTTGCCACTGACATTAGGGGCCAATCGCAAAATTTATAGCATTTTCTGATAGGAGGATTACTTTTGCGCCACCCGTTATAACACTGAGGTGCGTTGGTATCTTAAATATAAAAAAGTTCATCTAATCGCAAATATTTCAATGTTTAACAAATATTAACAGATTAACTTGTTATTTATTTTATGGGAAATGTAAGTAAATAAAACTCGAAGTCGAACAAATCAATCGTCACCAAACTACGACTCCGGATAAATTTGTCAGACTCGAAGACTACGTCTCCACAGCCCTGGTCTCTCCTAGCCTCTCGGCTAAGTTTATGTAAATCTAAAAACTTATTTGAATTAACTTCCGCTCCTAAACATTAACTATTAATTGCACAATTCATCGACACATTCAAAGCACACAATTTGTTTCAATTCCATTCGAATGTTTGTAGCGAGTTTGACAAACGTTTTGTAGACACTTGTGTGCGCCGTCGAGTGTGTGGCCCACAGACAAAACATCTTCAATTCCTGCACACACACACACACATGCACACAGCCATTAAGTCATTATTTCAATATCAACGAAAACATTTAAAGTTAATTTACGTTCCAGTGTTAATGCAAAGGTTAGTGTTTGTTTTATTGCAAAATTTGTTAATTTACTTTTAGTATTTGTCAAACCCCCCCTCCCCCCCCACCCCACCTCTTTCGTTGGAAAAAAACAACAAAAAGATTCACAAAATACAAAACTTGAAACATATGCGCCTGGTTTATGTCTTCTGAAATGAGTGTTGATATTAACTTTTTCTGAACGAGTTATTTTTTTTCTGTTTGAAGTTAACAGAGAAAGAGAGAGAGAGACTGAGAGGGAGAAGCCCCATTGGAACCGGAATTAATTTATACAACAATGAACCAGTTTTGATTTAAGAGCTTTGATCTTGGATATTTATTATTTTCTTTCGACTGTTGTTTCATGTGGTCGATCGGTCAGTTTTAAAATCCAGAAACAGAAACAACACAAATTTGAATTTTCGAATTGTTCAAATTTGTCTGCCGTTCAGCCTATTGAGAGAATTCAAATATCGGCCTTATATCGTTGCTCTTTGCTTCAATCTCCACCCCTCTCTCTTTATTTTAGATCTATGAAAAAAAATGGGCTTCTGGCCACGATTAATTTCATTAACATTTTGTAAATTAATCAATCGGGTGTTTATATATTTTAATTGGTCGAGTTGATTTGCCGATCTCAGCCGTTGCTTGACCTTTTCCATTTTAAGATGTTTCGTCCCTCCATCCATCCCCCTCAGCCAATGTAGCTTCTGTAAATTCTTCTAGTCTTCGTAGGACTTTTGTTTGGCCTTCTCTGCTATTTAATTGTATTATTTCTATTCAAACTCGCGTCTTGTTTGGCTGCTGCTTTTTATTTGTTCATAATTTGTTTTCTGTTCAAGTCGATGTTTTAAAAGTTCTTTGTTTGAATTTCTTGTTGCGTTTGCATAACAACCGATGACCGTTAGTTAGCATTATGTTCACTTCAGAATATTTAATATTCGAATAAGACTGAAACTAGTTTTACAAAATAATACAAAAAAAAAAACACCAATCGCCAATGATTGTCAGTAACATACAACACAACAAAAAAATATGCTTCAGTAATCATTTGCTTTATTCAATATTTTAATATTTAAATGTAAGCGGAGTAGACTCATAAGGTCAGCAAACAAATGTTTGCTGATTTCCAACGAAGATTAAAAAAAAAGATTAGTGGAGACCCAATGTCAGCTTTTGCTAACCGACTCTATTTAAATTGTGTGCATACCTTTCCTAATTATGAAAGAGGGATAAATATTCTGTGATAATTTCATAAGTCTCTTCCAAGTGGCTCAGATTTTCACCGCACACCCTAAACAAATATCACATTCTACATATTTTATAAACCAGTTAGGGTGTTATCTAATCTTAGGCTTTCGGAAACATTAAAATGTTTTATAATATAAAAAACCACTGCTAGTGGTCATTTCGAAAGTCGACATTCTTTTTCATTTAACACCGATTATCACACGTTACCAAAGGCCGAACGCCGAACAGAATTAAAATATTCGTCATGTACAAATAATTTGAATCATTGATGTTCTGCCTACTGAATATTATCTGCGCTCCGGCATTTTTCTATTTATAGTAATAGTAAATTGAACAGAAATCATAAATGCAAACATTCACTTCTGTGGCTGCAGCCCACGGCGCGTATGGACAACTCCCCGGAAATATCTGATCGACATCTAACCACCAGCATCCCGTACAACCAACACTTGGCTCTGTGCTTCTAATTAAATGCAAATGAAGTTATGCCAATAGCGAATATTTTTTTCTTTATTCGATTGTACATCGAATGTTTTTTTTTTTTTGCATAGAACAAAACCGTTACCACAATTCGACTTAATTTCAAATAATTAAGCAAATATTATATTGGCATACACGTACTTGTTGGAATAAAAGTAAATCATAAATTAAATATAGAAATAGTGTAGAATGTATGGGTAGTTGAGAGGGTGTGAAGGCTGGTTGAGGCACAGTGTTTAGAAACGTAGACGAGACAACAACAATATGCTGGTTTGTTTTTTAAACACAAATTTCTACACTGAGGGAAAAAATACGTTGAAAAATCATCAACGTTCGTGAACAATTGTAATGTGTTGGGTTTTCGAATTATACGTGAATGCTCGTTGATAAAATGATGGAAATTCAAGCACAAATGTTCTTAAAAAGGCAACATTTCCATATAACGGCTCATGTTTTAGACCGCTGTACACCGCCGACATTCAGTTTGTAACGTTTTGATAAAAGAAAGCACAAAAACATTAATGTGTTCACAAATAATATAAACAAATCATGACAACGTACAGTTGCCATATCAACAACAACTCGTTGACCGTATAGTATCCTAGTATAGTAAAAAACTTTTGAGTGTACGTTTTTACGGGGTGTTAAAAAGTAATTGTGGGAATTAATTAATATTTATTTTATTTTATTTTTTATTTTATTTTATTTTATTTTATTTTATTTTATTTTATTTTATTTTATTTTAATTGATTTTGCACAACAAGAACAAATGGTGGAAATATAACAACGTACGGTTGCCATATCATCAACAACTCGTTGTCAGTGTAGTACCCCAATTGTGAACACTTTGTTGCGAATTTTTACACAAGTCGTTGACAAAACCGTGCTGACAAAATTGGAACATCGTTGACGATTTGGCCACATATGTGTAACGATAGACTTTTTTATTTTATTTTATTTTATTTTATTTTATTTTATTTTATTTTATTTTATTTTATTATATTTTTTATTATTTTATTTATTTATTTATTATTAATTACAATACAACGTAAATTTATATTCTAATTTTTTGGGTCCAAGGGTAAACCGGGTGACACAGACCATATGCTTAGAGTTTTGCAGCGACAGACCAAAGCTTCTGGTGGGAATCGAACCCACAACCCCCACGCTGATAGGCAAGCACGCTACCAACTCGCCTACCGGGGCGCTTGATTTTATTTTAATTTTTCTTGTATTCGGTTATTTATTAATTTACCAGTCCTACACTGAAAAACAAAAACTCAAATCGAGAACGGAAAATGTATAGAATTCAAATACATTTTTACTTTACTTTACTCTGTTGTAGTAATTGAAAATACGAAATTTTGTAATGTTTTTTTTTTTTTTTTTTGAGTGTACTAATTACTGACTTCGAACCACTGTACAGTAGATCACAACAAACAAAATAAACTACATAAGGCGGTTGTAATCTAGAAAATGTTCGAAATAGGAAACTTTGCTCTCTTCGGGAATGTAAGGGGAGGAAATTTATGAAAGTTGCTGGGAATATAAAACCAAAATAAGGCAAAAGATAAACGACACACTCTAAGAAAATATGATCAAATTAAACTGTAAGAGAGAGATGACAAAATACCCAGAATTAAATTTAGCAAAAGGCCTTGAAATATCGCTGATGCCGTTTTAAAACTGTAATATAAACTAAACTGTAGTTGAATGGCATTAAAATGAAGCACCTTTTAACCTATTTAGACCATTAAACGCAATTTGCAATAAGAAAACTTGTGAGTATTGTACATTAACACCATTTGATCCGTCTCTCTCTCTCTCTCTTTGCCTAATGACATTTTAAGCACCAATTACCAATTGAATTTGTACAAGCGACGAGCAGCTGTTCAATATGAAATGGGAAAACTAATTTAGGGAAATTTTGAGCAGAAACTGGTGTGACCTTTCACAGGGACTAAGTGTGAAAAGTAGCTGGCATGTAACTCAAATGCCATTATAAACACTCAGTACATGGGCAATCAGAAAGAATGGCGCTAAACATGACAAAGCGTGCTTGTTTTTTTACGACAATCAGCGCGCCTGGTCCTCGTACACCGGAGCCACAAAGGGATTAATGAAATAGACGCAAAGGGATTAAGAATGAAAGTGAGCGTAAGGCCATAAATGTACACCAAACGGCCCGATATTTTACCTGGGAAACCCCAAAGAGATGAGTATGGTATGGTATGACTAGGTAAAACTGTATAACATTTGGCATTGCTACAAAAAAAAAAAAACACAATTCACATAAAACTGCCCACACAACTGGACCAAGGCATCATTTTCCCAGCAACACACACAGTGAAAACAAGTTCCAGTGAAACAAAAAAATATAAATTTAAAATTTTTCTTGAAATGTCTGCAACACCATCAAAGCCCTCGGTGAGCTATTCCCTGTTCCTCTATCGCGAAGAGTTGAGACGCCCCGAGGCCCAGTACATGCGTTTGAAGAAAACAAAATTTTTGCTCACCGACGAGCTGATATCGACAAGTGTACGCAATCTGAAGAACTGCAGCGCCAACGACCTAAAGGCCATTACCCGTGAGTTGCTGTTCAAGAAGAAGCTGAAGAAGCAAATCTATCGCATAGGCAAATTGGAAACGTTGGGCATACACAATGCCAATCCGAATTCTCAGACCACAAAATTGTAAATTTTACTTTCTAAATAGTTCATTATAATTTGTATATAGAATTTTATTGATTTTTGTAATTTAATTTTAATTGAGTTTATGAAATAAACGTTAAATGTTAACATAAAATGTTAAATGTTAAAATAAATACTTTGAGCTTTAGCAAATAAAGGTAACAGATTTGCTAACAAATTTCGGAAGGTCACAACCAGAACTTATTCTTTTAAGAAAGACATTATTATAACATTAGTAAGTTGTAATGCGCCTATGGCGCCCGTTGAAATATGTGTTAATTTAAAATGGATGCAACAAACATTTTCATATACATGAAATATAATTTATTTTATTTTGCTTGAGAATGTATTTGTTACTTAACTTTTAAATTTTTTTTGGTTAAATGTTCCACAATTGAATTTTAAGTGTTTTTTTCATAAGAACGTGTGATCGCGTGAACTATACGAATGGAAATAAGAAATATTACACACTGTTTGTAATAAATTTGCTTGAGAAAGTATTTGCTACTTAATTTTAAAAATTTTGTAAAAAAATTTTTGTTGAAAAAAAAAAATTTTGTTAAAAAAAAATGTTGTTGAAAAAAAAAAATTTGTTAAAAAAAAAATTTAGTAAAAAAAAAAATTTTTGTAAAAAAAAAATTTGTAAAAAAAAATTTTGGAAAAAAAAAATTTTGGTAAAAAAAAAAATTTGGGGAAAACACAATTTCTGTACAAAAAAAAATATTATTTTTTTTATTATTATTATTTATAGAATTATAGAATGCCTATTTAAATTCCTACGTACTGCGTGACAGAGTCAGTGAATCAGTGTCGAGGGTAAATATATATTAAGATTTTCCATTTACCGTTATAGGTTGTTTCACATCGTTACTTAACAAAGTAAGACAGATTTTGTACAGATTTTTTTATCTCAACTGCTGTGTTAAAAAGAAACCCTAAATCATGTGGTAACACGTGGTTGCACCAAACGTTGGGCTGATTTTCATTTTTGAATTGGAAACATCTTTCATTGGGGCAACTGATCGCGCAGCATAATTTCATACCGCCTTTATTAGTGTGTTTTTTTATACCCTCACCCTACGGGTAGAAGGGTATATATCATTTGATACGACCCAAAAGTGTAACACCTAGAAATATTCACATTAGACCCCAGGTGTCTTTGAACCAAATTCGATTTATGACTTTCTGAATCGTTTTAGCCATGTCCGTCTGTCTGTCCTGCTGGTACGCACGATAACTTTCGAAAGAGTTAAGCAATCACTATGAAATTTGGCAAGGCTTAATATTTTCCCAAAACTGCTTATGGGATTGCATATGGGCTATATGGTCACACCCCTTCGGGTACCTCCCATACAAATCTGCTATTTCGCCCACTTTAGTAATCGTGTAATAATATCAACACGCACACTTTCGATCTTGGCCAAATTCCGTATTTGGTAAAAGTACAACTGCACAAAGTTTCGGGCAAAAACTTGGAAGTCTGGCAACTCCCCTTCTGGTACCTCCCATACAAATGTACCATTCCACTCACTTTAGAAATCTAGTAATTATATAATTTCGCTCAACGAATCTTTCCGAAATTCTATATTTAGTAAAGCTTTAGCTATATACAATTTTCTAGTAAAAACTCTGCATTATATTCCGCCCGTTTTGTAAAAACGTGTAATACAATATTTTTTTCTATAACATTCGGTATTTTGAGACTTATATTTTTTTACTGAGGGTGAGGGTATATATCAGTCGGTTTACCCGACTGCAACTTTTTCACTAGTTTTTTCTTAATTTGTTCATGCAATAGCTTCATTTCAAACATATTCATCAGAATCTTCTTTCAGCTACTAGTAGGGCATCGCCTATAGCTAAGACTGTAGTCCAGTTCTTGAGATATACTCGTCGCTTTTTGTTAAACTCGTAACTGACAAAATATACCGAATTTCAAATCAAATATTCTTTAGCTTTTGATATTTTTCTATATTTTCGAATTACTAGTTTCCACCGTTTAACTTTCAATATTTCCTCGTTTCAATGTACTCCCAATTTGATTTGTTTTAAAATAACACGATAACGATCGCCAAGTAGTTCAAACCGCTGAGGTCGCTCGTCATTTTCAAATCGTTGTTGTTTATTTTTTGTTTGTTTGTATTGTCAAATATTAAAAAAAAGAGCAGCAACTGAATAATAAATTTACTAATGAACTCAGTATGCAGTTGGAGACTCATTAAAATACAAGTTTATGTTGACTCCCTGTGCCCGCATGTGAGTTTCCTCCCATATGATGTCAGACGGTCAGAAGACACAACCTACCCGAGGCTCAAGCGATCGGTTGGACTTCTTTGGGAAAACAAAGCTCAAGAAGACGATTATCAAATACTCAGCGCAGCAATGACTCGTCGTCGATTTTGGGGCGTTGTAAACAAACGAATATTCTTCTTTTTCAAAATACTGGCGAGAGCAAACAAAAAGCCAACTCACAATACACAAACATACATATGTATGTAAATTTATTGGGCCAACACACAGAACTCCATACAGACATATGCATAAGCTAAAGCTTGTCGCTTGAGTTATAACCAAATTCAAAATTCTAAAACCGAATTTTAGTTTGAATTTCAATACATTGTGTGCGTGTGTGTGTGTGTATCTTTTTGAATGGATCGCCGTAAGCAGAGAAATGTTCTTACACTACAACTCAAAGACCACAGCAACCATACGCGTGTGTGTGCGTGTGTATGAAAGAAATGTTATGAACCGACGACGAAGAAAGAAAAAATTAAAAACCCATACAAAATGTAAGTGAAAGCTACAGGCTAAAAACGCCACAACAACAGCAACAACGTCGGTGTTAAAAAGTCAAAAGAAAAAAACACATAATTTTGTACTAATACTGACATAGTCTCTAAACATACATTAGAGCGGCACTTGGAAGGTCGTTACTAATTTCAGCATGACTTACAGAAACAATTTTAGATTTTCCTATCGAAAATGACCACACATCAAGAAATCTCTAATCGAGTTTATGATGGATTCTGGTGAAATGTTCTGAAATACCCGTCTCTGCAAACGACATAACCACAAGAGTGTTTTACAAAGGTTTTGCTGGCCCTGGAAATTTAGGAAAATGCCTGTTAGGTCATTTTAGATTTCTGGGGACGTGGGAAAACCTAAACTTTCTACAAAGAATAAATTACTCACTATATCGTAAAATAACACACTCCCTATAGAACAAACTAAACATTTACAATTATTAGCCACCCTAAGGTGAGTTCACATGCCTGTGAACGTTTGTCTCACGTATTTGACCATTTCTTCGGGGTGCTTAGTCATAGTTCGACAAAAAAACATATCTTTCACGCACACCAACATCACAATCATCATCACCAAACAGTAACTCGCGATCTCATCACAGAAGTAATGATAAATAGTAGCAGAGTTCACAGAACGACATGTATATAATTAGCCACAAGTTATTTTCAAATTAATTGGAAAATAATTAATTCCCCCAATACGTAGGTAACTTCCCATTTTTTATTCTGCCAAGGGGATTCCGCCACCATGACAGCCGTTAGCATAACTTCTTTTTCGTCTTCTTGTGCTCTTACCTACAAGTCTATAATAATCGTCATTCGTCGATCTACCGTTGAAATGTAGGAAAGTCCCTTAATTGAATATATAGTTTTTACACAGCCGCATTGAAAGCACCGCTCGGCTATTGACGTCTAAAAGACTTTTTGTATAATGTGGTAGTAAAAAAGGTAGCATTCAGTTTGTTTCACTAGAATAGTTATCAGATAGCGCGATTGTAGCCGGAGAAGTGATGGTGAAATGACTCCGTAATTAAAGACAGGGGTCTCATTAAGGCGTCTAAAGACTCAGGTTTTACCATAGAGAATTTCAAATCATGTGATAACAAAACTAGAAGTTTCAAATGAAACTAATTGAATGAATATTTTTGGAATTACCGATCATTTGACAATAAGTTTTATTATGCATATTGGAAAACACAGATCAAAAGTATCCACCAGTGTTGACCGGGAATTAACGCATCAATTTTTTCCGATTTTTTTTGGAATAGGGTTACACAGATGTTTTTTTTTGCGAAAAATTCGGATTTTCTCTGTAAAATTAAATGAAAGGTCGAACATTGAAATGATGACTCCACGCCATTGAAAACGCTTCTTATTGATCAACTTGTGCTTTAACTAGGAACAACTCAAAAAACCCGAATGTTTCAAAAAAAAATCTGAAAAAACTCAAAAACAAAAACAAAGGAATTCGAATTTGGAAACTCTAATGTACAGTCCCCACTTAAGCCAAGAATCAGACATACAGGGCGATATTCGCGCATGTGGCGACGAGAAAAATCACTCATTCCGAAGGAAGAAAACGAAAGTGAACAGGCGGAAATTTTTAGGTAAATAGAAATAAAGCTAGAAAACCTATCCAAAGACCCCACTAACGCAACAATTTCGTGTAGAGTTGAGACTGGAAATCGGGTGGTTTAATCGATCCCTGTTTCGTTTTCAATTTATCACATAATCCTTGTTTGTAAATCCAGCCAAGGCGTTGGACGACTGAGGCTCCGCTGGAAGGACCAAATCCAGACTGACCAAGCAACGTGGGTGCCATTGCCACAACAATCTTAATATATATTTACCCTCGACACTGATTCACTGACTCTGTCACGCAGTACGTAGGAATTTAAATAGGCAAATTCTATAAATAATAATAATAAAAAAAATAATATTTTTTTTTTGTACAGAAATTGTGTTTTCCCTAAATTTTTTTTTTACAAAATTTTTTTTTTTTACAAAAATTGTTCTTTTTTATAAAATTTTTTTCCACATTTTTTTTTTAAACAAAATTTTTTTTTTTCAAAAAAATTTTTTTTTTTCCAAAAAAATTTTTTTTTCAACAAAAAATTTTTTTTTCAACAAACATTTTTTTTTTCAACAAAAATTTTTTTTTGAACAAAATTTTTTTTTTTCAAGAAAAAATTTTTTTTTCTACAAAAATTTTTTTTTCAACAAACGGGCGCCATAGGCGCATTACAACTTACTTACTCAACAATTCTCTAGAAAAGCATTAGCCGTTCGGAGCCGGTTCCGGTCAGTGAGTATACAAATTATATCGCATACAGCTCACTGATTTCGAGAGCAGTTCCCCGTCTGTTCCTTCATGGAATGTTAAGGGAAATAAGTAAGTAAGTAAAATCGATCCAGTGAGAACATATTTTACTCTGTAAGAATAATTACATATTTGTCCGCCCTTCGGTCAGTCGGAAACTTTTCGGTTTTGATAAAAAAATCTCTAGGTGAAACATGTTTAAACTAGATTGCTCTTTCTTGTTGTCTTCTAAGACTCTTGTCTTATCAGAGAGTCTTACAAGTTCATAAAAAAATATATACTGGGCACTTATTATAATTCCCGATTAACTTATTCTGGAAATTTTAGACATTTCGTATTCTCTGAAAATACTGCCAAGGACAAGACCAAATGGAAAACCATAAAACTGTGAATAAAAGCGAAAGCCCTTCGTCGATTTTTTTTGTTCACTTAAGTTTTTTTTTTATTATTAACGCATTACATATGGATACTTTTGGTAAATATAAAATTTTCATGTCTTTTAAAAAAATATTCAACGAAGAAAATATTTTGTTTGCCATAAATTTCTTTATGCCACCGAAAGTGTTATTTCCACAAAAAGGCACCAACGGTGACGTTTTTAAGATATTTTAAATCTCAATGTTTCAAAATGTATTTTAACAAAACCGGAGTTATTAGGGGGGATTTCGGTAGGCGTGCTTGCCTATCAGCGTGGGTGTTGTGGGTTCGATTCCCACCAAAGGCTGCGATCTGTCGGTTCAAAAAATCTAGCCATATGGTCTGCGTCACCCGGTTTTCCTTTCCCGGTAATTAAATAAAAATAAATAATAAAAAAAAATTCAACGAAGAACAATTTTTCTTGTCCTAATTTTGTTTAAGACACCGAAACAATTATTCTCACTAAGGGGAACAGGTTAAGTTTAAAATTTAAATCTAAATTTTTTAAAATTTATTTTAACAAAATCGGACAAGTAGATTTCGTGTTATTATGAATTTGTTTCTCAAAAAAATTAATTTTTTTAAAAAAAAAATGTTCCTTTTTATTCTCAGTCGACCATAGAACATCATAATTTAATTTAAGAACAATTTAAGTTTAACAGGAACAGGTTAAGTTTAAAATTTAAATCTAAATTTTTTAAAATTTATTTTAACAAAATCGGACAAGTAGATTTCGTGTTATTATGAATTTGTTTCTCAAAAAAATTAATTTTTTTAAAAAAAAAATGTTCCTTTTTATTCTCAGTCGACCATAGAACATCATAATTTAATTTAAGAACAATTTTTCTTGTCCTAAATTTATTTAAGACACCGAAACAATTATTCTCAATTAAATCTCAATTTTTTAAAATTTATTTTAACAAAATCGGACAAGTAGATTTCGAGTCATTATGAATTTGTTTCTCAAAAAAATTTATTTTTTTAAAAAAAAAATTTTTCCTTTTTATTCTCAGGCGACCATAGAACATCATAATTTAATTTAAGAACAATTTTTCTTGTCCTAAATTTATTTAAGACACCGAAACAATTATTCTCACTACGGGGAACAGGTTAAGTTTAAAGTTTAAAATTTAAATCTCAATTTTTTAAAATTTATTTTAACAAAATCGAACAAGTAGTTTTCGAGTTATTATGAATTTGTTTCTCAAAAAAAATAATTTTTTAAAAAAAAAAATTGTTCCTTTTTATTCTCAGGCGACCATAGAACATCATAATTTAATACCGGTAATTTCTTTGGTTGTGTAATAATAATAACACTACTCAACAAAATGAAAAAAATTTCATGTACTCCGGATGCGATAATTTTTTTTGTGTAGATAACCTTGACATGAGCTCGAAAAACGCAATAAAAAAATTTTTTTCGTTTGGTTTTTGTTTTATTTTTTTTTTTTTAAATTTTAAAAAATTTTTTTTGGTTAATTTGTTTCGTCCGGCATAACTCGGGAACCACTAGCCCGATTTAATTGAATTAAATTTTAAAAAATTTATCTGTTCATATATTGTTTTCCTATACAAGCAACAGTTTCCAAGTTAAAAATTAATATATAAAGGAAAAAACTTATTTTTTGCCTAAAGATTTAAATTTTTTTTTTTAAAAAAATCCATAAAAAATCCAAAATGAAAAAAAATGTCAAATCTTATTACTTTTACGTAAAGTCACATAACCTATGAGCAAAATGAGACAAAGATCATGAAAATCGATGCACGCGTTTCGCTTTTATTCGCAATTGAGTAAAGGTATGAATTTCAAAAATTTGCTCGACATATGCACTAGGGTGGAGTGAAATTCAAAAAAAAAAAGTTAACCTCGGAAAGAGATGTAGTCTGGGGTCCTAATGGGGGGAAAAATAAAGAAAAAAATTTTAAAAAAATTTTAGGGGTCGCGCCACACCCTCGAAATTTGGAAATTATCGCTATTTTGGCGTTGATTTTAGAAAAATCCTAAAAAGTTTTATGTCAATAAATGTTTGCAATAGCGTAAACAATGAAATAAGGGCATGAAAAAATTTAAAAAAAATGTTCTTATTGTTCAAAAATTTCAAAAAGTAAAATAAGTCAAATCGTCCTTTCTTCAGAAAATTGACTGAGCAATGAAATCGCCACCAAAGCAACAAATATTAGTCGATTATCCTCATATTTGCCTCAAATACTTTTGTTTGGGCACTGAACAAGCTCAAACTTTTAAATTTCGAATAAGTTAAGTCGTTAATTTTTATGATTTTTCTAAAATCAACGCCAAAATAGCGATAATTTCCAAATTTCGAGGGAGTGGCGCGACCCCTAAAAATTTTTTAACATTTTTTTCTTTATTTTTCCCCTCATTAGGACCCCAGACTACATCTCTTTCCGAGGTTAACTTTTTCAAATTAAAAAAAAAGCATGTTTTCACTCCACTCGAATATGCACAACTTTGTCTATGGTAAGGTTTTTTCTTTTTTATTACAAAAAAAATTAAAATTTGTTGGGTGACAAAAATATATGAAATTTTTGAAATTCATACCTTTACTCAATTGCGAAAAATTTAAAATTTAATTCAATTAAATCGGGCTAGTGGTTCCCGAGTTATGCCGGACAAAACAAATTAATCAAAAAATTTTTTTTAAAATTTAAAAAAAAAAAAATAAAACAAAAACCAAACGAAAAAAAAAATTTTTATTACGTTTTTCGAGCTCATGTCAAGGTTATCTACACAGAAAAAATTATCGCATCCCGAGTACATTTTGACTGTTGACTAGTGTAATAGTTCTGATGAGTTCGTTTCTCAAACAAATTCTTTTTTATTTAAGTCATTCTTTTTCCTTTTCAGGAATTTAATACTAGAGATATAAAACCCGTAATACAAAAAAATATACTTCATTGTAGAGTGATACACTCGATTTTGAACGATTCTCAAAAATTTGCCGATCTTATTTCAAAAACCCAATTTTCCCTCGTCGTAACGAATCGCATAGAATTACTAGACTGCTGGCTGGAGTATTAGCAAGCTCAGCATAAATCCACGGCATTACAAAATAGTCCGCCATCAGTGCAATACCTTTGACACACATTCTTTCCCAAAGAAATGCCACTTAAAAACAGATTTCTCCCGAGGGCAATAAGAATTTTCTCGTCATTTGCAACAAATTGCAAGCAGATGTTGCCGGTCGGTAGCTGACACCAACGTTAAGGGAAAACCATTTTGTTAATGATATTTTATAGCTCTCAGCTCGTTGAGCAAATGTTGCATGCAGGCACGGTACAAATCCATCAGATGACATCAGTCAACCGACCACAGAGTTGCCACAGATCGACTGCTTTAAATGTAAACTGACGCAACTGTATTTGTTGACAGTGTCTGGAACAAGATTGACAAACATTCGCACAAGTAATCCTTTCATTTATGCGGCATTAGGCTTAAAACAATTACACTCGGTTAATACCTGTACTAACCAGGGCAGGGTAGCCAGAGGATTGAAAAATACTTCTTAACCACTAACTGGCCAGGACAATAAACTGTGACATTATATAACAGCATAGGTGGCTTGTGGCTGCCAGGTACAGTTGCGACGGTGAAAGGCTTATTCTTGATTGCGCTTGCTCTGAAAATTGGTAAATATTTAGGTAGCGCCATGGGATTAGTTTAAACCAAATGATTAACACCCAAACAGGGGATTAAGAAACGTGGCTGGCACACACTTTATGACGGTCAATACGAATGAACCTAGCATCAACAAGCCTGCCTAGGTAGCGGATAATGTCCTGAGACACTTTCTGTATATAAAACCAAGGATTTGCCACACTAAGGATCATTCTCAGCTCAGCGAAACACCAGTGCACATCAACTTGTCAACATGTCATCCGGTGTCAATCCATCAGTCACCTATACGCTCTTCTTGTACCGCGAAGAACTGCGCCGGCCTCAAATACGCTACGCACGCTTGAATAAGACCAAACTCACGCTAACCGATGGCCTCATCACGAAGGGTGTTCGCAATCTGAAACAGTGCAGCCTGGAAGATTTACAGGCCATGTCGCGGGAGATACAATTCAAAAAGAAGCTCAAGCATCAATTGCGGCGCATGCGTAAATTGGAGAAAATGGGCATGAAGAATGTAAATCCGAACACGCAAAGCACCGATTTGTAAACATGCAAAAGATTCAGCAGAGAGGAAAGGAACACGGACCAGTAAACTACCAAACCAAAGATAATGGAGAGAGAGAGGACACGGAGACCGGGCATTATTAACCAACCCGCCATCATCATCATTGTACAAAATTGTGTGGGACTTTAAACACATCAAAACGCGTAATTTTTAGTAATTTGTTAATACTTTTTCTTTACATTTGTAAGTTTTTGATAGATTTATAGAAAATTAATTATAATCTTATACATACATATTATACGTAAAATGAATTAGTTTTTAGAATAAAATTCTTTAAAGCAAAAGATTGTGGCGGAGTTTTCTCTTAGTTGATAAAAAGAAGGACAGCCTTTTCACATGGATTCATGGACAGAGTCTACGAAGGGAAAAGTGTGGCTGAACAACAAATTCAGCCACAAAATTATCTAATCAAAAATATATTTTAAAGTCAAAGGTAAATTCTGTATCGAAGAGGTGAAATCCGTGTAAAAGCGAAACATGTCTTCATGTTAATACTCACTAACCGGGAACTGTCGTTTTAAACCGGCTACGAACTTCTGGAGTTTTTTTAAAAGTTTTATATGGATAAGATTGTAATATCCAATACAATCTTATCGTAAAGTTGCCGGCATTTACGAGGTGGAGGTGGTCCCTGAAGAATGTATTTGTATTATGATCTTACCAGGATACGAACCTGGTTTTACTCCTTGTTAATAGCACACACTACCTATCACACGACAGCAGCCCATTACTGACAGTTCAATGGTAATAAAAACTGGACAACCTGAATGATTTTTTAATTGCTCAAAAAATCGGTGTAATATTTTGAAAAATGTGTGACACCAAAACCAATCAGTTTTTTTTTTTAAATTTTTAAATATGAAAATGCAAGAATTTTTAAAACGGAAACAATTGAATATGTTTATGCGCCGTAAAAAAATAACAAAATGTTCCCTATGAAATCGAAAAATAAGAAAAGTTATCAACTTGGCAAATATTTCCAAAATAAAGGGTGTTTTTTATTGAGGTATAGAACTTCGAATTGAAATAAAACACAAGAAAATCGTTTTAATGTCCATCAATTTGGCTTTATTGGAAGGATAATTTTATGCCATTAATGTTTAAATATGATTTCGGGCATGTGGCCGCGGCGGCTGGCTCGAATAAAGCCAATTCTACAGGTGCAATTTTCAACCACTTGTTGGAACCACAACTCATCCACATTCATGCCATCCAATTCGGGAACAAAATAGTCGGTTATCATGGCTCTATACCGGTCTCTCTCCAGCATTATTTCGGAAGAAGTATGGCCCAATGACTCCTCCAGCCCATAGAGCACACCAAACAGTCAGTTTTTGTGGATGTAATGGCATAAAATGGACGGAGCTTGCGGTGAACTTCGCGAACTGAACCATTACTTTCGAAATAAATTTGCACGATTTGCAAGCGTTGTTCTTTTGTCAACCTGTTCATGATGAAATGGCAAACCAAACTAAATATTAATCACTTGACAGCTGACAAAATGGCCGCCAGTTAAAAAAGTGATGCCAACTAAAAGTTTTATACCCCAATAAAAAACACCCTTTATATCAATTTGTTCGATTTATAAGGCTGCATGAGAAATGACCCAAAATAAAAATCAAACAAAAAAAATATGAAAAATTGTCCAAAATGACATTTAGCTTAAAAATTAAAAAAAAAAACACCTAAACGAAAATATTGGGTCATATATCGCGAGGGTGTTCTTTAATAACATGGGACATTTTTCGTAATTCTTTTTTGTTTTCAAAACGATTTAATAAATGTCCCATTATTGGGGCGAGTTGGCTACGTTTATCCTTAAAGAAAGAATAAATTTAATTATTGTATAAAGTTTTAAAAAAAAAAACGCCAAAAATATGAATGAAATGGCCTAAAAATTTACCATGTAAATTTGGGCCAAATTTCATGTGAAATTTTGCCTATTTCTTCTTTTTCGTATTTCTTCTTTTTCGGGCAATTTTTGATTTTGGTTTTCATAATGCAAAATTTACCAAAAAATAAAAATTGCCCAAAAAAAAAATAAATATAACCCAATTTTATAATTTAATGTTTCGTATGAAATTTGGCTCATATTTACATGGTAAGTTATTGGGCCGTTTTTTTTATTAATATTTTGGGCCTTTTTTATTGCGCCGATTATCCGATTATTTAATATTAAGTTAGAATATAATCTCACTGTTTGCTTACAAAAACACATTTTTTCAGAACTCACAAATGTTTACTCGATCATAAGCTACAGACTTTTGGCCAATGGAATTGCATTCTGGGCCACTGTGAGACAGTGAAACAGTCGCGGACAATATTCTGCTGTTCTCATACAGACTTGAGCTTTGGTTAGAACGGAATTCACTTTAGCGTCGACCCTTTTCTGAATATAACAGTGAGGACAGACAAATTCTAAAAACAATATATGCTTCTTAATAAAAAAGTTCTACTAAGGTTGGATGAGAAAAACATAATTGTGTAAAAGACTGAACTGTAAACTTCTATTTAGTCATGCAGACTCAAAGAAAGTTAAGTCATTCCAACAAATCCGGCTTTAGGTAATAAAATTTATTGTTTAAAAAAAAAGATCATGTTGTCCATAGTCGGTCATCGTTACACAATAAAATTAAATGAATTTAAAAAAAAAAAAAAAATGTATTTGAATTCTTGCAATAACAAACATATCGATCCCTAAACGCAAAAAAGGCGTAAGCCACAAAAAGACAATTTTTTTTACCGAAGAAGCGTTTTTGTGAGGTCAAGCATAAAGGTGTGCAGTGTTTAATATATATTTCAATTTGCTTTATCTTTGTAAATATGAATTTTTAATATTTTGAGATTATGAGTGTTGCACAATGTTTTTTTTATCGCATTTCATTAAAGAAGAATGGCGCCTTTATCATTTTCGCGATAAGGGCTCGATATCTTCGAATAAGTGTGTGCCTCACAGTGGCT
The DNA here is from genome assembly GCA_958296145.1 of Hydrotaea cyrtoneurina. NCBI lineage: Eukaryota > Metazoa > Arthropoda > Insecta > Diptera > Muscidae > Hydrotaea > Hydrotaea cyrtoneurina. The sequence continues at coordinate 37,918,849 of OY282515.1, read as the reverse complement.
CCGTTTAGACAAAAACCATTCCAAACAGAACAGAGTAATTATGTTCTCCCATAAAAATCTGCCAACTGGTATTTATTTATTTATTTTGTTTTGTTGGGATAACATTTCATGTCTCCTCCATCCACCTAAAATACTCCATAAACCCTGAATAATTATTACGCTGGCTATCAAACATTCCCCGAAGCCTGCTTCCATGGAAAACTGTGTCCCTCTGATTGACAATTATTCTATTTTCCGTCACTCCCACGATAAATGACAATTTCAGTTCAATTTCCCAGAATTCAGATGCAAAAAAAGGGATTTTTGCACACACACAAAGATTCCCTTCAATCGTCGGCACCAGCAATTACTTAAATTCCAACCGAAAATGGCAAGAAACAAACAAATGCAACAACAAAAAAATGTCAAACTAAATACCATTATTATTATGGATGGCCTTTCAAATCATGTCTCAAATGCAAACAACAACAAAACTCAAAGAAAATGCTAAATGTTCTTCGAGCTCACCGAATGTAGGAGTGGAAATTCCTGTTCTGTGGCAATTGCAATTTTTAACACAATCCCCGATGCTGCCGCCGCCGCTGTCGCCACCGTAGCCAACAAAGACATCATGACAGATCTCAGGGAAAAAGCCAGCGACCCGAAAACAAAAAAACCTGAATTAATGCAACAACTAGGCGAAAATTTATAACGCTTACAGTAAGAGAAGGCCTAGTTGAAGTTATATCAGCAACAACAACAACAACAACAGCAACAGCTTGAAATAAAACTTACCTTGGACTGAAGGAGATACCACAAAAGTTCGCGATGCGGTTTAAGCCAAAACAGCAGAAATGCCACAGCAACTGCACATCCGAAGACCAAGAAAACGACAACAAAAAAAAAGTTCACCAACTTTAGCAAACAAATGAATGATGCTTAGGTTCTGTTGGTCGGGGCGAGGGGGAGGTGGCTGGTAGTTTACACAATGTAAATGTTGTACGGATGCTGTCGACGGCGGTGGTGCGGCAAGTACTCGCACGAAAATCAAAACCCAGCAGATAGTCGGTCCGTCTGTCCGTCCGTCTATCGATGGCTGGCTGGCTGGCTGACTGACTGAGTTTGGATGGATGCTGGTGTTACAAGAAGCCAAAATGCCAATTTATTTCTAAAGTCGCTGTTGCAGTTCGTGGTGTTTGCCTTTAAGCCGTTCGTTGTGGTTCTGTTGATCTTAAAGTTGTTGCTTTGGTCGTTGTTGTTGTTGCATTTGAGTACACCACCTAGGAAATAATTCCCACGAAACGTGATTTGCGGCAAGTTTGCGGCTGAATATCGGTCTCTCAGTCTGTCTGTCCGTCTGTCTGTCTGTTTGTCTCTGTATACGTTTTGTGTGCCGTGTCGATAGTGGCTGATGCTTAGTTAGACAGCAAGACAATCGGACGGACGGTCACACCGGGCAGAGCCAGAGAACTGTGTTGTTGTTGTTGCCACGATATGGCCGTGTCGTTTGTGGTCTGTGGGCCGGATTGTTTGGGTTTTTTTTTTCCAGCCAACTTTATAGGTTTTCACAAGAGTATTTGAACGGCCGTTGCTTGGTTTCTTTTCCGATCTATCTGCTGGTATTCCGCAATAGGTTGCATTCAAAGGTTGCTCTGTCGTTATTGAATATTTTCTATCTGTATGGGTAAGCGTGTGTGTGTGTGTGTATACGTGGTTGTTGGCATTTAACACTTGAAAATTGGTATTTATGTCAAAACAAAGCTTGACTTTTCAATAACTTTTCTTTCACTTTTTGTTTTGCACTTAATTTGGCACTTTTTTACCTCTAAATTTCCGATAGATAAGAATGGATGATAAGACTTAATTTTTTTCTTTCGTTTGGCATTAAATCATCGCTTCAGGGTTCGGAAATAGTTTTGCATATTTTTGTAGGAAACACTCTTTGATAGGTTCAATTTTTTTTTGTTGGTTTTTTTAGTAATCATGTATTTTTGTGAATTTGTAAGATTTTTTCTTTACCTTTTTTTTATAATATTCGTATGCCCCGAAGTTGCTTTAATGGAATATTCGTTTTTTTTTTTAAAATTTTCCACAGAAATTTATATATTTTTCTTACTTGTTGCACTTGTTTTTTTTTTTTTTGATTATTTTTCAAAATGTTTTCCAGATTTGCTCAATTTTATTTGTGAAGATTTTTCTTATAATTTTCTTCGTCTCATCACAATGTATTGGATTTCGGTTGTTTTTAATTTCAACTGAAACTATATTAATTCCATGCGAAAAAGGCCTAGAATTTCCATGCACACACATTCACATTTATGTGAGCACTCTGTCGTAATTTAAACCAAATTATTTTTTTTTTCTCACGCACCGCACCGTTCTATCGTTTTAGTCGGCCCATAGATGTGGCAGAAGACGAGGTAGGGGTCAGGCATAAAATCACCCAAAATCATATCTTTAAGATACACACAGAAAACAAAAAACACAACACTTTAGTGTATTACCGTTATTACCAAACACACGTTCGACCGTCACCGCTGTTAACAAACGAATGCTTTTGGCTTGGCTCAAATACAAAGCACTCTCAGTCTGCCTGCTCTGGCCATAAATAACTTGTTTGGCTTGCTCGCTTTTTGTGTTGTTTTGCCAACTGCTACTCCAATTGTTGGTGTTGTCGTGCTGAGCTTGTCCAAAACAAGTTGAGTTGGTTGGCTTGGCTTGGAACTCTCTCTGCGGTGTAAGAAATTACCATAAATACAAATGCCACCCCGATGAAGTTTGCGCTTGAGACGATGGCTTTGTGCACTCACGTTCGTTTCTTCAGTCTTTCGTTTTACAAAGAGCCACACGGAGAGCCGTTGAGTAACGCTGAGCTCACTAAATGTGGATCACTCTAAGAACGCTCCACTCATCACTCTCTCTCTCTCTCAGAAACCCTCGCTCTCGGTCTCTTTAGCTGGCATGATGCTGAAAACAGTTATAATGTCTAAAGCAAAACAAACAAACACAAAAATACACTTAATACAACGCTGCAGCAGCAACAACAACAGCTGTAATAACAACAATAAATACTTATTTTTTATATCAACGTTTTTAGTCATTTCAATGATTGGCAAAAAACGACGAAAAAAAAACACAATTGACGAGACACACAAAACATTTGGACGCTGTGCAAAAACCCCGAAATAAAACAACGTTAGAATAGATTTTCATGGAGGGTTCGCACACAAAACCGGTTAAAATTTTAAATTAAAAACCAAATAGAGAAATACAATATTGAGAAGTATTTGAAATTGTTGAATCTAAAGTCAAGGTAGTATATCCTAACCTGATACATTTTACAAATCCTCTACAAATAATCCAGAATTTTACAAATCCCATCGATCTCCAGCGATCTGATTAATAAAGGTGGATTCAATGGTATGGACCCGAATTACATGAGCATGCCACTTGAACGTCCAACGGTTGTTTTAAGATTTTCCAAGTTCCGTCTTTGGTAGTTTTAACCAGTGGCTTATTTGTCCAAAACAATTACCATACACATGTACTGAAACGACACACTGTGGTCAATATTTTGAGATAGCGGTCAAAACTCCTTTTGGTTTTTGTTCTCCGATTATAAAGTTATTAGACACATATGAAAGTAGACAGTGGTAAACCTCGGGAGCCAACAAATTAGAACTCTATTTTAACTATTTCACTGAGAACAGGGTGGTCCAAAATGGGCTTATTCAGAATTTAGTAATTATGATATTTTTAGTTAATTTTTAAAGTTGAAATGATCATAACTTTTTTGTTTTGCAAGATTTTTGGACGAAATAAATTTTGTGTTGTAACTTAACTTATTTCCTATCACTGGTAGCTCTTGTTTTCAGAACAATTTAAATATTTTTTTTAAAAAAGGTCTAATTTATCGGAAATTTCCTACTTCATAGAGCACAACTCCTGTGAGTTAAGCTGAGTCAAAACACAAATTTACTATTTTGTAGTCCTAACCCTCCCCTACATTCCTATATATACATGTCCATGCATCGGGACTGCACTTTTTGAGCTACAGCAATGTACGACAATCTGTTTGTGTTGGTGAAATGGACAGAACATGAGAACACAGGGCGAAGCCGATTTAATTTGACGGCTGCTCATAATATTTCAATTTGTAGGATTTAAATACATTATTTTGGTAATTTAATAATTATCTGCTAAAATGATGCCACCTAATAACGAAGCCTCCATTCCAGAGTATGCTAAGTCGACACCGGAGATGGGTTTTTTTAAATTCGTATAATTTCAACTGAAATCCTATCAAAATTTTGAATTTTTCCGACAGTCCCATCAAAACTTTTGCTAAAAATTGTATGACTGATTTTTAAAAAAGAAAAAAACGTTCATTCCAAAACGGGCTAGCATTCGATTCTTATCGTGCTTTCTATGTCTACTTAGCACTTAGCACTCTCATGTAAGTCGTATATTTGTGAGTATCTCTATGCCTAACATGTTATTCCCCGAATAATTCAATGTGTGTAAGTATGTAAAATAATGCTAAGTCGGCTTAGACGAACAACGCAAATATTTTTGTGCATTCTGTAGTGGTCCAAGTAATTTTTCATGTCATTATTCTACGATAATTCTGATACAAGTACCAAAAAAAATCGAGTTCCTATCTCATATGGCCTTTGAGATATTCCAAATAAACTTTGGATGCATTTCTGTACAATTTTCTTTTCAGACTTAGTATTATGTGAGAGGAAGCCCGGAATAGATGAACCATTTCACTTGGAACTATTCAACAAATCGTTCAGATAAATCATACCATGTGCCATGACTACTAGGGCGTTTCAAAAAAAGCGGAATATTAAAGTTTGTGATTTAAGAGAATTTCGGAAATTTTTTTGGATTTTTTGAAGATGGGTACGGGGTCGCTGAAATCGATTTTATCAAAAAAATGAGGTTATGGAGAAAAAATTTTAATATTAATTTTTGCTGGTGCTTTTTCTTCATAAAACTAAACAATTCTCTTCTTAATGATACGATCCCACGACAAAAAAATGATTGATGTGAAAAATTATTATATTAAGGACCACTTTGATAGTCTTAAAAGTACAAAATTATGTTTTTATAGATTTCAAACCTCAATAACTTTAAAAGTTTTCAACATTTTTTCAAGATGAAAAATGCGTTAGAAAGGTCTTTAAATTACCTTTCATTCGGTATATAGGTTTCTTTTCACTTGCGGGAGAAATATAAGAAACAAATTTAAGTTTGAGAAATTTTTTTTTTATTTTTCAAATTTTATAAAAATTAAAAGAATTTCATTAAGTTTCGTTCTTGGTTAAGTAAAAAAAAAACATTTAATATACATTGTTTTAATAAAAAAAAAACAGTAAAAGGTTTTTTGATGAATTAAAATTGCCCACTTCCTTTTTTTCGAAAGATACACATTTATGGGAAAATGATGATGATTTTGTTACTGTAAAGAATAAACTATAAAAAACTATAAAAACTAACTACGGGACCCATCTTCAAAAAATCCAAAAAAAATTTCAAAATTCTCTTAAATCACAAACTTCAATATTCCGCTTCAAGAGTTGGAAAAATCAGAAAAAACGTCTTTTGTGAAACGCCCTAATGACTACTGGTCGCCTGGTTCTAAGGAACGAATTGGCATTAAACGAAAATAAAATGTCTGCCTGTTGTAGGACACATACATTTCTTTCAAACAATCTGACAGTCAACGAAAAATCTTTGCAGTTCCCTTCAAAATGATCATAAATGCGGGAAATGTGCAATTTCCTTCCGCACAAATTTACAAAATTTTTTTTTTTTCTAAAATAACGAAAAAAAATACGCTTACAATCTTAATATATATTTACCCTCGACACTGATTCACTGATACACTGATTCACTGACTCTGTCACGCAGTACGTAGGAATTTAAATAGGCATTCTATAATTTTCTATAAATAATAATAATAAAAAAAATAATATTTTTTTTTTGTACAGAAATTGTGTTTTCCCCAAATTTTTTTTTTACCAAAATTTTTTTTTTTTTTAAGAAAAATTTTTTTTAAAAAATTTGTTTTTCCAAATTTTTTTTTTTCAACAAAAATTTTTTTTTTTCTACCTAATTTTTTTTTTCAACAAAATTTCTTTTTTTTCCACACATTTTTTTTTTTTCAACCAAAATTTTTTTTTTCCACAAACATTTTTTTTTTCAACAAAATTTTTTTTTTTTCAAGAAAAACATTTTTTTTCAACAAATTTTTTTTTTTTTCCACGAAATTTTTTTTTTTCAACAAATTTTTTTTTTTTTTCAACAAAATTTTTTTTCCATATTTCAACGGGCGCATTACAACTTACTAGTTACAAATATTGTAAACTAATTTTTTGGCTGTCTTAGTTTAAATATGTTTGCTATTGAATGGGATTACAATTTTGGTCAGATGAAGACGAAAAATAACTTTTGGTCAGTAAAATTAAATTCGGAAGAACAGTGCATAGAAAAAACAACGACATCGTCCACACATGTGGACACTAACGCAAAGAGATGGGAGAAGTTATTTTTGACAATTCACCCGATTCCATGTCATACATTTGCAGTTTATCATGAGTTGAAAATTATTGCATTACAAAATTCATTATCATCGAGTAGGACATGTCACCGATGAAGAAATAATTTCTTTTCAAAATTGTTCGTCTAGAAGAAGCGCTTTTTTGTGACATATTACACGTTAGTGACATATTACACGTCTCTACAGGCAGTGATTTTAACAAAATTCAGCAAACAAATTACGTATCAGACATAAAGGGTGTTTTTTATTGAGGTATAGAACTTCGAATTGAAATAAAACACAAGAAAATCGTTTTAATGTCCATCAATTTGGCTTTATTGGAAGGATAATTTTATGCCATTAATGTTTAAATATGATTTCGGGCATGTGGCCGCCGCGGCTGGCTCGAATAAAGCCAATTCTACAGGTCCAATTTCACTGAACAAAATTTTGTGATGAAAATCAGCATCGAGATGAATCTCATTTTCGGCCCATACACCAAAATCACGACGCATTGCATGGTCTCGCGGCTTTTATTCTTGCACAAGCTGGATCTTGTAAGGTCGCAAGCCAAGATCTTTGCGCAAAATCTTCCATAAAGTTAATGGACAAAGCTCCAATTGCTGTGCACGGTGGCGAATCGATTCATTCGGACGGAGCTTGCGGTGAACTTCGCGAACTGAACCATTACTTTCGAAATAAATTTGCACGATTTGCAAGCGTTGTTCTTTTGTCAACCTGTTCATGATGAAATGGCAAACCAAACTAAATATTAATCACTTGACAGCTGACAAAATGGCCGCCAGTTAAAAAAGTGATGCCAACTTAAAGTTCTATACCCCAATAAAAAACACACTTTATATATATATTTGCCCGTATCAAAACATCAACTTGTTTGTGATTATACAAGGTGGCGCAAAAGTAAACTTCCGATGTTTTTTTTGTAATTAAAAAAAAAAAAAAAGAAAAACTTTGATTCTTCTTGTGGATTATTTTTTTTTGGTCTTTTAATTTTTTTTACATCAAGTCGAGAAGTCATGTAAATGGCCGCCGCCACAGTTGATTGTCACATTAGGGGCCAATGGCAAAATTTATAGCATTTTCTGATAGGAGGATTACTTTTGCGCCACCTGTTATGGTCACATACAATTTTGTGTTATTTTTTTTAAATTAATTTTTTTCATTCTATTCGTAGCATTTCGCATGGAATGACTCCTACATAGACAACATGAATTATTTTCCATAAATCTTTAAAGTCACAATCTAAGACATTTCAAAAGTCACACAACACTCTGTGAGATAACACTGACCTGTGTCCTTTATTATAACGTAGAGTTTTTCTTTTTTTTCATCAAAACACTGACATTTATTGTAATCACTGAATTAGCGTCTATTCTAGTGGCCCATCTAATTTGGGCTAATGAAACTCTTTGAGAATACGATAAAAGTGTTTGCCCAGCAATTTCCGCTTCGTTCTTCCATGGAAGTAACCTTCATTTGTAATTAATTGCACTTGATATTCATTGTGTAAGGTCGTTTAAAATATTATGAGATATTTGCATTAGAAGACATTGAATGTTAAAATATATTGTGTCTCAGGAAAATATGTTATGTTTCAGTAGAAGACCGCTGCATAAGTTTGTGTGGCTAATTATAGAATCTCACATCAAAGCATAATGCGGGTATTCCTCAAAGTACAGTACATAATAATGAGAGAATGAATTAAAGATATGTAAATGTGTCACTTACTTATGAGAAATGCCCCTGGGTGCCTTAGGGACCCGAAAAGAAGACTACACACATATAAAAATCGTAATTGGTACTTAAAGTTTTGGAAATCGTATGGCGATGAAAAATATTAGAAACAATTGTGGGCGCCCATTAAATTCGACTGGTCGCCCATATAAAGGGTTATCCATTTTGCTTTTTCAAAAGTAAACGTTAATAATACATACACCGTGTTACACACATTCTGTCCTATGAACCAAATTTACTTTTTCGGAAAGGGGATAAAAAATAAAAATACACGTGTATCGGCGATTTTCATATACACGTCAGAATTTTTTAAAAACAATTTTTATCAATTCTTAGATTTCTCCCAATTTATTATTTTTGAAAAAAAATATTTTTTTCACTTTTCTTAGCATACTTGAAGAGACTCCAAATTTACGAAAAAAAAATGTTTTTTGAACTGAAACCTTAAAAAAATGATAACCATTTTAAAAAAAATTTAGGAAAATCTGAGAATTGATAAAAATCTATTTTTTAAAAAATTTGACGTGATACAGACATTTCCACGAGTCTGCCTGCAAAAAATCAGCTCGATGGGATCACTGAAAAAGGGTTAAAAATCGGTCCAAAGGCTTTCACACAGGCCACTGCGAGCTTCATACTTCAAACTTAAAAAAAAAAAATCCTGACGTGTACATGAAAATCGCCGATACACGTGTATTTTTATTTTTTCCCCTCTTTCCGAATATGTGCATTTGGTTCATAGGACAGAAAAAAAATTATAAAGTTTGAACGTTGACATTATGTGTGAAACACTACATCATTTAAATGACCACCACGCGAAGTGTTGCCAGCATTGATTCTTTTGAGGTAATTTTGGACGGTATCTCAGCCATAACTGGACGAATGGTTCTTAAGTGCTCAAGAGTTAAAGGTTCATCTGCATAAACACGGTCTTTCGCGTAGCCCCACAAAAAAAGTCTAGTGGTGTCAAATCGCATGATGTTGGTGGCCAGTTGATGTCGCCACGACGAGAAATTAGGCGGCCAGGAAATGTCTCTTGCAATAAATCCATATTCGCTCGAGTTGTGTGGCATGTGGCACCGTCTTGTTGAAACCACATATTCTCCGTAAGTCGTATTCTTCAATAGCAGGCAAGAAAAAGTCGCTCCGAATTGACGGTGACAGTCGTTCCCTCGTCGTTTTCGAAGAAGTAAGCTCCAATCACACCTTCTGACCGAAGAGCGCTCCAAACAGTGACTTTTTGTGGATGTAATGACCTCCCTTCAATTACATGAGAATTCTCAGTACCACAAATACGACAATTTTGTTTATTAACAAACCTAACGAGTGAGAAATGTTCTTCATAACCATAAACCATAATCTCCTCTTAAAGCACGATATGTGGCTGTGCCAGCATCGCCATTTTTTTAGTAGGTTTTCATAATTCTTACGCATTGTGTGATAGTTAAGCGATCCAGTTTCGTCAATGTCAGACTTCCAACTGAAAGGAAACAAAATTGATTTAACAACTTAGTTTGACAGATGTCGAGATCCAGCCCTATACTTTTGAAACCACGAAATGGATAACCCTATATATGTATGGCTACATAAACTTCATGAAATTTAAAAAATGTAAATTTTTCTCTGTGGTTTTATTAATTTTTTTTATTTTTTTCCCCAATACTTTAAATAATGACAAAAATAAAAAAAATATACAGAAAGAAACGAATGTCTTATTAAATTTGTTTTCAAAGTGGCAAAATTATAGATGAAATAAGAAATATGTTGGTAATGTTGGTGTAAGCCAAGGATTAGGTTCTCTTAGAGAAACGAGTTCCCTATGTGTAAACGACCATCAGTAAAGAAGGTTTTCCGAATTTATTTTGTTTTTCCACCGATCTGATCGGAACTAGCAACAGTTTTCCATCTTCTTCGTCAGAGGAAACATAAATACTCGAAACGAAACGAAACAATGAAGTGAACAGGCAAATAAATGCAAAGCATGACAATTTATTTATTAACGGCAAAGTCACATGCAGATATTTTGCATTTGGTTTGCTTGAGTTTTTGTATTTTTTGTATTTTTATTTTGATTTGGTTTCTGTTTCTTCTTTTGTTGGTGTTTCTTCGTATTTGTTTGTGAGCATTTAACAAAGTAAAAGTAGGCCAAAAATGCCATTCAGATTATTTCCTTTAAAGTCAGCAACTACGACGACGACGACGACAACAACGAATGAACGAAAACAAACAAATACGGATGGATGAATGACTGAATGTCTGAATGAATGAATGGATGGATGGATGTTGGATGGATAGATGATGTACATTAATGTAAATAAATAACCGAACCAACCGACCGACCAACATTAACCACATCTTCATAATTATCATTAGTTAATGTAACTTTGCCGGCATCACCATTCTCAACATGGTGGACAACAACATCAGCAACAAAGTCGCCACATCTAAACTCACCTACACAAGGACAGACATTCGAAATGGCAGACACTCTCACATACCGGCGGATACACATGCATTCTTCTAACAATATTGTCAATTCATTGTTCAAATTTGTAATAAATATTTAACCAACAAATCAGATCAAATCAACAACAATGGCAACACAACAACACCAAGAATAGTATCGGCAACTGCTGTTCTTGGTGTTGTTTCAAATCATCCCCACCAATGCCGCTACTAACACGGCTCATGCTTAACGCTTACTTAACCAAAGTATATCATGGCTTAAACTTATTCGACCATAGACAGCGCGAACTAGTGTTGGTGTCGCACAGTGGTTTCGAACAATCAACATACCCGAGCCAACTGAAAATGGACATGCGGACACTCAACTAAGCGGAAAGGATATTTGGTAACATTTAAAAAAAAAGACTTTTACTGGTGTGTGATAATTGGCTACATGTTTTGCCGTTTTCGCATAAATTCACTCAGGAGAGGTTTTCACAGATGTTGCCAATCTCGAAAATAAGTGCCGTTTCATAGAAAATTGCTGGTATAATTTTTTCACATTTTTTAAATTAAAAACAGCGAATTTTTTAAAAAGCTTTACCCGTGGCCATCACGACTTTTTTCTAATTAAAAAAAAAACACAGGAAACATTCGGCGTTTGGCGAAAATCTTTATATCGTGCCGCAAAATAAAATTGTCTTAAACTCATTTGGCACTACATTTCCTCTTCCCTTCCCTTTACTTTCGAAATTCGAAAAACCCTCCTTTTGGGGCAGCGTCAACTTGAGTAAACATAACTGTGAAAGTACTGTTAGCAAATACCAGGTTTTGTCCAATCAATCGATTTAAATACAATGGGTAAACTCTTAACCGTAGCGTTGGCGCAGTGGATTTTCCGTCAAAATAAATAAGATACATTAAAATACTAAAAAATAAAACAATTCCAAAAAATATTTTTTTTTTTCAAAACATAAAAATTGGGCGATTTTTTTTTTAAATTTCGATATATATATATACATAAATTTACCATTTAAAAAAAAGTGTATTGTAACTTTGGAAAAAACATAGCATTGGCGTAGTGGATGTTCGCGCAATTTAAATCTTTCAATTAAATCTTTGAAAAAAAAAGTAACAAAAAGTGTTACAGAACTTCAAAAATTGGCCCATACTTTTTAGAATTCGATTTTTGTGTTGCGCTCCACTAGTTTGCTATTTACATACATTTTCCATTTTAAAAAAGTATATCGTCATTCTGGAAAAACATCTTTTGGGAAAATTATAAACTATTCTCTTGTGAAAATTGTGAAATTCGGTCTTTTGAGAAAATTATAAACTATTCTCTTGTGAAAATTGTGAAATTCGTTCGTGATCACTAAACTACATAACTGTGCCGTTTATGGAAAAACTGCACAAAATTCTATTTCTGTAAAAATCGCCAATTTCCAATTGGCACTTTTTTGTGTCAAAAATCCAAACCAAAAATTATTCATAAACACAATGTAAAAAAAAAAATGTTTAAAAAACATTTTTTGATGTCACTTTCTTTTTGATTTCGAAATATTTCGGCCCATTTTCGAAAAACGGTTTGCTGTACAATTCATGTTAACCCTATTCGTACCAGACAGTGACTTCGGGTCACTATTGAAATTAATATAGGGTTATCCATTTCGTGTGTTTTAAAAGTATAGGGCTGGAATTCGACATCTGTCAAACTAAGTTGTTAAACCAATGTTTTTTCTTTTCAGTTGAAAGTCTGACATTGACGAAAATGGATCGCTTAACTATCACACAACGCGTAAAAATTATTAAAACCTACTACAAAAATGGTGATTCTGGCACAGCTACATATCGTGATTTAAGAGGAGATTATGGTTTATGGTTATGAAGGACATTTCTCACTCGTTGGTTTGGTAATAAACAAAATTGTCGTATTTGGGATTCAGATAATCCTCATGTAATTGAAGTTAGGCCATTACATCCACAAAAAGTCACTGTTTGGTGCGCTCTTTGGTGCGAAGGTGTGATTGGACCTTACTTCTTCGAAAACGACGAGGGAACGACTGTCACTGTCAATTCGGAGCGTTATGGTCGTATGATAACCGACTTTTTTTGGCCTGCTATTGAGGAATACGACTTGGAGAATATGTGGTTTCAACAAGACGGTGCCACATGCCACACAACTCGAGCGAAAATGGTTTTATTGCAAGAGACATTTCCTGGCCGCGTAAGTTCTCGTCGTGGCGACATCAACTGGCCACCAACATCATGCGATTTGACACCCTTAGACTTTTTTTGAGGGGATACGCGAAAGACCGTGTTTATGCAGATAAACCTTTAACTCTTGAGCACTTAAGAACCCAGATTCGTCATGTTATGGCAGAGATACCGCCCCAGATTTGCGGTCCAGAAAAAGTGGTCCAAAATTACCTCAAAAGGTGGTCATTTAAATTATGTCAACGTTCAAACTTTATAATAAAAAGGAAATATCATAAAAAAAAATATTTTATATGTGTTTTTTTTTTACGTTTACTTTTAAAAAGCAAACTGGATAACCCTTTAAAAATACATTTTTTAGTTATTGTAAAATTTAATCAGCTGTCTTTACTCAGCTAATGATAACCATATGTGTGGTCCCAGAATTTTTTTTTGCTCTATAACTCATTTCAATTTTAATATATGTCACTTAACTATAATTTTTTTGTAAATGTATAGTTTTTGTCTTGTTTGACTATTTATGCATTTTTTAAAAAAAAATCCAGCCTAACTTTGTTAATAACTCTGAAACTGACATTCGGATTTAAATACACGGAAGGCGAACATTTTTTTAAATTAAATTTTTTTAAAAGAAATCGTCTATTACCTTTTCAATCACATCACAAACCTGAGATCACAGTACATCCGAATTGTATGGTGGTTATTGATTACAAACAGTTTTGTAATTTTTTCCCCCTAGTGAATCGATGGCTACTCTTTTATTAAAAATTGTCGTTCTATGAAAGTTCTCTTAAATTTTTCCGATTTGTTTATATCTTCTTAATATATATTTACCCTCGACACTGATTCACTGATTCACTGACTCTGTCACGCAGTACGTAGGAATTTAAATAGGCATTCTATAATTCTATAAATAATAATAATAAAATAATAAAAAAAATAATATTTTTTTTTTACAATTTTTTTTTTAACAAAAATTTTTTTTTACAAAATTTTTTTTTCAACAAATTTTTTTTTTTTAATAGGCATTCTATAATTCTATAAATAATAATAATAAAATAATAAAAAAAATAAAATTTTTTTTTCAACAATTTTTTTTTTCAACAATCATTTTTTTTCAAAAAAAATTTTTTTTTTCACCAAAAATTTTTTTTTTCAACAAAATTTTTTTTTCAACAAAAATTTTTTTTCCACATATTTTTTTTTTCCACTTATTAATAATTTTAAATTAACACATATTTCAATGGGCGCCATAGGCGCATTACAACTTACTAGTTTCAAAATATTTGAATTCCTTCACCAACTGCGTTGAATTCTGTTCCTTTCTGTCCATTAAAGTGATAGATCGTTGGGTCCCATCAGCTCTATCTCGTTGGCTTCACCTTAACATTTCCTTATGCAATTCAAGTTTGACTATTTATTTGCTGCTCTGATACCACTGTACATTGTCCATGCCACAGTATAAGAGTGTGCCTACCATACAAAAAAAAAATTAGGTTGAATGGTTTCGTCTTCTGAGATATCATTGCATCCATGCCACAACCACAAATAGCAACAACAATAGCAACATAGTAAAATAAGACTGCAATAATATCCATCAACGAGTGATCGAATACCCGAAGTGAACAAAAAGCCCTAAAAACAGTTGCATAAAACTAAAGCCAAGTTAAATGGCAGACAAGAGAAGACTACAGGCAATGCAAAATTGACCGATCATTGGGCACCCTACACAACGGAACGACTGTCTACGAACAAATATTAGTGATAGTACGCAAGAATTTCCCTTAACAAAAATGTTCTTAGAAGTGAGGTTAAACATCGCCCAACACTCCACTGAAGTGATCACCTCGTGTGACGATTTCAGACTCAACGACTTTTCGTCGACGAAAAAACAGAAGACAGAAATTTAAGCTTTCTGTGAAATAAAAAAAAATATACATATATGATAGGTTATTTCCAATTTTTATCTGATAGACGGTTTTAAAATTATAGGTCTGCACTCTATCAAGCGAACTTCTAGAATAAATCTTTTTCTGACTTATTCCCCCCTTTCGTTATTTTTTCCGAGTACAGAGCCCTTGTCTCTTTCTTTTTTTCACAGAAAAGACAGGAAAGTCAAACACAAAATAAATACTCACATACTAGTAAGTTGTAATGCGCCTATGAAAAAAAAATTTTTGTTGAAAAAAAAATTATTTTTGTTAAAAAAAAAGAATTTTTGTTCAAAAAAAAATTTTTGTTGAAAAAAAAATTTTGTTGAAAAAAAAATTATTTTTGTTCAAAAAAAAAAATGTTGAAAAAATAATTATAGAATGCCTATTTAAATTCCTACGTACTGCGTGACAGAGTCAGTGAATCAGTGTCGAGGGTAAATATATATTAAGCTTGTCATATAAAAATACTATGTTTCACAGTATTCAATATTCAGCCAAGTTAGACTCTAACATATATTTTTTTTTAATTTTTCAATTTTCTGAAAGTAATTATTTAGTTCTTGCCTTCAATCTTCTTTATTTTTACACGACTGAGTCTTTACCAGAAAATTACCAGGATTTTTAACCACTGTGCATTGAAAGAAACTTAATTTCCAATGCATTTTTTAAGGAATCGTCTTTCCTATTGCACTGAATGATTTTTAGTTATCATTTAAATACTTCTTGGATTTAAATTACAAAAAGACAAACACGTTTTCAAGAAAATGGAGTATTAGGTGCCCACGACTCCACTCTTTAATAATATCCTACACAGCTGAGAATTTTGAATAAGCCGCTCAAAAAAACGATTTTTTTTAAAAAAAAAAAACAAGAAGTAGCGGAAATGTAATTACAAAAACACAAACACGATTCCAAGAAAATGGAGTTAACAGATAATATCCCACATCAGTCATATTGAACCCTTTAATACTTTCTCAAGGCTACTTACCGCGCCCCCTTCTTTTAGACCCCATCCCGATTTCAAACAAAACTCCACATTGCTTTCAAACAAAACTTCACCACGACAGAATGCATTCGTCTGTACTTGAGGTTACTACCTACAGTAGGGCGTCAACAAGCAAACAAAAGGAAAACCTAACCACAAAAAACAGTGGAAACGCATTGTAAACCTTTTCTTTGCGACGGCTCGGTTGTCTTCTGCTTGATGAAAATATTATTGTTTTGTTGTATTGAAAGCCACTAAAATTTATGCTTGAGAGAACCTTAACATCATGATCTCAAGCCTCATCTGTTGTTCGCTCGCAACAACGAACAACCGCACTGGCAAACTAAACGTTTCAAATACAGTGGAAGACATCATCAACCACTAAATATTGGCTAAGTAATGACAGCAGCCACGATACACAGCGAAACACAGCAGCTGCAAAACCGTTTGTATGGATTCGTGAGTGTCAGGGTGTGTGTATGCCAATGTTTGCGCCAACAAAGAAGTCGTTCCGGTGCAGGGGCCGGACGCTGAGAGAAAAGGGCAACGGCTGTTTAGTCGGATGAGTGTGCTCTTTTTTTCTTTTGAGAATCAAGTCAAGGAGTTAGACCAAATGCTAAGTACACTGTCAAAGAGGGGCACCGGAGGAGCTCATCGAAACTATCCATCATGTTAGAATGTAATTTAGGGTACTAGTTTTGTCATTCCCCATAATGTTTATGAATTATTCGTGTTTGCAACTGTAATAGTTTGTTGCAGACACGTTACAAACGAAAATTATGTCTTATTGTCATAAATTAATATGAATGTAGGGCTACTCAAATTCCGAAAACATTTTCTCTCCAATGATACTAACTACTTTTTCAAATGGAAATTTTGAAAAAATTGTGATATCAATAAAAAAAAAAAATGGTGGACATGCTGAGATTCGTACCCTGGTAAGAACCAGAGCTATAGAGTCGAGCTATAAATTTTCTATCTCACGCTTTCTGTAGTTCCTGGCTGATCAAAGCCTAAATTGTATTCATATACGGATATTTTTCAATTTAGCAAAAGGCAGACGAATAACACTGTCCAACAAATGAAGACTTTATGAATGGAACAGAATAGCGACCCCATAATTCTGAAAGGGAATTTTGAGTAGATCATTTTTGTAGAACAAACATATGGTCCAGCACGTCTGAGTTTTTTTTACAGTGGGTCAAAGTTTTCATTTTTTGGAGCATTATACTATATGAAAAAAATGCTGTAAGTTAATGTCTGTGCAGAAAATGTAAAATTATAGTTTTCTTATAGAAGTTGGCGTGTAATTTTGCCATTTTTTTTTATTTTTTATTATTAATTTTAATAAATATCACACCCGATTTGTAAGACGCGAGAACTCAGTGTTTGGCCCGGCCAAACTTGACGCCGTTTTTAACTGTTTTGTATATGTTGATGTATAATTTTACTAATTAAGCGTAAAGAGCTTTATTTACAACATTGGTGTCTTTGGTGACCCCCACTGAAATTTTCCGGCAAACATTTTCGTAGAATATTTTAATCCTTAAATGTCCTTTTTTAAAGTAAAGGGTCAAATTAACCCATAAAGAGACCAGTTAGAGGGTTAAGATCTTCCACAAAAATAATCCTCATACAATTCCACAATACAACTCTGACCATAAGAATTCTCTCAGACATTAACTTACAGCATTTTTTTCATATAGTATAATGCTCCCTTCGACCAAAAAATGAAAACTTTGACCCACTGTAAAAAACAACTCAGACGTGCTGGACCATAAGTTTGTTCTACAAAAATGATCTACTCAACATACACTTTCAGAATTATAGGGTCGCTATTCTGTTCCAAAAATGCTGTTGGACAGTGTAATTATAGTAATAATTCGGAATTCGGTCAGCATTTTTGAACGAGGATTCGATAAAAACTTCCGAATGACAGGAGAAACCACTATTGACCGAACTCTGAATGGCATTTTGAATTTCTCTTCAGAATTTCACAAGAAATTAATTCAGGGTTCGTTCAGAAAAATATTAGATTTCCCTCCGACGTTTCTTAACGACATCGGAAGCATTTGTCGACTTTCGTACCGATTTCTCACCGAACTCTGACAGTTTGGTTTGCTGGGTCGCTATGAAATTTCTACAAAATTTTATAAATAGATTGTGCAGAAATTTCGGCAAGATTTCGTAACGTTTGCCAGATTTCGCAACGTAAAGTCTGAGAGATTTTTTCATTTTGCCAGTGCAGAAACGTCTGTACGAATTCTTTTACCGTCTAAGCGGCCAAACAGAAATCCTCGATAGTCCTTGTAACCTGTTTTTTAACAGTTATGCACTAGGTGACTTTTTGTTTTTTTTTTCTCAATAAAGAATGGAATGAACTTTTGACTATTAATGATTAAAATACCGTTTATTCCATTTAAATATTGAAAACGGTCACGCACAAACCACTTTGAAAAAGCTGATAAATAAAAAGTTTGAAATCATTTTGCGCTAAGGGTTTTCTTTTATCGAATCACCTTATATGTAAGATTTTTTCTAATCCTAAATAAAAATTCATCAAAATATCGCGACCTTAGAACAACAAGGTTCTAACTGACAATATTCGGTAAATTAACCTGTGCGTCTTGGTTAAGGTTTCTGATAGAAGAATCTAGGCGTCTGTATGTGTATGTTCATGTTTTTCGTTTCGTTTGGATTTGTGCTGTGGACAAGTGTGCAGGTATCACACAAATAAACGCAGGTTCGAAACCTGGTAAGACCATAAACCAAACATTGTTTGGGGGACGGTTTCGACTAAGTAAATTCAAGTAACATTACGAGCAATATAATAAAACTAGTAAGTTGTAGTGCGCCTATGGCGCCCGTTGAAATATGGAAAAAAAAATTTTGTTGAAAAAAAAAATTTCGTTGAAAAAAAAATGTTTTCTTGAAAAAAAAAAATTTTGTGGAAAAAAAAAATTTTGTGAAAAAAAAAATTTGGAAAAAAAATTTTGTAAAAAAAAAATATTTTGGAAAAAAAAAATTTTTGTTGGAAAAAAAATTTTGTAAAAAAAAAAATTTTGTAAAAAAAAATTTTGGTAAAAAAAAAATTTGGGGAAAACACAATTTCTGTACAAAAAAAAAATATTATTATTATTTATAGAATTATAGAATGCCTATTTAAATTCCTACGTACTGCGTGACAGAGTCAGTGAATCAGGGAATCAGTGTCGAGGGTAAATATATATTAAGATATTTAAAAATATAAAAAAAAATATTAGATTCCGAAAATATTGAAATATTGAAAAATATTGAAGTAAGCGTTCTTACAGAATTCCTGCATACAAGCCACAATGGTTTCGGGGGACTTGAAATAAGAACTGAACATTTCGCTCAATAAATAAACGAAAATTTAAAAAGAAAAAAAGAATCTGTACAATATTTCGGCATACATTTTGTTATCCTATTTCTTTTAGACTTCTGCACGAGTTGTCTTAAAAACAGTACGAACTTAAGAAAATTCGAATTCAGTTTTCGTTCACACTTTTAATCTTTCCGAATTCTGTCAATTCTTTCACATGTTTTTCGCAAAGTAGTCGGCCAGAAGTCGGTACGAAATCAAATGTATGTACAGACAATCGTTTGCTTGCTGGGTTATAAGATACCTCACTACATTCACGCATGCCTTAAGATATGCAATGGTTTTCCGAAACAAAAAAATGTTTAACAGAAGTGTCCACATAAATGTAACAAACAGATTGGGTTAGTTTGGAAATCGGCTGTAATTGCTAGCCCATTATTCGGTTGGTCAGAACAAAATTTAGTCTCAATCTCAAAATAAATACAGATCACGAAATAAAAATAGAAAACACAGCTGAGCATGATTTATTTCTAATAAAACAATAAATCCCGTTCTAGTCCGCTCATACATAGTCTTAGTGCAAATTTGTGTGTCTGCCTCACACCGACAGTGACGGTGCATGAAAAAAAAAAATCAAAATATTTTGATTTTGTTGCATGTATTTGGACCGTGTAAAGGGCACTTAAAGGCATGACTTCAGTTCATGCGTACGCCCCCTTTACCCGAAAATATATGTTTAATACAGTTGTCAATATGAGATACCTTCACTTCGCGCATCCGAAAACGCGTACCTCAGGATTAAAATCCTATGGGCCGTCATAGTGGGGCTTGACTTGCAGATATTAAATTTCAATTTGTGTCACTGTGTTATGTTCCATTTTTATTGGCATAACGGATATTCCGTCATACTAATTTCAATTAGTCAGTGGTCGTTACACTTTGCAAGGAATTGTTAGAACCCCGAGTTTATTTGTCTGAAACCAATGTGGAAAATATTCTCGATACACAACCGTTCCGGTACGCCCTAATAAAAATATGCGAATTCGATGTTTTTTAATTTTCTTAACCTTTACTGTGCATTTTTTGTACATATTATTTGAGCACCACCTTCACAGTTAAAGGTTAATTAGTCGTATCTCGAATCAGGACTAAAATTCGTTAGTGGGTTTCGTCCACAGGCTATTAAAGGCGCTACAGATTCAATATCGATTATAATACTTCAATATCGACTTATAATTATAATTAGAATATCCTTAACATTTACACGATTTTTCAAAAAAAAACTCATCAGATACGCATACGAATGGGAAATAAGTACAACAACATATCAATGTATGTATGTGCACATGTTTGCATTTTACGATCTGCCATCACCAGCTAATAAACCGCAATTGTATTTATGAATTGGGAACACTTTCCAGCAGATGCTCTGCTCGTAGGAATTATCCAACCCAATAAAGGAGTGTTAAGAGAAGCGACAGTAATGTAATGTAGGCATATGGTCGATGCACTAGAGTGGGTTGATGCAATCTAGGTACAATAAAAAAAATGTGTTTTTTTTTTTAAAAAAATATAGTTTTTGTTTCTGTTGTTCGAGATCGTTGATTTATTTACTTTTTTTTTGCAAAAATAGAAATTATTTAAAAATTGCTTCAAGCCTTAATAAACAATTGTATTTGTTGGTCTCAGTAAAACAGACAACGAACTTATTAAATTCAACAAAGCACAACATACGCTCATTAAAATAATATCAATACCGAGAGAATGAGATGGATTGTTATATAGAATTTCACAAATTGAAAAAAAATAAAAAATGACTCAAAACTGCATACATTTATATTCGATATTTATCATCTACAAACAAGTTAATGTTTGTGGTATGGAAAAATATATATATGTTTGATGAGAACTTGTTTGCTGAAATTTGTTAAAATTACAATTTTTTTTCAGCGTGTGCCCTTGAAATTAAATTAACTTCCTGGCCTTTGCTGCTGGCCTTCCTTGCTTTCTATGCGAAAAACAGTCACCAGAATCGCAAATCTAACGAAAAATGTTCAGTACAAAATCGGGACCCATTACCTTTTATTCTATCTAAGCGAATGAAAATGTGAAAAGTATTCACTTGTGTGTTTTTCTTCCGTTTGATAAAACAAAAAGCCTAATCGAGCTTAATGCTGGAGCCTCGGTGTCATTTTTTGCAAAAAAAATCAAAAATTTTCTTATTCTTATTCTTTATGCAAAGTGACTGCTTAAAATTCGTTTTATTCGGCTATTTAAAAAAAATTACATGCATTCAATTTTTAATTAATCACTTGTTCGTATGAGGCTAGGCTTTCAAATTAACATTACCCATACGCTCCAAAAATTGGCAAATGCTATTCTAGAAAGCAAATGTGAATTGATACACTTCTAAGAATCATTCCTAGGAAATATTAAAATTAGTTAGGCAATATGTTAATATTGCCAAGTACTTTTGTAGGCATGTTGGTCTTGGCATTCGAAATCAAAAAATATAACATTACTTTTGAACTTCATCAAATGAATCCCTGAGTTGCTAAAAATAGGGTAAAAATTCCCAAAAAGTTTTATTTTTCACCAAATTTGCTACTGTTTCCAAAAATCTGCGTCGACGCAGAGCTGATAATACGGTGTTCAATTTTAAATGTCATGAAAGTATAACTATATTCGGATAACACTACATGATAAACCAACAACAACAAAAAGAAGACCCGTGTCTCACAGTTTTCTCATTTCTCATTTTTGCAAAAAATAAACCTCATCTTCAAGGTAAAAAAACGCAAAATGGCAGCTAATTCGTTTTTACATGGTTCGAGCAATTTAAAAAATAATTCAATTCAATTGAATTACCACCTGTACGTATGAGTGCTAGGCTTTCAAATTAATATTACCCATACGCTCCAAAAATTGGCAAATGCTGTTCTAGAAAGCAAATGTTAAGAATCATTCCCGGGAAGTTCATATGTTGTAGAAAGTTGTTTATTGCGATATTAGTTACTTTCTTGTAGTTGATTATTTCCTTGAATTTTGAACGGTTTGGACCTGAACAGGAAAAAAAGGCGATTTTTAAGTTTTTTTGATTGCATATGTTCACAATTCTTTATGACAAGAGCTACAACTTCGCCTAAAATCTAAATTCCAAACGGTTTCACTTTTTTTTTTCAAAAATGACACCGAGGCCCATAAATCTTTGGGGACCCATACAAAAATTGCATGACTTTGGGCAAAACTGTGAGACACGGAAATTCTTTTTTTTTGGTTGGTGGTCTTTTGTCACGTAGTGTTCTCCGTATATGGTTATTTTGTTGCTCGTGTTGCACTGTGTAGTGAAAATTATTAAGCAGATATAGACACAACAAAATCGGAATATACTTTGCCATTCCAGAAACGGTGATCTAAAGTGGGAATTCGCTTATAAAAAATGGTCAACTTCGGAGGGATGTGGAGAGAAAAGGAAATAAAAGCGTTTTTTCTGTTTAATTTATTTACATTTAGTTGTGTTTGAAAAAATCAAAACTTTTTATGATAATGAAAAAGAATTTAATAAGCTAAAGTTGAAACCATTGTTTTTTTTTAAATTTCAAGTTTAAACCCCAAACAATTTATGAAAAAATACACAATGCAAAAAAAAATACAAAAACCATATACAGGGTTTTCCAACAACAGACGTTATTTTGGTATAAAAAAAATGGAATTTTTGAGATAAATGATCGGATGTTTAGTTCATAATAAAGAGGAAGATATGCAGTTAATAATGAAAAACAACATCAGCCAAATGGCCAACACGACCACGCTTACAGAACCATATCCATTTCATGAAATTTTCCATAACCAAATCGCAAAGTGGCTGCCCTATGTCCTCGATAGACTCCTTTGGCCCCAAAGGAAGACGTCGCAAGGTGTTACTTCACAAGATCTCGGCGACTCTTGGGTTTTTCGAGCCCCAGATGCAACAATTTTGCACCGAGGTGGAAAAAGGGGAGCCCAATCAACAAGAACCCAATCAACAATGTCGTGTGTTGATGATCGGCCGGCTTGAGTTCTTGTATTAATGTCCAATTCCAAAGAATGAAGAGGAATGGACAAACCCGGATTTTCATCAACTCTTTGGACTACAACATTGGGCAACTTTTCATTGTCCATTTTTTTCTCATACCAAAAGTGTCCCAAAAACAAAAATAAAATAATTTTACCTTAAAATTATACATAAAAAACTCCCCAATTTTTTTTGGAAACTTTTTCATAATGAAAAATTCCCCAAATTTTGTAAGAGATTTTTTTTTGGCAAATTCTTTGGGCATTTTTCATAGGGCACCATTATTTGACGTTCGTCTCCAAGGCTCGGCTTTATATTCAAATGTGACAATTCAACCCTCATGGCGTATATGGTTCACATAGAGGTTCGTTCGACTAAAAGTTCACTTAAATAGTTGCGTATTTATTGTATTTCCCCCATAAAGAGTATAAATTTGGAGGTACTTACATTTTGTATATGGATGGGTAACCGATTAAAATTATCCTAAATTTCGTATTACAGCATTGCTTCTGTTTCGCCAATCACCAAAAGTCGTCGCACCACCCTAATACACCCACGAACACAATACTTGCCAGTATATGTGTGTGTGGACGAAATAAAATCTCGGTTACCGGGGAGCGACGCATTTGACATGAAAAACTAATTATTGAATTGTCAATTGTATAGAGAATTTGCGATTTTTGCCACAATATGAACGATATTGCTGGCAACGACACGACTGGCATTGCTGCCAATGCAAGTTCGACGATAGTGGCAAAGGCAGCAACAGCCACCAACACTACCAACACCAGCAGCGAGCAACACCCGCAACAGCAGTTCTTTGCAGCAGTCAGGAGCCAGCCGCATTAGATGCGACCGCACCCGCATCTCCACATGTTGCCAACGATAATTTCGTGAAGCGTTAATTAGGATCTCATTGCAAATATTGACAATGTCGAACAGTTGAACTAAATGACAAGAGCACTGGGTTGTTTTGAAATGTGAAAATGTGAAATTTGAAAATCATAGATTATGTCATAACATTTGACAGTGGTTGACACAGGACTCGTGATGGCAATTGTCTTCAATGCTTTGCGATTTGGGTCACTGTGAAAATGTCGAAAAACACCAACTCCCTGATCAATGTCACCTTGTTTAAGGGAGGGCTGCCCCTTTTTGGCATGCACATGTTAAACGTTTACAAATTATTTTGACATAATTAGGTCTCATGTCAGCAAAACATTTGGCTTAACCTTGAATTAACAAAATTTCATTTGATTCGTAAAAAAAAAAAATACTCAGTAATTTTTGCTGAAATGTTTCTTAAATTTCCATTCACATTTGTCCGCTGAACAGCTGATAATAAAACTTTTGTTTAAAAAAAAAGATACTTTACAATTACAACAACAAAACTGAGTTGAGGTCACTCACTTAGCACACATTTCAGCAATTAACTCATTAAGGCTGACATGCTGAATATTCTGCGATGACGCTAATTAAACGCTAAGATCCATTTGAAGCTTATCATAATCGTCGCGGGCATAATGCATTCATGTACTTTTTGTTAAGCTTTTACATAACATAATGAGTAGGAATAGACGGTTTCTCTCTGCCCGGACACAAAGCCGAGTATATTAGGGTGGAGTGTGATACATTTTTCTGATAAAAAAAAACAAATAGCATTGTTTTTTTTTTGCAACGCCCAAAATTGGTTTATTTATTTTATTTATATATTTAATACAATAAAAATAAAAATAAAAATAAAAATAAAAATAAAAATAAAAATAAAAATAAAAATAAAAATAAAAATAAAAACAAAAATAAAAATAAAATAAAATAAAATAAAATAAAAATAAAAATAAAAATAAAATTAAAATTAAAATTAAAAATAAAAATAAAAATAAAAATAAAAATAAAAATAAAAATAAAAATAAAAATAAAAATAAAAATAAAAATAAAAATAAAAATAAAAATAAAAATAAAAATAAAAATAAAAATAAAAATAAAAATAAAAATAAAAATAAAAATAAAAATAAAAATAAAAATAAAAATAAAAATAAAAATAAAAATAAAAATAAAAATAAAAATAAAAATAAAAATAAAAATAAAAATAAAAATAAAAATAAAAATAAAAATAAAAATAAAAATAAAAATAAAAATAAAAATAAAAATAAAAATAAAAATAAAAATAAAAATAAAAATAAAAATAAAAATAAAAATAAAAATAAAAATAAAAATGAAAATGAAAATAAACTAAACTTTAAAGGTCACTAGCAACAAATGTTATTGGCCTGAAAAAACGTTTAAGGGTAAAGGATATGCCAGTTATGAGAAAAAATTGGAAAACTTTCCGCCCAATTTGGAAACAAAATCTTACCCAAATTCTGTATTTAGTCAAGTCTTAACAAAAGGGTTTTCCAACAACAGGTGTTATTTTGAATCACCTGGTATTTCGGTGGCTGTCACTTTTGAAGCTTTTATTTATTTACATTTGACAAGTAGAAACTACGCCATTATTAAAAATGGAACGATACACGCTTCACTACAAAAATGGTGAAAATCTTGCACAGTTCGCAAAAACTAAAGCATTTTTGGGTCGTCGTGAAGCACCTTGTCGGACCGCAATACAGAAATTGGTGAAGAAATTCGAGTTTGGACAAGTGATGCGAATAAAACCCGTGCACCTCGCTCAAGAACAACTGTGAATATGGCTGCTGCAGCCCAAAGTGTTGAAGAAAATCCAGGTTTGTCCATTCCTCGTCGTTCTTTGGAATTGGATATTCCACAAATGTCATTACACCGTATTTTGCATAAAGACTAGAGTCATAAAGTTCTGTTAACACAAGAACTCATTAACAACGTCGTGTCTTTGCTGATTGGGTCCTCGAAATGCATGAAAATGATGCGGAATATTCCATCGAAAAATCATCTTGATTGATGAGGCCCATTTCGATCTCGGTGGCTACTTCAACAAGTTAAATTGTCGAATCTGGGGCTCGGAAAACCCCAGTGTTATTGTTGAAAAGCCTCTCCATACAAAATTACGTTTAAAACTCAACCTAAGCGGAAAAGTTAAAATGATATCAATTTAATACAATTTTATGGTTTACAAAACAAAGAGAGTTTCCTAGTGCGAGACATACTGGCCTTTTATCGGGATTCGGCTGACTAGACCAGGGCTGTGCAGTAGGGTGGAGTGAAAACATGCTTTTTTTTTAATTTGAAAAAGTTAACCTCGGAAAGAGATGTAGTCTGGGGTCCTAAAGAGGGGAAAAATAAAGAAAAAAAAAATTTTAGGGGTTGCGCCACTCCCTCGAAATTTGGAAATTATCGCTATTTTGGCGTTGATTTTAGAAAAATCCTAAAAATTATCGACTTAACTTATTCGAAATTTAAAAGTTTGAGCTTGTTCAGTGCCCAAACAAAAGTATTTGAGGCAAATATGAGGATAATCGACTAATATTTGGTGGCTTTGGTGGCGATTTCATTGTTCAGTCAATTTTCCGAAGAAGGAACGATTTGACTTATTTTACTTTTTGAAATTTTTGAACAATGAGAAAATTTTTTTTAAATTTTTTCATGCCCTTATTTCATTGTTTACGCTATTGCAAACATTTATTGACATAAAACTTTTTAGGATTTTTCTAAAATCAACGCCAACATAGCGATAATTTCCAAATTTCGAGGGAGTGGCGCGACCCCTAAAAATTTTTTTTAAATTTTTTTTCTTTATTTTTCCGCTCATTAGTTCAGTGCCCAAACAAAAGTATTTGAGGCAAATATGAGGATAATCGACTAATATTTGGTGGCTTTGGTGGCGATTTCATTGTTCAGTCAATTTTCTGAAGAAGGGACGATTTGACTTATTTTACTTTTTGAAATTTTTGAACAATGAGAAAATTGTTTTTAAATTTTTTCATGCCCTTATTTCATTGTTTACGCTATTGCAAACATTTATTGACATAAAACTTTTTAGGATTTTTCTAAAATCAACGCCAAAATAGCGATAATTTCCAAATTTCGAGGGAGTGGCGCGACCCCAAAAATTTTTTTTTAAAATTGTTTTCTTTATTTTTCCCCTCATTAGGACCCCAGACTACATTTCCTTCCGAGGTTAACTTTTTTTTTTTGAATTTCACTCCACCCTACTGTGCAGTCTGCGTCTGTGACAAATTTGCTCGGAATCGTAGTCGACACATTTGCCAATTGACCAATTGAACGCCTGTAGAAATTTTGTCATAGAATGAATCGACGTTATTTAAAGTAATTTTGTGTAGTATTAACATCAATTCCGGGTATTTTATCGCAGTTTCACCAGCTGCTCGTAATATTCAAAAAAAAAAAAAAAATCCTTCCATTGTTTAAATCCAGCCATATGGTCCGTGTCACCGCCGAATCCTTATATTTCAGTTCAGTAGAAATTTAATTTTAACTTTGATATGTTATTTATTTGTTTCTACTAATTATATAATTAGTTAATATATTATTAGCCTAATTTCCATCCAATTTAAGCATATATCTAAAATATTTATTATATTCCACAAAGATTCGCCCAAATATGTTTTATTTGAATATAATTCTTGGTTTCGAACTTACTGCTGCTCTCACAGACCCGAACCGCCCTCAATTCCCAGCACATACTTGCAGTACAGTTTGTTGTACTGTTCGAGGAACACAAATGTCAAAATCGTATGCGGTGCTATGCGGCAAAAGTACGGCACAAAACCCTTCCACAAAGCCAAGGCTCCTTCGCTGCGGGAAATCTTCATGAGCACATCAAGCGTTCCCGAATACTCGGGCTTAGAACCCGGTGGTGTCTTCATATTCTGTATTCTTGTCTTGGCAATATCCAAGGGCATCGAAGCGGCCGAGGTGAGAAAACCGGACATGCCACTGGAGGCCATGTGTAAACCTAAGCCCTCTTCCAGTTGCAATGGGCCTTTGTGTAAATAGTTTTTAAATTGACTGTACGAAGCCAGTTGAGTCATATTGACGACCATGGCCCGACCCACGGTGGCCAAGCAACCACTCCATAAGCCCTTGACGCCTTCTTCTTTGGATATGCGCAGCAGGGCGTCCATGACATTTTTGTAATTCCTTTTTTGTTCCGGCGGCAGTTTGCCATCGGTGACCATGCGAATGAGAGCCACCTCGGCGGGATTGCCCACAAATGCCCCAGCAACGCCGGCCATAACGCCCATACACATGCTGGCTCCCACCGTGGGTGTACGCCGGACAATTTGTTTGTACCGATCCACCAGAATCTGATAGACTCCCATCCGGGCCGTTGTATAGGTGGCCTGTCGCATTAAGCCGGCACCAATTCCCTGCCACAGCTTTAAAGCACCCTCGTTCTTAATCACTTTAACGAAACAATCCAGAGAACTCTTGTACTCCCTTTGGCCACCACCAACGCCGACCATTTGCATGCGGGTCTTTACCAAATCCATGGGTTGTACAAAACAGGTGGCGGTCATACCGGATGCTCCGCCCATCACGAATTTCATAAAGTTGGACATTTTCTTCGGCTCGGTCATGATGGAGAGGGGAATCTGTGGCGGAGAGAAGAATTTTTAAAAAAAAGTATAATTTTGAAAATATTTTGATATGAATATTTGAAATATAATTTTGACAGTGTGATAAATGAAATATGTTGACGGACGGGCTCATGGTACAATAAACAAGGTAAGGCCAAGCAATCAGCTGATTTACAATTTTTTCTCGCAGCACTCTAAATTGTCAAAGTTGACATTCGATGTTTTTGTTTACATTCAGGCAACTGTTGAAATTTCAAAAAACGTTTATTCAAATTATTGAAATTATTATTGTACCATGATATTTTGTATCAAATATTTACAACAATAACAAAAATTAACTGTCAGTAACTTTATTTTATATTCTTGACATATACAACTTTGACAATATAGAGTACCAGAGTTGTATCTGATTATTTGTTGTTGGGCAAATGACTTTACCTTTTTAATTGTGCCATGTATCTGATTATTTGTTGTTGGGCTAATGACCTTACCTTGTTTATTGTACCATGGACGGGCTTGAGCATGTAAATCTCTTAGTCCTCTCCTACTCTATGACAAGGGAGGACATCGACAAACTATTGTTGATGAGAGCTAATTCCAAATTCATCTGTTATACTCGTATTCGTACATGCTTATACAAATATACTGACAACCATTCGTTTTATTGGACAAATTGTAATTAATTTGAATTGAACATATTTTTTAATTTTCTGACAACAACAACAACAAAAAAAACCATACATCAGAAGTCAATGCAGAACGATGATGAGAGACGGGGAACAATGAGTAATAATTTATGGTTGAGAAATAATCCAAAAACAATGGATAGAATGTTGTCGTACAGTGGAAACCAATTCTATCAAAGTAGCTGACATATCGCCCTCATGTATGCGAGAAGTTTAGTGTTAAACGAATAGTCTACTAATCAATCACCAAACGGTAATTTGAGTGCTCCTGAATTCAAAGCTGAAACAAGAGAGGACCCAGAGATTATTTAGAGATTATTTATTTAGTTAATTATTTCCCTTAAAATTCCATGAAGAAACAGGTGGGAACTTCTTTCGAATCTGTGAGTTGGATATTTTCTTAGGATCGGTAAATAAGTGGCGGTGATGCGCGATATATAATTGTGTATACTCACTGACCGGAACCCACTGTTTAAACCCGACTCCGGCTAATAATTTTCCAGAGAAGTTTTACATATCTTAGAGTTTACTCTCTTACTCGTAAAGTCACCAGTATTTCGAGATGGAAGAAGTCGCCGAAAATTATTTGATGGTCTTACCCACTTTTGAACGTGGGGCCTAATCACGGCATCCGTTATCGACAACATGTTCGTGTCGACATAACTGAAGATGCTTCAACTTTTTTGGATCACGGCTTCTGAGCGAAATATTTCTTAGTTTGTTATAATTTTACGTTGGATCGCAGATGGACCTCAGTTTTCACCAAAAGAATTTTTGAATTCGAAAATCAGAAAAAAAAAATTCCACACCAAGAACAAAAAAATTATTGACTCTTTACGTAGAAATATATGTTTGCATTGAGCCAAACATATATTTCTACATAAAGAGTCAATAATTTGTTGTTCTTGGGGTGGCATTTTTTTCTGGCTTTAGGGCTTTTAATTATCCGGAATTTTTCTTCGTATTTCATTTTTTATGATTTTACTAGCTGGCCCGTTGGGACGAAGATGTGTCTTCTATCTGTCGGTCTATAAAACTCTATATAAAGAAAATTTAAATGATGTTCGTTGATAATCAAAAGTTAAAAATGACCAATCGATCACGCCAACTTTTCAAACCATAATCAAAACCTACAAAAAGTAAAAAACCTAAATATATTACTGCATTCAACAATCAAAATACATCTTTTTTCTCTATTTTACTTTATTTAGATATTCCCAATATCTTTTAATAAATTTTCGAAGTGACCACAAACGAATTTATTGAAATTTATCTGCACAACTGTAAAATTTAAGCAAATAACTAATTGAATATTTTTGTAGGTAGGACAAGGTAGGTCGCAAAATATTCCAGTGTCCAGTCGCAATATTTTATTACCACAGATGTAGCGTTTTTTACAAATGCCCATTTTTTTCACGAACATGTAAAAAAAATCTCATCTTCAAAAAAAAAAGTTACAGTTGCAATGTAAAGAAAAATAAGGAAACCTTTTTTTATTTTTTGTTTTTTTTTTTAATTTTAGTATTTGCGTGGCGCCCTTGAAATGTGGAAAATTTTGCAATTTGCAAACCAAAACTGTATTCATAATTTTTATTTGGAGTTTCTGGTCGATAACAGTTCACTGTTTTAATACCAACCAGACGGCTAATGGTACCATTTCAAAATGAGTTGTATTGTAAAAAAATTGCAAAAAGTAAAATAACCGAAATAGTCTCTTCTTCAAAAAAAATTAACTTCCCATTCAAATCGATAGCAACGATAGCAAGAGAAATAGTCTCTTCTTCAAAAAAAATTAACTTCCCATTCAAATCGATAGCAACGCTACGAATATTTGTCGAACATCCTCTTATTTGCCTCAAATACTTTTATGTGGGTAACACGCTTAAACTTGTAAATTTGTGTTAGATTACCTCGATCAAATTAAAAAACTGACTGGCGCTTGGTTTTTCTTTTAATAAAAAAGTATTTTACTAACTGTTTCCATAAAACGAATTTGTTCGTTCGTTACAAATTTTCAATATTGGAAGCGTTATAAAATGGGTTTCAGTCATAATCCAATTCTGATTTTCAGATATATGTTAGATATCGTTATATGGAACACAATTCCAAAAGAATAAGAATTTCTGACAAAAGTCAATTTTATTGTCCCTTAAATGTTGACAATTTGTAACGAACGAACAAATTAGTTTTTGCAATTTTGGAAATAGGCAGTTAGTTTTTCTTATTTTTTCACACAACTTGTCACTATCAGCATGTACACAGGAATAAACAAAAAGAAAAGGCTAGTCGATTATTTTTCAAATTCACTTCAAAAGAAATGTAACCTAAAATAAAGCCAATTTGAAAACTCTATTAAAAACAAAAACTCAAAGACGACTTTGATCGATGTATTTTTGCTTTGGAGGAAGAACACAAACACTGTAAGAAAAAAACTACTTACTTTTTCCAACACTTTGAATAAGTTGATTCATTATATTTTAGTATTTTTTTTTTCGAATAGAACGGAATTTTCTTTATTTGAATTTTGAATTTTTTCCTTATTTTTCCTTTGTTAAGGATACCAAACTGCATTTCTTTGCGTGGGTGAAATTTCCATGGTCGTTTTGGGGTGTTTGGTAGGAGTCTCAAAACTTGTTTCCAAATAGTCTGTACATTAGGGTGGAGTGAAATTCAAAAAAAAAAAAGTTAACTTCGGAAAGAGATGTAGTCTGGGGTCCTAATGAGGGGAAAAATAAAGAAAAAATTTTTAAAAAATTTTTAGGGGTCGCGCCGCTCCCTCGATATTTGGAAATTATCGCTATTTTGGCGTTGATTTTAGAAAAATCCTAAAAAAGTTTTATGTCTATAAATGTTTGCAATAGCGTAAACAATGAAATAAGGTCATGAAAAAATTTTCTCATTGTTCAAAAATTTCAAAAAGTAAAATAAGTCAAATCGTCCCTTCTTCAGAAAATTGACTGAACAATGAAATCGCCACCAAAGCTACAAATATTAGTCGATTATCCTCATATTTGCCTCAAATACTTTTGTTTGGGCACTGAACAAGCTCAAACTTTTAAATTTCGAATAAGTTAAGTCGTTAATTTTTAGGATTTTTCTAAAATCAACGCCAAAATAGCAATAATTTCCAAATTTCGAGGGAGAGCCCGACTCCAAAAATTTTTTTAAATTTTTTTTCTTTATTTTTCCCCTCATTAGGAGCCCAGACTACATCTCTTTCCGAGGTTAACTTTTTCAAATTAAAAAAAAAACATGTTTTCACTCCACCCTACTGTACATATCTCCTACTGTTTCTTTAATAAGGGTGACACCGCATTTTCCAAAAAAAAATAGTCAGTTGCACAGCCCATAGCCAGGATAGGCGTCCCAAATCGTTTTATAACGCATTAGATCGGCTGCACACTCTAGATGTCAGTAAATAAGGCTAAAAACATAAACTGCTTAAAAACACGTTGTCCCTCTCTTGGAAATGTTCAGCAAATGGCTTGCGACGTCTGCCCTCTGTACGGTCTTTGTATAGGTGCCAAACCTACAGCTTATGGGGTCCAGATATGACCCATTTAAGTTTTTAACCAAAAAGATTCAGGTGTCAAATGATTACTAAAATTTTAATTAAAAAAATACTAGACACTGAAAATATAATGAGATCTTCTATTAGTTATGGAATGTTTCCCCCATTTGTATTTCTTATGTTAAAAACAATAAAAGGGAATTAAATATTGCCAAATTCCCCCTGAATTCAGGGGTGAGAATTAGAATTAGACAGTTGAAAAAAGTGCGTAAAATCATAAAAAGTTGATTTTTTTTTGGTAGTACCTATTTTATTTTTGAGAATTCTGACCATAATTCTGGAAATCGACAGATTTTTCCCAGAAAACATGTTCCGGAAATGTTCGGCTTGAAATTCCTACGCATGGCAGATATTGTGAAATCTGTAGTTCTTTTAAATCAGCCTTTAAATCAGCCTGATTTTGATGAGTTGGATTTTCAAGTTATATTAAACTATTTTTTCCGTTCTACTGTGTATATTCTGGACAGCAGAGGCAACTTATCGTCATGTTTGTGTCTCTACTACAACTTCTTCGTATTAACCTTTGATTGTCAGCCGAGTTTCCCCACTTTTGTTGTTCACAGCTCAGAAGTGTCTTCCAAAGTTTATTCTTCAGAACATATTTCGATTTCGCCCACTGTGTGACGTTTGTTTGTCCATCCCATTCATTGGTATTCGTTATTTCATTATTTGAACACCATGACAGTGGACAGGCGATGTATGAATTAAATGTTAACAAAGTTAATTATAGCAATAAATTTTATTGAAATACTTTTGTTTTTTTTTTCATACATTTCTTCGTCTTTTTTTTTTTTGCCCAGCAAAAACTGATTTAACTATAAATATTCAGAGACAGCAGCAGCAGCAACAGCAACAACAACAATGGCATAAGTGAAACAATAGTATCGTATTCGAATAAATACACGCTTGTGGCAAAATACCGGCCGGTATAAACAAATTACTGCTGCAACAAAGCAACAACAACACGATAACAAATGAATGAATATCAATTTCATTTGAGAACGTCACAGGGATCAACGTTTCACTCACTGGGGACCGAGGGGACCATTTATTCAAGTGTGAGTTTGCATGTGTTGTGATCCATCGCCATTATCAAATTTAAACTATGAACTTGACGTAATGACAGTGACGTTCAAAGATATCTCGGTTATGTGTGCACATTAGGGCGGCTCACCCCAGAAACCAAGAGTATTTTTATACACTCCATCATAGGATGGAGTATATACTAAGTTTGTCATTCCGTTTGCAACACCTCGAAAGAGTGATCTGCGACCCTATAAAGTATATATATTATCGGTCAGTGTAACATTCTAAGACATTCTAGCGATGTCCGTCTGTCCGTCCGTCTGTTGGCTGTTGAAATCACGATAGAGTGCGAACGACCAACGCTAAGAAGCTGAAATTTTGTAGGAAGATGTTTTTTGCCCATAAGCAGGTTAAGTTCGAGAATGGGCAATATCGGACCAAAGGGGAAAAAGTTCCCATTTACGGGACTAAATATATCCCGGCCATAATCAAATTTTTCAAATATTTTTTTTCACTACATCTGATTTTTTTTGGTAAAATTGTTCTAAGTTTATATAATTTATAGATGGGGAAAAAAATCCCAAAAATGGGCGTGCTCATGGGTTCCTTGGACCCTTGGGGCCCAAAAAAGGGCCCATGATAAACATGCGCATATGGGTATCGAAGTGCAACGAAATTTACTCACGAACCCAAATATGCCTTTATTTTCATGATTTGACTAAATTTTTTGATCCGGTTTCTGGGACTATCGGGTCACCAGCGGCCCAAAAACCGTCCCTTGACAAACATGGACATATGGGTATCGAAATTCAACGAAATTTTCTCACGAATCCAAATATGCGGCTATTTTTATGATTTGGATAAAATTTGTGATCGGATTCCTGGGACCATAGGGTCACCAGCGGCCCAAAAACCGGCCCCTGACAAACATGGACATCCATGATGGAGGGTATATAAGATTCGGCCCGGCCGAACTTACTATTTGTCCACTTGTTTTTTCTATTTAAATCGCGAATTTCTCACAAAATAGTACGTGCTGGACAGATTTGAACAGGCTTTGCGAATACCGACCAATGATCCGCACCCATTTATGCGCTGACTTTTTTGATAGACGTTTTTTAAAATCGCATATCAATTTATAAGCAGAATTTTTTTCTTGCAAGTACGTTTGATTTTTTGTTGTCAAACAGGAAAATGTGTGATGTCTGAAAAGAATTTACAAAAAAAAAAACTTCAAATCAGACACTTTTTTCTATCCCGCAATTTTCACTGCACCTTTCGCCTACAAACATGAATTTTTTTCAGAATTTTTCTGAAATTTTTCATACTGGACTTTCGCAATCTTCACTGCACCTTTCGCCTACAAACTTGAAATTTTTTCAGAATTGTTGGGAAATTTTTCATACTGGACTTTCGTTTATTTTGGGGAATTCTTCATTTTTTTGGGGGCCGTTGCACTCACCCTAATGTACATAAACATTATCCGAACCTTATAATTCATGCTACAATGTTCATGTAGGTAAATTTGTTTCCAACTACCCAGTATGTTTGGCGTATTCTAATACGCCTGGGTGAGCTTTAGTAGCCGCATCAACCTGACAGTCAGACATCAAGTCAAATACAAGAGAACTGGCGTGAATGTGCACATAACTGACCAGACCGGAGAATGATCGTTATCAACACTCTCACTTACACTTTTGTCAATGGTATGGAAATAAATTTTTGGTTTAAAACATTTTTCTTGCATGTTATAAATTTAGCTTTGTGTTTAATTTCTTTTGTGAAATATTCAGAAGCACATTTTTATCTGTGAAATTAATTCAAACACAATGCTGTGTGGCGGATATTTAAAAGAATTTCAATAAATTGTATATATTTGAATACATTAATGGGATGAGTATTTCCGAATAAAAATCGGAACTGAAAATGCTAATTAGGAATTATTGATTCAAAAGAAAACAAATCGTACAGGGTTTTCCCACGAAAGGTGTTATTTTGGAATTCAAAAAAAAACATTTTTTGAGATAAATGATCGGATGTTTCTTTCATAAAAAAGATTAAGGTATGTCGTTAATAATGAAAAACAACATCAGCCAAATTGCCACCACGACAACACTTACAGGACCATATTCTTTTTCATGAAATTTTCCATTAGCCAAATCGCAAAGTGGCTGCCCTATATCCTTGATAGCCTCACGAATTCTATCATTGAGGTCGTGAATCGTTGCTGGGCTGTTGGCATAGACCTTATCTTTCACGTGGTCCCAAAGGAAGAAGTCGCAAGGTGTTAAATCACAGAATCTCGGTGGCCAATTGTAATGACCTATTCGACAGACAACTCGGTCCGAAAACTTTTTAGTTTTACGACTGCAAGATTTTCACCATTTTTGTAGTGATTTTTTTTTTATAATTTTAATGCGTTGTTGAAGCGTGTATCCTTCCAGTAATGGGGTTGTTTCCACTTGTCAAATGTAAAAGAATAAAAGCTTTAAAAGCAACAGCTACCCAAAAACCGGGTGATTCAAAATAACACCTCTTGTTGGAGAACCCAGTACATTTTCTATGCAACTTTTGCTTATTAAAAACCTGGACCTGTATGTGTGACGCGAGTCCTGTTTAATTGGAAATATACCTTAATTTCCGGATCATTCAAAAAATTCAACCAAAAAAAAAGAGCTTTAATAAGTGATATCTTTTATATGGGAATGCAGCTAAATCAGATGATCCCAGTTTCGACATGTTGGCTAGGTGTGGCAAAATTTTTATAAAAATCAGAGCCGCAGTGGCTTCAAATCGCAACGGACCTCGTCATATTGTTTAGTTTCATCGTTAAGCGGAATTTAGTACTTTCAATGAATTTCACTAGGAAAGTCAGAGACGCTCCAGCCAGAAGTTTCAGGCTGTCAAGGAACCGACTCACATAATAAGTGAGTTGACGTTCCTGTAGACCTTGACAGTGGAATAACAAACGTTCTACTGACTCTTCCTTGTTGGTGTCATTGTAGCCTCTAGAGAAGTCTTCTCGCGATATACCCATACGATTTGACATCTTGCCTATCCTATAGTGTTCTATGATAACTCCAGTGAGAATGCAAAGTCTCTTTATGCTGTAATCGAGAAGCGACCTAGTCTTTTTAGGGTTTATGTCTGGCCAAAAAGAGGGAGAAGAGAGATCGAAGTCTTCGAATTTGAATTCATTAAAAAAATCTAAATTCCAAAAAATATATTTTTACCAATTTAACATTTTTCAAGCTCTTTCTTATGGTTTTTATTTTTTTTAAATTTATTATCCAACAAATTAAAACAAAATAATTATTTTTTTAAATGACTTTCTTTTGACAAAACGACTTTTTGTGCCACTTTTTCAAAATTATCAGCGCTAACACTGGTTAACATAGTTAAAATTTGTGGAAAAATCAGATATGTTCTAACAAAAAAAAAAATATTTTCATGTTCAATATCTGGTATCGACCTTTTTTCAATTATATTAAATATCAAATTTTTTTTAATGATACCACTAAAAAAAATTTAATTTGAAAAAAAAATATTTTTATGATTAATTTTTTTTTACTGCTGTCAAAAATAATAAAATAATCGCGGAGGACAGCTCGACCGGATGTGCAATGGTCAAGCCTCTCTCCGAGGGAACCGCATTCAGGATCACCCCTACGTAAAAAAAACTACTTTTTTGTGAAAAAAAAATTGCAACTTTTTTTTGTCAAAAACTTTCTTGTGTTACTTTTTTTATAAAAAAAAAGATTTTTC
Organism: Hydrotaea cyrtoneurina; assembly: GCA_958296145.1. Taxonomy (NCBI): domain Eukaryota; kingdom Metazoa; phylum Arthropoda; class Insecta; order Diptera; family Muscidae; genus Hydrotaea; species Hydrotaea cyrtoneurina. The sequence continues at coordinate 37,881,026 of OY282515.1, read as the reverse complement.
GTTCCTTGATTTGGATCCTTGCATATTTTTTTGACCAAAACTACTTTTTTGTGAACAAAATTTGCAACTTTTTTTGTCAAAAACTTTCTTGTGTTACTTTTTTTTTTTTGTCAAAAAAAAAAAGATTTCGTTCGTTTTTTTGCTTTGGATCCCTGCATCTTTTTTTGAACAAAATGACTTTTTTGTAAAAAAAAAAAATTTCAACTTATTTTTTGTCAAAAACATTTTTTTTTATAAAAAATGACTTTTCGTTCTTTTTTTGCTTTGGATCCTTGCTAAGGACAGTTACAAATGACTTATAGACTTTTTCTAGCTGTAAATATTTTGCCTCAATTGGGAAATTGTCTCGTTCGCGTGAAAATTTCATAAACATTTTGCCGATTACCCCCACTGTGCGTATATAGCAAATGTGGCCTCTTGGTTTTCACATAATAATTATTCCCCGGCTTGTAGCTTCACAGTTAGAAATGCCATGGCTTGCAAGCACACCGGCCCCAGTCTTAAAATAACAATTCCACTTCATACAAATCACCATTCCAACTGTTATTAAACGATATGGAAAATTTGTTCAATATTTGTATGAAGATCCAATTATCATCCTCCGCCCGCCCTTGGGTGTGAGAAAAGTCAATCCACACATGTTTGTCCACGATCACTAATCTATCGCATGCTAGACATTCTATGGGCTTATCTTTGCGCTTGTCATTGAATATCAATTGCATATATCGCTCCGGTTTAGTTCTGTCTGACTACGACAACGCTTATCAGTCGTTATTTAGCAGTGCGATCGTGCGGTCGATATTCTCCATCTCCCCTGGAAGAAACAGCAAGCAGAAAACATAAAACAACAGCCAACCAGAAAAAAAAAAAAAACGCCTGGCAATCCGGTCGCCTCTTACTTTCACTTAATTGAGAATAAACGCCATATACCCCCAGGCTCATTTTGTAATAAAAAGTGTCATTTAAAGTGTAATTTAAAAATATTAAATGTAATGATCGTATCTTCTTCAGTCACGATAACACACACACACAGAAAAAAAAACAACAACAAAAAAATCCACAACATTTTTCCGCGTACAATTTATCGGCGGAGTGTTTGGCCCCATAAAGAACCCACAACGAACAAAGCGGGCGGAGTTGCTTAATATTTGCCCGCGTGTTCGTTCTGTATCTGTCGTTAATGATGCAAACGAAGTGGAATACATTTGCACAACAATGGCCAACAACAAAAATGATGATTAATTGTTGAATTAAAATGATATAAAATTCTGTTTTTATTAAAAGAAAAAGAAGATGAAGAAGAAAAAATCCATATTGATGAAACTGAAACAGTTAATAAAAGTGTAATTAAACGAATGAGTGAACGAACGAACGAATAAATTCATGTCTTAAAACGAGAAATATTTCAACCATGATATAATTCCATAAAATGCATACAATCTGAATAGATTTGCCACAGTAGTGTGATTTTGATTTGGAAATTTGATATGATATGGAAATGCACATTCTTTAATGCAAAGGCAATTAAAATTAAACCCAGGCTAGAGTACACTAGCCTGCAGCACACTCAAAACGAAAGTTTATTAAGATCAAGAAAATCCAAGGAACACTGTAACTTTAGAATGACATTTTCATTTGCAATACGTTTCAACTTTGATTTAAAAAAAAAATAATTTTTTGGACGATTGTGTACAAACTTAAGTGCATGAGTATTTATTATGACAAATTTGAACTAAATTTCACTGAAACGAAATTGAGTAAAAATTGGAAATCTCTTGGCCACTTTATATGAGTAATAATTTACATCCCTTTGGAAAGTTATGTGCGTAGAAATGTACGTGTGTTGGAAACCCAAAATATTGTGAAGTAAGAGACGTTGGGCCGATGGAATTGGATTCTGGACCACTGTGTGTCGCGCCCTGTTAGAACCACAAGTCCTCCAAGACCATGTAAATCGAGTCAAGCCAGAAAAGTCAATTATCATGGTTCCAACTCCGTTCGCCGTTGACATTCACTGCCTGGTCATCGTTTCGGAAGATGAGCCTAATCAGATGTCTGATCAAAATTTATATTTAACTCTGAGTTTCTCCCGATTCTAGTTTATGGCCCTCGTCAAAATGTTGATTCCATTTTAACTATTCCCACAGCACCATCCGATTTAGTTCTTTTGTCAATTGGATGTCATTCGTATTCATACGCAAATTTCGCTCGATGATCAGCCGAGGGAGTTTGCGTTTTTGGACACACTTTCAGCATATGAATTCTTCAATAAGCAGACGAAACTTTTTTATATCCTCACCCTACGGGTAGGGGGGTATATATCATCTACATATAGAAATACTCACATTACACCCCAGGTGTCTTTGAAGCAAATTCAATTCATGACTTTCTAAGTCGTTTGAGCCATGTCCGTCTGTCTGTCCTGCTGGTACGCACGATAACTTTCGAAAGAGTTAAACAATCACTCTGAAATTTGGCATGGCTTAATATTTTCCCAAAACTTACTTATGGGATTGCATATGGGCTATATGGCCACACCCCTTCGGGTACCTCCCATACAAATCTGATATTTCGCCCACTTTAGAAATCGTGTAATAATATCAATACGCCCAATTCGATCTTGGTCAACTTCTGTATTTAGTAAAGGTATAACTGTACAAAGTTTCGGACAAAAACTTGGAAGTCTGGCAACTCCCCTTCTGGTACCTCCCATACAATTGTACCATTCCACCCACTTTAAAAATCGTGTAATTATACAAATTCGCTCAACGAAACTTGTCGAAAGTCCATATTTAGTAAAGCTTTAACTACATACAATTTTCGAGAAAAAAACTCTGCTTTATATTCCGCACTCTTTGTAAAAACGTGTAGTACAATATTTTTCTACAGCATTCGGTATTTTGAGTTTGCTATTATGACATTTCATGAGATGTTACATCCAATGGTGGTAGCCACGCTCACTTTTGAATTTCCGATACTTTGGAATAGAGACTTGTATGTTTTTACTGAGGGTGAGGGGTTGGAATGAACAGAATGTTTGGTAGTGGTAAAAAAAAATTGTCATAAATTACGTGCCAATTGGGCATTTTCTTAGCTTTTTTCTGTTTGATTTACGTGATGAAAACTTTTTTCATTGTCTGTTTATTATTTGCAGCTAAATGTTGTTTACAACATTTTAAATACATATATCAACCACTTACAGTTAGTAGTAAAAGAAAAAAATTCTAGCATCTATTTATTTCTACCTTTGCCCTTTCCATCTCTGACCCTCACGCATACTACGCTTACGGTTTTCATCTTTTCTTTCGGTATTATATGCATTGCATTTTTTAATGAATTGCAGACGCATTCGAGATTTAACAATTTGCTCTGGAGTTCGTAACTCCTTATCTGTTTCACTGCCTGCTCTTTTCTTGCCTTCAACTTTGGCATTGTGTCGAGCATGCCGGCTAACTGGATAACGTTTTTTATGTGACAAAGTTTTGAAGGTGTCATCATCACTACCCGCCTCCCTAGACAATTGTTCTTCAATTTTAGATTTGTCCTTCCATGCTGTGTAACGTCCGGTCTTAAGCGATGCTGATATCCAAGCATGCTGGGATCTTGTACGGCAACCATTTTCATCTTTATACGATCCCATTTCATCAAGCCGGGCTTATGGTGCACTTCATTCGTCTCACGGTCGATTACTGAGAATTCAGTCGTTCGAATTTGTTAACGGCCAACCCATCTTCGGTGTGCTTGTCGGCCGACTGATATAGGATATAGTTCTTCGAGTCCTAAACATTGATTTTTGTCTTCTTCCTTTTCGGTTTGTCAATATACAGATCATTCATATTTTTACGAGTTTTAGGAGCAAATACTTTCTTAAACGCTGAATTAATGTCATCTTCATTGGCGTCTGTAGATTGTTTAGAATAAAGGGATTGATTTTTCGAGCCCAAACTTAGCCAAATCTTAAAAAAGAACACATATATGGATTATGAGAAAATGTTAGTTCATTTAAACACCCATTTCTCCATATCTATCGGAGGAGTTTCTCAAGTTCACAAGACCCATTGGTCAGAGTCCAAAATATAGCTAATTGTTGAAAACACTTGCATATTAGAAATTTTTGATTAAATTTGTATACCCAGATTTCCACATGACCCGCTGCATCAGAACCAGAATATATATAACTAGTAAGTTGTAATGCGCCTATGGCGCCCGTTGAAATATGGAAAAAACATTTTGCGGAAAAAAAAAATTTTGTTGAAAAAAAAAATTTTGTTGAAAAAAAAAAATGTTGTTGAAAAAAAAAATTTGTAAAAAAAAATTTTGTAAAAAAAAAAATTGTTGAAAAAAAAATTTTGTAAAAAAAAAATTTGTAAAAAAAAATTTGGGTGAAACACAATTTCTGTACAAAAAAAAAAATATTATTTTTTTTATTATTATTATTTATAGAAAATTATAGAAGGCCTATTTAAATTCCTACGTACTGCGTGACAGAGTCAGTGAATCAGTGTCGAGGGATATTTAAAGATTTTAAAAAAATTCTTTACGAAATTTCATGTAATTATTTAATTTGTTTGGCACGTTGTTTCCGAAGTATCGGGCAAAAAATTTAATCACATTTTTGAAAAAAAAAAAAAAAATTGTGTTAGTGGACAAAATCGTGACATATCACCAAAGGATATTCTCCCAGAGAATATCACCAACCGATATTCTCCCAAAGAATATCACCAACTTATATTCTCCCAGAGAATATCACCCACTGATATTCTCCCAGAGAATATCACCAACTGATATTCTCCCAGAGAATAACACCAACTGATATTCTCCCAGAGAATAACACCAACCGATATTCTCCCAGAGAATATCGCCATTTGGTATTCTCATGGAGAATATCACCATTTAGTATTCTCATCGGGAATATCACCATTTGATATTCCAATTGGAAATATCATCAACTGACACTCCTTTAGAGAATATCACCAACTGACACTCCTTTAGAGAATATCACCAATTGCAGTCTCTTAAGAAAATATTATCTGTTGATATTTTAACATTATCAAATATTGACCAGAAAATTATATTTTAGAACACATCACATATCCTGCTTAAAGAAAAACCCTTATCTCTGAAATTACTGACTGGACTAGATAGCGCAGAATATTCTTGAAAAGATGCAGATTCATATTCGGACAAAATATTTACCATCCAGAGCCGACTTTAAGCTTCTGATTTCTATAAGTGATTAAATGTTAAGTAAGTGATAAATTCCCATATGTTTCTTCATGGGATGTCAAACAATTGCCAATGACCATCTCTAAATGTGATGACGTTCTCCTATTTTTTTTTGATGGGTGGCAATAACTTCTCCCATTCATTTAAACAATCTACGGCCTTGACATTAGAAAGTAACATGCCTACATACATATGCCATTAGTTAGTGTAACTATAGCCGAAACGGTCAACTGTTGGATGAACAAATTATGGCTATTGAAAAGTGTAAATTCCATTCCACTTCCCAAATACGAGCAGAGCTCCGATACGCTAAACAAAATCATCAGTTAACTGGAAAATGCTAATAGAATAAACACACACAAGAACAGTTGACAAAATGTGTAAGTTAATTAGATGTGTCTTCTTCGAGTTTTATTTGGAAACTAATCACTTAAAACTAAGTTTCTTAATATTAAACCTTAAAGATAAGCCGCCACCGGATAAACCGCTGGATCCCACGAATCATGCACTGGTCATCCGACACCCGAAAGTAAACAACTTTGTATTTCATCTCACAGATGCTGTGCACTGCGATCATATTTGCAAAGTAAACAATTACTTTGTTTTGCTTCTCATTGTTGCAGTCCACTGCCAGCATATTTGCATCGTAAGCAAACATGGCACAGTGGTCCGAAGCTTACATCGCATTGCAGTTAGTGGTTGGTGTTAACTGCCCCTCTACTTAAGTTAAGACCGTCCTCGGTCTTTTTTAGTACGCTTTCCACGGCCGATTTTATCTTTAAATCTTGTTGTTTTCTCATACACCGTTTTATGAATAGTATGATAATGTAGAAAATCAAACACGACAAAAAGGTGATGCACCCAGTTATTATGGACCGTAGTTTTGTTTTCTCCTCCAGGTTACCAATATAATTCAGGTTATCCACGCTCATTTCGTGCAGTAACGGCAATGTCAGAATTTTCTGGTGTTCTGTCAAGTTGACTATTGGAGACGTTGGAGTGCCTGGGCTCACTTTAACAATCTTCTTTCTGTTGAAATATAACGTGTCATTGACGGAAATATTTCCCTCGAAGGTTGCCAAATATGTCCCAACGATCTTCTTCTCTGGCTTTGTCAGCTCCTTTATGATTACAGTGACGTCGTTTATAATAATGAATCCATCATCAACAACCGTTATCGGATCCAGATCATTGAATTTTGTTTTACAATGTGCCATGGCTCCAGATACGAGTTGTTGAGCACAGGTTGTATTTGTCGTTATTTCGCAAAACGTAGTTGTCGTAGAGGAATTACACATATTTGTAGCATATGTCATGTCATTGCATTCGGCTACGATGTTGTCGCCGTTGAAGTTTATTATTTTTCCAGAGTGCGGGACAGGGTAAACGGTGATTTTCCTGCATGATGCTTTGCATAGCGGGTACTTAATTATAAAATGTAACAATTCTGTGTTTAATAAAACCTTAACACTGGAAATGCTTAAGATATCGCTTACACTAACGTTGGTAGAGTGCAAATCATTCATTATGAGTTTTATGTCATCTTTGTCCAAAATCATAGGACTGACAATGCTAATCTTTGCAAGCGTTACAGCCATTACTAAATTTTGCAAATCGATTATAATCATTCGATTCCTTGACATTAAAAGTTCAAATAAATTATTGTTATCAATTCGACCCGGTTTTGTGCTTTCTAAAATTGTATTCACAATTTCTGTTAATTTTGCTATCTGAATTTGTATTTTTGTGTTTATTTGAATTTGCCGGTTATTGGCATTTATCAGTTGATCTTGTTTTATACGGGATTGTTCAAAATCGTCAAAGTCTGGTGTGCCTGCAATTACTTTCAACGCAGTTCCCAGAAAGTTTAGGCTTCTAGCATTTCTATGGTGGACATTTATAGCTGACAGAAGAGTTTCAATATGGTCTGCATCTGAAGTTAGCATTCTCTTTATTTCCGTCTGTTGGAACCTGGCGACTAGCATTCGTATTTCTTCAATGACTTCATAATAGGCAGTTAGATTTGTACTATGCCTTAAGTATCCGTATTCACGGTAAATTATGATTTCACCGTTCAGTACAGGAATATATTGAGAGTGGGAGTAATCGATTAGTTTCGATCCCACTGAGCTAATCAAAACGAGAATTACCAGGCGCAACCTACAACAAATAAGAGTCATAATTACTATCTTAAGTTGTCTTTGTGAACCACCCTCCCTTTTATAAGAACGGTAGTTCCCAGATCGGCCTCGATAGTGGCCTCTTCATAAAGCGGTGTCAGCTTATTGCCTAACCTCCGGTTTTTTTTTACAAACACCTTCTCTCCTACATTAAAAGTCCTGTTTTGTCGTGCTTTGTTGAAGCGTTCCAATTGGAGAGTCTGTGCCTTTAAAATTCTGTCCTTGATTTCTGCCCTGAGTTCCGACGGTGCAGAATGGATCACATCAACAGGCTTTTTACCGGTTGTAGAATGAATAGTCCTATTGTATTCAACAGTGGCTTGTAGTATCAAATCAGTGGTGTCACTGATGTTTCTCTCTAATTTTAGGCATCTAGCGATTTCGCCTAAAGTACTATGCAGGCGCTCAACCTGGCCGTTGGATGTGCTATGTAATGGTGGTGCATTCGATATTTCTACATTAAATTGGTCACGTAAAATCGATTTTATAGTTTCCGAGTTTAGAGATTTTTCATTGTCACAAAAAATTGTCTTTGTTTCGTGAAAAATATTCATTAATTGTAAAATTGGTATTTTTACGTCATTAATAGTCCGTGATGGTATAGGTTGCACCACTGCAAATTTTGAAAATTTGTCTAAGCAGGTTAGAAAGTATTTCCGATCGGTCGAGTAGATATCTATGTGAAGAATCTCTCCAGCGTACGATGGAATTACTGTTTCGGCTATTACGTGTTGCTTCGGATGCCTTTGATATTTTGATCGCGTACAAATTTTACAATTTGTGACTACCTCATTTGCCAATTTCGCCATTTTTGGGAAATAATAGTCTTGCAGGATATGTTTAACATTTTCCTGCGCGGCTCTGTGTGCTCGATTGTGTTCCGTAACCACAATTTCTGTTTGGTCATTACTATTAAATATGTCGCTTACTAGTTTTCTAGCGTGACAGAATTTTGTCGCTGGGAATAATTCCACCAGTCTATGCTGAATGTGTGCCAATATTGGCAAATCACACATAATTGCGTTTACTACCCCTACATTTACGACGTCTTGTATCTGTTCTATAATGTTATCTTTGTTTGAAAAATTGATTAAATGCCGAACCTTCTTGCCGAAAAGTATCAGCCTACGGGTTGATGGGTATTCTGCCTCTTCTATAACTATTTGGTTTCTATAACAGTTTAGTGGCTTGTCTGTACCCTCTATAGTGTATGTTAGCGACTGTTCACTATGAACTGTGGCTATGTCTGAAAACTGATCGTTTTCCAACACATGAATTTGTTGCCTTGAAAGAGCATCAGCAACATGGTTCTCTTTCCCTGGCTTATAGAATAGACGCGCATTGTGCTCGTCAATAAAGGCTTTCCATCTTTTTATCTTTGCATTTGGGTTTTTGTCGGAAACCGCAAATGTTAGTGGCTGATGGTCAGTAAAGATGTTAAGTGTTTTCACACCATAAAGATAATTCCGGAGACTTTTTAGTGCCCATACTATTGCTAAGAGTTCCCTTTCGTTCGTCGCAAAGTGTGACTCTTTGTCTTTCAAAGTTCTTGAAATCATGGTTATTGGTTTGCCACCTTGTGAAAGGACAGCACCAAGCCCATGTGCTGAAGCATCCGTCGTAAGATCGAATGGCTTCTTAAAATCCGGGTACATTAGCATTACTTCCTCAGATGCCAAAACATCCTTTAATTTATTGAAGGCATTGAGTTGTCCCTCATCCAGTTCTAAAGAAATTTTTTTAGACTGAGTAGCCCTAACTTTTCCGTTGTCTCCTTTAAGGATATTCGTCAAAGGTTTTGCTATTTTTGCATAGTCTTTTATGAAACATCGATAGTAACTTGCTAAGCCTAGGAATGACCTCACTCCAAATAGTGTGGTTGGTATCGGATAGTTTTTAATTGTGTTTACCTTCTCAGGAGAAGTTTTTATACCTCCCCTGGACACAACAAAACCAAGGTACTCCAATTCTGTTTTGAAGAAATTTGACTTTTCTACCGATACTCTCATATTTGCCTCATACAGACTTTTAAGAACCCAGTCAATGTGTTTGACATGGTCTTCTTTGCTTTCCGAGAATATTATTACGTCGTCAACGTAGACGTAACATGTCTTTCCAATTTCTTCTCGCAGGACGTCGTCGATAGCTCTTTGGAAAATGCTTGATGCATTTTTCAATCCAAATGGGAGTCTGCAGAATTCATACTTCCCGTTGTTGACGGAAAAGGCTGTCTTTTCTCTATCTCTTTCAGCAAGTTCTATTTGGTGGAACCCTGACTTCAAATCAAGGGTCGTGAAATAATTTGCTTTGCGCAAATTTGACAGTATCATCATTACGTTGGGCATGGGATACTTATCGTCTATTGTTTTAGAGTTGAGTTTCCGAAAGTCTATTACTAGACGTTTCTTCCTATTTCCCAACTCGTCAGTACCTTTTTTATCAACTACCCAAACGGGACTGTTGAAGGGCGACCTTGATGGTCTAATAATACCGTTTGCCAAGAGCTCTTTGACCTCGGAATTAACGAAATCTGCTACACCCATCGGGTAAGGGTATAGCTTTGAATAAATGGGTTCATTGTCCTCCGTGCGAACGGTAGCGACAATATTAGTATTGTATGGTAATGACTCTTTAGGATCAGCGAATGCATTCCTACGGGTCCTTAACATTTTGTGAAATTTATCCTTTATGGGAAAAGGAATATCCAAGGCATCAAGTTGCACAAAATTAACGTTTTTACATTCCAGAAATTTTATTCCTTCCTTTCCATGATCAAAGTGGATTTCTCCGTTCTTTAAATCAATCTTGGCGTTGACTCGATTTAGTAAATCTAAGCCAACAATTCCGTCAAACGTTGATAGATTTTGAAGGATAAAAAAACTGGAATTTACACCGAAAAGATTGATGAAACATTTTTTATTTATGGTATTTTTACCGTGAATTGAATGGATGTTGAATGGGTTGTTCACCGGAATTATACCATTCAATTCTTTTAGAGGTTTTACATAATTCTTGGATGCCCCTGTGTCAATCAAAAAACGTATGGTCCTCCCCGCTATGATTCGTTCTATGAACGGTAGCAGGGAGCTTTCATTAAAAAATGTAAATATTGGTCGGACTCAGAATTTTCATTGTCGACGTCTCGAATCTCAGATTCTGCAACGACTTGATATTCATCTTGACCTCGATCCGATTGTGGACCCTGACCTATATGGTTTACTCTCTGAAACTTGGGTCCTGTGTCCCTGCCAGAATTAGCATGACGTTTGAATTTTGGCGACAGATGATTCCTATCACTTTTTTGATTATAGGCATCACCCCTTTGCTGGTAGTAAGTACGTTGTCTATATCGAGACGAAGATGGATCGATGTCCATAGGTTCAGATGGATCCCGTCTGATACCGGATGAATTATTTTTCTCTTTACTGAAATAGGGATTCTTGTGGCGAAAACCATTTTCTTGTTTATCAAGAACATTTGGTTGATCCTTCCTATTTCTTATGTCCGGTTTTTGTTTTATTTCACCCCTGTTCGCAAACGCTGTAGCGAAGATATATCGTTCATGGTTGGCTTCAACTTCTTGCGCTAAAGCCAAAGCAGTTGGTAAATCATTGGGACGTGCCGCGAATAGAATGTCACATAGGGGTTTTCTAAGACCCGATATAAAAATGCGAAGAGTGTCCTTCCTATATTTTTCATTGATTGATGAAGCGATTGTGCTGTCGTAAGACATTAGTGTCTTATTGGTCAGCAAGCTGAGTTTCCTTTCAACCTGATCGTAAAACTGTAGAACTGTCCCGGTACCCTGTCTCAATGTACTGAGCTCTTGCTCAATGAGATGGATGGGATGCTTGTCGGCGTATGTCATATCTAATCTGGTAATAATTGCCGAAAAATTTAGTACTGTATTGAATGATGCAAGGACGGAGTCCGCTGAGCCCCTTATCTTGTTTCTAATAATGGCGATTGCCTGGTAGTGCTTGGAACTACCATTATATTTTTCAAATACCCTGTATGCAGTATGTGCTGCTTGTCTCCAAGAGACATAGGTATCTAATTTTCCGTCGAACTCTGGTAACGATTTTACTACATCCAGTGATTCATTACAAACGACTGTGTCTAAAATTTGTGCCTCTTCGTAGGCTTTAATTTCAATGTTATGACTTGAAAGAGACGTTAGTCTTGCCGTTATGTCGGATAGCTTCTGGTCAAACTCTACTCTTTGAGCTTCTATAGATGTTCGTATGACACCTTCTAACATGCCTACTATATGTTCTGGATTCATGTTTGGATTCACCGTTTCACTACCGATGTTTAATTTATTGAATAGTTTTTCTAATAACTCTATACTCATAAATTACACGACTTTGGGTTTGCACTCTACTTACATGTTTTTTAAGATTATATTATAATTAGGTAAGTTCTACTAGTAGCTGCTTTTTTCTTTATTTGTTGCTGCTGTACTGTTGCTGCTTTATCTGTTGCTGCTGTATCTGTTGCTGCTGAATCTGTTCCTGCTGTATCTGTTCCTGCTGTATCTGTTTCTGCTGTATCTGTTGCTGCTGTATCTGTTGCTGCTTTATTTCTTGCTGGGGTTGTTCGTGGTTCGCACCACTTGTTGGGAGCCAGTTAATTAGATGTGTCTTCTTCGAGTTTTATTTGGAAACTAATCACTTAAAACTAAGTTTCTTAATATTAAACCTTAAAGATAAGCCGCCACCGGATAAACCGCTGGATCCCACGAATCATGCACTGGTCATCCGACACCCGAAAGTAAACAACTTTGTATTTCATCTCACAGATGCTGTGCACTGCGATCATATTTGCAAAGTAAACAATTACTTTGTTTTGCTTCTCATTGTTGCAGTCCACTGCCAGCATATTTGCATCGTAAGCAAACATGGCACAGTGGTCCGAAGCTTACATCGCATTGCAGTTAGTGGTTGGTGTTAACTTGTATAAGTTCAATGGTTTATTTTTAAATGTTTACAAAAAGTGGACTAATTTTTTTTGAGATACAGCCTGCCCTGAATTGTTTTCTCCCAACACTCGGGGGTTACCCCATATGAATGCAATGGGAGGACAAGAGAGTTGGATTAGCTACTATCGATAATCATATATTTTATAAGCTACACCAGCACAATATTGGGCTGAGTTTTAGTTTGTACAAAACTCCTGTCAGAGAGAGAGCAATACATCCTTAAATAGTTTATATTTGATCAAGAATAAATGCAGATATCGGAGTATTACGATTTATTGGTTTTACCCTTGAGTTTTGGAAACTATTAATCGGATAGTGTTCATTAGGGTGGAGTGAAAACATGCTTTTTTTTTAATTTGAAAAAGTTAACCTCGGAAAGAGATGTAGTCTGGGGTCCTAATGAGGGGAAAAATAAAGAAAAACATTTTAAAAAATTTTTAGGGGTCGCGCCATTCCCTGAAATTTGGAAATTATCGCTATTTTGGCGTTGATTTTAGGAAAATCCTAAAAATTAACGACTTAACTTATTCGAAATTTAAAAGTTTGAGCTTATTCAATGCCCAAACAAAAGTATTTGAGGCAAATATGAGGATAATCGACTAATATTTATTGCTTTGGTGGCGATTTCATTGTTCAGTCAATTTTCTGAAGAAGGGACGATTTAACTTATTTTACTTTTTGAAATTTTTGAACAATGAGAAATTTTTTTTAAATTTTTTCATGCCCTTATTTCATTGTTTACGCTATTGCAAACATTTATTGACATACAACTTTTTAGGGTTTTTCTAAAATCAACGCCAAAATAGCGATAATTTTCAAATTTCGAGAGAGTGGCGCGACCCCTACAAATTTTTTAAATTTTTTTTCTTTATTTTTCCCCTCATTAGGACCCCAGACTACTTCTCTTTCCGAGGTTAACTTTTTTTTTTTTGAATTTCACTCCACCCTAGTGTTCATGCTTTACAGGTAATTGTCATATAATAATTGTCATTCGAAAATTACACAAAAAAACAACCATGTTTTTGGAAATCAGAAAATCGTACGACATGTCCCCGACATCGGCAGACGTTCATATTAACTAAATGTTAATAAACACATTTTCACCGTACAAAACCGAAAATATGTCCAGTTTTCGGGACATTTTTTCCCCTAACGCCTCAATTTAACAAACATAAAACGTATTAAATTACTTTTAGGAGACATATCGGTGTACCGCGCAGACGAAACAAAAGTAGTTGCTGTTATTATCAACCAAAAAATAACAATGCTAAAAATTGCTGATAGTGTTAAAATTCATACAAACTGTTAGAACTTTCCCACTGTTAATGGTTTTTCGGCAGATCGTCAAAACGTCGTTTCGTTCAGCTTCAAAAATCCCCCAACTCAAACAACCAAAGAACCTTCTCCGCGATGACCTCTATTAAATGGAGCACCATTTTAATGGCACACCAAATGGTCTTCATATAATCATTGAAAAACATCCAACAAAAATTCTTCCAATACAGGGTTCTCCAACGAGAGGTGTTATTTTGGTATTCAAAGAAAAATAGAATTTTTTGAGATAAATGATCGGATGTTTATTTCATAATGAAGATGCAGGTATGCCGTTAATAATGAAAAACAACATCAGTTAAATGACCACCACTACCACGCCTACAAGACCATATCCTTTTCATGAAATTTTCCATAACAAAATCACAAGATCTCGGTGGCCAATTGTGATCACCTCTTCGAGAAATAACACGGTTCGGAAACTTTTTAGTTTTGCGAACTGTGACTGCAAGATTTCCACCATTTCTGTACTGTATTTTAATAATTTCAATGCGTTGTTGTGTCAAAGAATAAAATCTTCAAAAGTAACAGCTACCGAAATACCAGGTGATGCAAAATAACCCCTCTTGTTGGAGAACCCAGTATAAGTTTAAATCACTCGCGCAGAAATTTCGTTTTGAAAATTTAGCTGAATGTATTCAGAAATTTACATTAACACATCGGAAAATAATCTTACATCATTTTCCGAATAGAAAACGTATTGACTGTCAATACTCTTTTTTTCGGGATTAATATTTATCGTAAGTTCTTTTTTCACACGGTGTTTGCTTTTCCAGGCTTGAGATGGTTGAAATTCGCTATTACTTCCAGAGGTTTTACTTTGTTTAAAAATAATAGATTTATTTCAATTTATCAATATCAATAAAAATATAAAAAAAATTTACGTCGTTATTTAGAACTAGTAAGTTGTAATACGCCTATGGCGCCCGTTAATTTGCTTGAGAAAGTATTTGTTACTTAATTTTAAAAATTTTGTAAAAAATATTTTGAGAAAACTATATTGTAAAAAAAAATTTCGAAAAAAAATAAAATTTGTGGAAAAAAAATTTTTGCTGAAAAAAAAAATATTTGTTGAAAAAAAATGTTTGTTGAAAAAAAAAAATTTTGTTGAAAAAAAAAATTTTTGTAGAAAAAAAAAAAATTTTTGTTGAAAAAAAAAATTTTGTGGAAAAAAAAAATTTTTCTTGGAAAAAAAAATTTTGTGGAAAAAAAAAATTTTTTTGGAAAAAAAAATTTCTTGAAAAAAAAAATTTGGAAAAAAAATTTCTTGAAAAAAAAAAAATTTGGAAAAAAAAAAATTTGAAAAAAAAATTTGGGGAAAACACCATTTCTGTACAAAAAAAAAATTATTTTTTTATTATTATTATTTATAGAATTATTATAGAATGCCTATTTAAATTCCTACGTACTGCGTGACAGAGTCAGTGAATCAGGGAATCAGGGAATCAGTGTATCAGTGTATCAGTGTATCAGTGAATCAGTGAATCAGTGTCGAGGGTAAATATATATTAAGAAGATACTGTACAGTAGGGTGGAGTGAAATTCAAAAAAAAAAATTAACCTCGGAAAGAGATGTAGTCTGGGGTACTAATGAGGGGAAAAATAAAGAAAAAAAATTTAAAAAAATTTTTAGGGGTCGCGCCACTCCCTAGAAATTTGGAAATTATCGCTATTTTGGCGTTGATTTTAGAAAAATCCTAAAAATTAACGACTTAACTTAAATGTTTGCAATAGCGTAAACAATGAAATAAGGTCATGAAAAAATTTAAAAAAAATTTTCTCATTGTTTAAAAATTTCAAAAAGTAAAATAAGTCAAATCGTCCCTTCTTCAGAAAATTGACTGAACAATGAAATCGCCACCAAAGCTACAAATATTAGTCGATTATCCTCATACTTGCCTCAAATACTTTTGTTTGGGCACTGAACAAGCTCAAACTTTTAAATTTCGAATAAGTTAAGTCGTTAATTTTTAGGATTTTTCTAAAATCAACGCCAAAATAGCGATAATTTCCAAATTTCGAGGGAGTGGCGCGACCCCTAAATTTTTTTTAAAATTTGTTTCTTTATTTTTCCCCTCATTAGGACCCCAGACTACATCTCTTTCCGAGGTTAACTTTTTCAAATTAAAAAAAAGCATGTTTTCACTCCACCCTACTGTATAGTGCATATACGTGAAGATAATTTCGGAGCAAAAAATTATTGCGATTTTTCATCTTATATACACGATTTGTCATACAGGAAAAAAATATTTCCCAAAAGGTGGCGTAAACAACTGAATGTGGCTATAACTCGAAATATTGTATCGATCAGTGTGAATATTTTTAAACTAATCGATGTAGAATTGCAAGAACTTCGCCTGACAAAAATATTGGATTGGAATATTGGATTTTTTTTTTATATACATTAATGAACTTTAAAAAACACGAAACAACTGCAACAAAGCTCAGATTTTGTTCAAATTTATTAAGACCTAAATTTAAACAAAATCCAATCGATTTCGCTAAACTGCAGTTGAGCTAAAGTCGATTCCTCAAAGACAATTTAGATGGAGATACAGTTTGGAACATATGTGCCCTTGCCCAGCTAACAGCCAACCAAGGAAATACAATCGCCTAGTGCCATCTTTAGAGCGACATTGTATTGGCAGCCATCTAAAAATAATAATCATACAGAGGTTTCTTTAGTTAGCCCTGACATCCATTATTTGTATACTTATAGCTAGTTTGTTCTATGTTGGTCTTAATTATTATCAAATTTTCTTCTGTTCTAAATTAGTGTTTTTGTCTTAAAACAATTGTTTCTGCGTGATAACTCACAAAACTGATAGACAACAGAAGTTATCATTCGTTGGCGGGGGAAACTCGCCTTAAAGAGTGATCTTCTGACAAGTAGCCGCCGACTTTAAACCTATAATTATTTCGTCCACTGTACTTATAGAGACATAAATTACAACAAAGAGAAATATCTAATTAAAATGTAAATGCTGGCACTTTTTTTTCCATTGCAGTGTTGGGAGTTTCGGATTTTTCTTTTTCTCTCGTAGGCAACAACAAATACAACACATTTCACACAGAAAAAAAAAATAAATGTCAAAGAAATCAAACTCAAAATTTCCAAAGTAAATCACGGCCCAACGACAACAAGAACAACAACAACACGGCGACAATAACAATTGAACAAAATAAATTTTCATATAAATATTGCGGAAGTGTTAATTAAAATCTTCAAAGCGATATTTGCCTCTATAGCATTGTACTAAATAGTTATTCATATGCATACACCAACCGTCCAACCGTCTAACGTCCACCGTCCACAGTTGGTACTCGTAAATAGCCGTAAATCAGTTTAGATCGAGAGTGTGTGTGCGTACATAAGGGCGGCAGTACGGTGCACTGTGGGATTTTGGTGTCAATAAATCAATTTTTCAACTACTGAATTTCAAAAATTTAAAGATGCAGTTTTGTAGAGAACTGTTTAAATACGAAATGTGCATTTGTGGTTTTTTCGAAAAATTGTATTCTATTTGTGAAAAATTGAGGGAAAGTCCCTGCAAGGGTGCTAAGCAAGAAATGACTTATATTTTCATGCAATGCAGTGGTCCATATATCTAAAATTTTCTTGATAATACCATTTGACTTTAATATATTTTAAAAATATAGTATTTCTCTATAAATTAAAAAAAAAAATCATGGGGATATCATAAACCGTTAGGAAAATATGTCCAAATCTGTAAGCCGCTAAAAAAAATTTTTTTTGGATTTTCAATGGACACAAAAAAATGTAGCTCCACTCTCCTCCAAGCCGTTCTTTTAATAAAATGAAAGGTGGGAATGTCTTCTTTCGATTAAACCAAAAAATATTTTTAGGAAACTTCCGGAAGTGGAAGAAAACTAGAAATTTCTGGTAAAAGTCATGAAAATTTTCATTAAATTTTTGCAAAAAAAGTATTGCATAATTTTAGGCCAGCTATTTATTGAATATTGAATATAACAACAACAATTAACAATTCGGGCGAAACAGTGCATAGAGATAAATAAAAACAAAACCATATGATTTTTAGAATTAGCACATGATTATTTTATCATTTTGTAGTGAACAAAAGGAAGAACAACAAAATTTGCAATTTTAGTTTTCAAAGTTTTTAAAATTTTTATATATAATTATCAAAATGATTTTGTGGGCGTGGCCGATTTTAATGAAACTTGGCACGCATCTTTTCTTAATTCTAAAAACTGTATGTACCAAATTTGAACACTTTTGACCGGATAGGAAAAATTTTATGCGAAAAATCCATTTGGATTGTATGGGCGGTGGGCGGTGGGCGTGGCCGATTTTGATGAAATTCAATTTTTTTTCTTAATTTAGTCAATATAATGCTCGGTGCCAACTTTCAATGATCTCGGACTACTCCTTCTATTTTTTGCACAAAAATGTATGAAGCGATCCCACAGTGCGGTGTATGGAATATGTCATGATATTCAGAGGGTGATTTTATGAATTCAAATGTATTCAAGAAAAAATTTCATTTTAGATCCATTGTAAGGTCCAATAAATTCCGAAATTTTGTTAAATCGTTTCAAAATCGATAAATTTGAATTATTTTTCCGGGCACAAGAAGTGAAATTGCGCAATCTGTAGCTCATCTTGCGACTAATTTGTATTTTACGAGTGTTAATCCACATTCGATTTAGTGTTAATCCACTGTGCAGTGTTCAAGTAATTGTCTTTTTATATTTCTTGTCTACCATCCGATCGATCTTTCTCCTTTCATATGATCCACTGCTCGCACAAGATTTGGTGTGACTTCGTTTATTTTTATACTAGTAAGTTGTAATGCGCCTATGGCGCCCGTTGAAATATGGAAAAAAAAATTTGTTGAAAAAAAAAAATTTTGTTGAAAAAAAAAAAATTTTGTTCAAAAAAAAATTTTAGATGAAAAAAAAATATTTTGTTGAAAGACAAAATTTTGCAAAAAAAAATTTTTTGTTGAAAAATTTGGAAAAAAAAATTTTGTAAAAAAAAAAAAATTTGGGGAAAACACAATTTCTGTACAAAAAAAAATATTATTTTTTTTATTATTATTATTTATAGAAAATTATAGAATGCCTATTTAAATTCCTACGTACTGCGTGACAGAGTCAGTGAATCAGTGTCGAGGGTAAATATATATTAAGATCATACTCGGGCATTATAAATTTGTGCATTCGCCGCTTTATTTTCTTCAGCTTAATTGCCTTTCTCGCCTGTTTGCGTCATGTTCCTCCTATTTCATATGAAAAAATCACGATCACTCATGATTTTTTCCAGACATGAAGTCAACTATGGACATTCGCGTATACCCGATATAAAATTATCCTACGGATCTGGCAACTAAAGGGTGTTTTTTATTGGGGTATAGAACTTTAAGTTGGCATCACTTTTTTAACTGGCGGCCATTTTGTCAGCTGTCAAGTGATTAATATTTAGTTTGGTTTGCCATTTCATCATGAACAGGTTGACAAAAGAACAACGCTTGCAAATCGTGCAAATTTATTTCGAAAGTAATGGTTCAGTTCGCGAAGTTCACCGCAAGCTCCGTCCATTTTATGCCATTACATCCACAAAAACTGACTGTTTGGTGTGCTCTATGGGCTGGTGGAGTCATTGGGCCATACTTCTTCCGAAATAATGCTGGAGAGTCAGTTACCGTTAATGGAGACCGGTATAGAGCCATGATAACCGACTATTTTGTTCCCGAATTGGATGGCATGAATGTGGATGAGTTGTGGTTCCAACAAGTGGTTGAAAATTGGACCTGTAGAATTGGCTTTATTCGAGCCAGCCGCGGCGGCCACATGCCCGAAATCATATTTAAACATTAATGGCATAAAATTGTCCTTCCAATAAAGCCAAATTGATTGACATTAAAACGATTTTCTTGTGTTTTATTTCAATTCGAAGTTCTATACCTCAATAAAAAAAACACCCTATACAATATTGAACATATTGATTTTCCTTCATGCACCTTAAAAATGTTCGTACATTTATGAAAATTTAATTAGTTTTTTTGTTTGAAAGTAAGAAAATAAGAGAATACATCAATGTCAATTAAACAAAAAAAAAATGTGAATTATTTTAAAATAAAAATATTTTATTTATTCATTTCATTTGAATTTAAACGCTTTCGTATAATTACCAAAAATGAGGTAATTAACTGCTACTCAAAAAGCTTAAGATTCTCATTTGTAAGCAGTGTTTACTGTATTTGTAGAATCCCATTGGAAATGTCAACAAATGCTTCAATATTTATAACGTTCCCCTTAGAATAAATTTTGAATATGATGTTAACGATATCGGACAAAAATATGAACCCTAGATATGAACATAGAAAATGAACGACCATTATGGAAAATATTTTCAGTCTGTTACAATCAAAATAGATTCTAAACGAAAAGATTCATCTGCATTTAATTTTTATATTAAGTAAAAACAAAGAAATATTGTATCTCCGGATTTATCAAACTAAATGTTAACATATTCAGTTTCTAAATCACAGAAATTTCATATCAAAACTATAAAATATACAAAACCAAAAAAAAACAAAACAAGTGTCACCCTAATGTACCGGGACGTCGGTATGTGTGTGTGTCTGGCTGCCTGTGCAAGTGCTGGTGTGTGCATTAGTGATTTGTGAAACGATATCCCAGTATCCAAAATGGATGCGCGACTCGAGTAAATAAATTTTCTTTATTTGCTCTATTGTATAATTTACAGAAAATTAAATTAAATTTACACCAAAAAAAAAATAAAAAACAACAACAAAAAAGATAAAGAAATAAAAGGCAAATAACAAGAAGAAGAAAGTATAAGAAGAAGCAAAAAGTGCATACAGTGTAATCATCGCCCCATAGTGAATGCAAATGCCGACCGTCACCGCCGCACCGCCTGTCTAAATGATGAAAATATGAAAATATTTTTTTGTTCGGCCATTAAAGAAATTAAACTAAACTAAAGCAACCAAACAACCAGCCACCCCATCACCACGAATTGAAAATTGTCTGGAGCCGTTTGGTGAGCGTTTCATGGATTCGTGAAGATTGTTTTGGATTTCAATTAAAGCGCTGCAATCGTTCGTTGTCGTCAACTATAAGCTGCGTCTCTTTTCAACCGGTAAGTGAGCTCTCGTTCGTAGAAAACTGAAGAGGAAATTGAATTTGAAGAGGGCGCGCACAACGGCGATTTAAATGTGTGTATATATACATGCATGTGTGTGAGGAATATTTCATTCGATAATAAGTATTGAAATGATACTAGTAAACGAAATTAACTTTAGTTAACTATTGAGATCGGGCAAATGTTACCCCAATACATGTATACATGTATATATTAAAACTAGTAAGTTGTAATGCGCCTATGGCGCCCGTGAAATATGGAAAAAAAAAATTTTTGAAAAAAAAAATTTTTTGAAAAAAAAAAAATTTTGATGAAAAAAAAAATTATGGAAAAAAAAAGAAATTTTGTTGGAAAAACAAATTTTGTTGGAAAAACAAACAAAACAAAAATTTGGAAAACAAAAAATTTTTGTAAAAAAAAAAAATTTTGGAAAAAAAATTTTTTTGGTAAAAAAAAATTGGGGAAAACACACTTTCTGTACAAAAAAAAATATTATTTTTTTTATTATTATTATTTATAGAAAATTATAGAATGCCTATTTAAATTCCTACGTACTGCGTGACAGAGTCAGTGAATCAGTGAATCAGTGTCGAGGGTAAATATATATTAAAATAAGTAATTTTGTAAGCTAAATTTTGTAAAAAAAAAAACCTTAAAACTAAAACTATAAGAGAATTCCCCCCAAAATCTAAGAATACAACAAGTAGTCAACTTTGGATAAATTTCTAAAACATAACCGATTGTCCGAGTTTAGATATTTTTTACACAACTCAGAAATGTTTACTAGATCTAAAATTATAAACTTTTTTCTGATGAACTTGGTTGCTGAACCACTGTGCACCGGTGTTTATTCGTTTTATTTTTGCCAGAATTCAGTACGCAATTTATTATCTGGTCAAATGTTACATTAATATGAATAGGCGCGAGCTAGGGCTTTATTTTAGACCGATGCTTTCATGTTCAAATATTTTCGAATAAAATATTCGCTTGGCGCGAATACAATTTGATTCGCCCTATTGTATGTACTATGTTCTATGTACTATGGTTCATTCAGTACAATTTTGGGCTATTATTCATCAACTGAGACTTGTTTAATTTTTTTAATTGAACAAATAGTTTGGGAGAACTTGGGAACAGAAAATGAGGGTTTCTCAAAATTAGACAATCTAAAGTCACTTGAAACTATCTTGTCAATTGTTCTGCAACGGAATAAGCTAGACTTTACGACTGTAATTAAACCTTTGACACCTGTAAGCTACAGTAATGTTCACAGGATTTATGGTGTATACGATGGGGCACTCTGAAAATGCATTTTTTTTGTCTATTATTCTGTAATGGCTAATTTATATAAAATTTAGGTGGTTACAATTACATAATTTCAAAGGCAAAATACATCAAAGAGCAAAAGATTTGGTAAATCGAAAATATTTTTTTTTACTAAAAAAAACTAAGGGGTTAGCCCATCCACATAATTGTTTTTTTTTTAAAAAAAAAAATATTTTGTTGAAATTCTGTTCAGGCATTGCGAATCCGTATCTGAACATGATGGTGTTCTCATTTTTTCGATTGAATAAATTGTTTGGGAGAAATTAAGTTCAGAAAATGAGGTTTTCTCAAAATTAGAGATTCGAAAGTCAGTTAAAACAATTTATGGTCAATTTTTCAGCAACGGCTTAAGGTATCGAAACGAGTGTGGTATCAAATTAAATATTTTTTTATATTTATTATAAAATTATCTTAAATCTTTGTCTTCTAGTGCCTTTTAATCCGACTGACAGAGACTTTAAAACAACAACAAAATTTCCGTACTTTTTTTTTTTTAAAGAAATCATAACAATTCGATTATGGCGGAAAGCGGAATTTGTACCTCTTTTTATGTGATTTATAAAAAAAATCCTGTCATTTAGATTAAAAGGCACTGAATGCAAACAATCAATATAAATTATTCAACAAAATCGGATAAGTGGTTTTCGTGGTATGACAAACTAGGTCTCAGAAAATTTAATTAAAGAAAAAAATTAAAAAAAAATAGTACAGGGTTCTTCAACAAGAGGTGTTGTTTTGAATCACCCGGTTTTGCGGTAGCTGTCACTTTTGAAGCTTGTATTCTTTGACATTTGACAATTAGAAACTACGCCATTACTAAAAATGGAACGATACGCGCTTCAACAACGCATTGAAATTATTAACATTCACTACAAAAATGGTGAAAATCTGGTGGTCACAGTTTGCCAAACTAAGAAGTTTCCGGACCGTGTTATCTCTCGAAGAGATGATCACAATTGGACACCGAAAGATAAGGTCTGCGCCAACAGCCCAGCGTCGATTTAATACTTCAATGGTAGAATTCGTGAGGCTATCGAGGACATAGGGCAGCCACTTTGCGATTTGGTTATGGAAAATTTCATGAAAGCGTGGTCGTGGTTTTGCGGATGTTAACGGCATCCCTTCCTCTTTATTAAGAAATTAACATCCGATTATTTATCTCAAAAAATGACATTTTCTTTGAATACCAAAATAACACCTCTTGTTGTAGAACCCTGTACAATGATCTATATTTTAAGATGGTTCATTCAGTACAAAAACTATCGAAATTTTTTTAAAACATTTTTTTCAAAAATTTATATTTATTTATTATATTTACTGTCTGTTTCCATAAAACGAATTTCTTTATTCGTTACATATTGTCAAAATTGAAGGAGCAATAAAATGAATTCTTAAAGTAATGAGAGCTTATTCTTTTGAAATTGTCTTCTAACATATATCTGAAAACCAGAATTGAATAATGTCTGAAACTCATTTTATAAGGCTTTCAATATTGACGATTCGTACCGAACGAACAAATTTGTTTTATGGAAACAGGCACTTAGTGTTTCCGGGAAACGTATAATTCGAGTTTGTTGAAATAAATTTTAAATTTTTTTTTCATATAAAGGGTGTTTTTTATTGGGGTATAGAACTTTAAGTTGGCATCACTTTTTTAACTGGCGGCCATTTTGTCAGCTGTCAAGTGATTAATATTTAGTTTGGTTTGCCATTTCATCATGAACAGGTTTACAAAAGAACAACGCTTGCAAATCGTGCAAATTTATTTCGAAAGTAATGATTCAGTTCGCGAAGTTCACCGCAAGCTCCGTCCATTTTATGCCATTACATCCACAAAAACTGACTGTTTGGTGTGCTCTATGGGCTGGTGGAGTCATTGGGCCATACTTCTTCCGAAATAATGCTGGAGAGTCAGTTACCGTTAATGGAGACCGGTATAGAGCCATGATAACCGACTATTTTGTTCCCGAATTGGATGGCATGAATGTGGATGAGTTGTGGTTCCAACTAGTGGTTGAAAATTGGACCTGTAGAATTGGCTTTATTCGAGCCAGCCGCGGCGGCCACATGCCCGAAATCATATTTAAACATTAATGGCATAAAATTATCCTTCCAATAAAGCCAAATTGATGGACATTAAAACCATTTTCTTGTGTTTTATTTCAATTCGAAGTTCTATACCTCAATAAAAAACACCCTTTATTTTTTTGTTGTTGCGTTGCGTTGTGTAATTGTAATTTTTACTCATTCACGCAAACTAATAATAATATAATTAATACATCACACGTCCACCCTATTTCTCTCTATCTCTCCATTTATTCCTCACCAACTGTGGAAGAAGTTTTGAGGAAGACTCAAACTTCCCTTATTGGACTATTAAAAATATCTGAATAAAAATTCAAAAATTTCTACCGAATAATATAATTTAGTACGCCGGTTTCCGTACTGATGTTTGGTGGTGTTCCCTAGTCACACTGACAATTTCACGTTGGGATCTTTATGACTTTGTGAGATATATGTCAACATAATTTAGAATGTACGGAGTGCTGTTGTCAGTGGAATTCTGTTTATTGCTCCATAATATATAATAATGCCAGTTTGATATATAGCGACAATCATGAGGGCAATATTAGCTATCGTCAAAAGATAAAAATTAACGCTTCTTTTTGTAGAAAGGTCCCCGGGGAGTGCACACTTTACACCAACGGAAGACTCTCTAATCGGAGGGTTAGGAAAAAAATAGGCAAACACATGTTCCTAAAATGGGGAGCTTAGTTTTAAAAAAAAAATATACATTTAGCCTAATTTCACTTTTGTGTTTATTTTCCAGAGTTTCCAATGTGAAAGATAACAACGACACACGATCTAAAAATCAAAAAGATAACAATTATTGCATAGCTGTAAACGTTTTTAGAAGCAGTTTCATTTTTCAAATTGCTATAAAGTAAACAAGAAACCATAATTGCTCAACTATTATTGCTTTATGGCCCGACTAAGCTTCAGCTATGAATGTTGTTCAGTGTTTTGATTCGGCAACACAAGTATCCGAAATATTTATGCAAAATCGTGGAGTAAAGAACACCGTCCGTGCTTAAACAAATAGTCACGACTAGTGCCGGCGTGAGTTAATATTGGAATATGTACCTCTGATATGGTTTAATTTTTAGTTTTTTTTTTTAATTAATCGTAAACATGATTTCCGCACTGTTGGCCTGATTCGCTGGTGCTACTGCACGTCGTCTTCGCGATGTTACTACCGTTCATATCTAAACTAATCTTTGGTTAAATATTAACCAATTTGTTTGTTTAGTATGTTTGTGTATTTTCTACGCACTTCCCCACACGCACCGTTTGGTTTCACCTGCCCCACCAAAGTGTCACATATACGCGGCAGCCGCCACCGCCGCTGCTGCTATTCCATTACCGCCGCCGTAATCTTAAAGTCCGTCCCTAGTCATTATGTCGTGTATACCATTCATTTTATTATTAATTTAGCTCTTGTTGTTTTTAGATAATAATTATTGTTGTTTACAGTTTGTTGTATTTTCCCCGTCTATTTCGCAAGGCTCAGATGGTGTTGCGGTGAGAATTGTTGGCCCGCATGCTTATGAAGTTGTGATGGTAAATCCTACGCGGATTACTTTCTTTTGAAGTTCAAATAGGAAGAGCTTAACAGGTTTACACCTTCTTTAAGTATTGGCGTTGACAGGAAACTCAAATAGGAAACATTTGAAGGGCTTATTGTAAAAGGTCCACCTTGTAAAGGTCCACCTTGTAGTTGCGAACAAAATTGTAGACATCGGCTTAATAAGACCCGAGAACTCATATTTAACCAGTTTTTAGAAACTGGGATCTTATGATCTGCAAAAGAAGAGGTCGTGTGAAAACATCTACAATACAACAATCCCGAAGGAAATTATCGGCTCGTTATTTCGTTGAAATTGATGACGTCCATGTTCATGAACTTATTTATTTATTTTAATTTTTCCCCTTCCTCTGTAGTGGAATAGTCTGCGTGAAATATTGTGGTTCTGTTTCACAAATTTCTAAAAAAAATTATTTAAAATTGACAAAATTAAATTTCTTTTAATATATTACGGCTTTATATGGGAAGTATAAACAAATATTATTGTCATTATTAATTAAACACGACGACGATTCATTTATGTGGCTGCCAAACAAACTTTGTGACGCAAGAGTATTATATTCGATTCGTTTTGTTTGCATTAAAAACTCATATTTAATCAGATTAAAATTCAGATTGAACAATTACTTATATTCGTTGGCTTCGCAGGTGAATTCTGCCAGCACGTGATTGAATAACAACAAATGGAACCGGTTTTTTTTTTTTTTTTTTTTTCACCGACGATGCGCTTCATTTGAAAAGAGCAGAGATGCCAGCACAATCGATGTAGATTAAAATTTCCTCATTTAAATTGTGTCCCTTAGTATGAGACAATTTCTTGACCTACTTACAAGTCTGTGCGAGATATAAAGTGAGCCGTAAGAGTTCTGTATGAACAAAAAACAAAAGTGATCAAGAAAAAAAAATACAAATAAGAAATGGTCGTTAGTAGTTCTCTTCTTGGAGAAAAAAAAAAAAAAACAAATGATAAACGACTATTGTTGTTTTAAAAAGTGTTGTCAATTAAATTGATTTGGTTTACGACAAATTTGTTATTTATTCACAATCGCTTTAAATTCATAACTAGAATATTAAATCAACATTTTGGACAATTTTGGTAGTTATTGCTATTTTAACCAAAACTATTCTGAGGTGAGAGAGGTTAATATTTTTGGAACAAAATATCCCTTATTCAATAGTTTACTTGCTTTTTCGAAAGGTCTACAATTTTCTATTATAGAAACGAGAATGTTAATAATAAAAATATTTAAAAAATCAAACATTATAATAAATTAGCGGAAGATCTCCGTTGAACAAAGTCGAAAAACCAAATTACATTTTTGCAAAATTTATAACAAAAAATTTTGAAAAATGTTTAAACGGAAAAAAGTTGACATTATTTTTATACAAATTAAATTTTTTTTATATTTTTATTTTTTTTATGGGATAAAAAATTTAATTTTTTTATACTAATAAAATTAATTTTTTTTATACGAAAAAAATTAAATTTTTTATATACGAAAAAACTTCATTTTTTTATACGAAATAATTACATTTTTTTTATACGAAAAAATTTAAATTTTTTTATACGAAAAATTTTTAATTTTTTTATACGAAAAAATTTAAATTTATTTTTATACAAATTAATTTTTTTTTTATATTTTTATTTTTTCTATAGGATAAAAAATTAAATTTTTTTATACTAATAAAATTAATTTTTTTTATACGAAAAAAAATTAAATTTTTTTTATACGAAAAAAATTAAATTTTTTATATACGAAAAAACTTCATTTTTTTATACGAAGTAATTACATTTTTTTTTATACGAAAAATTTAAAATTTTTTTATACAAAAAATTTAATTTTTTTTATACGAAAAAAACTTTTTTTTAAAAAAAAAATAACCAAAAAAAATTTTCTCTCTAAAATCGAATACAAAAAGTAGTGAATTTTGAAAATATTTCTAAAACGTATCCAGTTGAATTTTTTAATCGAAAAAAAATTGACATTATTTTTATACGAAAAAAATTGAATTTTTTTTATACGAATAAAATTAATTTTTTTTTATACGAAAAAAATTTAATTTTTCTTATACGAAAAAATACATTTTTTTTATACGAAACAATGCACATTTTTTTAAGGCGAAAAAAATTAAATTTTTTATTATACGAGAAAAATTATTTAAAAAAAACTGTAAAAAAAAAAAAATTCTCTCTAGAATCGAAAATACAAAAAGTAGTGAATTTTGAAAATATTTCTAAAATGTATCCAGTTAAATTTTTTAATCGAAAAAAAGTTGACATTATTTTAATACGAAAAAAATAAATTTTTTTTATACGAAAAAAATTAAATTTTTTTTATACGAATAAAATTAATTTTTTTTATACGAAAAAATTTACATTTGTTTTTATACGAAAAAAACTAAATTTTGTTTTTATTCGAAAAAATGTATTTAAAAAAACTGTAAACAAAAAAAATTTCTCTCTAAAATCGAAAATACAAAAGGTAGTGAATTTTGAAAATATTTCTAAAATGTATCCAGTTGAATTTTTTAATCGAAAAAAAATTTACATTATTTTTATACGAAAAAAATTAAATTTTTTTTATACGAATAAAATTAAATTTTTTTTATACGAATAAAATTAAATTTTTTTTATACGAATAAAATTAAATTTTTTAAGCGCACCGGTAGGCGAGTTGGTGGCGTGCTTGCCTATCAGCGTGGGGTTTGTGGGTTCGATTCCCAGCAGAGGCTTTGGTCTGTCGCTACAAAAATCAAGCCAAATGGTCTTTGTCACCCGATTTACCCTTGGACCCATAATTAGAATATAAATTTACTTTGTATTGTAATTAATAAATAAAAAAAATTTAATTTTTTTTATACGAAAAAAATTTAATTTTTTTTATACGAAAAAAATTTAATTTTTTTTATACGAAAAAAATTTAATTTTTTTTATACGGAAAAAATTAAATTTTTTTTATACGAAAAAATTTACATTTATTTTATACGATAAAAATTAAATATTTTTTATACGAAAAAAATCACATTTTTTTTATACGAAAAAATTTAATTTTTTATTATACGAGAAAAATTATTTAAAAAAACTGTAAACAAAAAAAAATTCTCTCTAGAATCGAAAATACAAAAAGTAGTGAATTTTGAAAATATTTCTAAAATGTATCCAGTTAAATTTTTTAATCGAAAAAAAGTTGACATTATTTTTATACGAAAAAAATAAATTTTTTTTATACGAAAAAAATTAAATTTTTTTTATACGAATAAAATTAATTTTTTTTATACGAAAAAATTTACATTTGTTTTTATACGAAAAAAACTAAATTTTGTTTTTATTCGAAAAAATGTATTTAAAAAAACTGTAAACAAAAAAAATTTCTCTCTAAAATCGAAAATACAAAAGGTAGTGAATTTTGAAAATATTTCTAAAATGTATCCAGTTGAATTTTTTAATCGAAAAAAAATTTACATTATTTTTATACGAAAAAAATTAAATTTTTTTTATACGAATAAAATTAAATTTTTTTTATACGAATAAAATTAAATTTTTTTTATACGAATAAAATTAAATTTTTTAAGCGCACCGGTAGGCGAGTTGGTGGCGTGCTTGCCTATCAGCGTGGGGTTTGTGGGTTCGATTCCCAGCAGAGGCTTTGGTCTGTCGCTACAAAAATCAAGCCAAATGGTCTTTGTCACCCGATTTACCCTTGGACCCATAATTAGAATATAAATTTACTTTGTATTGTAATTAATAAATAAAAAAAATTTAATTTTTTTTATACGAAAAAAATTTAATTTTTTTTATACGAAAAAAATTTAATTTTTTTTATACGAAAAAAATTTAATTTTTTTTATACGGAAAAAATTAAATTTTTTTTATACGAAAAAATTTACATTTATTTTATACGATAAAAATTAAATATTTTTTATACGAAAAAAATCACATTTTTTTTATACGAAAAAATTTAATTTTTTATTATACGAGAAAAATTATTTAAAAAAACTGTAAACAAAAAAAAATTCTCTCTAGAATCGAAAATACAAAAAGTAGTGAATTTTGAAAATATTTCTAAAATGTATCCAGTTAAATTTTTTAATCGAAAAAAAGTTGACATTATTTTTATACGAAAAAAATAAATTTTTTTTATACGAAAAAAATTAAATTTTTTTTATACGAATAAAATTAATTTTTTTTATACGAAAAAATTTACATTTGTTTTTATACGAAAAAAACTAAATTTTGTTTTTATTCGAAAAAATGTATTTAAAAAAACTGTAAACAAAAAAAATTTCTCTCTAAAATCGAAAATACAAAAGGTAGTGAATTTTGAAAATATTTCTAAAATGTATCCAGTTGAATTTTTTAATCGAAAAAAAATTTACATTATTTTTATACGAAAAAAATTAAATTTTTTTTATACGAATAAAATTAAATTTTTTTTATACGAATAAAATTAAATTTTTTTTATACGAATAAAATTAAATTTTTTAAGCGCACCGGTAGGCGAGTTGGTGGCGTGCTTGCCTATCAGCGTGGGGGTTGTGGGTTCGATTCCCAGCAGAGGCTTTGGTCTGTCGCTACAAAAATCAAGCCAAATGGTCTTTGTCACCCGATTTACCCTTGGACCCAAAATTAGAATATAAATTTACTTTGTATTGTAATTAATAAATAAAAAAAATTTAATTTTTTTTATACGAAAAAAATTTAATTTTTTTTATACGAAAAAAATTTAATTTTTTTTATACGAAAAAAATTTAATTTTTTTTATACGGAAAAAATTAAATTTTTTTTATACGAAAAAATTTACATTTATTTTATACGATAAAAATTAAATATTTTTTATACGAAAAAAATCAAATTTTTTTTATACGAAAAAATTTAATTTTTTATTATACGAGAAAAATTATTTAAAAAAACTGTAAACAAAAAAATTCTCTCTAAAATCGAAAATACAAAAAGTGGTGAATTTTGAAAATATTGCTAAAATGTATCCAGTTAATGTTAATACTTTAAAATACTTTTTTACAGAACTCAAAAATGTTTGGTTGGTTGGTTTACGTGACCGATCCATTGGCAAGCGTCTAGTGACACCGTCTTGAATTACACAGTCTACCAGTTTTGACCAAAGACATGAATTTTTATTTATGGCCCCCAAAGATTTGGTGTCTCGGTGTAATTTTTGCCAAAAAAAAATGATCATACCTTGCAAACTGTTTGGAGTTTACTCTCTGCGGCAAAGTTGTAGCTCTTGTCATAAAGACCAAAAATTGTGAACATGTAAAATCAAGAAAAAAAACGTTATCTTCAAGATCAAAACCGCAAAAATTCTCCATTCTCCATAGTTTGTTTATTTCGAGTGGACTGTATTCTTTTCTATAGATAGAGTCTAGCCAAAATATCCATGTTCAATTCTTAACAACTATTTTGTCTACGACAAGGTGATTGCTAATAAAATTCCAAAACGGTTTCACATGGTCCGAGCTATTTAAAAAAAAATACATCAATTCAATTTAATTAACCACCTGTGCGCGTGGGTGCTAGGCTTTCCAAATTATATTACTCATACGCTCCAGAAATTGGCAATTGCTATTCTAGGAAGCAAATGCGAATTGATACACTTTTAAGAAACATTCCTGGGAAGTTCATACGTTCTAGAGAGTTGTTTATTGAGATATTTGGTAAATTTTTGTAGTTGATTGTTTACTTGCATTTTTGAACGGTTTGCTATCTATCGAATCTTTTAATTTTTTCTGCGATTTTGACCTGGATTACGTTTTTTGTTTACATTTTTCGTTGTTTATGAGAACGGCGATTCAATCTGGCCGATGCTATTGAATTCCGAACAGCAAAGGAAATTCGGGGTAGCCGCCAGTCGCTAGCTACTCCAATTGTGTTTAATCTCCAAAATAAGGTTTTTAAAAGTTCATAATTCGAAATCAGTTGTTAATGGTCTTCCCGACCATCTGCATTGAGTGCCTCGGAATGCAAACTTTCTTTCAAATCCATTTCGGTCGATTGGAATTTACAATTGAATCTGTACTGATTCACATTAGACAAGCGTTACATTGAATCTGCGTCCTCTGCATATACAGGGATCTATAACCGACACATTTCGCTTAACATCCCATTGTAAGCGGAAACTTCTCGCAAATCAGTGAGAAAACTTCTAAGCTGCGACTGGTACCATCTCTACAAATAAATTAGCATTGATCACCTTCGTAAATAATAAAGAATCTTAATATATATTTACCCTCGACACTGATTCACTGATACACTGATTCACTGACTCTGTCACGCAGTACGTAGGAATTTAAATAGTCATTCTATAATTCTATAAATAATAATAATTAAAAAAATAATATTTTTTTTTTTACAGAAATTGTGTTTTCCCCAAATTTTTTTTTTCCAAAATTTTTTTTTTAACAAATTTTTTTTTTTTACAAAATTTTTTTTTCAACAAAAATTTTTTTTTTCCACAAAAATTTTTTTTTTCAACAAAATTTTTTTTTTTCAACAAAAAATTTTTTTTTTAACAAACGTTTTTTTTTTTCAACAAACATTTTTTTTTCAACAATAATTTTTTTTCCACAAATATTTTTTTCCAATTTTATTTTTTTTCGAAATTTTTTTTTACAAAATAGTTTTCTCAAAATATTTTTTACAAAATTTTTAAAATTAAGTAACAAATACTTTCTCAAGCAAATTAACGGGCGCCATAGGCGCATTACAACTTATTAGTTTCTATATATTAAAGCATAGACCGATATATTGCTAGGCCATTTTAATCAATTTCATTCCAGAGCGAAGGGGCCCTCAAAATGCTGCTGAGGGGCCTAAATCAAAACATTGGTCAATGTGGTTATCGGCTATTCGAATATATTCTATATTATGTGTTGCATCTAGGGACCCAGAACCACTTGGACCCGAGTTCAGCATTTTTAATAGGAATCGTTCTCACTTTGATTATAGGAAGAAAAAACCGACGAATAAAAGGAGCTCAAAGTCCTCACATTTATTACAGCATGTCATAGACAGACGAAGGAATGGAGTTGCGATTTCAAGTTATAGTTGACTTTAACTGCTGTATATAAACTATCAGGACTACTTTTCCCACAATTTTGCTTCATCTGCAATGTTTGCGATTTTTCACATCGCCCAGTGGGCAACACTGTCCACTGTTTATATGCGCATTTGTTTGCTTACGATCGAACTGAGTAAATTTCATTTTTATTTGCTGTTCTGTGACATTTGTCATTCACCGCCACGGAGACGTGACGAACGCCTGTCCAACCAATCCGCCCCCCGACCGTCCGGTCATCTGTCACACAGGTGGCTACCAAAGAGCTCACATGATCGCTGCAACAACGCAGACATATTAATTGATGTTAATCGCATTAAAATGTATTCCAGACTCGAAACATATTCCCCACCTCACATAGTTGATGACAGCGGACGGGGCGTGTGGATAGCTGGCTAGTTGAACTGAATTGGGGTCTTGACATTTCATCCCGAAATCAACCACTCAACTGCAATCTATTTGTCCAAGTGGTTAATTACAAATTAACACATTGTTATTGTTGTTATCTTTGAGTCTTACCACAATGAGCGATTTGTTATCAGCATCGGCATGGCATGCTGGCCAACAACTATTTGCTTAGCAATTTATCTATTGGCCCGGCCAGTACTCACGGGCATTAGGGACTGTAGTTGTGTTTGCAGCCAAGAGCTTTGATTGTCAACATTTACACTTAAGAATCACTTGTTTCATTCGTCTTAGGCGGTGCGGAAAGCATGAGGCGGGGCGTATATTTATTTAAACATATGAATGCAATAAATTAAATAAACTATACTATATAAGTTTCATTTGATCGATTGAGTCATAAATTATAAAAAAAAGGTGTTCGGGTCTCAGTAAATATTCATGTCTTCATGGACGTTCGCTGCAATCATATCGCACTTGTCGCATGTCCCCACAGATTAAATGGTGTTTGTTTGATTGATACGGACAGACTGTGTTCTATCAGAACGTTTAGTCGGTTGTATGCGAGTGTTCTTTGAGCAATTAATCCATTAACTGTACAATCTCTGAGGTACATGACATTGACCCTGGTCAAGATAAGTCTGATGGGGATTCTGTGATACACGTATGACTAATGCGAATGACAGTGAGCAGAGCACAATTGTCTACCCTACACCATAGCGGGGAGTGTTTGCATATTTGAACATTTCGTTTGACACACCTTCCAGAGATTTGTGTGTCATACGCATGTGTTTCGAAACATATCGGACGTCAAATGGCAACAGAGAACAAGAATATTTAAAATCTTGGTACATTTTTTGCTTGCGAATAAAAATAAATACAGTGGAATTCGGGTAAGCGAACAACTTTAAATTGAAAACATCGTTTAATTAAAAATAAATATTAGTAACGATTGATCTGGAAGATTTTCCATGCACTGTACTTCGCTGAAAGGAAAATCCGCTTTATTGACACCTAGTTTATGTGAAACACATTTAAAAACAAAGACACAAACTTATACGATACGATCGACGCTTCAGATAAATGATCTCAAAAAATGTTGTGTCAACAACATTTGTCAGCGAATCCGGGAATGTCATTTGAATGATATAATTTTCAAAACACAATAATTATTGTGTTACACACATTCTGTTCTATGAACCAAATTTACTTTTTCGAAAAGGGGATAAAAAATAAAAATACACGTGTATCGGCGATTTTCATGTACACGTCAGAATTTTTCGACCGATTTTTAACCCTTTTTCAGTGATCCAATCGAGCTGATTTTTGGCAGGCAGACTCGTGGAAATGTCTGTATCACGTCAAATTTTTTAAAATATTGATTTTTATCAATTCTCAGATTTTCCTTAATTTTTTTTTAAATGGTTATCGTTTTTTTAAGGTTTCAGTTCAAAAAACATTTTTTTTCGTAACGCTTAAGTAGTTTAAAAATTTTGAGTCTCTTCAAGTTATGCTAAGAAAAGTGAAAAAAAATATTTTTTTTTTCAAAAATAATAAAAATTGGGAAAATCTGAGAATTGATAAAAATTGTTTCCAAAAATCAGCTCGACTGGATCACTAAAAAAGGGTTAAAAATCGGTCGAAAAATTCTGACGTGTACATGAAAATTGCAAACATTTATTGACATAAAACTTTTTAGGATTTTTCTAAATTCAACGCCAAAATAGCGATAATTTCCAAATTTCGAGGGAGTGGCGCGACCCCTAACAATTTTTTAAAATCTTTTTCTTTATTTTTCCCCTCATTAGGACCCCAGACTACATCTCTTTCCGAGGTTAACTTTTTTTTTTTTTTGAATTTCACTCCACCCTACTATACAGCTTTCCGTACTCTTTCAAGCACAACCCTTATTAGTCTTTGTTTTTGAAATTGAGACACACTTAATGAAAATCACTTTGACAGTATATTTTTTTCGATTCTCAAATGTATTTCTGTCCTAACCATCGTGTTGTCATCTTTGTATCTCGAAAACTTATTCAGATTTATGATATCTATTAAACTAATCCCACAACTGCAGCCCAGGGAAAACTTTATGCTTTACAATGTTTGGTTATAGAGTTGACAGAAAAACCAAATTGTCTTTCGAATCTATGAAATGCTCTACACAAAGTCCACATGCGAGTATTCTCAAATGCAGAATAATCTCGTTTGTGGCGAAAGGGAAAATATCAACAACGATGACAAACATCGCAAATTCTATAGAAACAGCCGGCATTTGTATAATTTAACAATTGACGCCTATTACCGCTAAATTGTTCACTAAGTAGCAGTGACCTAAAGTCCAGACAAGAAACAAAAGCTACGGCGACGACGACGACAGCGTCAGAAATGTGATTAAGTGATGAACACGCAAGGCATTCTATTTGTTTTTGTTTGGTCTAGATTGACTTTGAGATACACTACACAGAGTGAAAATGTTATCGGAAATATAGACCGATATCAATTGATGTTCTTGATATTATTAGTTTATTATAATTTTAATTTTAATAAATATATAACTAAATAGAAAGATGAAAAAACCGAAATACTTGAATATGGAATTTAATCATTTGAATAGTGGAATCTAGTTGAAGCGAAATTTGAATACTTACTTATTTGCTCTAGCCTCTTGATGGCCTAACTGAAACTATAAGGCAAATTTTGAAAAGCTGTTTATTTATTTACTAGTAAGTTGTAATGCGCCCATGGCGCCCGTTGAAATATGGAAAAAAAAATTTGGTGAAAAAAAAAAATTTTGTGGAAAAAAAAAATTTCGTTGAAAAAAAAAATTTTGTTGAAAAAAAAAATATTTCTTGAAAAAAAAAATTTTGTTCAAAAAACAATTTTTGTTGAAAAAAAAATTGTTTCTTGAAAAATAAAAATTTTGCTGAACAAATTTTTCAACAAATTTTTTTTTTCCACAAAAATTTTTTTTTCAAGAAAAAATTTTTTTTTCAACAAAATTTTTTTTCAACAAAAATTTTTTTTTTGAAAAAAAATTTTTTTTTTAACAAAATTTTTTTTCCATATTTCAACGGGCGCCATAGGCGCATTACAACTTACTAGTTATTTATAGAATGCCTATTTAAATTCCTACGTACTGCGTGACAGAGTCAGTGAATCAGTGTCGAGGGTAAATATATATTAAGATTATTAGCCATACAAAAAAACAAAGGAATATAATAATTTTTTTTTTATTATTATTTTATAAAAAGTTAATTTCAAACAATTTTTACCAAAATACAAATAAAAGCAATTATACAGTTCGATATTGTTATTAATTAGTGCACCCTGAACACCTAAATTATGATAGAAAATATTGACAACTGTCAACACTTTTCTCTTATACCCCCAATTATTAGGTGTTCCAATTTTGGTACGGCGGGCTAGAATGCGTTAACATTCCATGAATAATCAATCTGCTGCGTACGATATAATTTTTAGTCTCTGATCGTAACCTAAATAATATTTGAGGACAATTCAAATATTAAATACCCCAAACATTTATATATTTACGGGAAACATAATAGAAAGGAATACAATTTTCGAAATTTTGTTGTTGAGCAATATTGGCTCGACTCCATAGCCCTGGTTCGTCCATGATATCCGCCTATTCGCCAGAGCAGGTCAAGTGTAGAGAAGGTATTTTATGGAATACTCGAGTACATCCTCCCTCTCGTCATTCCCACAGCTTCTGCAGTAGTCGCCTGTAGAAATCCTCAGTCGTATTGCCTGCCTTCCAATCATAATGGAGACAATCAATAAGATGTAGATATAGGCAAATTATTTACTTTTTTTTGACACTCTTTTTGAATGTTTCGAATAAGCGTCATTTTGTTGTTTCGATTTGCGTCGATAACAGAAGAAATGGGACTTACTATTATAATCTAATTGATGCGAACGTCATGCGTTGAGCAATAGTTGAAGACAGTTTAGTTTTTCATGGAATCTAGGAAATAAAAATCAATTCAAATGAATTGTTTCGGTTTGCGCTGCAGATCTTCTGTTCAAATTAGCCCCGCAAACCGGGGTATTAGTGTATTTCAACAAAAATGTTCAACATGTAATTTTTAGAGCCCATTTTCATTTGATATTTGTGGTTCTTTTTCCAGCGCGATTTACAATATTCGTGGTTACCATTTTTGTTACCGGGACTACTTTCTAAAACTGGATCCGAAAGACTTATGTTTTCTAGCATATACTACACACTACGCCACGGCTATAATCTTTTGAAATGTTCTTGGGCAGAAGGAATAGCCGATTTGGCCCGGCCTAATTTGGGTACGGATAATAAAAGCATTTTTTTTATTTAATATCCCTTTGATATGCAGGCACCTCCGTTGCACAGTGATCTCAAAAAAAAAACTAATTTTCGTGGTCGATTTTACTTTTCTAACTTTATGCTGAAAGCGATTATTCTAAGTTGATGTTTAGTTAAAAATTAAAATTCTGGGAAAACGTGTGCAATTTTTGAAAAGTTCAACAACATGAATAAACAAATTTACAATTTTAATGTTTTATGGTACCCTAGTACATCCTTTATTAATTCATCGTCTAAATTTGTTGTTGCATTTCTCTACAATTTATCACAACTCAAAAATTACTTTGATGAAATAAATTTCCAAAAAAAAAATTACACTAATGCAAAATATTTCAAAAGCGAAAATTAAATTTTACAATTAGGAATAACAACATGAGAATTTTGGGAAATTTGTGCAGTTTAATTGGGGCAATTTCTCCTATTGTAAGTTGGAGTAATTTTGTGTAATTAAAACGGCTTTAAAAAATTTTGTTTTTTATTGTGAGCTCATTCTTATTGCAGAACTGAAGAAATGGCAAATAACCCAAATTTTTGGCTTTTATAACGAAAAATACGCCAAAAAATATAAAAAACAAATTTAGAAAAAGGAAAGAAGGTCCCTCCAAATCGTAGAACTTGGAATATAAAAAATAATCCCACAATAAGAAAAACAAATGTTTTGTGCCAAAGCCAATACGAACAATAAAAATAAATGTTTTTTTTTTAAATAGTATTAAATAGTGAATTTAAGGTTGTTTTTCATTGGGCAAAATTTCCCAAAAAAAAAAAAACCCCCAGAATTTAAAAAAAAAATTGGGGTAATTTTTTTTAATGAATAAAACTCCAAATTTGAATACAAAAATGACTAAATTAGAAAATGGTCCCAAATATTCATGTTGCTGGCCTCAGAGTAAAATTTGGACCCAGATGTTACACTTTTTCACCCCTAAGTTGAGGATATAAAAGGAGTTGCCAATACCACCGTTCATCGGTCTATGAGTAATTCGTAATGCCCAATAAACTGACAGTCTTACCCGCAACCATTCACATAGACATACTCTAAGAAGGAATGTGTACTCGCGTATAAACCAAGGAAGGCAACCGAAACAGCTGCAAACAAAAAAACACACACACCGAAACAAAAACAAAACGACGTAATCACAAGTGTGAACGTACAAAAACAAAAGCAGCAAGAAACATATGATTGGGGACTAAGCAATAGAAAGCTCTCAGTCATTGCTTATTTAGCTAAGCCCACAGAGTGTGTGTGCGTGTGATTTAGTTAGTGGGTGTCTTCGTGAACAACGCGGTGTTGCTGTTTATGACGTTACCGTCATTCACCACACACTCACCCATACAATGAACGAAACGGTTAGAGACAGCTCTCTCACACACACATTTAGTTTTTATTTTTTATATCCGTTGACTCGCTGGCTCTCTCAAACTAATTGTGATATTTTTTAGCTCACTAACATTTAGTCGACTAGCGGAGGTCAAACGGTATGGAAATCGTATAGGAAAACACAAACATGAACGTCGCGAAGAAGGAAAACAAGTGAAATAAGTGGAAAAATAATAAAAAAAAAAAAAAAAAGTAGTAAATGAAGAGAAAGTAATACGAAAACAAGTAGTCCTTTACAAATCCCCTCAAATGCCAAAGGAAAACTTAAAAGGAATGTAAAGAAAAGAAGAAAAAAATCCTGAAAATCTGTGCGCAATTTACAATAATTTTCGTGTTGTTGTACGGCAATTCGTAAACAATTCTACTCAATTGAATTCAATACAATTACCGTGCACGGTAAACAAACGAAACGATTTTCGGTAGTTAATTGACCTCCTTAAGCGAAAAAAAAACCGTTTTACTTCCTCGCCGCGTTCGTTAAGAACATGAAATATTCGTACACAAATTTATACATCGCTAAACATACGCACACACACATATCCTTGAGTGAACCACTTAAGCCTACCTGAAGAAATACCTGTTAGTCTAAAGAGCTAAAGAGAGAGGAACGAAGTAAACAAAATTGATTTGCAAACCAAACTATGTGTTGAGCACCGTTTGTACGGTTATGGGTTAAACCTGTGTTGAATAAAACTTTACCAACTGAAAAGTGTAACTAACACGTACAAGGAGTCTTTGAAGGAAATGTGATTCACGACTTGTTAACCCTAAATTTGTAACGTAAAGTCAGTAAAATGCAAAATGTTTTATAAAAACAAAAATTAAAAAATTCGAATGGATATATTTTTAAGGTAAACTGTATGTCTAAACTAATTTTAGACATATGGGACGTTAATGACTAATGTGAAAAAAAATATATATAAAGTGTGTTTTTTATTGAGGTATAGAACTTCGAATTGAAATAAAACACAAGAAAATCGTTTTAATGTCCATCAATTTGGCTTTATTGGAAGGATAATTTTATGCCATTAATGTTTAAATATGATTTCGGGCATGTGGCCGCCGCGGCTGGCTCGAATAAAGCCAATTGTACAGGTCCAATTTTCAACCACTTGTTGGAACCACAACTCATCCACATTCATGCCATCCAATTCGGGAACAAAATAGTCGGTTATCATGGCTCTATACCGGTCTCCATTAACGGTAACTGACTCTCCAGCATTATTTCGGAAGAAGTATGGCCCAATGACTCCACCAGCCCATAGAGCACACCAAACAGTCAGTTTTTGTGGATGTAATGGCATAAAATGGACGGAGCTTGCGGTGAACTTCGCGAACTGAACCATTACTTTCGAAATAAATTTGCACGATTTGCAAGCGTTGTTCTTTTGTCAACCTGTTCATGATGAAATGGCAAACCAAACTAAATATTAATCACTTGACAGCTGACAAAATGGCCGCCAGTTAAAAAAGTGATGCCAACTTAAAGTTCTATACCCCAATAAAAAACACCCTTTATTATTCTTTGACATTTGACAAGTAGAAACTGCGCCATTACTAAAAATGGAACGATACACGCTTCAACAACGCATTGAAATTATTAAAATTCACCACAAAAATGGTGAAAATCTTGCAGTCACAGTTCGAAAAACTAAAACTAAAAGTACGTACTCAGTTCGTTTTAATGAATGAATGTTCAACTATACGAATTTTCAATAAAAAGAATTCCGCATAAGTGAAAAAAAATAATTTGACTGTGGGTTTAACCGACTCAAACTTACTCATTTGTTTTAGAGGAATTTTATTTGGCTGCAAGATTCTCGTTAAAGTCGTGGAGGAAACGTATAAACGATTGACCAACAAATCTAATTAAATACTTTTTTAATTGGGTTTATTTTTTTCGAATTTTCAATAAAAAGAATTCCGCATAAGTTAAAAAAAAATTGATTGTGGGTTTAACCGACTCAAACTTACTCATTTGTTTTACAGGAATTTTATTTGGCTGCACGATTCTCGTTAAAGTCGTGGAGGAAACGTATAAACGATTGACCAACAAATCTAATTAAATACTTTTTTAATTGGGTTTATTTTTTTTCGAATTTTCAATAAAAAGAATTCCGCATAAGTAAAAAAAATTTGACTGTGGGTTTAACCGACTCAAACTTACTCATTTGTTTTAGAGGTGAAAATCTTGCAGTCATCGTTCGCAAAACTAAAACTAAAAGTACATACTCAGTTTGTTTTAATGAATGAATGTTCAATTATACGAATTTTCAATAAAAAGAATTCCGCATAAGTTAAAAAAAATTTTACTGTGGGTTTAACCGACTCAAACTTACTCATTTGTTTTAGAGGAATTTTATTTGGCTGCAAGATTCTCGTTAAAGTCGTGGAGGAAACGTATAAACGATTGACCAACAAATCTAATCAAATACTTTTTTAATTGGGTTTATTTTTGTTTTCAGAAGAAAAACCCTTTCACGAATATTGTGTGAAAATTTTAGATCATAGATAACGACAGTTTAAGTAACCGCGACTCATGCATCACTTAGTTAGTATTAAAAAATGTAAAGTATTTTTTCCACAACCAACTGTACCGATCATTTTGAAGTTTTCAACACTATATATGCGGTAAAGCTGGAGAGGGTTTTTTTTTTTCAAATCCATTATAACGGGTTTCGCAAAAGTAATCCTCCTATCAGAAAATGCTATACATTTTGTGATTGGCCCCTACTGTCAGTGGCAAACTCTGGCGGCGGCCATTTACATGACATCATATTCTCGACTTGATGTAAAAAAAGTTAAAAGACCAAATAAAAATAATCCACAAGAAGAATCAAAGGTTTTCATTTTTTTTTTATTTACAGCCAAAAAACATCGGAAGTTTACTTTTGCGCCACCTGTTATTTTTTATTTCGCAATGACATATTAGCCCTTTTTTTTAAAGAACAATTGCTTTGTTTGTGCATATCTGGTAAAAAAAAAATAGGTTGCAAGGATTTTCCAGTATTTCTGTTTGGCCGGTTAGAGGGTAAATATTTTTTATGAAATTAAACACAATTATTGAAGACCGCCTTATGGCAGTGTTGCCGGTTAGAGGGTTAAGAGAGAAATATATCGGAGCGAAAATGATTAACTCTGTATGAATTCGGAGCGTATGAGTAACCAATATTAATAGGGGATTCGTTACGCATAAAAATCTGTGGTGCCACAACTTAAACAAATAAAGTTATAAATTTCTTCATGTTATTATATCTCGTCAATTTGTCCTAGGTGGCCAATGAGCCGTGGTCCCCAAATGATTTAAGCCCCATTGGATAAATTCTAAAAAAAACACACAATATAACATAAATTTGACGTTGATGAAGGCATTTACACTCCCCGACCTACTCTAATGTACATCTTAAATAGAAAGATAAACACTTGCATGGGAAAGAACAATGTGTACACACTGTAATGAAATCAATTGTATAATCTTAATAATGATTCAAGTTTACAAAACGGCACAAAAACTGCATAGTAAACAGACAGCAAAAACAATATCAACATTGACAACAACATCAACGAACAGAGGACGAAGATGAAGATGAAGAAGACGACAACGACTATCATGACTCCCACAATGACAGCAGCCACGACAAATGTCACCGACGACACCAATTTAACAAAATAATGATGATACGCACATAATCACATGAAAATCACATTTAGTACCCGCCTTAGTCAGCCGTCAACCCGACAGCCAGCGGAATCAACTACAATTACCCAGTGAACAGAGAATAGAGAAAGGGATGCGAATACTACTCCAAAATACGAGTACCACTCTTGGAATAGTATATCCAAATGTAGGTGTGTGTGTGTGTGTGTGTGTGTGTGTGTGCGTATGTATATTACACATACACGTATGACTCGTTTCAAAAACTTGCCTTGTCTCCGCCAAGTGTAATGAATTGAAATGACTTGATTGCTCGAAATTGAATGCCATCAGCAAGAAACGGCACCGACACATGCACATGTATAGAACTGTTGACACACACCTATACACATCCGACACACATGCATACAAACGTACACGAACAACGAATGAGCGTCCCAGTTAAAACTGGTGTTATAAACGAACATTTCTCCACAAAGGCTGCCACTGACTGCAGCACTTCGTGACAGTCTGCTGCCAGTGTATTATGACGGTTAGCGCTTGCTCACCACCCGTAATTAACAGACTGTTGTTATACAACGAATGGATCTTGCGCTTCGTTAAAAAAAACGAATAGAAATTCTAACATAATCCCTACATCAGCTCAGTAGGTGTTTCCTCGTATGTTGTGTTGTGACAGACTCTCCTTGATTCCAGCAGACCAACACAGAACCACAGTCGACTCTGACTAATCAATCAACGTTTCTCCAAGTAGTTCAATATTTTCAGTTATGAAATCGATAACGTTTTCAGATAAGCAGAGTTTTAATTAAGCGAAGTGATTTGTTTCAAATGACAACCAAAACGTATTGTTCGGGATGTTCGGTTTCAGTAATCGGACTGCGGGTCCCATGTTGTATGACACAGAAACTAGGAGCAACATCTTAGATGTTTGGTTACGGGGACTAACCAGAGACTTGCATTCGTTATCACGGCCAGTAAAGAGTCCCCAGAACTTGGGATATATAATGGAGGCTGTAGTTTCTAACCAAACTGCGAGGAGTATTTTGACTGCGGGTATTGTTAATAATTCACTGAGCGGATACAGTTTGCCCGCCGATACACTAACCCAATACCCATTGCACTGCACCCATGGTCGCCACAGTGATGGCAGTAGTGGCGTCATGACATTTTGTACAAATTTATGCGTTGCCATTTTTTTCCTGTTGCTGTAAATTTGCCGCTGATATATAACAAAGTTGACTCTTGTGTTAGTGGAAAAAGTCTTTGACACACACACACGCACGCATACACATACAGAAAATTGTCTAAACAGATGATGTTCAATTTGCAGCCATACATGTCAGCGGCG
This sequence comes from Hydrotaea cyrtoneurina, assembly GCA_958296145.1. Taxonomy (NCBI): domain Eukaryota; kingdom Metazoa; phylum Arthropoda; class Insecta; order Diptera; family Muscidae; genus Hydrotaea; species Hydrotaea cyrtoneurina. The sequence continues at coordinate 37,836,960 of OY282515.1, read as the reverse complement.
GAATTTATGAAGAGACATGAGTTCTCAGTCTTCTAAAAGACATTCTTTAAGTCGGCTTGAGAGAAGTACTCTCATCTCAACTTCAGCTTGTCTGCTAAAACCTTCTGCTAAGTATTTCTTTTGAGTTGCTGTCTTTAGCGTCTCTTTTTATAGTCCTGGTAAAATGTCCCAGCAAAAAAATCGTGAGATCTAATGATGAGAATTCTAAGGGGTCTTTAGTTACTTTGAAATGGCAACGTCTTCAAAATAAATTACTTTCACACAAGTATGCAAAGCTTTGACTAATAGATAGCTACTGCCAAGATTACGAATGATTTAAAAAAAAAAATGTTTGTAAGTAACAGAGAGGGGGAGAAAGGAGAAGTGGTGGAACTGGTATAGAAAAATACAAGGGAAAAGCTGCTTCTGAAATTTATAAATATGTTTTTGGGATTTATCTACAATTTCTTCAAACTCCCTAAACCCTTTTCTATTTCATTGAGATTTCCTTTTTTGATCTTCTGGATTTCCGCCGCAAAAACTTTCATTATTCAGTCATTTTTCAGTGTAGGGTCATTGCAGGGGTCTACTGCAAGGTCCTCGAGCAATATGAACATTAGGGTGGAGTGAAATTAAAAAAAAAAAGTTAACCTCGGAAAGAGATGTAGTCTAAGGGTCCTAATGAGGGGGAAAATAAAGAAAAAAAATTTAAAAAAATTTTAGGGGTCGCGCCGCTCCCTCGAAATTTGGAAATTGGCGCTATTTTGGCGTTGATTTTAGAAAAATCCTAAAAAGTTGTATGTCAATAAATGTTTGCAATAGCGTAAACAATGAAATAAGGGCATGAAAAAATTTAAAAAAAAATTTCTCATTGTTCAAAAATTTCAAAAAGTAAAATAAGTCAAATCGTCCCTTCTTCAGAAAATTGACTGAACAATGAAATGTCCGTTCATTGTGAAATGGCCGGTTGACCGGACGACGCACTATAGAGAAAATTCGTTCTTCAGCCGAACCGTTCGTATGTGGAATAATCTTCCAGCAAATGTGTTTCCTGCCATTTGTGACATTCAGAAATTCAAAACAAATGTCAACAAACACTACTCCCTCTTTCCTCCTTCCGATACCCTAATTTCCTTCCGCTAACACAATGCATTGCATTTATAGGGGGCATACCCTGAGTGTTGGCCTTCAAAAAAAAAAAAAAAAAAAAAACGCCAAAATAGCGATAATTTCCAAATTTCGAGGGAGCGGCGCGACCCCTAAAAATTTTTTAAAATTTTTTTCTTTATTTTTCCCCTTATTAGGACCCCAGACTACATCTCTTTCCGAGGTTAACTTTTTCAAATTAAAAAAAAACATGTTTTCACTCCACCCTAATGAACATATTAGGAAATTTGCTGAGCAGACAAGCTAACAAGACTCGGCCCTACTTACTTTTCCCTTAACATTACATGAACTAAGAGGCAGGGAACTTCTCTCTCGATTTAGTGACTTGTGCACAACAATATTTCTAAATCCTGTGACCGGGATCTACTACTTAAATCTGGCTCCGAAAGGCTAATCCTTTGTCTAGAGAAGGTTTTACATGGCACTTACTCGGAAGGTCGCCAGCATTTACGAGGTGGAAGGAAGTAGCCGCCGAAACACTTTTGATGGTCTTACCAGACTCGGGACTACCTTACAAATTCAGACACCTGTTATCACGATTAGATGAGAATCAAGTCGCTATCAAGATCCGATTTCTCATTGCTTGTGTCCGACATGAGATTGAAAATGGTTTAACCGAGGGCCAGAGATTCGGCTTTTCTAGGAGAGTCTGCTTATAAACACTACCACTCGAACCTAAGCTAAGGGTAGGATTTCACTGGAGGAAAGCATTCCCACATTCCACCTGAGTAAAATAAGTAGATACTTCATATGGCTTCCAAAGCTAACCAGAAAATATCATGGAACGTCTTCGATGCTTTTGTTTTCCCTAAGACAAGTGGACCAATTTGTTCGTGTGTTAAATGGAATCCTGCGAACATGAACAAAGTTTCATGGGGTGACATTGGCATCTTCTGAATATGGAGTAAAACTTTACTGATTAAGGGCAATGTGATGCCATTATCTGGTATTGCAACTGGTAATAAGAAGTACTTATCAAGCTGAATTAAATGAAAACTTGTAGACCTTCGAACTTACACCCTACAACATCCGGCCTTTGAGGTGACTGGAACTTGTTTTACACTATCAACACGTAGTTTTGTGCCGACTCATGTACGAGCTTATGTGACAGGTTTTTTTTTTTCAATAAAAAAAATTATTTTAAAAATTAAAATTTTGTACTTTTTAAAAAAGTGTTGACGTTCATAATATTTTTTTTTTATAAAAAAAAAATTATTTTAAAAATTAAAATTTTGTAATTTTTAAAAAAGTACGAGCATGTGTTGAAGTTCATAATTTTTTTTTTTATAAAAAAAAATTATAATTAAAATTTTTTACTTTTTAAAAAAGTACGAGCGTGTGTTGACCTTTATAATAATTGTATTCTACAAGACAAGTCTTTTGTTAATAAAACAATTATTTTAGAAATTAAGATTGTGTTTTTTTTTAAAGAACAGATTTGGTATTTAATTGTAAAAAAGGTGCCATTGAAATCTGGAAATCAGTTCAATATGAAATACAATTTTACTGACATTAAAGAGAGTCGAGAGAACAAAATCATTCCATTTGGATAGGTGGTACACGATTTCAGAAAATCCCGTAACTGGTTTAAACAAAAAATCATATGGTACTTTATGACAAAATATTCGTGCATCGGCCACATGAAACAATTTACGCGACATTACGCTTGTTTGACTCATTCCACCTTGAAGTCAACCACTGCTACCTAATACACCACCACTGTACCGGAGCATGTGTTAGTGTGTCGTTTTCCATTTTGCCACGGAAAAAAGATAACTTTTTCGAGTACTCGAAAGAAGAACACGTTGCAGTAGGTACATCAAAGAAAATAAAACACGAAGTTCTTTCTCCCATTGAACTCACACCAAGGACAAATATTCATGTGTACGTGTGTGAACTATGTCCAGTGGCGAATATAAAGCCCAGGCAACTTTGAAGAAGGCCTGCGGAATATGTTCGTTCTGTTTCCATGTGTGTTGCTTTCTTTAGGAGAGAAGAAGTTTGAGTGCTTGAATTAAACACTTGAATTAAAAAAACGGAGGTTTTTATTCATGAGCAAATTACTTCCTTAGTCAAGGCCTTGTCGATTCCGCCCTCCACAAACATGCACACACACACACATAGACGTTTTTAACTTTTAGCATTGTCTTCGCTATGAATTTTGTGTGGCCTCACAAAGACTTGCAATGCATTTTTGAGCGCCAAAAATGAAGAATTATTTATTTTTATTAAATTATTTTTCCTTGCACCCGTACTGATGTACACTCATACACACACACACACACCGAGCACACACATATCTGTTAAGTAAACATATTTCAAAGCCGATGCTTTTTGCAACGAATAATGCAGAGACATCTCTGAATGAATTGTTTAAAATTCTTGCAACGGGGAGGATGGAGCGAGCGTGTACGAAAATTGTCATTTGATTTTAAAAACATTCCAACTGAGTAGTTAAACTTGAGTATAAAGTTGAAAAGAGATTGCATACACTTGTCATAGTAATTGGGAGCATATCGGCGAAAGTCAAAGAATTAGGAAAACTATAGTATGTCCAACGGGTTCTTCTGCCTTAGTTGGCTCTGCTAAGGCAGCACCATGCATGAAATCGTTTTCCATAAATAATGGAAATATTTGCTATTTTGAATAAACCAATAATAGACAAATAGGTTTTGTGTTAATTTAAAAAAAAAATTGTAATTAGACCTACGATCCAACTTTAAAATTCTCTGCAATGTTTTACTGGGTATACACAATTGGTCTGAATGGCGACGAGGCAAAATTGCTCGACTCCGACTCCTAATAGTTCCACACCGGAGTCGACTTCAGTTGTTCTATAACAAATTTAGAAAATTGTATTTTCGTCCGCTGTTCTTAGACAATTGAAAATATTTCAAAATTTAAAAAAAAAATGTTTTTCTCTGTACATTTTATTTACAATCTGTCTTTCAACATTTAGCTAAGTTTGATCATATATAGATTATATTAATTAGATTCCGTAAGTTTAGTAAACATGTGATAATGCTTCATATGCATTAGTAATGTTTCAAATACAATATACTTATTAATTTTTTTAAGTCATGGAAATACAACCATATACGGAGAACACTACGTGATAAAAGACCAAAAGTCATGCACTTTATTTATGGGCCACCATATCTCATAACATGCAAATCGTTTGCAATTTTTTTTGTCATACAGAACACAAATTGTGAAGAAAATGTTTCCCCTGTTCTGGTCCATAGGTAGCAAACCATTCAAAATTCAAGACAACAATTAACTACAAAAATGTACCAAAGATCTCAATAAACAACTTTCTAGATCACATGATGAAGCGCCCCGGTAGGCGAGTTGGTAGCGTGCTTGCCTATCAGCGTGGGGGTTGTGGGTTCGATTCCCACCAGAGGCTTTGGTCTGTCGCTGCAAAAAATCAAGCCAAATAGTCTTTGTCACTCGGTTTATCCTTGGACCCAAAATTAGAATATAAATTTACTTTGTATTGTAATTAAATAAAATAAAATAAAAATAAAATAGATCACATGAACTTCCTAGGAATTATTCTAAATAGTTTATCAATTTAACATTTCCGTTCTATAATAGTTTTAGCCAATTTCTGGAGCTTATGAGTAATATTAATTTAAAATCCTAGCACTCATACGTACAGGTGGTTAATTAAATTGAATTGATGTATCTTGTTTTTCTAAATAGCTCGAATTATGTAAATTGGAATTTTGTTAGCAGTCGAAGACCTCTTGTGGTGTTGAATGGTTCGGAGATGTCGCAGAGTTTGTACTTCTTGTAATTAAAGTATTTTCTTTAAGTAAATCGCTTTAATATCTGATATTTTCCGTTTCCTCAAGTAACCTTATAGTTAGAATATTCGAATGATTACTCAGTCTTGACAAATAGTTTGAACAAAACCTGTTTATTTCATATTTTTTGATTGCAACTTTTAATTCTGTATGTATTTGATTGTTTGAGACGTACCAAGGAGCATTTGTAATGAGCCGCTGGGTTTTTGATTGATATTTTTTTTTTGACTTACTAGATATTCTCCAAAGCTGGATACTGTAGGTCCACACCTGTCTTAAAGTAACTTTTTCAATACTAAGTTGAGACTTAGGTCCGTCCCAGCAGCCAATACACTTTTAAAGTCTTGATGTTCAGATGATCTCTTTTAGGCTTTATACGATCCTTCCATGTAAGTCTTGTATCCAGATGCATACCTAGGTACTTGACTACATATGATCTTGGTATTACATTGTTAAAAAAAAAAATAAAAAATAAAAAAAAAAATAAAAAAAAAATTTTAAATAAAAAAAAATTTTTGATAATAAAAAAAAAATTTAAATAAAAAAGCATTTTTTTTTTCAACAAATAAAAAACAATTTTGTTTTAAAAAAAGTAAAAAACAATGTAAGTCTTTTATCCAGATACATACCTACACAAATACTTGACTACATTTGATCATGGTATTACATTGTTAACAAAAATTTAAAATAATTTCTTTAAAAAAAAAACAATTTTTTTTCAAAAGTAAAAAAAAATTCAAAAAAATAAAAATGTCAACGAATAAAATAAAAAAAAAAATTTTGAAAAAAAAACACTTTTTTCTCAAAAAATAAAAAACATTTTTTTTTTTTCAAAAAATAAAAAACATTTTTTTTTTTTTCAAAAAATAAAACAACAATTTTTTTCAAGAGATAAAAAAACATTTTTTATTTCAAAAAATAAAAAAACATTTTTTTGAAAATAAAAAAAAAATGTTAAATAAAAAACATTTTTTTCCAGCAAATAAAAAACAATTTTGTTTTAAAAAAAAAATTCAAAAAAAAAAAACAATGTAACTATTTTATCCAGATATATACCTACATAAATACTTGACTACATTTGATCATGGTATTACATTGTTAACAACAATTTTAAATAAATTCTTTAAAAAAAATAAAAAATAACAATTTTTTTTTTAAAAAATAAAAAACTATTATTTTTTCAAGAGATAAAAACCACTTTTTTATTTCAAAAAATAAAAAACATTTATTTGAAATATTCTTTTTATTTTATGGAAAATTTAAGTAAAAAAAAATGTAGTCGACCATTTCCCTACTCCAGACTCCGACTACAGGGAAATCTATCAAAGACCGACTCTGACTCCACAACCCTGGTTGATACAAATGGATTTTGCAACACTCTGTCGCAGAGCTTCCAATTTGTCTTCAGGGAAGGCCGGCATCTGAACCCAGTTCGCCAAAACGTCGAACTAAACATAAATCACGGAAGATTTCGGCGCTGATTTTGAAATAAAATAACGGACATTATTTCTCTATGTTAGAACAATTGATCGTGGAAGAAGAGCTCCAAAAAATCTAAGAAAAAAAAATATTATTTGTGTTTGACATCAGTTGGTCTCATTTGGGACACCCTGTATTTTGACCACGAATTTGCATTTTCCAATCTAACTTCTTCACATAATGTCAATAAGCTGTTATGTTTCATCAATTGGGTGTTTTTCAGTGCTTGACTGCCTTTTCTATGATTCTGTGCATCGGATGCCCTAAAATTCTTGCCAGCCGTCATTCGCAAAAATTGAAAGCTTTTTTCAGATTCAGGTGCATCCTATGGATGCTCAATTCGAATTTAGAAACTCACATTTTGCTCATATATTGAAAGATGTATGCATATGCCGAGAGATATAAAACTTAATCAAATCTGCATCAGACTGCATGCGGTGCACCGCTAATTCCTAATAATCACACAATGCATCCGTAACAAATAACGAACTTAGTTCAGTTATTTAGCGCAAAAAACGGCGTTCAAAATAAGTTCAGCACATTGTGACGTAGTGTCGGCTAGCAGTGTTGGTGTTCCCTTTCACATTTCCATATAAATTGCTTTTACACTTAGTGCGCCAGCACTCCATTACCAAGTCATCTTTTCGAGCGAAAATTATCTTTCTCTAACAAATACTTTGTTTTTCCGTAATTCCATCGCCTCTAGCCCAACTCCCCCGCTCCAACCTTCATTGCACTCTCTGTACTGGCAGTTTTCAGTTATTCCTGTTCTGCATGGAGCCAGCCAGCAACAGAGGAGCATCATCAGTCAATGTCAAGTCATTTAATGTTAAAAGTTAAAAACTACCATACGTAAGTGCCGTATGGAAGTAAAGCGCCTGGTCATGCCGCGCTGAGTGACAGAAGATGGCAAGAACAACAAACGACAGCAACCAGAAAAAACTAACAAAGTTCCATCTTATTTGCACTTCCGCCGGATATAAACAAACACCCGAAAGTCGCATAAAGAAAACTACGGAAACTGTGGCCAACGGACAAAAACAACCCGTACCAATTGTGGCAAATACGACAAGTCATGCGTCCCTAAAGAAAAAAAAAGAAAATACTGTCAAAAGATGGTTTTTTTTTCTCACAATTCAAGTTAGTTTTTCCATATCGAAGATGCGCTAACTGGGTTGGGAATAGTGGGGAGTGGGGTGTGGGCGAGACTATCACCCTTTTAAATGCAATTTAAATGGGATATGTTGTGTTGAGCAATATTCGAACGTCATCGGTGTGATAGGAATGGTGATGACATCGCTGATTCTGACACGGGTGTTTGCTTGAGATTCGTTCCGATGATGCGGCTGCTATTGATGATGATGAACATTAGTCTTCAAAATATATAAAAATTAAACACATTGTCAGTTTAGAAGATTTGTTAATGTCAGCAAGCGCCGATAACAATCAACTATTAGTAATGTTCTAATTGGGTAAACCGCTGGCTAGATAAACTGATGGGATCTTATTACACTGTAAACGTTCTTCTTTCAGCAAAGAAGATCTCTCAGCAATTAATAGTTCACGGGGCGAGTTTTTGGAAATGTTGCTAAAATTAGCTTAGAAATATTCTATAATTCGCGTGGTGTTACGTTAATTGTAAGCAAAACCCATTTCAATTAAATTAGGACGGACAAATATAAAGAAAAATTACTGAAAAAGAGGCGAAGACTAAAGAACAAACAACATGTTGAACTTTCTTTAAAGCGAGTAAGCAAAATAATCAAAGTTGCTATTAATAAATGTAGGGAGAATTATTTTGTTGATAATTTAGCTAATGTTGGCAACGATCCAAAGAAATGTTGGAAATTTATTAACAAAACTCTTGGTAGATCAAAGGACAGAATTATTAATATTAATGATTCTCAAGGAATGAGAATATTATCTGATCAAACCAAAGCTGATTGTTTTAATAACTATTTCCTAACAGCTGTAGCTAACTATAAGCAGCAAATTGTAGTATATCCAGGAGACAACATTAATTCGTTACGAACTCTTCTTCAAACTCGTCATATTTTCTCACTCCAATGTATTAATATAGAAGATATTATACAAGTTATATCCATCATTAATGAGAATAAAAGTCCAGGATTTGATAACATTTCCCCCAAGTTTATTAAGGAATGTCGAGATATCATTGTGCCATTCCTCCTTGATATATTTAATAAAATTATAATTAGTTCGGATTATCCAGATATATTGAAAATACACAAAATCATTTCAATACCAAAAGAAAGTAATGCATTGACAACCGATAAATATCGGCCAATAGCAGTGTTATCTACGATAGACAAAATTTTCGAAAAAATCATTTATGATAAATTGGTAACATATTTAGAAGAAAACCGACTACTATATGATTTTCAATTTGGGTTTAGAAGAGGTTGTGGCACACAGGATGCAGTTGTCATTGTAGTCAGATATATATGCAAGGGTCTTGATGATGGGTTCAACGGTGTCTGTGGAATTTTTTTTGATTTTACAAAGGCGTTCGATCTGGTCGACCACGAAATATTGCTGCAAAAACTGCAGTTTTATGGTATTCAGGGACATGAACTTTTGTTATTTAAAACTTTTTTTTCCAATAGGAAACAATACGTTCAAATCAATAGCTCCAAGAGTTCTTTAGGTAACGTTAATTATGGAGTACCGCAGGGTAGCGGTTTGGGTCCGTTGCTATTTTCCCTCTATCTGAATGACTTACATAATCTGAATCTTAGTGGCCAGCTTGTTATGTTTGCAGATGACGTTTGTTTACTTTACCCTTATAAATACGAGTTAGTGCTTAAGACACACGTTGAGAGAGATGCCGCCTTAATTGTGGAATTTGCGCGGATTAATCGTTTACTGATTAATCCGGATAAAACTAAACTTATAAGATTTAGACCACATTCTGTAAACCTTAACGACTTCAGTGTGTATGTAGACGGGAAATCTATATGCGAAACGCATTCAGTAAAGTATCTTGGAGTGATATTTCAAAGTAATTTGTCATGGAGTTTGCATGTTGAAGATTTGAAAAGGAAGATAGCTCCTGCAGTAGGTGTTTTGTATAAATTGAAGGATAAGTTGAGTCTGAATACGAAACAAATGATATATGAAGCTTTAATACAGTCTCATCTAAATTATTTAGCCATTACATATGGCTACAATAAGATGAGTACTTATTTCAGATCTCTTCAATGTATGCAAAATAAAGCTCTGAAAATTATACACAATTTACCAATAACTTACCCTACTAGTTTTTTGTACAAGTATATAAGTAAATCGATATTACCAATTCATGGGATACATGAATACCAAGTATTGATATTTGTTTATAAATGTATTAACAACATTGGCCACCATACCGTATCATTTTTGCAAAATCAAACGATTTTTAATACACGAAATCAAAGAAATTTAAGAACTCGTCGATGCAGATTAGAAAAAACCAAGCAACGTATTGATTGCATTGGAAATATAGCATACAATAATTTACCAAATGTATTAAAAACCATTAGTAGAGTTTCTTTATTTAAGTCGTCTTGTAAAGCGTACTTATGCGATAAGGTTGAAATGCTTCTACCGTAAAATAAATTCTTTCTTTATCATTAACTTACTTAAAATAATATGTTTTATATTGTAGAATACAAGTAACACATTTATTTTTTGAATATCTCCTATTGTCATTTTGTTTGTACCAAATGAATATATTTGCCAACTTGCCTCAATAATGCCTTTAGGGCGCTGGGGCCGAAATTTAAATGATTGTAAAATTTTATAAGTACAAATAAATACAAAATAAAAAAAAAATACTGAAAACTTTACTGAATTGATTGCATTTAATTTACTACCCGACGTACAGTGACTGGAAATCGAAATTTTTTGAAAATAATTCTGAATTCATTCAATGCCAAAGTGTTTTCGAGTTCATCAGAACTTTGCCAATAACACGTGTATTATAGAAGATAAAACACACATGTACACAGAAAAAAAAAACAGAAAGTTATCACCACTCAATTAAATATTTCGTAAATATGCTAAACAAATTATCATATTTAATGAATGAAAACAATAACAAAAATTCATAAGAAATATCTAAAAGTTTGATAAATTTGTTGGTTGTTTTCGAAAGTTTGAAGCGTGTATCGTTGCATTTTTAGTAATGGCGCAGTTTCTACTTGTCAAAGCTTCAAAAGTGACAGTTACCGAAATACCTGGTGATTCAAAATAACACCTCTTGTTGGAAACCCTGGTAGGACCAGTTTAAGTCCAACTATAAACAATTACAGATTCCCTTGCATTGTGTTCTGTGATAGCGCTCCATGTCAACTGAAACGCCGACCTTAGTGTTTAGACGTATGAAGTTTGAGGCGTACTTTTTCTCTAGATGGCAGCTTTCGTTTTTTTCTTTTGTACAAACGTTCCATTGCATTTCTTTGACAGAATTAGTCACATCAAACAAACTTAGGTTGTCTGCCCTCTGCCTAGTGCTTCACAAAAGTTGAAAGGCCCTGCATTTTTTAAAATATCCATCTAAATTTGATTGACGTTGAAGTTTTGAGTATTGAGACTTTTTTTTGAAATAATAATTATAAAGGATACTTATTTCGTATTATTTTAATAACAAATACAAGGGTCCGCCAAATAATTTTTTTTTTTGAAAATTTTATAAAAAAAACTACTGGCTATTTTCTCAAATTTCTTTTTTATACACTCCATCATAGGATGGAGTATATACTAAGTTTGTCATTCCGTTTGCAACACCTCGAAAGAGTGATCTGCGACCATATAAAGTATATATATTATCGGTCAGTGTAACATTCTAAGACATTCTAGCCATGTCCGTCTGTACGTCCGTCCGTCTGTTGAAATCACGATAGATTGCGAACGACCAACGCTAAGAAGCTGAAATTTTGTAGGAAGATGTTTTCATAAGCAGGTTAAGTTCGAGAATGGGCAATATCCGACCAAAGGGGAAAAAGTTCCCCTTTACGGGACTAAATATATCCCGGCCATAGTAAAATTTTTTTTCACTACATCTGATTTTTTTTGGTAAAATTGTTCTAAGTATATATAATATATAGATGGGGAAAAAAATCCCAAAAATGGGCGTGCTCATGGATTCCGTGGACCCTTGGGGCCCAAAAAAGGGCCCATGATAAACATGCGCATATGTGTATCGAAATGCAACGAAATTTCCTCGCGAACCCAAATATGCATTTATTTTCATGATTTGGATAAAATTTATGATCGGGTTCCTGGGACTATCGGGTCACGAGCGGCCCAAAAACTCAGTTAGTTTTCTTATTTATTGACTTTTTAAGGATCCATGATGGAGGGTATATAAGATTCGGCCCGGCCGAACTTACTATTTGTCCACTTGTTTATTTGAAAGTACAATCCTTTCGGTTAATAATGGAAGTATCGCTAATACCCAATTCTATAGCTAATAAGCAAATAACCGCTTGCTATACAAAAACCGAAACATGCGATTGCACCGGAACTAGATTTAAGGATGTGCTCCATAACCAAAGGATCACTTAGATGTTAGTCGTGTCTGAACCAATGTTTTTTTTTTTTGATTTAAACAAAATACTGTAATTCACTTTTAATGAATACCAATTATGTCTTGTTTTTTTTTTGTTTTACTTGCAGCTCCCAACAATTTTTTTAATGTGAAATTTCTACAATGCTTTGTATGTTCCCAACAACAACAACAACGACAACATGGCTCCTCCTCAGCATTCCAATTTTGTGCATTTTCAGTTCCTTCACGCAGGCCGGTCCTGCTGCCACCAATTCCCTCCTGATGAACTCGCAAGTTAACCAGAATGGCAACAACAACAACAATCCGTCGGCCATCAACAACAACAACATGAATATGAACAACAACAACCTTAACAACAATCACAACATCAACAGCAACAACAACAACAACAATAACGACAACACAAACAGCAATATTGGCAACGTCTTAAATGCCAACAACAATCAAAGCCCCATTAATTTGAATCCCTTGAATACCAATGGCCTCAATACAAACGTGGCCAATGGCATCAATATGACGGGCGGCAGCGGCAATGGCAATTTGCCGGCCATTTTGGCCAATGCGGGCACAAATGCTGCCGATCTGATGAGTATTTTAAATGCCACCAGTATGGGCGGCGTGGGTCCCGGCGGTGTGGTCGTCAATGGTGGGTCCGGTGTTGGCCTCGGCGGCAGTAGTGGCAACATCATGGCCTTGCCCAAGGAGAAACTGTACGATAGGTGTACGGGGCCGGCAGATCCGGGTCCATGTAAACAGTACACCTACAAGTGGCGCTACGAGTCGACCAGCAGTGAATGCACCTCCTTCATATGGGGCGGATGTGAGGGCAATTCGCAGAATCGTTTCAACAGCGAAGCGGAATGTTTGTTCCATTGTATTGGAGCGCCACGTAAGTTTCGCCTATTTTCCCCCTTTTTTTATGACGCAAAAAATGTACTTTGCATTGTTCCCAGTATTTCGGTGTTCAAGTTTTTTTTTTTTTCAAGTGTTCCCATGAATTGTAACTGTTTTACACATGCTAACAATCAGCTGTTTTGAGTGAAATCTATAAAAAAAAAATATGCTCCCAGCGGCCGTGAGGCAGTAGGTAGTGTGTTCGACAAACACATATAAAGGGTTTTTTTTATTGGGGTATAGAACTTGAAGTTGGCATCACTTTTTTAACTGGCGGCCATTTTGTCAGCTGTCAAGTGATTAATATTTAGTTTGGTTTGCCATTTCATCATGAACAGGTTGACAAAAGAACAACGCTTGCAAATCGTGCAAATTTATTTCGAAAGTAATGGTTCAGTTCGCGAAGTTCACCGCAAGCTCCGTCCATTTTATGCCATTACATCCACAAAAACTGACTGTTTGGTGTGCTCTATGGGCTGGTGGAGTCATTGGGCCATACTTCTTCCGAAATAATGCTGGAGAGTCAGTTACCGTTAATGGAGACCGGTATAGAGCCATGATAACCGACTATTTTGTTCCCGAATTGGATGGCATGAATGTGGATGAGTTGTGGTTCCAACAAGTGGTTGAAAATTGGACCTGTAGAATTGGCTTTATTCGAGCCAGCCGCGGCGGCCACATGCCCGAAATCATATTTAAACATTAATGGCATAAAATTATCCTTCCAATAAAGCCAAATTGATGGACATTAAAACGATTTTCTTGTGTTTTATTTCAATTCGAAGTTCTATACCTCAATAAAAAACACCCTATACAAATCCTCCGGCTTTTCTGGCATTTTGTAAATGCTGGCGACTTTGTGACTAAGAGAATAATCTGTAAAACTTCTCTGGAAAAGCTGTAGCCATTTTGGAACAGTAAGTCCCACGCAATAAGTCAAATTATATAGATAGAGCACATCTAATTGATATGAGCGAAGTTCGCCATCTGTTTCTTCAAAGAATGTACATTATTGGTACTTCGATTTTCTAGAAGGTCTTCAAGAGACGTCTTCTAATTCTGGGTACTTTAATGAATTTGTCTGGCAGCCAAAAGCAAAAAATCTCCTCAGGCCTTGGAATTATTGCAACCTATAGCAGTATGCCATTTCTGGAGAATTCTTGCTTTGGATTTGATCCTTCAGCATTCTACAGAAGTTTAACCGATATTTCCGCTACCTCAATATGCATAGCAGAGCCTAATCAAGCTAGTGCATCCGCGTCCTCATTTCCTACAATATCGCAGTGGCACCCAGCACAAGTCTACGTCCGTTTCCCCTTAAAAGTAGTCATAGAGCCGGCCTACATTCTTCAACTACCCTAGATGAAAGCTAATGGCTTGTTATGGCCTTCAATGTTGACTGACTGTTAGAATAGATTTTAATTCTGTGTCCTTTTGGTAAATTTGTCCGCCGTCCTCAATACTGGCAAAAAAATCTGCTTCAAAGACACTGATTTCATCGGGTAGTCTAAAGAAAACCTTCCAAGTTATTCACTTCTCCCCATTAATCTCTTTCAGTCCTCACACGCTGAAAAAGCTGACTTTTATCAGTGTTTACACACAAGTAAATCGCATGTTTGGAGGTTGTATCAAGTAAAGATCATTTCATTCAACACAAAGCTTATTTGGATGTGAATATAACATGTTTGCTATTAATATTATGTACTTGTGTATAAGCAATAGCGTGTTTGGGAAAAAACATGCAATAATCTTATTAAATTAAACAAAAGTACAAATTTGAGTGTGAATAAGTGTGTATTTGCAGCTGTTTTCGTTTTTTGTCTATGCGCTCTTGAAGATAAAGGGTGTTTTTTATTGAGGTATAGAACTTCGAATTGAAATAAAACACAAGAAAATCGTTTTAATGTCCATCAATTTGGCTTTATTGGAAGGATAATTTTATGCCATTAATGTTTAAATATGATTTCGGGCATGTGGCCGCCGCGGCTGGCTCGAATAAAGCCAATTCTACAGGTCCAATTTTCAACCACTTGTTGGAACCACAACTCATCCACATTCATGCCATCCAATTCGGGAACAAAATAGTCGGTTATCATGGCTCTATACCGGTCTCCATTAACGGTAACTGACTCTCCAGCATTATTTCGGAAGAAGTATGGCCCAATGACTCCACCAGCCCATAGAGCACACCAAACAGTCAGTTTTTGTGGATGTAATGGCATTAAATGGACGGAGCTTGCGGTGAACTTCGCGAACTGAACCATTACTTTCGAAATAAATTTGCACGATTTGCAAGCGTTGTTCTTTTGTCAACCTGTTCATGATGAAATGGCAAACCAAACTAAATATTAACAGTAACCAAGAGAATAAGATAAATCCCATAATTTTTAGACCATGGCGATATCTCATCTATCGGGCATTCATGATCTCACTGGCGTTTGAGAGAAATTTCCTAGATATCAGTTAACCACATCATCTGCATATATTTAAATTGTTCTACCTCTTTGCTCGAAATCTCTGAGAATGGTATTCACCACCAGGAAACAAAAAAGCGAAGATATAACTCTCCCTGCAACAAAAGTTCCCTTCAACGATTCTTTAATATAGATTATATTGCAAGGGCAGATATCGGCCGGCCATACAATTTTTTACGATTGCACTGTACACTAGGGTGGAGTGAAATTCAAAAAAAAAAGTTAACCTCGGAAAGAGATGTAGTCTGGAGTCCTAATGAGGGGAAAAATAAAGAAAAAAATTTTATACAATTTTTAGGGGTCGCGCCGCTCCCTCGAAATTTGGAAATTATCGCTATTTTGGCGTTGATTTTAGAAAAATCCTAAAACGTTTTATGTCTATAAATGTTTGCAATAGCGTAAACAATGAAATAAGGGCATGAACAAATTTAAAACAAATTTTCTCATTGTTCAAAAATTTCAAAAAGTAAAATAAGTCAAATCGTCCCTTCTTCAGAAAATTGACTGAACAATGAAATCGCCACCAAAGCTACAAATATTAGTCGATTATCCTCATATTTGCCTCAAATACTTTTGTTTGGGCACTGAACAAGCTCAAACTTAAATTAAATTTCAAATAAGTTAAGTCTTTAATTTTTAGGATTTTTCTAAAATCAACGCCAAAATAGCGATAATTTCCCAATATCGTGGGAGTGGCGCGACCCCTAAACTTTTTTTAAATTTTTTTTCTTTATTTTTCCCCTCATTAGGACCCCAGACTACATCTCTTTCCGAGGTTAACTTTTTCAAATTAAAAAAAAGCATGTTTTCACTCCACCCTACTGTACACATCGCCCGAAACTATGTCTGTGATTAACTGTTTCGCTAGATGTCCGGTGGATGCCAAGATCCTGCTCCTCACTGTGATCTTATGCCCAGCATCAATGTGAAGATAGCGTAGATTCTGTCAATGAACAATATCCAATTTATTATATCCAGATATCCTAGTGTCTTTAGAGAAAATTCGCCTGTTTCATTGGCAGAATCACTGGCCTCACAAAACGACGTCTGTGAGTTCATTTTGACTCTTTTGAGCTCCCTCTTTTTTTACCTTTTTTTTTACCTTGTCGTTTGATTTCTTGTTTTGCTGTGTCCTGTTAAATAAGCTGCTAGTGATTTTCGTCGATATCTGAGATCAGTTTTCTTTAATCAGACTTAAAACATGACTTAAAACAATTAAAAGCTACGATTTCTAGAGACTAACTTATGTCCTGTGTGCATACGAGTACAAATCAGACAGGGTCTAGAATATCGAAACTTCCATTTCTCCCATTTGCTGCGTTGAATTTTAACTCAAAATAAGTCAAAATATTTCAAAAATAAAAATTATCTGTTAAACACAAATAAAGAAGAAAATGGCAGATCTTTCTGTTAGCCGATAAAATAAAGTATCACTTGGATTCAGTGCCCAGACTTTGCATTGAACTATTCTCAAATATTCAACTATAAATCTTCTTTTTTCCCCCCCATTTCATTTCAGATACTCTGCCACCGTTTCTGCAAACCACCACCCGTGAGCCCAGCACCACCGAATCATCGATAGTCCAACCATCGTACACGCTCTCACCGGCCTACGGCGACTCGGAAACGAGTCCGGTACCCTTCGAGCAACGCGGTCCCGAACTGACATTTGCCGAAACGGGCCATGAAAAAACATTTGTCTTTGCTCAAAATAATACCTTCATACAAATCGATGGCGACATAATACAAACATTTCAATTGAGGTAAACTTTCCGTTACGTCTATTTGGGTGATTTTAATTGGAATCTTGTTGCCGGTGCGTTTCTATTTTTACAGATTATGCCGCGAAATCTCATTTCAATTTCGTACCCGTTTGCCGCACGGTCTGCTGGTCTATCACAATGTAAAGAATCCGGATCGCATCAATTTGAATCCGTATGCCTTGTATGTGATTGTGGAGAAGGGACAATTGAAGGTGGTCCATGTCTTTGGTAAACATGCGACTAGTGTCACCGTTGGCGAAGGACTCAATCGTGATGAATGGCACAGTGTAATGGTGAGTGCGGGTGATTGCGTAAACGCACAAAAACGGAACATAAACAATAGCGCAATGGCAATGGGAATGGACTTAGTTTCACATCCATCATGATTCGTATGAATGTATGTCGTATGTATGGGTTCGTTAGGTCTGTTCGATTGGCATTGCAACATTTTTGTTTTATAGTATTTATCGAAAGAGGTTTTATCGTATTTCGTTGGATAAGCGACTTTTAGGCAACAGATAGTGTGTGCGATTATCACTTAACAAACCCACCTTCGTAATCTGGTAAGACCATCAAACATTTTTAGCGGTGGTTTTCCAACTGGGCCTTGTCCAGTGGGTAGACAAATTATCACTGACTTGAGAGAACTTCCCCGCATGTTCTTCACTGAATGTTAAAAGAAAATAAGTAAATAAGTTTGGTAGTTTTAAAATTAAATTACCCAATCGAACAGACCCATTGTTTACGTGTACTTTGCAACGAATGTGTATAATCAGCTTTAATGCAGGTCTAGGTACTAGGGTGGAGTGAAATTCAAAAAAAAAAGTTAACCTCGGAAAGAGATGTAGTCTGGGGTCCTAATGAGGGGAAAAATAAAGAAAAAAATTTTAAAAAATTTTTAGGGGTCGCGCCACTCCCTCGAAATTTGGAAATTATCGCTATTTTGGCGTTGGTTTTCGAAAAATCCTAAAAAGTTGTATGTCAATAAATGTTTGCAATAGCGTAAACAATGAAATAAGGGCATGAAAAATTTAAAAAAAATTTTCTCATTGTTCAACAATTTCAAAAAGTAAAATAAGTCAAATCGTCCCTTCTTCAGAAAATTGACTGAACAATGAAATCGCCACCAAAGCTACAAATATTAGTCGATTATCCTTATATTTGCCTCAAATACTTTTGTTTGGGCACTGAACAAGCTCAAACTTTTAAATTTCGAATAAGTTAAGTCGTTAATTTTTAGGATTTTTCTAAAATCAACGCCAAAATAGCGATAATTTCCAAATTTCGAGGGAGTGGCGCGACCCCTAAAAATTTGTTAAATTTTTTTTCTTTATTTTTCCCCTCATTAGGACCCCAGACTACATCTCTTTCCGAGGTTAACTTTTTCAAATTAAAAAAAAAGCATGTTTTCACTCCACCCTACTAGGTACTCTTCCTTCGAAAAAGTATGAGTTATGATTGTTAATAATCCTAATGCTGTTTTGTCCCAGGCCAGCGGTGGCACAACAACTGAAACATAATGCTGGAAAGATTTTTTAATGGAAATATTTAAAAACGGGGGTGTGAATTGGCAAAAGACACTTTTAATACTCTAAAACGCTGAACGCTTGGAAAACGTTGCGGAATAAAGCAAACTTCGTTCAAAAGTCAAATAAATAGTGATTTTATTGAAAAAACAAGGTTTGGACGAAATAATACTTTAGTTCGGGAGACTGACATTCTACACTCAGAGAAGCCAATGGTTGCTTAGAGAGTGCGGACTTTAGATCGGTGACTTTGTTGGCCTAATTATCTTTAGGAATACTGCTACATAGGCATTATAAACTAGGGTTATATAGTTGCAACCAAAAGTCAACCTTTTTGACTTTTTCAGAAATTAAAAATGTAGATTTTTTAGACTTTTCGAGTTTTTGTGAATTACAACTCAATTTAAGTTGATTTTTCGACTTTTTAATTGAAAATAATTTTATTTTATTTAATTTTTGAGTGGGCAACTCACTGCTCCTAAAGACGCGAACCATATTTTTTTCCTTGCTTACTCATTACAACAATTCTCTTCGTCGGAGTCATCAGATAGCTGTAGAAACACATGTCCTGCAGCAGTTTCTGGTATATTTTATTTCTATTTTTACAATTTTGTAAATATCCAATGACCGACAAAACATATTTTCAATTAAACTAAAAAGTCGACAAGAAAAAGTTGATTTTGTCGACTTTTTCGTTATCAAAAGTCGACTTACTGTCGGTTTCCATAAAACGATTTTGTTCATTCGTTGCAAATTGTCAAAATTGAATGCCCAATAAAATGGACTTTTATCAGTGATGAGAGCTTTTTCGTTTAGGATTGTGTTCCATATGTCGATATCTAAAATATATCTTAAAATAACAATTGAATAATGTCTGAAATTCATTTAATAACACTTCCAATATTGACGATTTGTAACGAACGAACAAATTCGATTTACGGAAACAGGCAGTTAATTTTTCACCAGTTTTGTAGCAAAAAGTCGATTAATCGACTTTTCGTGAATCGACTTATACAATCCTATTATAAACCACGTTTTGTGGCCGCAGATTGAAGCGATTGGCTTGGACGATCTATGACTCAATAGGCCACGTCACATTTGAATCTTTTGCGCACAAAATTCGATAATCGTCTTATCAGACTTCTGGATTTTGTTTGCGGGGTAACGTAGACGATCGATGCACAGTGGGGGAAATGTAATTTTTTCGGAAATAAATCTGCTATTTGTCCGATTTAATTACAATTTCACATAGACTCATCCCAAAATTCCTAAAATTGTTGGAATCCCTAAAATAAAACCTTTTACTAAATTTGCTACAGATTGATTGGAAAATATTGTTCAAAAGACCAAATCGAGATTCGAGAAATCGTGGTTTAAAGTGAAAATTTGTAAAATTATACAATGATTTTTTTTAAATTGTTCATGGTAAATGTTTGATTATGAAGACAAAATAACGTTATATAAACGCAGATGGACATGGGAAGTAGTTGAGTTAACATGTACAACAAGAGGTGTTATTTTGGTATACAAAGAAAAAGATCTCGGTGGCCAATTGTGATCACTTTTTCGGTCCGGAAACTTTTTAGTTTTGCGGACTGTGACCGCAAGATTTTCACCATTTTTCTGGTGAATTTTAATAATTTCAATGCGTTGTTAAAGCGTGTATCATTACGTTTTTAGTAATGGCGTAGTTTCTACTTATCAAATGTCAAATAGTAAAAGTTTCAAAAGTGACAGCTACCGAAATACCGTGTGATTCAAAATACCACATCTTATTGAGAGACAACCTAAAGTTAAAGAAGTTTTTGATGTGTCTTAACCACACCTTATTCATTAGACTTCAAATAAAATTTAGGCGAAGGTATACAATTTACTGAGAAGCGAGGTTTCCAACCATGGACCCTTGTAGCTCATGTATGGTTACTTCTATTGGGTGCATCTTCCAAACTTAAGCTCGAACACAATTCAGCTAGGTCTGCGTGAAATTTCAATTAAATCGGACAAGCCCATTGCAAATGACAAATTTATGTTCAAAACTAATTTCGATTTATCCCACTGTGCGATGTTATGCGAATCCATTGACGAGTCAGTCACTTTCGGCGAATATCGAGCAAAGCCTTCGTTAAATAGGTCCATAAACAATCATATGCGGAAACTGAAGGATTTATATTCGTTTGTTGAACTGAAAACAAAACGTATTTGGACCACCCTAATTCGTTCATAGCAGGAAAAGAAATTCGTTCACATCTCAACACCACCCGTTACATGGCTAACAACAAATCAATATATTCATTTGTTCGAGATACACGCTATGAGCGTGTCCTAATAAACTTTTTCAATGTTTCGAATGCATGCGGCGATACCTTAGAACCTTTCACTTCACTTATCTTTGTATTCACCGGCAAAGAAAGCAAATCTTTGTAATGAAATGTACAGACATTCAATGTTTCATTCATTCATGCATTCATTGATCTGTGATTTGTTTTTTTTTTCGGTTTCCTTGTTCAGTGGTGCTCGCCACAATAGTAAATGGTTCTTTGTCAGGATGTGTTCGCCAAAGTCCACAACTGTCTCTCCCGTTTTTTTTCTGTGTGTGAAAGCATATCCCTCAGTCGCATCTGAATGTGGACACAAATGTACACTGAGAATATCACGAAACCAAAGATCAACACGTAGATACCTTCATATAATTGAAATTAGGAAACAAATTAATAAAATTTAGTATAGAAAAAATTGGAAAAATATTTATTAAATTTATATTTGTTACAGCATTTTGTCTACTTTAAAATTTCAGGGAAACAAGAAACTTTATAGCCATTCTCATAAAAAAAAATAGTTTAGTAATTTAGTAAAAAAAAATTTTGTGAAACGCAAAAATGTAAAATATTGTCTTTTTACAAAAATACTTATTCCATTAGTGATCTATAACATCTAAAAGATCAGGAAAGGTGCTATGTTGTTCTAAAAGAAATAAAGCTCTTATAATATTTAAATTTAACAATTTATATTTCTTTCTCACAAATTTCATTGTAAATTTTAATTTTCTTGCATTTTGGAGGCTTTATAAAATGTTTACTCATATCATTGGATTATTTTCGTATTTAGCAACACGTTCGGAAGTCATAGAATCAAGATCAAAACGTTACGAAATGACATCAGCGAAATCATTTCGATGTCGATGTTAGTGTAGTTTTAGATGATAAGTTGACATTTGAATTTAATATTAATAATGTTGTTGCCCATACAACCCTATCTCTTCGTCAGCTCTACACAACCAATTTAGTCATACCTCGCCATATAAAAATTAAATTAGTACACGCCTTAGTTATGCCTAATATTTTGTACTGCCTAGAAATATTCTGTGGGACTACAAATAGGATTTTTAATAAAATTAGATTATGTATCAACCGAGTAGTTCGATACTAATTTTCTCTTAGACGATTTGACCATGTTACTCCATATGTAAATCAATTCTTGGGTTGCTCCATTCGCAATTTCGTAAATTATCGGTCTCTTCTGTTATTTTACAAAATTTATAAAAATCAAACTCCGGCATTTCTTGTTGGCTCATTTACATTTTGTCGTTTATCGCGTGCTAACCAACTAATCATTCCCAGAGCGGATGGTCATATGGATAAGTCCTTTCGAGTTAGAATAGCCAGATTGTTCAATTCACTCCCCAGTACATTGAACATATTTTCACTGGCTAATAATACATTCCGAAAAAAGCTTCATCAATATGTTTCTTTAATTTCCATTTCGTAATCTATTTAAGAATAATTTTTTCATTCAGTTGGGAACTGTAAAATTTGATTGTTTCATTCCTCATTATACACTCCATCATAGGATGGAGTATATACTAAGTTTGTCATTCCTCGAAAGAGTGATCTGCGACCCTATAAAGTATATATATTATCGGTCAGTGTAACATTCTAAGACATTCTAGCGATGTCCGTCTGTCCGTCCGTCTGTTGTCTGTTGAAATCACGATAGAGTGCGAACGACCAACGCTAAGACGCTGAAATTTTGTAGGAAGATGTTTTTTGCCCATAAGCAGTTCAAGAATGGGCAATATCGGACCAAAGGGGAAAAGTTCCCCTTTACGGGACTAAATATATCCCGGCCATAATCAAATTTTTCAAATATTTTTTTTCACTACATCTGATTTTTTTTGGTAAAATTGTTCTAAGTTTATATAATTTATAGATGGGGAAAAAAATCCCAAAAATGGGCGTGCTCATGGGTTCCGTGGACCCTTGGGGCCCAAAAAAGGGCCCATGATAAACATGCGCATATGGGTATCGAAGTGCAACGAAATTTACTCACGAACCCAAATATGCCTTTATTTTCATGATTTGCCTAAATTTTTTGATCCGGTTTCTGGGACTATCGGGTCACCAGCGGCCCAAAAACCGTCCCTTGACAAACATTGACATATGGGTATCGAAATGCAACGAAATTTTCTCGCGAACCCAAATATGCATTTATTTTCATGATTTGGATAAAATTTGTGATCGGGTTCCTGGGACTATCGGGTCACGAGCGGCCCAAAAACCGGCCCCTGACAAACATGGACATATGGGTATCGAAATGCAACGAATCCATGATGGAGGGTATATAAGATTCGGCCCGCCCGAACTTACTATTTATTCACTTGTTTTCCAATACTGATGTACGCTTTACTGATATTTTGAATTTGATATGTAAATTGCTTTTTTATATTTTATTTTGTAAAGCTATATTATTTTTAATTTCACTGTGTTTTTATACGCATATTTTTAATTGTTTTTAAATTATCTGAGCAGTAGTATTCAACATGGAGTAGTTTTTATTGTAAATTCTCTCTGTGTATGATTTCATAAATTATATATCTGTACTAGAGTTTCTCTCGACCGGGAATCCCAGTCATTTTCCATTCCCCGTTTCCCGGGAAATTCATCCGTGATTCCCAGGACATTATTTTTTCTATTTCTACATTTATGTCATCAGTTACAGGTTTAGTCAGCTGAATTGATATTGTAGCGAATGACCAGCCTCTTCCCTTTGTAAGTGTTTCGTTACCTACGATTCCCTTTTCATTAATTGAGAGTTAATACTTGTAGAGATTTTAGCGAGATCTTCATTTGATAATTAATAACTAACAACCATAGAGTGATTTGGCATCAGCCTTTTTCCCGATTTCCCGGGAAAAGAGAAACTCTAATCTGTCCTCATCTCTATAACAAACCTTGAAATTTCCTATTGATTTTTAGTCCATTGTTTGGTTTTCATATTTTTTTGGGGTTTTGGTTTTCATTTCTTTGTTTGCTTTTTGCAGGTACGCATCGATGTCCATGGTGCACGATTGATTGCGAGAGTTGACAATAATCAAGAGGAAGTGTATCTCAAAGGCTTGAATCATGATACCAACTATGGCGTCTCTACCAATCTGCCATCCGTTGTTCTCGTGGGAGGTGAGTAGAAATCATAGAAAAATCATTGTAATCACAGATGCACACTGACGAAATAACTACACACACAAAAAAAAAATCAATCGAAATGTAATATGGGCCGAATGAAAAGTCCTTGCAACGTGTACAGAGACAAATTGAAGAATCTACTTTTAATGTGAAGCAATTCAATATCGCTCTATTCTTCTTTGACATTTGATTTTATCTGGTGATGGTGTGGGACTTTCAGTACCGCAAAACTGTACTCGTCGAGGAGTTTAAGCTCCACGGGAATATCGCGATTATCTTCGCCGGAAACACAATACAAATGCTGGGTAATCTGTACAAATGCATGGGGTATCTAAGAGTTTCTGAGAAAGTCAATGATCTCAAACTCGACGAACAGAAACAAAACACCAGAAGGTATTGGTATTTATTAGCAATTCACTGTTTTCTATAACTAACGATTGTAGGGTGAAATGAACATGGTGCTTGACCAGATTCCTTTTGGCTTTCATTCGCCTAAATTTCGTTTTTCAAATGTTCGTTTAGTTTCGGAAGAGTTAAGCAATCGCTTTGAAATTTGGCAGGGGCTAATATTTCCTCAAAACTGCTAATGGGATTGCATATGGGCAATATGGCCACACCCCATCGGATAGCTCCCATGCAAACGTTCCGTTCCGCCCACTTTAGTAATCGTGTAATAATATAAATAAGACCAGCGCGATCTTGCCCACATTCTGTATTTTTTAAAGCTGTAACTGGATAAAGTGTTGGAGAAAAAATTTAAGGTCTGGCCCCTTCGAGTACGTCCAATACAAATTTTTCATTTCGTCCACTTTAAAAATCGTGAAATTATATTGCTAGGCCCAATCCGATCTTACCCAAATTCCATATTTTATAAAGCCATAAACATTTAAAGTTCTACTGGAAAAAGTTGGACCCATAGTCGGTCCCCTTCTGGTACCTTCCATACAAAAATGTACCATCCTGCACACTTTAGAATCAATATGCTAATTTTGGACCATATAACTAGCTCTTAGATCTTCAAATACTTGCCAACTTTATATGGTCGGAAAACAGACTTAAAATGCACTTCTGTTCAATCCACAATCCTTTTCAAATCACACCTTCAAGTGCATACTGAGATTTTGTGCGAAAATGTCCACGAATCCAAATAAATACATATTTCCTGTCTTTATCCAATCGTATTCATTTCATCTTTACATTTTCCTTATAGGCCGTCATAAGAGAAACTACAACGAATTTTTCTTTTCATCACCAACCAACCGAATATTGATATGTGACGGAGCTTTAACTGGTTTTTCGTCTCTCTCTTTTGCAGGTCTTTCGTCGGAGGAAAAATTACATGGCGTCAAATATATCATTGAATCATTTGTCGGATGCATAAGCAACGTAACGTTGAGTTCGGGCAAGGCGGCGTCGGACCTGCTGCCCATTACGCCGCTGGTGGCCACCAAACATGAGAATGTCAACGAGGGCTGTGAGGACAAATGTCATTCGCGTCACAATTTGTGCTTTGTGGGTTCGCGCTGCATTAATCACTATTATGATATATCGTGCGATTGTTTTGGTTCGCACTATGAGGGCGAGCATTGCGACATATACAGTAAGTGGCCCAAGTATGCATACATGTCCGTTTATAATGAGAAATTTCAAATTTGATAGATATTTGGGGAGATTTGATTCAATTAAACAAACAATTAAATTCATAAAAAAAATTAATTGACACAATTAAAAATTAATTCAACTAATTTGTTAAAGCGTCCGTTATGGACTAACTACCGCACATGTATGTGCGAATATTCCACAACAAATCCTGGTTCGCATTCTGCTCAGAATGTCTGGGTATTGTCCAGGCTCAAGTCCATTGCTAAGTATGCTGTCATTCGCAGGACAACTCTTTCCATAGAAGACATTCTTAGAAGTTCCCTTTTTCTGTTCCAAACACACAAAATCTTCTTCTAAATACAATTAATTTCTTATTTTCAGTTTTAAAACTTAAAACCTTTTTTTTTTGCATAGAAGATATTTAGAAAGACCCCTTTAAGTTCCAAAACACTTGAGCTCCATTATCATCGACGGCATTTTAAAATCATATAAAGGGTGTTTTTTATTGAGGTATAGAACTTCGAATTGAAATAAAACACAAGAAAATCGTTTTAATGTCCATCAATTTGGCTTTATTGGAAGGATAATTTTATGCCATTAATGTTTAAATATGATTTCGGGCATGTGGCCGCCGCGGCTGGCTCGAATAAAGCCAATTCTACAGGTCCAATTTTCAACCACTTGTTGGAACCACAACTCATCCACATTCATGCCATCCAATTCGGGAACAAAATAGTCGGTTATCATGGCTCTATACCGGTCTCCATTAACGGTAACTGACTCTCCAGCATTATTTCGGAAGAAGTATGGCCCAATGACTCCACCAGCCCATAGAGCACACCAAACAGTCAGTTGTTGTGGATGTAATGGCATAAAATGGACGGAGCTTGCGGTGAACTTCGCGAACTGAACCATTACTTTCGAAATAAATTTGCACGATTTGCAAGCGTTGTTCTTTTGTCAACCTGTTCATGATGAAATGGCAAACCAAACTAAATATTAATCACTTGACAGCTGAAAAAATGGCCGCCAGTTAAAAAAGTGATGCCAACTTAAAGTTCTATACCCCAATAAAAAAACACCCTTTATAAAATTTAAAAAATCTTTGTTGAAAAAAATGTGTGAAAATTGTTTTTGTATTTTTTGTAACATTAAAAGTATTTTAATGTACCATAACACAGTGTTACAAAAAATAGATTTTTATCAATTCTCAGATTTTCCCCAATTTTTATTATTTTTGAAAAAAAAAATTTTTTTTTCACTTTTCTTAGCATAACTTGAAGAGACTCCAAATTTTTAAACTACTTAAGGGTTACGAAAAAAAAATGTTTTTTGAACTGAAAACTTAAAAAAACGATAACCATTTAAAAAAAAAAAAAATTAGGAAAATCTGAGAATTGATAAAAAAATCTATTTTTTAAAAAATTTTACGTGATACAGACATTTCCACGAGTCTGCCTGCAAATCAGCTCGATTGGATCACTGAAAATTAGTTTAAAATCGGTCCAAAGGCTTTTACACAGGCCACTACGAGCTTCATAATTCAAACTTAAACAACAACAAATTCTGACGTGTACATGAAAACCGCCGATACACGTGTATTTTTATTTTTCATTCCCTTTCCGAAAAAGTAAATTTGGTTCATAGGACAGAATGTGTGTAACACTGTGTAAGGAATCCTTCTAGGGGTCCTCTTTGATAGACCTCCTGCACGACTTTATTTTCTCTTTTAGAAAATTTGTGTTGGATGAGTATAAAACTCCCCAAGCTGGTCAAGATCTTAATTCTGCCACAAGGGATACACCCATTCCATAGTAGTGTGTGTGTGTGTGTGTGTGAGGCCCTTTAAGTGCCTATAAATGCATGAGTGGATTTTGTAAAACTTTTCGTTGTCGCCAGAATACATGCACTGAATATGGTCCGTTTTGCATATTTGTCCTCTGGCCAATGACTTAATTAATCTGTCAGGCCAAATTATCGACGAGCAGTCGTATACATTCCCATACAAACACACATGTCCTTTGTGGCAACATCATCATAACTCAAAAAACGTGCTACCGTGTAAAATGACTTTTTAGTTTGGCTTTTGTATGAAGTTTAAAGCAAACCATAAAATAATCGCTATTAAGAAACGAGTTGTTAGAGAACCGGAATATTGAGTTATGACAGTCTTCTCGCCAATGAACGCTGTGTACCTGCAGTGGACATTTGCATACGGGTTCATGGAAAATTTCATTGAACACATACTTTGACATGTCAACGCATGTACATTAGGGTGTCCTCAAAGAAATGCAGTCAGATCTCCAGATGCTGCACTTTTGCTTGTTAGCATAGCTGGCCACCGGTAAACGAGCATCGGTAAAAAAATATGATTTTCGAATTCCAGCACTCAGTGGAACACCCTCGGCTACGACAGCCTCATACTCGTGAATACACACCTCACGACGACGGGGGCCGTGAGAACAGTCCACTGACATTGCTCTGTTGAAAAACTGTATGCACAAACTTGTGTACATTTTACTTACATATTTCCCTATACATTCCATGAAGGAACGGACGGTGAACTTCTCACGATCCCACTGTTTAAAGGCGGTTCCGCACAGCTAATGCATTTCTCGAGAAGTTTTACCTGGCTTAGAGATTAATCTCTTACTCGTAAATTCACCAGTATTTACCAGTTTTCTGATTTTACCAGATTTCGAACCGGGGTTCTGCTGTGTGTGGCACTCGCACACACACTGCCACAATCAATTAAACAACTGACAACTGACTGTTCGTCTATGGATATCCAAGTTACCTTAAATTTCCCCTGGACATAGTCCACCCTAATATATTGGCACATGTATGTTTATCTGTTGAAAAAAAATATTTGATTTCCCAAAAAAGGAAAATTTGACTATAAAACTATCGAGATATTTAAATTGTATTCGGTGTCCTCATTGACTTGCAGACACAAACAAGCCCCCAAACGAAAATACCATCGGAATATAAAAGCGGAAATGCTAAATTGACATTTGTGAAATGAACATTTCCCTCTTCATCGAATGAGATAAAAATTATATGTCAGCAGTGGGTGAGAATAGTCTCATGCGACACAGAGGCTGGGGGCCAGGTGGACTCGTTCAAAGTTACAGTCTCAAAAAAGGAACTTTGTCGGCATAGCTGAGAAGATTACAACCAATGAGACATGGGGTCCTGATAGCGACAGTATTGCGTGAGACCGTTTTTTTGACATTAGCCTTGAAGGGAACCTCGAACAGATTCCATTTGTTTCTCTATAGAGAGGAAGAAGACATAAAGATCTTTGGTAACTCGAACTGTAGCGGTCAAGCAGAAGAAATCACTTATTGAGCTAGGAAATTACAGAGAGGAAACTACAAGAAACTCTGAGGAGAGACCGTTCAGCAAATACATGACAAAGACTTGTAGAATCAGAGGCGCTCGAAGTACGACCGAGTTACTTACTTATGTCCCTTAACATTAGACGACGGAACAGTCGGGGACCTTCTCTGGACTCAGTGAGCTGTGCACGATATAATTTCCTCTACTCACTGAGCGGGATCAACTGTTTAAAGCTGGCTAATAGGGTGGAGTGAAATTCAAAAAAAAAAGTTAATCTCGGAAAGAGATGTAGTCTGGGGTCCTAATGAGGGGAAAAATAAAGAAAAACATTTTAAAAAATTTTTAGGGTTCGCGCCACTCCCTCGAAATTTGGAAATTATCGCTATTTTGGCGTTGATTTTAGAAAAATCTTAAAAAGTTGTATGTCAATAAATGTTTGCTATAGCGTAAACAATGAAATAAGGGCATGAAAAAATTTTAAAAAAATTTTCTCATTGTTCAAAAATTTCAAAAAGTAAAATAAGTCAAATCGTCCCTTCTTCAGAAAATTGACTGAGCAATGAAATCGCCACCAAAGCCACCAAATATTAGTCGATTATCCTCATATTTGCCTCAAATACTTTTGTTTGGGCACTGAACAAGCTCAAACTTTTAAATTTCGAATAAGTTAAGTCGTTAATTTTTAGGATTTTTCTAAAATCAACGCCAAAATAGCGATAATTTCCAAATTTCGAGGGAGTGGCGCGACCCCTAAAAAATTTTTAAAATTTTTTTTCTTTATTTTTCCCCTCATTAGGACCCCAGACTACATCACTTTCCGAGGTTAACTTTTTCAAATTAAAAAAAAAACATGTTTTCACTCCACCCTACTGGCTAAGGCTTTTCTAGAGAAGTTTTACATGATTACTCTTTCAATCGCTGAAAATTGTTTGGTGGTCTTACACGGACTTTAAGCCGGATATGCTTTTGTGATAGTCGCAGGCTCTATGAAAAATGTCGACTAGCGTCTATCCCCCGTATTCATAAAACCCTAAAGTAAAATTTGTTAAAATTCCTTTTTGTATTTTCATACGTTTTTCTTAACAATTTTTTTTGTTTTTTTTTTTTATGCATTTTTTTTAACAAAAAAGTTGTAAAGTTGTTTTAATTTTGTATGAATTTGAATTTATTTACATTTCCTCTCACTGGGAATAAAATCCTTGAACATGTTTAAGATGCACGGACGACTGTTCGACTAGAGCAACTGCTGGAGCGTAAACTTCATGATTGCTTCTACGGACCATCAGTGTGGAACATTGGGTCTCCTTGTCCGATTTCAGGACATCATAATCGGAGACTACATGCATATCCCTGTACGTACATTTTTGGCAAAATGACATCACCTTCACCGATGACAGCCATAAAAATAAAATGGAAAAAAATGGCTGCTGTAGCGCCAGCCAACAAGAGGCAAACAACCATCGCCGCACAGATAACAGCAACACCAATAACAACGACAACGGCACTGGGCGACAAGGGCATTGTCTGACAGCTGTTTGCTTAACCAAACAACAACAAAAACTATAGCAGCAGCAGGACCACAAGGACATTAACAACAAACGGCAATAAATGCGATCTCAGATCCGATCCTATTACTGGCACCGACTACATGAAATTCCAATTCATTTTGCCATCATTTCGCAACAATGCGAATATGTGCCAGTTTTGTTCGGTGTTGCTGCCATTGTCCGGCGTGTAACGAACATTGCTGCAGTAGCATTTGTTGACTACTACTACTGACTGACTGAATGACTGACTGACAATGTATATTGCCGGGAAAGTGACATGTTGACTTATGTCGCATATCACGGACAGACAGCAACCTATGGCCAGCAAGACGGACATACGAACGTATAGGATTTTGCTGTTTCCATGTTTCTGTTGTTGCCGCTGTTGTATTGCTGTCGGCGTGTTTTGTTGTTGCTGTTGCTGTTATTGTTTTCTATTTTTTTTTTGGTAGTTTGCTCCCAGCGTCACTCAAGCAAATTTGTCGCCCAGACACACAGAGAGCGACACCATAAAAGAATCACAACCATTTCGCTTACAATTGTTTTCATTTACTTTTGACGCATAATGGTCATCTGGTCAAAAAGTCATTACACATGCCAGTGACGAGCAGCGGCAGTTGCCCTTGCAGTTGCACTACACCGAACTACGTATGCCCTGGCATTGGCAGTGACACGCAGCAGTAGAAGTGGCAAATGTTGCATGCGGTATGTGTGTCAACGCCGTTTCATAGTGTACGCTGCGGTATGTTTGCCGTCATGCCACCGATACATCCCCGCCAGCGCAACACTTTCAATTATCTGTCTTTGTTTCGGGATATGAGGTGGAAATGCACACGCCTACATGTGAATATGTGCCTGTCGAGGTCATCAATCAATTTAACTTTAAATTGTTATGACATCGAAGTTGGTTTCATTAAAATTAGTGATTTCTTTTATTTGGTTCCATGTAAAATGTTGCGACGAGTAGTCGTTCTGTTTAACAAATGATTTCAATTGTAATTTTGGTGGTATTTTTTTTTTTGAATTTTTTGTTTGTATGACAAGCCAGATTTACTTAAAAAAGTTCATATAAATTCTATAAAAAAAATTATATTGGCTTGGATTTTCCAAGGCCCAAATTGTCAATGGTGCTGAGGGTCATATGACATTAATACCTCCACCTCCACCAACTAAACCCTTTAAGGCTTTGGAGTGAAATCTGGTTCGGTTTCTTTACAGAAGCTCAAACCTGAATGGCCCGTTCCGAGTTTATTTCGAAAACCATTAAAAATTATCCGAACAGTGGACTTGTAGTTACTGGAGATTTCAATGTCCGTACTCATTCATGGCATTTACGCATCTCCGAAGGACTGACAACTGGGTGCAACTAGTGTAGGAACCATGTTGACATTAATTTTTCCTCCAACCAAACCCTTTAAGGCTTTGGAGAGAAATCTGGTTCGGTTTCTTTACAGAAGCGCAAATTTGCGCAATTACCTTTCAGACTTTATTTTACAAATCTTTGAAGATTGTCCGGACAGTGGAGTTGCAACAACAGAATGTTCTTGTCATTTTCTTTTTGAAAAATGTCCCAAATAATAAAAAATTCCCCAGAAAAATCTTGTTTCTATGAAAAATTACCCCCAAAAAAAGTGAATAATTTCCCCAAAAAATTT
This sequence comes from Hydrotaea cyrtoneurina, assembly GCA_958296145.1. Classification (NCBI taxonomy): domain Eukaryota; kingdom Metazoa; phylum Arthropoda; class Insecta; order Diptera; family Muscidae; genus Hydrotaea; species Hydrotaea cyrtoneurina. Next base: position 37,804,689 of record OY282515.1, on the reverse strand, counting down.
GATACAAAATTGGGGAATTTTTCGTTATTCTTCATAATTTTTAAATAATATTTTAATTTTCGTAAAAATTAAAAAATTTAATTTTTGGGGAATTTTTTAAAACTGATGTCAATTAAATATCACGCGCGTCCGATGTTGGCACAAAGACGATATTCGTGAAGAAGTTTTTTGGGACTCAGTTTACGTACACTAGGGTGGAGTGAAATTCAAAAAAAAAAAGTTAACCTCGGAAAGAGATGTCGTCTGGGGTCCTAATGAGGGGAAAAATAAAGAAAAAAAATTTTTAAAAATTTTATGGGTCGCGCCACTCCCTCGAAATTTGGAAATTATCGCTATTTTGGCGTTGATTTTAGAAAAATCCTAAAAAGTTTTATGTCAATAAATGTTTGCAATAGTGTAAACAATGAAATAAGGGCATGAACAAATTTAAAAAAATATTTCTCATTGTTCAAAAATTTCTAAAAGTAAAATAAGTCAAATCGTCCCTTCTTCAGAAAATTGACTGAACAATGAAATCGTCACCAAAGCCACCAAATATTAGTCGATTATCCTCATATTTGCCTCAAATACTTTTGTTTGGGCACTGAACAAGCTCAAACTTTTAAATTTCGAATAAGTTAAGTCGTTAATTTTTATGATTTTTCTAAAATCAACGCCAAAATAGCGATAATTTCCAAATTTCGAGGGAGTGGCGCGACCCCTAACATTTTTTTAAAGTTTTTTTTTTATTTTTCCCCTCATTAGGACCCCAGACTACATCTTTTTCCGAGGTTAACTTATTCAAATTAAAAAAATGCATGTTTTCACTCCACCCTAACGTACACGCGATTTTATTGCCTGTTTACGTAGCAGCTCAGGGCTCTATGAAAAAGACTCCAAATGCAATATGGGCAAAACTTTAGTTTTTGGGGGACAAGACAAGAAAATTATAATGAAAATTGGGGCTGGGGTCAGTAGGGGGCGTGACATTGAAAAAACGCCCCCCACACGCCCATCATGGACCGCCAAAAATTACATTTTTGAACTCGTGAGAACAATTCCTTTCATTTGAGTAAAATATTGTCGAAATAAACGGGCGGGGTCATTTTTTTGGTGCCACGGACCCCAGCCCCACATTTAATTTTCATTTTCGTCAATTTGGGGTCATTTCATATTTTGGTGTTTGTGTTGTCCCCCATAAACAGATGTTTAGCCTGCAATATACACAAAAAAAAATTAAGAATGCCCCAAATGAATAATTTTCCAAAATTAATGAAAAATCCCCGCAAAAGCCCAATATGAAAATTTCCACAACAATTTAAAAATATCCCTCAAATTTATGAAATATTTCCCAATGCAAAATCCCCTAAATACAGGGTTCTCCAATAAATTTTCCATAACCATGGCTGCCCTATGTCCACGATTGCCTCACGAATTCTATCTTTGAGGTCTCGAATCGACTCTGGGCTGTTGGCGTAGACCTTATCTTTCACGTGGCCCCCCAAAGGAAGAAGTCACAAGGTGTTAAATTACAAGATCTCGGTGACACGTTGTGATCACCTCTTCAAGAGATAACACGGTCCTGAAACTGTTTAGTTTTGCGAACGGTAACTGCAAGATTTTCACCATTTTTGTAGTGAATTTGAATAATTTTAATGCGTTGTTGAAGCGTGTATCGTGTATTTAATGGCGCAGTTTCTACTTGTCAAATGTCAAAGAATAAAAGCTTCAAAAGTGACAGCTATCGAAATACCGGGTGATTCCAAATAACACCTCTTGTTGGAGAGCCCTGTATTTAGAGTCTAACGGCCTTCTGAATGATCGACCGTATGGCTTCTCTGGAAACCGATATAGTGGTGATATGATGGCGTTTCTTTGGGAACGATGGAGACCATTCACCGACTCCAAGGCCTTCGACGGGGTGTGGCACGGCGTACTGATATCCAAACGTATTTCAATTCGAGTCGTTGACATCTTTTCCCGATTCATATCGTGGTTTTTTCAGATATAAATCGTCTTATGCATAATTTTGAAATTTGTTATTCAAGATCCATGAAATATTCCCAAAGTTCTGACCACGTACCCATTTTGCCTATTTTGAAAATATTCACTGGGTTCACCAATCGGGTGAATAATACAATAAATCTATTAAGACATCAAAGTGCAATAACAAATTGGTTTCACCATTTAGACAATTCGCAATGGGGTCCGCATTGGTCCACATTTTAATGAAGTAACTGCCTGTTTCCATAAAACGAATTTGTTCGTTCGTTACAAATTGTCAAAATTGAAGGGGCAATAACATTATTTGTATCAGTAGTGAGAGCTTATTATTTTGAGATTGTGTTTAATATGTCGATATCTAACATATATATGAAAACCAAAATTAAATAATGTCTGAAATCCATTTTATAACGCTCCGAATATTGACGATTTGTAACGAACGGAAACAGGCAGTAAATGTATTGAAGTAAAATGTCGAAGAAAAGATCATATTGGCATCATGACGACCTCTCATATGAACGTTTTTATTCTTCGGGTATAATGAATATAATTCACATTATTAATGTGAACGACCAAAATAATGTATGACAATATAATAATATAAATGCTTAGCTAAAAATTGGATAATTAAAAAAAATGTTTTATATTTAAGATTTGCAGTCTTACAAAAATCGGAATTACTTAAGAGAAAAAAATTCCAGAATTTGAGGACCGTTCCCGTTCGACCTCTCTTATCCTCTCCGAATAGTGTTGTCGGCCCCAAATACAAAATATATTCCCCAATTCTTACCTCCATTTTGCATGCATCCTCTTCTTAATGATTTCAGGAAAAACAGTACTTAATTTTCCCTCCCCATCCAGTACCACTCTTCAATTTAAAATTTTAAAATTTCACTTTAAAATGCCATGTCTTATAAATTTTGTTTTTTTTCGTTTGCGTTTTGTTGTTTCATCCATAATAGCTGCAACAATTATAACATTGCGCGGTGCCAGCTATGTCTCGTATCGCATCTACGATTGGAAGGATCGCGTCCATTCATCGACGACACGTATCAGCCTCATGTTCCGCACACAATTCGATGACTCTGCCCTGTTCTATGCCAGCGGCGAGTCACTGAAGCATCAGTATATCGCGGCGTCCATTAAGAATCAGTCGATTTATGTGGAGATGGATTTCGGTGACAACGTCATGTCGACCATACTGACGGATGAGCTGACACGCAGTTATTGGCACAATTTAACCATTTACCACGAACAGCGCACCGTTCGCATCATACTCGACCAACAGATGAAGATTCTCGAAATACCGGCGACGGCTAGTGGCAACCTACTGTTCGATCCGGAAATTTATTTTGGCGGCGGACCGGATTTGCACAAGAAAAAGGGTTTGGCATCGCATAATAATTTCGTCGGTTCGTTAAAGTACGTCTACTACAATGATGTGTCCATTCTGTACGAGTTGCATCGTGGAAATCCAAAGGTTCACTATCATGGTAAGTACATGTTATCGTGTATGTGTGTTAGTGTGTATGTGTGTTAGTGTGCATGTGCACATGTCTGTGCGAGTGTCTGTTGTTTCGCTCATGCTGTATTCATGCCACGGACAAATGAGCGAATGAGTGCATCAGCGAAGAACAAATGGAAACATGAGTCCGTTGGATATGTGCAGGACGAATATGTTGTATGAGTGTGTGTGTGTGTGTGCGTGTATGTGTCTGGAGTATATTTGTGGCATTTATAATCTTTTATTTTCGTTTCTGTATGTGCAGGAGATAAAGTATATTTATGGCAAGTTGCAAACACTTAGGTTTAGGGTTACAATATAGGGACTAGACAATTTTTGTGAAGCTTTATGTGAGAGGGCAAAGCCAATGTGAAATTTGCATCGGCCGAGGCCAAAAGTCGTTCAGATCCGTTGATTTTGTTTTTCTTTTAAATATTTGTAATAAAAAAAAAAAAGAATGATATCAATTGAAATACAAAATTGTTATACAAAAAATTATGATTGCTAAAAATTATTAATTACTTTGTCGATAAAAAAAGGTTAATGTTGTCCTTAGACTCTCGCAATTTCTTGCAAAGAGAAATACTTGATCCGAAGAGTCGGATATTGCTGAAATTTCATCGAAGTCAGACGAAATTATTAGACTCTTTTACGTGGAACGATAATTTCCTTTATTTCTTTGAGATATTTAAAAACAAATTCCAAACAAACTGATTACGTTAATAATTTTCATTTGAGAACCAAAAATAAAATACTTTTTATACGATTTGCCATCTATAAACATGGACTTATGGACATTCAAAAGGAATAACATTTAAACATAGACTTTTTGTTTGGTTTCACTGTCTAATTAGTTAATCACTATAGAATTTGCGGTCACTGTGAGTTTTCTATCACCTTTAAACGAAAATATTCTTGATACAGCGCCTGAAACTTTCTGTGTGAGTATGTGAAATGATTACACTACTCAACAAAATGAAAAAAATTTCATGTACTCCGGATGCGATAATTTTTTCTGTGTAGATAACCTTGACATGAGCTCGAAAAACGCAATAAAAAATTTTTTTTTCGTTTGGTTTTTGTTTTATTTTTTTTTTTTAAATTTTAAAAAAATTTTTTTGGTTAATTTGTTTCGTCCGGCATAACTCGGGAACCACTAGCCCGATTTAATTGAATTAAATTTTAAAAAATTTAAAATTACAATTCCCTTAATCTGTTCATATATTGTTTTCCTATACAAGCAACAGTTTCCAAGTTAAAAATGAATATATAAAGGAAAAACTTATTTTTTGCCTAAAGATTTAAATTTTTTTTTTTAAAAAATCCATAAAAAATCCAAAATGAAAAAAAATGTCAAATCTTATTACTTTTACGTAAAGTCACATAACCTATGAGCAAAATGAGACAAAGATCATGAAAATCGATGCACGCGTTTCGCTTTTATTCGCAATTGAGTAAAGGTATGAATTTCAAATATATTCAAATTTCATATATTTTTGTCACCCAACAAATTTTAATTTTTTTTGTAATAAAAAAGAAAAAACCTTACCATAGACAAAGTTGTGCATATGTCGAGCAAATTTTTGAAATTCATACCTTTACTCAATTGCGAATAAAAGCGAAACGCGTGCATCGATTTTCATGATCTTTGTCTCATTTTGCTCATAGGTTATGTGACTTTACGTAAAAGTAATAAGATTTGACATTTTTTTTCATTTTGGATTTTTTATGGATTTTTTAAAAAAAAAAAATTTAAATCTTTAGGCAAAAAATAAGTTTTTTCCTTTATATATTCATTTTTAACTTGGAAACTGTTGCTTGTATAGGAAAACAATATATGAACAGATTAAGGGAATTGTAATTTAAAATTTTTTAAAATTTAATTCAATTAAATCGGGCTAGTGGTTCCCGAGTTATGCCGGACGAAAGAAATTAAGCAAAAAAAAATTTTTAAAATTTAAAAAAAAAATATAAAACAAAAACCAAACGAAAAAACATTTTTTTATTGCGTTTTTCGAGCTCATGTCAAGGTTATCTACACAGAAAAAATTATCGCATCCGGAGTACATGAAATTTTTTTCATTTTTTTGATACAATTTTCATACAATTTTCAAATATATTTTTTTTTTAATTTTTTAATTATATCTGATAATCGGTTCTTCTGTGTATATACGTTGTATATTGGTTGCGACAACTTATAACTGAGTATACATTCCCAATAGAATCCATTTTTTTAATTGCGTGTATCATTTTTATTGACACTAATATTAAACATCTTAATTTGGTCAATCGGTGGAAACTGTGGGCAACCGTTTGTGATAGGTAGTGTAAATGACTTCATTCAACATTTCAGGCTCGTATCCTGGTTAACTTTATCAACTCGTATATACCGTCATCTAAATGCGTAGGAGAGTAATCTGTATGCCACACAGAGGGGTATTTGAACCAAAAAGCTGGCTAAAATGTTTTTTGAATTGAAAGTTTGTGTTTTTTTTTAATGTTTTAGGTTTAGTTTGGCATAACATTTTAAAGTGGCAGCCTTTGGGTGGTTTTAGATTTGTGTTTGACCTCCTTCGTAAAAACTATTCGATTTTAGGAGCCGTCTTTGAACAGTAGGTCCCATTCAGTGAGCATTCAAATAATATCGAGCACGGCTTACCGATATGAGAGATGTTACTCGACTGTTTCTTCTTGGAATGTATTAATTAATCATAATCCTTCACTATAATCTTTGTCATGTCATGTTTTTTTATATCCTTCTACTAAAAATTGCCAGACTTTGTGATAACCCTTTGCGCTGGCATAATACGGTGTGCGTGTGAGCGTGTCACTACATATGTATATTTAATGGGTGTTATAATACTTAATTATAGTACAAGCGTACAAATACATATATAAATTTCCATGTATGTACATGTGCATGTGACGTCTATTAAGGTCCGTTTACATTATCCTATCCATAGAGACTCTTTGTCACATTTGTGATATTCTTCCAAACATTGCCTAAAAACGGGTTTATCTTCTTCAAGAGTCATGGCGTAAACATGCAAATGATTTTTCACACGGTTTTGTCAGCAGAAAGTAAAAAAAAAATTGCGACCCTGTAGGACAGTGTAAAGAAGCCTATATGAACCATGTAGCTGCATATTCTTGTGAGTGACTTCACATATACTAGTTTAATTATAACTTTTAACGTCGTTTTAAAGCTGGCTGGCTGAGTAAGAAGACATACATTATGGACTTTTAAAAATTCTGCATTATAAAGTCACAAACGTATGACCCAGGATTCTATTATGAGTCGATTGAAACAAGTGTATTCAAAAAAAAAGATAATATGGTAATTAATATGGACAATGGAAATTCCCTTATAATAAAAGACTTGTTTGTAAAGGCAATTCAATCAATCAGGCATCAGGCAGCAAAATTGTTGCAATAAGTTTTTTTCAATTTTAGTTTTCTGTGTTTTTCTATGTAAAGACGTGAGTTTTTAAATTTTAAAATGTCATTGGATGAACGTTATGTCACGTATTCTTCTTTACAAAAAAACCACTTGTCTTCGATTTTTGAAATATCATAATTTTTTTTAAAAAAAAAACCCTTTATTAGATTTTTCCCCCCATTGCCTTTTCTCGGTTTTTACGGTTTATTTTATTTCTCTGAGAATTAGAGTAAATTTTTTTTATATTAATGCACCGGTTTTAATATTCATATCACTAACTTGTCCAATTTCGGACAACAATTTTTTTTTTAACAAAAAATTTTTTTTTTACAAAATTTTTTTTTCCAATTTTTTTTTTTCAACAAAATTTTTTTTTTTCACCAAAATTTTTTTTTTCAACAAAAATTTTTTTTTTCCACAAAATTTTTTTTTTCAACAAAATTTTTTTTTTCCACAATATTTTTTTTTTCAAGAAAAAATTTTTTTTTCAACAAAAATTTTTTTTTCAACAAAATTTTTTTTTTTCAACAAATTTTTTTTTCCATATTTCAACGGGCGCCATAGGCGCATTACAACTTACTAGTTCTTAATATAACGCAATAACAAAAACACTTGATCATAAAAAAAACCAAACGATCTCAAAAAAACACATTTCTGTTTATCTCTTTTTATGACAATTAATAAATAAAAATTTTTTAAAAATTAACCTATCCATAGAAAACTATTTTTGGTCATTCTCGTGCTTAGGGGACCACAGAACTTGAGAAATCATTATAAAAAATTAATTCGTCACAGCCTATATAAGTGTCACTTATCATCAAAAGTAGTCAACTCTTTAAATTGATATTCAATTGATTTGAATTCTTAAATGACTATGAATTGATTTGACGTCAGGCATCAGGCAGCATTAATAAATCATGAAATATTCAAAACCTCTACGTTTACGGATTATTCCATCTGTCTGGCATATACATATATCAGCAATCATTTCATTTGTCCCTTCATCACTCCCTCTCCCTCCCCAACTCCCTCCCTGCCAATCAGGCATCCACGATATACGGGTGGTGAACTGTCCTCCTGCAATGCTATGCCGAACATATGCATATGGATGACTGTAATAAACTTTGCAAAATTGTAACATTGAGAATGGCATAAATGTGACTGGGTGTATGTGTGTGTGTGCGTATTCGTTCGTATATTTGTCAACTTTTTTCATTTTGAATTACACATACATATGTAATAGTTGTTGTTCTGGTTTTGTAGGTGTCCTGGAAGCGGAATTCCAAGAAAACGAAGTGCATGTCATACCAATAACGTATCCGTTTGCGACGTCACACATTTGGTGGCCCATAAATCATGCTGAGGAATTTAATATTAAGTTCGATTTCCGCAGTAGTCGAATGGCGGCCATACTGGCGTACAGCGATGTCACAACACAAGCCGGAAATGGTTTCTGGGAGGTAAGTGTCGCACAAGCATGATGAACGAATTGTCTTATCAGCGGGTGTTCGCATCTCTCTCTCTCTCTCTCTATGATGGAGCGCTCCTCCATGTGTGTGTGGGTGAGATATGTATGCATGTGTTAAGAATTTATATTATGTTGGCCGACTGCAAGTGTGTGTCCTTTTAATAAATGATAATCGATCACACATACGTACGTGTGTGCAATGCTCACTGCTTACGAAAAGTGAGTAGAAAATAAAAGGCATTTCGGGTTAATAAATCACATGCGTGAGTCTAGTGACAATTGTTCTCGGAATGTCTCCAGTTCCAATGTGAACTCTTATCTTTACTCTCGTTTTTTTGACACAGTTTTCTATGCATGCATACATATGCTGATGCCTGCATTGTTGTGTATGTGCCATTTTGCATACCGGATATGTTATGAATATTATTTTATTACTCAAATCAATCATTCAAACATCGCATTCGGGTTATTTTTTTTTGTCTCGACTCAAAAAGATTTGAGGAAATCACATAATAAAATCGGAAACAGATTTGTTGGTACGAATCGATGAACTGCATACGAGATTTTCTAAAAACTAAAATAAAAATATATTAAAAGCCGCAGTGAAACAGCTGAGCAGGTCATAAATAAGAAGCTGACAAAGATGGAGAAAACAACATTCGGAATTTTGTATTTCAAAAAAAAAAAAAAACAATATTCACTCACTAGGAATGACGAAGTTCTTAATAAGAACGAAATTGGTTCTTAGGAAAAATGTGGAAAGTGCTGCGGGTACAGCACAATACACAAATGAAAAGGACGTAAGAGCCATTTTTTCGAAACTCACTTTTCAAAGAAATTCAATAGAAAATTGTCCAACTCTCTTAATACGAAAATATCAAAAAATTAAAAATGTTTATTTACAAAGATATAGCAAATTCAATACTAGGCATGACCTCACCAAAAAAAAAACTGGCCTGGTAAAATTGTCTTTGTTGCTGTAAGGGTTCGATATGTGTGTATACAGTGTACTCTCTGCTTACGGACACCCCTTTTTTCAGTACCATTCCACTTCAGTCCTCTTGTGTTCCTCTCCGATAAGCGGACATCTCTCATAAGCGCACAAAATTCTCAGTTCCATAGGTGTCCGTATATGAGAGACTAAACAAGAAGTCTCATTTACAACTAGCAGCAGCCGCAGGACTGGTGTTGTTTGGCACATAGTTGATGCGCCTATCAGACAATAAATCCAGGAGGGAAAACCGGTCAAGTTAATCAAAAAAAATTTTTTTTTTGTAAATGCTGGCGATTTAACGAGCAGCAGCCATGTATAAAGCTTCTTGATAAAATCATTAGCCCTAGTATTCGTCGGTGACCTTTTCACCATTTTTAAGCAAATCCATGTGAATTGCATCGCAAGTCTACAAATTGATATTTTTTTTGGTTAATTTTCTCAAGGCTAAGTCCACTGTTCATTGGTCTATTCATGGATTCCAAACAATCTCAACAAACCGATGATGGAAATCCGGTCAAAATAATCAAAATATATTTTTTTTTGTAAATGCTGGCGATTTTACTAGCGGAAGCCATATAAAGGTTTCTTGAGAATTTCACTAAGCATTATTTTTCTTCATAGTAAAATTGGTCCATAGTATTCGTCTCTGACCTTTTCACCATTTTTAAGCAAATCCATGTGCATTGCATCTCAAGTCTACAAATTGATAATTTTTTTGGTTAATTTTTTCAAGGCTAGGCCCACTGTTCCTTTGTCTATTCATGGATTCGAACAACAATCCCATCTTACTTGCTTGCTGAAAGAATATTCCACATACAAACAGTTCGGCTGAAGAACGAGTTTTCTCTATAGTTCGTCGTTCCATTAACCGCCCTTTGGGCAATAAACAGATAATCCCGGCTGAATCTCCCAATATCAGGGATTAGACGACGGCCACCCAAAGAACAGATACATTCCATACGAGTATATCTCTAGAACAACATTAGACTTCTCACAATGGAGATGGATAACCTACTATATCCTACCATCACCGCCGCTCTCCTCTGTACACGGTCCAAGTGCAAATACGTCTTTGCAGTCCCAGGCCTTGTTTGGGAGTTATATTCCATTTGGTTGGTGTACATATTTACTAGATCAGATAGGGTGAAGGATTTCTTAGGCCGCTTCAAAAAATTTATTCGTTGAACACTTGCCCAGAGAGCATCAACCTGTATCTTCATATCCAGAATATCAACAGTGTCGGATACGTCGATATCCACACCACCCATAGAGATTGATGACGGTTCTGGAACAGTGGAACGTTTGTGTGACAACAAACCGCACTGGGTCTTGCGAGCTTTAAGATCTACTCGGTTTATCTGAACCCATTCATATATCGTCGTTCAATTTGGCCTTCGCCTTTTGTTCCCGAACCAAGTCATCGATCGATCATCAAATCAGTATGAATGCCAGAGGATAGAGTTGTTTGGGGTCACAGTCTGACCCAACAGGTCATTAATGGCAATAAGAAATAGAAAAGGAGATAGAAAAGGAGGATCTTGTGTGACTCCTGCGATCAGCCTATGCTGTGAAAACTCGATATGAATCGAGAGAAGATATTAGCGACACCAAATGCAATAACTTTTAATATAAGTGCTTTGTAAATACCCAGAGCAACGATCTAGCTTTTATCAAGACGACCTTTCGACATTTCCATAAACTGAAACAGTCTATTTTTCGACTTTTTTTGGATTTACAAGTCGATTAAAGGCGACTTTTCAACTTTCTATTTGAAAATAAAAACAAAATAACTTCTATGTATTAATGGACAAAATACAATACAATATTAACTGCCTGTTTCCATAAATAGAATTTGTTCGTTCGTTACAAATCGTCATTTTTGAAAGCGTTATAAAATGGATGTCAGACATTATTGAATTGTGACTTTCAGATATATTTTAGATATCACAACACAATCCCAAACGAAGAAGCTCTCATCACTGATAAACATCCATTTTATTGGGCATTCAATTTTGACAATTTCCAACGAACGAACAAATTCGATTTATGGAAACAGACAGTAAGTTTAAAACCTAACAAAAAACCGTTAAAAAGAGACCAATTCAATGTCCTTTATGGTATACGAAACAAAAAGAGTATCCTAGTTCCTGGTCCACAAAAAAAAAAAAGTCCAACGCTCTTAATGCAAAAATATTAAAAATTAAATAATTAAAAATATAATATTAAAAATTTACATTTACAAAGATATAGGAAATTTAATTGTATCGTAAGCGTCAAACGACTTTTTGCTTGACCACAAAAAAAACCGCCCCTCTGCTGATGACCGGAAATTTTTCAAGCAGGGCGATTGTCTAAAGAGCAACGATGTATTGGACTTAAGTCAAATTAATGTGTATTAGCAAATGTATGTTAATGGAGTTATAACATTCTTTAATATTTTCACTAAAACAAAATGTCGACTTTTTCGTAATAAAAAGTCGACTTAAATTGTCAATATTTTTTTTTAGGCCTGTGTAAAAGCCTTTGGACCGATTTTTAACCCTTTTTTAGTGATCCAATCGAGCTGATTCTTCGACTCGTAGAAATGTCTGTATCACGTCAAATTTTTTAAAAAATAGATTTTTATCCGAAAAAGTAAATTTGGTTCATAGGACATAATGTGTGTAACACGGTGTTATCTTTGGAGGGAAATGCAAAAAGACAACAATGACAGCCTGGGCCACGATGTCCTACATTTGCTTTCTGTGCCCGTAAAACATTATCAGTAGAATGACAAGGAAACCCCGGTAGCGACATATTAATCCATCGTTGACAGCGTGCTTGAGATTGGGAATATGATTCTCTCTCGGAATTATTCACAACTGATAGTGTGTTTGTTTCAAAGCAATTTTAAATTTGATAATTTCTAAGAATTTCCAATCACTGTTAGCAAAACGAAATCCTTCCCGAATTTATAGACCGTACATTACACAAATTTTAGAGTTAGTTAATTTTTAATCTAAATAAAATATTTAACGTTTATTTCATAAACCAATTAAAAACTAAATTACTTACAAAAACAATTTTCTTAACAAATGCTTTTTTAAAAAATATTTATGAATTAAACTATAATAGAATTTTTCTATACATAAAAAACAATCTTAAAATGTTTACAATCACAAATTACAACTTTGTGGTCTGAGAATTCGGATCGGCATTGTGTATGCCCAACGTTGCCAATTTGCGTATGCGATAGATTTGCTTCTTCAGCTTCTTCTTGAACAGCAGCTCACGGGTAATGGCCTTTAGGTCGTTGGCGCTGCAGTTCTTCAGATTGCGTACACTTGTCGATATCAGCTCGTCGGTGAGCAAAAATTTAGTTTTCTTCAAACGCATGTACTGCGCTTCGGGGCGTCTCAACTCTTCGCGATAGAGAAACAGAGAATAGCTCACCGAGGGTTTTGATGGTGGTGCAGACATTTGAAGAACGAATTTTAGTGTTGTGTTTGATCTAAGTTGTTCTCACTGAAGGGTGTTGTGTAGTAATGTTCCTTTGATCCATTGTTGCGGTTATTTTTATGTGAATTGTGTTTTCATTAGGGACCCAGGAAATGTTAAGCAATTTTACCTAATCGTACCTACTAATTTGCCGACTTTAACTGATCATTCCGTTTAGGTAGTGGAAAACCCTTTCTGAGGTATGATATTGCATCGCTTAGTCTCATTTTAACTTTATGGTCCATGGGTAATTTTCATTCTTAATCCCTTTGTTTGTTTGTTCATTAATCCGTTTGTGCGAAAAGTCAGCATCAGACTGGTCATAAAAAAATAAAATTAACAACCACTCTTAGTCATGATCAACATCAGTCTTTTGTGATTGTCAATTGACTTAGTTTTAGAGATTCTAGGTACATGACATGTCAAAACGGCAGTTTGCTTTTCCTTTTTAGTCCATCTGAAGGGTTACTCAAGTATTTGTGCAAAATTAACCAAAATTAGTGTTGAACATCTGCTCACCGTTTGTTTAGTCCAATTGGCAATTGGTGCTTAAAATGTCATTAGTGAAGGAAAGATTAAAAGGTCTTGAGAAAAACAGAATACTCCCACATTTGCATATTGGAAATTTTCATTAATGACCAGTTGCTATTGAGAGATTCTATTGAGAGATTCTATTGAGAGATTCTATTGAAACACTCGGTGAATCATTTTAAAGTCCGTAAACTGTAGATTGATTTATATTACAGCTAGCAAGCCGACAACATAATGTGCTGCTGTCTAGACCAGGGCTGTGCAGTCTGCGTCTGCGACAAATTTGCTCGGAATCGGAGTCGACACCTTTGCCAATTGACCAATTGAACGCCTGTAGAAATTTTGTCATAGAATGCATAGACGTTATTTAAAGTAATTTTGTAGTTTCACCAGCTGCTCGTAATATTTAAAAAAAATGCTTTCCATCCGTGTCACCAGGTTTAAATCGGGATTCTGCTGTATGATGTAAAATAGCCGAAGCTTAATATTTCAGTCCAGATTTTTAAAAATAGTTTTTACGATAGAATTGTAGATATTGTTGATCTATATTCTTCATACAATTTTTATTTTTCGCAAAAATAGATTTACTAAATACAAAATTTAAGCAAGATCGCGTTGGGCATATTGATATTATTAGACGATTTCTGAGGTAGGCGGGATGTTACATTTGTATGGGAGGTACCAGAAGGAGAGTTGCCAGACTTCCAACTTTTTGTCCAAATCTTTGTCTGGCTATAGATTTACTAAATACAACATTTAAGCAAGATCGCGTTGGGCATATTGATATTATTAGACGATTTCTAAGGTAGGCGGGATGGTACATTTGTATGGGAGGTACCAGAAGGGGAGTTGCCAGACTTCCAAGTTTTTGTCCAAAACTTTGTCTAGCTATAGATTTACTAAATGCAGAATTTGGGCAAGATCGCGTTGGTTATATTGATAATATTACACGGTTTATAAAGGGCGGGATGGTACATTTGTATGGGAGGTACCAGAAGGGGAGTTGCCAGACTTCCAAGTTTTTGTCCAAAACTTTGTCTATCTATAGATTTACTAAATGCAGAGTTTGGGCAAGATCGCGTTGGTCATATTGATATTATTACAGGATTTCTAAAGTGGGCGAAATAGACGATTTGTATGGGAGGTACCCGAAGGGGTGTGGACATATAGCCCATATACAATCCCATAAGCAGTTTTGGGAAAATATTAACCCATGCAAAATTTCAAAGCGATTGTTGAACTCTTTCGAAAGTTATCGTGAGTACCAGCAGGACAGGCGGACATGGCTCAAACGATTCAGAAAGTCATGAATCGAATTTGGTTCAAAGACACCTGGGGTATATGTGGATATTTCTATGTGTTACACTTTTGAGCCGTATCAAATGATATATACCCTCCTACCCATAGGGTGAGGGTATAAAAAAATAGAAATAATCAATGATCTCGATCTGGACTAACAGACGCAAAACTGCATGAAATCAAAATATGTTGATTTTCATTCAACCCACAAACAACCTATGACCAACTAGGATTCACTCATAACAACTGGTTGTACAACTTGATCAAATTTGTACAACCTGGGCCGGATAATAAGAAATGATCATTAGTGAGGGACGTATAACAACAAATAGTAAAATGTTATAAAAATTATGGCAAATTATTCAACAAATTAACCTTTTACTGAGGAAGTGCATTTTTTTGCAACACCAAATCCTCAAATAAATCTCACATGGGACTAAAGAATCCCAAAAAAAAACAGAATCACTCACTTGCATTTCTTTCTCATTGGCGTCGAGCCATGGCCCACCAATTCCATAAAGGATTTTTACAACCACTTTTTAAAATACTCACCATTTTGAATGGCGATTCTAATTTATTGTTCAACAAAAAAAAACTGAAAACCCCCGCTGTAAAACATTTTCTAATTTGATTTTTTTCTATTTTACATGACACAATCAACAACACATCTGATCGGACACCAAACCAACCAACAATACGGTAATGGTTCGGCAACAACAACACCACCAACGCCAACAACACCGACCAACAATATGGAAATAACGATGATTTGATATGAAAAACTGAATTTGTTTTGCGACAAAATACGGATCATCCGTTGCTGCGACCAAATGCATGCAAACGGAAAACTGTGCATCATAAACATGTTGCACGTGGTCGTTGTGGTGCATCCATGCAACCGACCAATCTATTACGATTCATTCCGTGGCCGATGGTGGTGGTGGGGCAAACATATCAAATGGACGCGCCAACACACATACGACGACGGAAATGCAAATCTAAAACGGAAATTGAAAATGCACCAAAACTATTAATGAAAAATCACACAAACACACAAATGCGCACACTCTCTACCCATCCCCTTTTCATTTCCTGCTCCTCCACCATGAAATGCCTGAACACGAAAAATAAACGGATTTCAATTTGCTGCAGATACGTTTGGCAGCGGATAAACTTAGCTTTGATTTGGTGCCCGATGCCCTCAACAATGTCACCCATTCGACGGTGGTGAAAATAAATCGTGCCACCTCCTGGCACTCGGTCGAATTGGACTACAAAGATGGCGCCATCAAGTTCACCGTCGACTATCAGCACCAGCGCACCCAAATGTACGGTCTGACCTTTAACATCGGCGACAAATTGATCATTGGCAGCAGCCTGAAGTCAGCGGCCTCCGGCCTGGTCGGTTGCATACGGGACATAGAAATCAATGGCCATCTCATTGAGCCCCGTCATGTGGTCAAGACGGAGCGGGTGGTGGGCGAGGTGGCCCTCGACAACTGCCAGTACATTGATCCCTGCAAGCGGCCAAACACATGCGAGCACGACGGCAAATGTTTCGTCAAGGATGACCGTGTAACGTGCGACTGCAAGCACACCGGCTACATTGGCAAGAATTGCCATTTCACCAAATACCGCAAGACCTGCGAGGAGCTGGCCCTGCTGGGCTACACCAAATCCGATGTGTATCTAATCGATATTGACGGCAATGGGGTCTTTCCGCCGGCCCACGTCAAGTGTGACTTTCAGAGTTTGGAGAATGCCACCAAAACAATTGTCGAGCACAATTTGCCCAGTCAGGTGGATGTGCGCTCGTCCCACGACACCGACTTCAGCTTCAACATACGATACCGGGAGTTTTCGCCGGAAATGTTGCAAGAGTTGATATCACATTCGCTGTACTGTACGCAATACATCAAATACGATTGTTATCGGGCTCAGTTGGAGTTGCATTCGGCCACATGGTTTACGTCGTCGTCGAAAAATTACACCGTCGACTTTCTGGGCAATGTTAAGAGGTAGGTGTACACACATATATTTATACTTGCGTGTAAGTTTGGGTGTGTTTGGCAATCTAAGTACAAGTAGAGCAGATACGTTGAGGATTCGCT
Source organism: Hydrotaea cyrtoneurina (assembly GCA_958296145.1). Classification (NCBI taxonomy): domain Eukaryota; kingdom Metazoa; phylum Arthropoda; class Insecta; order Diptera; family Muscidae; genus Hydrotaea; species Hydrotaea cyrtoneurina. Next base: position 37,787,883 of record OY282515.1, on the reverse strand, counting down.
GGCATCCTAAGTAAGCCTCAATTGCATTGCCAATTATTGTGAGAAAGTGAGAGAAACTTTATATTTGTATTTTATAACTTCGGCCATGGTCTTCGAAGGTCTATTCTAAGTTGAAGTGGCTTGATTTTTAAAATCTAGATTGTTTTTCCTCCAAGTGTTCTCTTTTATATTAGAAAAATGGCGCGCACAATAGATTCGTATTTTCCTTCGAATTTATGGTCTACAGATTTACAAAAAGACTCCGTTTGGTCTCCGAATTCTCAACCAGAGTCAACTGTTTCTAGATTTGAAATTGATGAGTTTCAAAGCTTAAAAAATCGAAAAAATAAATGTAAGCAAAGTTTTACACCCGTATTCATAAAAATTTAAAAAAAAACATTGGTAAGAAAAATATGAGAAAATTTTTTTTTGTGTATTTTAATACATTTTTCTTAACAAGGGTTTTTTAAATTTTTATGAATACCGGTGTAAAACTTTACTTACATTTATTTTTTTCAAATTTTTAGAAGATGAAATTGTAGATTTCAAAACGGGTTTTTGTTTCTTAAAGAGTCTCACACTTTACGAGCTATCACAAAAATAATACATTTCCACAATATTTCGATGTTTACTTAAAAATTGTCTGTTTTCGTGAGTTTTCATTGAGTAAATACTATAAGAAGTTTTATCAAAAATTAAATTTACGTTTCCAAAGCTACTCAACTATTACAGTACAAATTACAGCGGAGAATTTTTTCAGATTTTTCGGAAACGGTTTAGAGGTGCCACAAAATTGTTGTTTGCGAAAAATTCGGGTTTTCTGAGTTTTTGTTGAAAACGACTGCAGATACAAAAACAATTTTCGAAAAGTTTTTCGGGTGTCACAAAAATAAATATTTTTTTTGGTACAACCTGATTATGGTGTAAAGTATTTTTGAGAATTTTTTCAGATTTTTCGGAAACGGTTTAGAGGTGCCACAAACTTGTTGTTTGCGAAAAATTTGGGTTTTCTGAGTTTTTTCCGTATTTAAAGCACAAGTTGGTCAATAAAAAAGCATTTGTAAAGTCGTTGAGTCATCATATCAAAAGAAAAATGTTCGAGCTTTTAATTATAAGTCATAAAACCCGAATATTTCGCAAAAAAAAAGGTTTGTTTAAACCTTTTCCAAAAAATCTGAAAAAATTCTCAAAAATGCTTAATCGGGTTGTACCAAATAAAATATTTATTTTTGTGACTCCCTAAAAAGTTTTCGAAAATTGTTTTTGAATCTGCAGTCGTTTTCAACAAAATCGCCTATTTCGAAAAAGTGTAAGCAACGCCATTTTAATTTTTTGAAAAAAAAAAACTATGCTAAATACAGAATTCAAAATAAATGTTGTGCCGTTTGTCCCAAAAAAATCCAGTTCTGTGAAAATCGCTCATTTCTGTTCGGCGCTGTTACGATATAAAAGTCGAAATAAAAATTGTGCTCAGTGAAATCAAAAAAAAAAAAATCATATCACTCTATTTTAATGTAGCTTTTATAATAAACGAAAAACGCAATTTTTAATGCTGGCAATTTTCGAAAATTTTAATATTATCTAGAAAAAAAAATACTTTACATTGAAAAAAAAATTTTTAAAATTTTTTATGAATTCAAACTGTAAGTTGGCAGTTTTTCATTATGGCGCTATCAATATTTTTGCCGACCTCGCAAAGTTACTGCTAAAAACGCCAAAATGATTCAAAAAATCTTTCTTTTTTTTCTCAAAATTATGGAATTTAGCGTTTTTCGATACATGATGGAATAAATGTTGCTCGGATGAACAACCAACCCTTGAATTATGATATTCGATATTCGAGAGTGTTTTATCGAATATAAGATCGCAGATGTATATTATTCCTGCCTTCTGAGTGACAACTACTTAATAAATTAAAACACCTTCGCACCACTTCTCCCGAAGCGCAACAACAACCAATGTATATAAAACTAATGAAGTAAAACGTTAATAACTCACTATAATACAATCAGCCACAGTGCGGGAAAAGTCTCCAGGGAAAAACTACAACACAAACTAAACGTGCAAAACTTTAACTACAGTTTGCTATTCTTGATTTACGTTCCATATCAACAGAGCGTAAACTCACAAAGAAATTCCCTTTTTGCTCTCACAGACAGTCTTTTGAAAGGAAAACCAAAAACTTGACTACAAAAACAAAAAAAAGAGATGCTGTCGAAGAATATGTCAATGACAGCTATGTTTATTGAAATAGCAATTGAGGAAATTTAGTAAAATTGAGGAAATTAAGTACAAAATATTGCCCACGATAACTGTGTAAGATTAAGATTTCTTCGGAAATCTACAGCAGTGTCCGAACGCTGACTGTACGATCACATCCTACTGATGTGCTTCTCTACAGACCACTAGTGTTTTGCGGTTGCATCTCAACCGACGGAAAAACAGAACAACATAGACTTGGCGCACAAGTTCTTCGTTGTCCGAATATCATTAATCTTCTGCAATTGACCATAAAAATATAAACGTACTTTGGTTGGCAAAATAAAGAGGAGTCCGTAAAGTTCATGTTTTTTTCTGCATTGGTCATTCTTTTACTTCGCTTCTTACAATAATGACCCAACACACACACTAAACCCTAGCACATTCTCCTCCCCCTTCAGTTGCTCTGGGTTATCACCATCGAATGCATACTAAATAATATTGAGAAAATATTTCCGAATATTTTTCCATAAAAACAATGCCAACATATTTGAAATACTCTTATGTGTATGCATGCCATGGTAAAGGGAAAAACACGAGGATAGTAACAAATCGGAAGAAGAAGACCAAGGATAGACGATGATGTTGTTGGTTGCATCGTCATCAAATATGCGTTCAACGTGCTTGGAACGGGGCGTCCATGTGTAAATAAGTAAAAACCATACACAGATGTCCCTGCAATATTTGGGAGTCTCTATTAGTTTTATGGTGTGCACTCTATGGCATACATTTTACTAGTATCTGTTCGATAACCGACACCCAAGGTTAAACATTGAATATCAACGATATCTACAAATTGTCCGGATTAGGATTTGAAAAAAGGTGCCACATACAGAATCCTTTGGATTTTGATGTAACTGTGTTGACTACTTTGGCGTGGTCCCCTGAACTGGAGGTCGAAATGTTTTCATAAAATTAATTCAGGAATTTATGTTTTTATATATGGCCAAAAAATTTCGATACATCGACGGAAATATCGATGGAATTTGTTGTTTGACCACCGTTCCGTGGCAAATATTTTTTTTTTGACATGACGTTTAAAAGTCATATGACGTTTCGAATATTTTCGACCAATCCACAGAAAGCGCTAAAATAATACACCAATAACATCAAATCATTCCATAAAGAGTTATGATTTTCCATCAACACTTATTTTTCCACATGAATGCTGTAGCACATCCCACCAGTCCGAACGACTAAACTCGAAACTGTTCTCATTAGGTTTGTTGTTAGTTATTCCACATGTATCGTTGTAGGCATGGATGCATGGATACTCGTACATACATACGTACATAAATGCATCCATGTATGGACGAATGCAATCAGAAGCATTCTTCATTTTTTCCAATTTCCTCTTAGCTGGACATATACATATCTTTCGTGGACGAGTTCTTTTTCGTCTGTTTTTTTTTGTTTTTTTTTTTTGTTTGTTCTTCTCACCAATCAATTCATTTCACTGACTTCTTCTCCATAAATGGATGATGGTACGAATGAATGCAATTTGTTGTTTTTTTTTCATACCCTTGACAACACTTTCCATCAATCTGGGTAAAGTTGCTGCAAAAAAAAACGAGACACTCTCCTCCAGTCAGTTTTCTATTCTGGCCCCAAAACAAATACAAATCGTTACAAACTCATAAATTGTAAAGTTTATTTTTCGAAAACAAAACAAAAAACCAGTACCAAAATACCCCGTATTAAATTCAACTCCAAATGGCCCTTAACGGCCTTTTTATGACCGCAGACTGGACTGGACGCCAAGTATGCGCTCTCAGCAGCCGGGGTGTGGGTGTGTGGTGGTTTTGGGACGCATTGGCGGGTGAACTCAATGAAGCATGACTCACATTTAAATCCATACATCATCTAGCGCCAAGAGCTGGCCAAACTGATGGCGATTGCTGCATTCATTCGGTTATAAAAGTAGCACAAAAAATAAACTCCACGGCACATAAAACACTGACAGAAATGCCAGTTGGCCACCAAAGGTCTTATTGACAGATTGGCAAATATTCCAGAAAATAGAATAGAATTTTGAAACACTCTAAAGAAATATCTACTCGGAAGGAAATTAGAAAAGAATAATTAGAAAAGAATAATAATAAATGTTTATTTCTTAAAAAAAACATTTTTTCAGTGTGCTCTAATTTGCAATTTCATTTACTAATTTACCGTTTTTCTTTCAAAGGATACGGCAAAAATTGTGAAATAAGAAAATTTTTTCCAAAACTTATAAAAACCCATAAACGGTTAAAAAAAGTGGAATACTTTTTTTAAAAAAAAATGTTTACACTTTTTTTAAAAAAAATGTTTACACTTTTTTTAAAAAAAATATTTACACTTTTTTTAAAAATAATGTTTTCACTTTTTTTAAATTTTTCAAAAAACAAATTTCTAATTTTTTTTTAAAAACTGTTTACACTTTTTTTAAATAAATGTATACACTTTAAAAAAATGGTTACCATTTTTTTAAACAAAATGTTTACACGTCTTTTAAAAAAAAGGTTTACACTTTTTTTTTTAAAAAAAAGGTTCACATTTTTTTTAAAAAAAAGGTTCACATTTTTTTAAAAAAAAAGGTTCACATTTTTTTAAAAATAATGTTTCACTTTTTTTAAATGAAATGTTTACACATTTTTTAAAAAAAAATGTTTACACTTTTGCTAAATAAATTTCTAATTTTTTTTTTAAAAAAATGTTTACACTTTTTCTAAAATGAATTTCTAATTTTTTTTAAAAAAAATTGCTTACACTTTTAAAAAAAAAAATGTTAACACATATTTAAAAAAAATTTACACTTTTTAAAAAAAAAATTTTAACACTCATTTAATAAAAAATTTACACTTTTTAAAAAAAAAATGTTTACACTTTTTAAAAAACAAAATGTTTACACTTTTTTTAAAAAAAATATTTACACTTACATTTACAAAAAAAAACGAAAGTTGCTAACAATAAGCTAACATCACTGCTTCTGAAAAATCAGGGAACGCATAAAAGATTTATTTATTTATTTTTATTGAATTACAATACAAATGGGTTTGTAAGGGTAAACCTGTGTCACCCGGTTTAGATTTTTGAGGCGACACACCAAATCCTGTGGTGAGAATCGAAGCCACAACTCCCACTCTGACACGTATGAAAGATAATATGGCAAAATGTGTGACGAACTGCTGAAAATCAAACTAATCCCATATACCCAAAATAAGGTCTAGAGGACACTACGGCAGGAAATCCTTTATGGACAACACATATACGTCCTTTCGATTTTCATAGATAGACACCATCCCTGGCCCTATTTAACCCGCACTGAAGACAAAAGTCCGAGTTCAACTTTGGGTTACGACCGTATTTCCCTCCTTTATCATTTCATGAAGCACCCAGGGGAATCTTGTCTGAAACACTGACCGACCGACATTTTTTCCAAATACTGACCGAATGAAACCTACTGATTACAGTCGGCTACTAACGGCTAATGCCTTTTCCAGAGATGGTGAGATTTACCAACAAGAACCAACAAAGGCTGCATCGTAAGAAAAAACTTCTCAACTAATCGATGGGGAATCGATTCACGGGGATGAATCACCACAGACAAAGCCACACCTTTTTAGTCATGAGGTTGCTGCGGAATTCCATTTTGGATAAATCGTATTTCAAAGGACAATAAAAAGCGATACACATGTGACTAGATCTGTTTCCAAATCTTCTAGGGTCAGATCATAGATACATCAGACCTCACAGACGATGTTCGCTATTGGTTCAAAGTGAGAACATCAGAGTGATAGGCCTGGCATTGTCAGGATCGATGTATGTACTGGAAATCGGTTTACCAAGTGTAATGGCTACGAGGTCAATTTTCTCTCTTACAATGTGTATGGCAAAAAAAAAAAATCTATGAAAGCTTTGTCGTTCGCACCCAATGCTGTCGCTATCAAGACCCGGTGTCTCATTACTTGTCCGTCATGAAGGGACTTTGTCTGATTGGAAGGAGGCATGTAGGGTTTTTAATTTCCCGTCCTTTTTCAACAGGCGGGAATTTTTATGACGTCTTCCAACGATTGCCCGGAATTTGATTTTCTTTATAAAATATTATGAAAAAAATTACTATTTTTTTTAAACAAAGCTTTAAAAACCATGTTAAAAACCTCGAAATGATAAATAAAACTTCAATTGAAGATCCTTAAAAGAATTAATATTGATCATTTCCATGTAATAATTACAACTACACTGATAGAAAAAGTATGACCAAACTGTCATGAACTGATAACATACGGTCACGAAAGTCTGAAGGTTGTGTCCAAATCGTCCACGATGTTCCGAATTTGTTAACACGGTTTGCTTGAATTTCATTTATTTCGTTAACGAGCGTTCACGGATAATTTGAGAACACAACACATTCGATTTGTTCACAAGCGTTGATGATTTTTCAACGCCTTTTTTCCTTCAATGTGGTTGAGGAATATTTCAGGAAGTAAAAAATCGTATAATTTCCCGGTTAAAGCCACAATCACACTTGTAAACATGGCGTAAAATCGTATTCTGTTTGTGAAAATAAACTAGGTTATTCCTCCCATCACCGTAGGTTTTTCATAAACCAAATTAATTTCCAAATAATTTTTTTTTGTTTCTGTAACGATCATTTCCCAGTTTTCATTGTATTTTAAGTTCTTTTGTTTTTTCTTTCAGTGTAAGCTCAATCACTTTTCCATTCTCTAGCATTTGCTGTTTGTTGTTGTTGTTGTCTGTTTTGTGCTCATGAATTGTTGTTTACTTTCCAGAGGTGCCTGTCCGTGCTCTGTTAACAAAACATGTGTGGATCCTAATCAATCATGCAACTGTGATGTTAAAGAAAATAAATGGTACTCCGACGAGGGCTACTATTCCGAACCTCATAGTTTGGGCATCACACACATGTATTTCCTGCAGCAAAAGGATTTGGATGATGAAGCTCAGGGCAGAATAACGCTGGGCCCACTGGAATGTGTCGAGACAAGTATGCATCGCCCATCTCCCCCTAACAAATAATTTTAACTTAAGTGACATGTTCTCTTTCGTTTTTTAATGGTTTCTTTTCTTCTGGCAGATACTCAACGGTATGTAGTAACCTTTACCACATCGCAGTCTTATATTGAAGTGCCTGGCTGGCGCAAGGGCGACATTGCCTTCTCGTTTCGCACGACGGGCGAGAAGGCCATACTATTGTTCCAGCCACCCATACGTCCGTACCATCCCTCGTTCATGGTGGCCTTGACGGGTGACTATCAATTGACGTTCAATTTCACGCTGAGCACCGGCACCACCAGAGAGTTGGTAATTAATTCGCATCGCAAGTTAAACGGCGGCGAATGGCACAAAATATGGATTGACTATAACGAGTATCATGTACGCTTTATGATAAACACCGATTATCAAATGGTCGATCTGCTGCCGGAGGAGGAGTTCGGCCCGTTCGAGGGCAGCATGTACATTGGCGGAGCCACAGCGTAAGTACCCACCCACTATTAACAACGCGGACAGTTCATATTGATATTTAACATTTGCACAAGCTGTTCACTGTGTGTGTGAAAGATTCGTAATAAGCACAGTGGTATGGCGAGGACAACAAGTGAATGTCACCGATTCGAGAGAAGTCTAATCGTTCATGAAATGTTAAGGGAAATAAGTAAGATTCATAGTTTTTATGAAAAACGTCATACAGTGGGGGGGGGGGGGAATAAAATAAATTAAAAATGTTATTAATACAAATTTACAGTTTTCGACTTTTTAGGAATTTTTTTCAACAAAGAAAAAAATAAAACTATTTTCGTTGTCTAAATTGAAGGCCCAATAAAATGGACTTTTATCAGTAATGAGAGCTTATTCGTTTGTTATTGTATTCCATATGTTGATATGTAACATATATCTGAAAATCACAATTGAATAATGACGGAAAGACATTTAATAACGTTGCCAGTAGTGACAATTTGTAACGAACGAACAACTTCGTGTTATGAAAACGGACACTTAACTTTTTCTTTTAATAACTCAGATTCAAATGTAGTAAAGGGAACTATTTAACACAATAAAATTTATACGAATACGCACAATTCTTTTTTTTACAAAATTAAAAAAAAAATATTGATTGAAAACAAATTTGACCATTTTTGTACTTAGGTGACCACAGTACATCAGAATTTATTGGGGGGTTATTTATTTGCCATTAGGAATTGGCTTCACCGATTTCATTGAAATTTCACTCAGACCCAAGTTCAGAAGATGGATCTACCCAGAGATAAGTTACCAGAATCCAATGTTTGAAACCTGGGTTCTCAAAAAATTAAAACTTCCGCAAAAATGTATATTTGTAGTCCAATATGCCCAATATTTTACATGACTTAGGTGGTGGTTAAGACTTATCAAAATAGGTTTTTACTTTGTGATTGTCTGTCATAGAATGCGAGATATGTGAATTTGAATTTTTTGTTTATGAGTGATTTTTCATCGTTGTATATCGTTTTATACTAGTAAGTTGTAATGCGCCTATGGCGCCCGTTGAAAAATGGAAAAAAAATTTTGTGGAAAAAAAAAAAATTTTGTTGAAAAAAAAAAATTTTTGTTCAAAAAAAAAATTTTGTGGAAAAAAAAAATTTGGTTGAAAAAAAAAATTTTGTTGAAAAAAAAAAAATTATTGAAAAAATATTGTAAAAAAAAAAATTCTTTGTTGAAAAAAAAAAATATGTAAAAAAAAAATTTTTGTTCAAAAAAAAATATTGTAAAAAAAAATTTGGAAGAAAAAATTTTTGGTAAAAAAAAAATTTGGGGAAAACACAATTTCTGTACAAAAAAAAATATTATTTTTTGTATTATTATTATTTATAGAAAATTATAGAATGCCTATTTAAATTCCTACGTACTGCGTGACAGAGTCAGTGAATCAGTGTCGAGGGTAAATATATATTAAGATTATATTTTATTTATTATCGATATTTCGCCATCCATTGGATAGCATCATCGGGATATTTGAACTACAAATAAAAACATAAATGTCATAAATGTTCGTATTACCCGACAATAATACGAAAAAAACATACAAAGTAACGAGTTAAATATCGCACTAAATTTGAATTTGGAATTTTTTCAAAACAAAAAAAAATTCTATTGCTAATATTTTTGTTTCCTAAACAATTTTTTTTTTGCATTTTCTTAAACACAACTAAATACAACCGAAAATATCTAGGATTACTCTCCCTCCGGAATTGTGGAAACTACTGTAATATACCAAGCCCAACATGTACATGAAATTTCATGGCAATATGTCAATTAACGAGCCAATTCAAAATGACAGATTTTATTGCCAAACGAATTTTCGAATTCCCCCACTGTGCGTCCATCGGCCAAAGTCTGCAACTTTTGATCTGGCGAACTTATTTCCGTTCTGTAAAAAAATTATAAGGACGGAAGATTTATTTTTTGAGGGTGTATTTTAGAAATATTACTACTTTTTGTATTTTTCGATGTGTTTAGGGATTTTTATAGGGGTGCTTATATTTCGCATAAAAAAATTAAATGGTTTCCACATTAAAAATGTTCACCTTTTCACATTTTGAAATTTAAAATATTTAATTTCATCTTGTCGAAATATTTCCAAAGTTGAGTACTCTTCGTATATACCCTCACCCTATGGATAGGAGGGTATATATCATTTGATACGGCTCAAAAGTATAACACAGAGAAATGTCCACATTAGACCCCAGGTGTCTTTGAACCAAATTCGATTCATGACTTTCTGAATCGTTTGAGCCAATATGAGACTTGTATGGTTTTACTGAGGGTGAGGGTATATATAAGTTTACCCGACTGCAACTTTTTCACTGGTTTTTATATTTTTTTGACGTAATTGTTTATATTGCGAATAAAAAATGTAATTTCATCTGTCGAAATTTTTCCATCGTTTTTCAATATTGGAGTTTCAAATTGTTTTTTATATTTTTGTGTTTAGCTTTTTTTTTTACCAATTATGACATAATTATTTGCATTACGAATAAAAACATTAAATTGTTTTCACATTAAAAATATCCACCTCTTCAAATTTTAAATTTTTAAAAATTTAATTCCATCTGTCAAAATATTTGCAAATTGGACTACTTTTTGAACTTTTCGATTTTAGATTTAGGTTTTTTATCCATTTAGCTGTAATTTTGTATATTGCGAATAAAAATATTAAATTAAATTTAAAATTACAAAATTATATGGTTTCCACATTAAAAATGTCCAAATTTTTCAGATTTTAAAATTTAAAAAAAAAATATTTTTATCTGTTGAAATATTTGCAAAGTTGACAACTTTTCGTATTTTTCGCATTTAGAGATTAAAATTGTTTTTTTTATATATTTTTATGTTTAGCATTTTTTTTAAACCATTTAGCCGTAATTTTTTATATTGCGAATAACAATGTTAAATCCATTTTCAAATTTCCACCATACGGGAAAAAGAGTTACCAGAGCTTTTAAAACAAACAACGTCACAGAGCAAACACATGTATGGGGACTCCATATCCCAGTCAATTGGCTTCCTTTTCACTCATTGCGAAGACACACAATTACACATGTAAATTAGATAATGTGGTCATAAATTAGATAATGTGGTCTGCACAAATGATTTAATGGGCTTCTGGGTTAATGTGCTATTTTTTTTGTAGCACACAAGGATTACGAGAAAAAATGCCTAATACGTTAAAAACCTATCAGTTGGAAAATTAAGATCATGCTAAAGATTTCCCCTCATATATGCTGTGGCTGTGATTGAATTTTTTTTTTTTTTTTTTGTTTTAGTCAACTTTTAAATTGATTCAGTTGCATTCATGTGTCCGGGCTGTAAGCAACTCTGCGACAGGTACTCTGCACTCGTACTTGCTCACATCAGTGACACCTGTCACTGATAGATACGAAACGTGTACACGTGGAATCCCATAATGAATACCCAAATAGCCACTTGAAAATTAATGTTAAACACTTGTATAATTAATGTTAACATTTTTATACGAGCGCAACGGCAACGACATAATGGCGCCGCAAGAAGAGATTGAGTGGGGCGGAGCGGGTCGGGATGGGTTGGGTTGGGATGGTTGACAAGGGTGAAAACTATAAAATGGCCTGCCGGTAATGTTTCTTCGGTGCACATGTCGGTTTATGTGGATAAACCGGCAGCAATCGGTGCAACATCTGTTGAGTTGAAGTGTTCATTAGCGGCGTGCGTCTCTTAAAACTGCAATGAACCGTAAATAAGGACATCAATCACGTCGGTAACCGGGATCACTAAAGGTGTCAGTGACTTGTTATTTTTCTCATTTGTTGTTGTTGTTGTTGCTGTGGCAAAAGAAAAACAGAAATAACCGCAGTTACAATAAACTGTAGCTGGTAATTTATGTCATGAGTTTTTACACGCAGCCATAAATGCATGTCGTCAACAGGAATCCTATTGTGGAATATGAGACTAGTATGTTTTTACTGAGGGTGTGGGTATATATAAGTCGGTTTACCCGACTGCAACTTTTTCACTGGTTTCAATAACTTTTGGGTATTCAAGATTTTATTAATATTAAGTTTATTCTTCACTATTTTAAGAAGTTCCGCGTAGTTTTCGTTTTTAATTTATATTTTGCTAATTATTTTCTCCCATACAAATCGATTTGCGCGAGCTGGGAAATTATTTTAGATCCATGGTTTCTCGTTGAAATATTCTTAGAATTATCGGTAAATTATGTTCTAGACATACGCTTTGCGAAAAAAAAAAATGTACCCGCCCTAATGTACATACTTGTGATTGTGATAATAAATTAAATTCTGTAGACTTGTGGTTGGGGTAATAAATTAAGAAATTCGGTAGATTTGTGGTTGGAATGTTACAATATTTTTTCTGATTTCCAAAAACACAAATTTTAATTTCTTATCCCGATAAAAAGGAGCTATAAAAAATTTTACATTTCACTTATTTGACTTTCATTTAGTACATCGACTGCTAATACGCAAAAGTAGATCCTTGTTCCTAAATGTATTTATATTTAATTTATATTTAAAATCAAATTTCCTACAAACAAATCGCTTTTTGTGATTTTCAATAAATACACATCTTTATTTATTATCCAAAATAAGAAGCTACAAAATATTTTTTTTTATTTCAAACTAACCAACAAATTTGAAATATGTCTTTGTTCTCTTAAAGAGTAGTTCAAAAATACTTAGCTATTATTTTTAAAATGTCTTCAAGTCGTTATGTCTGATGTAAACTGTTGAAATTAAAAGAACAAAATCTTTTAATTTTATAAATAACTGAGTCCTCATTTCTTTTTCATCGTAACCGGCACTTGATTTGACGATTTCTTCATCTGATGCATACGTTGAATTTGATGTTTCAGTTTCTTTTTGAACTCAATTCCCCGCTTGATGGCCAGCTTATCCTCAATCGTACATTTGGCCTTATTGTGCGTCGTTTTCTTTATTAACCTGTCGGTGAGTGAGATTTTGGTCCATTTTAAACGCATCCTCGACTGTATTTGATTCTTTTGCAATTGTTCACGATACAGGAAGAGAACGTAGGTGAGGGATGTCTTTGGTTTGGAGTCCATTATTAGGGAAGAAGACCTTGAAGTGATGCTGACACTTTGTAAACTCAATTTAGAATGATACCTTGGTTGTGGTCGAGTCAGAGTTTATATACCCCGAGTGATCATGGAAATAAGTACGTACCTGTATAACTTCCCAAATTGTTAGTTCTACCTAAAATACTTCATTCTGTACCTCGCTAAGGTCATACAAATTTAATCCTAGTCCACTTTGTTTTAATTTAAAACTTTGTACATAATTTTAATCACTATGGTCACCCACATCTTTAAGAAGCTAGAGTAGAGGTAACCAAATGCAGGTACATCCTTATCTTCATGACCAGGGTATATAAATCCTGGCTAGATAACAACATTATCAATTGAGTGTTCAAAGCGTAAACATCACTTCTGCAACATATTTTTGCAATAATGGACTCCGAACCAAAGACATCCCTCACATACGTTCTCTTCCTGTATCGTGAACAATTGCAAAAGAATCAAATACAGTCGAGGATGCGTTTGAATTGCACCAAAATCTCACTCACCGACAGGTTAATAAAGAAAACGACGCGCAATAAGGCCAAATGTACGATTGAGGATAAGCTGGCCATCAAGCGGGGAATTGAGTTCAAAAAGAAACTGAAACATCAAATTCAACGTATGCATCAGATGAAGAAATCGTCACAAGTGCCGGTTACGATGAAAAAGAAATGAGGACTCAGTTATTTATAAAATTAAACGATTTTTCCCCAATGCCACTGAAAGTCGGGAACGCTTTCAACAGTTTACATCAGACATAATGACTTGAAGACATTTTAAAAATAATAGCTAAGTATTTTAACTAGTCATTAAGAGAACAAAGACATATTTCAAATTTGTTGGTCAGTTTGAAATAAAAAAAAAATTTTGTAGCTTCTTATTTTGGATAATAAATAAAGATCTGTTGAAAATCACCAAAAGCGATTTGTTTGTTGGAAATTTGATTTTAAATATAAATAAAGGGTGTTTTTTTATCGGGGTATAGATCTTTAAGTTGGCATCACTTTTTTAACTGGCGGCCATTTTGTCAGCTGTCAAGTGATTAATATTTAGTTTGGTTTGCCATTTCATCATGAACAGGTTGACAAAAGAACAACGCTTGCAAATCGTGCAAATTTATTTCGAAAGTAATGGTTCAGTTCGCGAAGTTCACCGCAAGCTCCGTCCATTTTATGCCATTACATCCACAAAAACTGACAGTTTGGTGTGCTCTATGGGCTGGTGGAGTCATTGGGCCATACTTCTTCCGAAATAATGCTGGAGAGTCAGTTACCGTTAATGGAGACCGGTATAGAGCCATGATAACCGACTATTTTGTTCCCGAATTGGATGGCATGAATGTGGATGAGTTGTGGTTCCAACAAGTGGTTGAAAATTGGACCTGTAGAATCGGCTTTATTCGAGCCAGCCGCGGCGGCCACATGCCCGAAATCATATTTAAACATTAATGGCATAAAATTATCCTTCCAATATCGCCAAATTGATGGACATTAAAACGATTTTCTTGTGTTTTATTTCAATTCGAAGTTCAATAAAAAACACCCTTTATATCTAGGAACAAGGATCTACTTTTGCGTATTAGCAGTCGATGTACTAAATGAAAGTCAAATAAGTGAAATGCAAAATTTTTTATAGCTCCTTTTTTTGGGGATAAGAAATTAAAATTTGTGTTTTTGGAAATCAGAAAACCCGATTTTTTTGGCATTTGTTTCATTGGCAATTTGATTTTGAATGGGATAAGGATTTTGATTTCTCTATGACCGGGTATTAGTTACCAAGCACATTGTTGGCGCCAAAACAAACCTGGATTTGCTATAAATTTTTTTAAATTTAAAGGGAAAATACAGAAAAAAATTATAAAAAAATTGTTCTGAAAATTTAATTTTTTTTTATATTTTTTTTTAGAACAATGTAGTCCAAGAAATTTTTTTCTTCTTAAATTTCTAAACCGTTCCATAGAGATACCGTTCTTATCGAAGCAGTACTATGCGAGGTATTCCTTTATACATTTTCCATAGAGTCTATTAATTAGTTTCATTGTTTTTTTTGTTTAGAAATCATTTCAAATATTTAATAGATGTGACGAACAAAATTCCATGAATTGTATGATGAACTTTACACAACTCTTTGATTGAAATCGATTATGTAGCCACACACACACAGGTTTTTGTTCGTTATTATTGCTCCTGGGACGGACCTGTGCATTCCGGCATTTTATGACGTTGTCGAAACAACCAAACACCATTATTGGACATTAGAAACATGTTAACATGGCCACAACATAAGTGTTGCGGTGAATGCTCATCTTTTGATAAATCCTCGGGTAACGTATTGAATTGACATTTTAAAAAACGTGTCTACTCATGTCAATCGGAAGGTTTTCGAATC
The DNA here is from genome assembly GCA_958296145.1 of Hydrotaea cyrtoneurina. NCBI lineage: Eukaryota > Metazoa > Arthropoda > Insecta > Diptera > Muscidae > Hydrotaea > Hydrotaea cyrtoneurina. Next base: position 37,772,645 of record OY282515.1, on the reverse strand, counting down.
TCAGCTCAAGTTTGTCAATAAACATCATTGAAAATTGTATTTATTTTTGGGGCACTTTACTTAAATTCATGAACAGCCTGTTTTTATAAGACGAATGGGATTTAGGGCGAAAGCCCTAGCAGCCAGTCCATTTTTAACTATTTCTTGTAAATTATATTTGCAATAAATAAATAAATAATAATAATAATAAAACGAATGGGGGTTTCGTTGTTAAAACAACAAACAGAAATTCCGTTTCGTCAGTTTGGGTTGCTGTAACACGAAAGTCTGTGGCTAATTGGCTAATTGGATTCGTTATAGAAACACCATTCATTTTCGTTTCGGCTACAGACGTTTGTGTTCGTCTCTGACTTTTATTGGATAAGTTCCTTTATAACCTGATTTCTCCTCGCGATAACAAAAAATATTTTTTTTTGTCGTTTATTTTTCTTTCTTACCATAAATGAAAATGACATGTTGTCCCAATTTACACAATGAGTTTTTCCTTGACATTTTCCCTTCTTCAACTATTGAGTAACCCCCCTTTTAAATATTTGTGGCGTGTATTACCAACCACTCAACTTTTACAATAATTGAAACAATTATTACTTTAATTGAAATGTGTTTAACTTATTTAGGCTTATCCGTAAATTTTTTTGTACTGAAGATCGATTTTTGGAGATTTATTCTCAGTATAAAAAAAAATTTCTGTCATTTTTATTTTTAAAATAAATGGTCGCAATTTACACGATGACTTTTTCTCCAGAGTTTTTCTTGAGATTTTCTTTTGCAACCCCTTCTTAAAGTCATGAGCATTTACACAGCAATTTCTTTTTTAAAAACAATTATGTTTGTCTGTTTTTGAAATGTATTGTTCTTTTATTTAATACAAACATAAAATTGAAAATTTAAAAAAAAAATCAAATGAAAACTAAATTTTGCCCCCAATTTTCATTTCGTGAGTGTTTTGCTACCCCTCTTAATGCTCTACCCCTTCACCAATAATCATCGAACGTCTTGTAAATCAGGTTTCGTTTTGGGATCATTCACTCTATTTTCAAGAGAACAAAAGCGATTCAAAATGTTTGGCGCCTAACGCCAAGAAAATCAACCAACCATCATTTACAATAACTGAAACAATTATTTCATTAATTGAAATTTGTTTAATTTATTTAGAAATTTCTCTGCAAAAACACACACACGAAAAAAAAAAGAAATTTTAAAAAAAACCGCTTCAATGACAGCACTGTTTTCCTCGATATCCTCGCATCGTTATCCATACAAATACATTGCATCGCCTCCCCATAGATCTGTGCGTTGAACCGGGCATTTAAGTGCCTTGTGGAAGTATTGAATAAAATTTTTAATTGTTTAACACTTTGCCACAGCAGTACGAGTAAACTAGCCAACATGGGATTGGTGGCGTCCGCCATTGAACCAACACCATCATCATCGATGCCATGGTACAGCAACAATTAAATGCCACACACACACACAGACAAACTCAAACAAACAAATTTTAAGCTTTTAAATTTTGTGCATATATATGTACATGTACATACGTGCCATTGGTGCAACCGTTTTTGAACGATGTTAATGGCCCCTCCAGAAAGAAAAAAGGACAACTCCGGTGTTGTTTTGTTACCAATTTTAGAAAACCTCCGGCAGGAAGTGTTCTCATTTTAAATTTAAATGTAAAAAGCACACACACACACATAGTCCGCACAGATTAATACAGGGTTAGATGGCTGGCAAGGACAGAAACAGCAATATACATCGGTATATACCAAGTACTGGAGTGCCCAGACTGATAACGGACAATTGTCCGAACAACAAATACATGAATTAGTAGTGGAAGAATTTTCCACATTTCTCTTTAGCCAATATAAAGCAAGTTTTCGGAATATCAGTGAAATGAAATTATAGTTGATTTTCAATTTTGGGAAATTGTACCCATCACCATCATTTCATCTAAACGTAACTCGGGTTTCCACATTCGGGTCTTCGGCAACACTTTCATTTAAAAAAACAGTAAAAACAACTAAAATATGTACCTATGCACCCTTCCCATAACTATGACATTTATGAACACCCTACTGTCCGGGACAGGTGTGTTATTTCCTAACCATCTGGCTACATTAACAAACACACTTTCCAGTGCTGCCACGGGGCAAATATCCGCATCTATGTTGACACCGGATGCGTGTAATCCGCCTATTCGGACATAATCAATTTGATTGTTTATTTTGTGATCTGGAGGGGTGTCACGAAACTGAATTCGAAAAATGTCCTTTAAAACTGAATTTAAATGTTCACAGCTCTTTGCAAATCGTCCAAACGATTTTTCCGGCTTGGTAACCTTATCACAGAAATATCCTTATACACTGGCATCCAGTATAGCAAACCATGTCCTACATATACATATCCTGTATTCTATACAGAGGGGTGGTGAACGAGGCACGAATATGTGTTTTGGAACATCTGATGAAAAAAAACACACACACACACACATGTATGTATGCTAATGACTTAATAGGATGTTGGTGACTTTGTCACCGGCTGATGGTTGAAATGAATGAACGAACGAACGAACGAACGAATGCATGAGTGAGTGAATGAATGAATGAACGTGTGGATAAAATGGCTTGCCACCTAGATAGTAAAAGTGTTGACACCAATTTGCCACAGCGACGAGGGTGTTGCTGCCGATGCTGTTGCTTGCGCTGCCAGTGAATAGTTAATGTTGCATTTAATTCAATTGCGCACAAAAGCGTTTTAACACATTTTCCAATTGAATCTGAGGTGAACGTAAAATGTTCACTGGAATTGTCTCATAAAAAAAAAACATCGGTTTAGACTTGTCCTTTCAAGGACTACCGGCGAAAGTCATTTAAACTGGTTACGCCCCTCAGAGGCTGAATAACGAAGTCATTTTGAAATATAACTAAAAGTTAAAGAATAACAGCATGAGTACAAGTCAAACAATAACAACAATGCGAGACTTGCTAATAATGAATTTCCCAAACTGAGTCAAGACTAAAATCTCCCCAGGCTAGATCCCATTTACTAATGGGACAGATAAATGAATACCCACACAAAGGCCAATTTCCTCACAACACTTTTTCTTTGGCCCTTTAGAAGGATTTGAAAAAGTTGTAAAGAAAACTTAAGCAAAACCGATTTTCGGCTTAAGCTGCCATTTTATTAACGAACTAGTGGAATGTATTTGCTGTATGAAAACCTGAAGGAATTGTCCAACTTACACCTTGTCTTTTTTTTTTTCTTCATTTCCAGAGACCTTTTGAAAAAACTCTCCGTGAAGGCCGGCTTAATTGGCTGCTTCCGTGGTCTGGTGGTAAACGGTGAAATACTGGACATCTACAGCTATATGTCGGTGCATTTGTCGGAAATTATCAAGGACTGCAAGCCATCCTGTGTACCGAATCCCTGCAAGAACGGAGCCGAATGCAAGGAGCTCTGGAGCACCTTCAAGTGTGTGTGCAACAACACTTGGGCGCACATTGGCGAATTCTGCGAGACCAGTAAGTGCCGACACACTTGTCGCATCCATCCGTTTCCGTAATTACTAATAATTATTTCCTTACACACTTTTCGCACGCTCTCGCCATTCCGCAGACGTTAACGAAAAGGCGCTCACGTTCATTAATCGCGAATCGTTCTTGATGCGCAACTACTTGAGTGCCACCGCCCAGCCCAGCGATATCGTGGGCATTGTCGACGAGGAACGTGAAATGCTTAAGGGCATTTTGAACAAGGACATACTCATTAATTTGCGCACTTACGACACCGACTCAATGGTCCTCTATGCCAATGATCATTACAACAATTTCGTCCATTTGTATATAGCGGGCGGCCGTGAAATTGTCTTCCTCTATAATTATGGCGATGAAATTGTCAATTTGACGGTGGTGGACGACAGCGTGAGCACGCTCAAGAGCATTCAGGTGGCCATTGTGCGGGAGGAGCAACACACACGGATGCATGTGAATGAGCAGAGCATTAGTATTGACCGTGGCACGTTGCTCTTGGACGAGTATGCAAATAAACCGTGGCAGAATCCGGAAAAGGGTAAGTAGTGTGTAATGGTTATGTAATCTACGAATGCGCAATGAGGGTCAATGGAGGGGTCCTACGATGGTCGTTGATGGTCGAATGCATAGTAATAATGACCGAAAGAAGTTTGACCATAAAAAATCCTCTATATGGATAATTTATTTAACAATTAAATAAATAAACCCCCAAAAAATTCGAAATAGCGCCCAAATGTTATGAAAATATCCCAAAAACAAGAAATGAACCGGGGTCCCCAAACAGTATAAATCTGTTCTCACATTTGAGAAATGAAACAAAAAAAATGTTCATTATGAATTTTGTATGGGATTTTTTTTTTTTTTGATTAATTTTTGGTGGCATAGAGACATTTTCCTTATTACGAAATTCTATTGTTGTATTTTTGAGATATTTTTCATAATATTTGGATGATTTTGCATTGGGTAATTTTTCATAAATTGTTTGACATTTTCATATTGGTCATTTGGGGCATTTTCCATTTGGCCTGTTAATGGCTCTATGAAAAATTCCCAAAAAAAAATCTCATATAAAATTGGGGAATTTTTCATAATTTTTAGCTAACATCTAATTTTTTCATATGAAAAATGGACAATGAAAAATTTCCCAATACAGTAAGAGCTCGATTTGCGCAACCGATAGGAAATCAAGCCTGTTGCATTTATTCGGATTGTTGCACTTACCGATCCCCAAATATATATGTTTAAATGTTGAGATCGAAGAATATGAGAAGAAACATAAAAAGAAAACAACGGTAAAAAATACAGTTATAATATGATCATTCACAGTGGACAGAGTCGTACAGAGAATAATGTTGAAAAGGAAGCATTTGTTTTAACTATGACCCCAATTTGAAAACTTGTCCAAAACTTTATCTAGCTATAGCTTTACTAAATACAAAATTTGGGCAAAATCGCGTTAGGCGTATTGATATTATTACACGATTTCTATGATGGGCGGGATGGCACATTTGGGAGGTACCAGAAGGGGAGTTGCCAGACATCCAAGTTTTTGTCCGAACCTTTGTCTAGCTATAGATTTACTAAATACAGAATTTGGGCAAGATCGCGTTGGGCGTATTGATATTATTAGACGATTTCTAAAGTGGGCGAAATAGCAGATTTGTATGGGAGGTACCCGAAGGGGTGTCGACAGCGGACGTACAGACGGACAGGGCTCAAACGATTCAGAAAGTAATGAATCGAATTTGGTTCAAAGACACCTGGGGTGTAATGTGAATATATCTATATTTCTCCTACCCGTAGGGTGAGGGTATAAAAAGCCGGTTTCGATAATCGGGGAGTTGCAATAATCGGTGGTTGTGGAAATCGAGCTTTTACTGTATTTTATTTTTGGGAAATTCTTTTTTTTGGGATTTTTCATAACAGAAGCCAATCATATACAGAGCGGAACCGAACACTTTTTTTTATAATGTTTTTTTTTTTGTGAATTTTTCATAATATTTCGGGACTTTTGCATTGGGTAATTTTTCGTAAATTGTTTGGGGGATTTTTCATTTATTTATTAGGGTCATTTTAACGAAAACTGAAAGAATGAATTTTAATTCGGCATAGGACTCTTGTTTTAATAATTTGAATTCTCATATGCCCATGTTTTTTTAGTGCGTCATAGATTCAGACCCTAAAACATGTCTATGCCATATTGACAACTACTCTTTAAGTACACTTAGACATTTTAATTAAGCAGACTATAAATCAAACTAGCAAATTACGCAAACACAAGGGTTAGGGCTAGGAAATACTCGCCGACATGATGGCACCAATACACCCACAGACACACACACACACTCGACATCGAAATCCGGTGAACTAAACTGAAACCCAACACCAACATCGCCGTCATCATCATCGGCATAATTTCGAATTTCAATGGAAATGGCGTTGATATCCCATAATTTACACTCCAATGACTGACCGACTCTGACTGAGTGAATGAATAAATGAATGACTGAACGCTTTGTCGCTATTAAGGATGCAAGTGTGAACGCAATCCTATGCGTGCATGAAATTCCAACATATTTACTTTATCATGATTCACTCCGGTTTCCATTATTTATGTAGTTCTGTTTTAATGACTTTTAACGTTCGCTTTTCTTTTTCTCACAGAGGTTTTGTCGCCGCATCGTCCCCCGGCACCGCCCACGGAATACTTTCAGCTGAATATTGGCGGTTATGATCCGGCAAATTTATTGCGTACCAACATGGATGCACCGGCTCTGGAGGGTTATATCGGCTGTGTGCGTGGTCTCAAAATTGGCTCGTATCTCATTGACTTGGCGGATATCAATGAGCGAAATATTGCACCAAGTAAGTGGAGAAGGGTGGGAAGAGTGGCTGGGTTAATACATTACAGTTTCTTATTTATTAGATATGGGATAGGACATTAGGGGGGGAGGGGGGTTTTGAATTAAAGAATATTTGAAATTTGTATTTTCCGTTGAAAATATGACAGTGTGCATTCAAAGCAACAGCTAAAGTAGAAATGTTTGGAAAAACATGTGGGGGGGAATATTTACCAGGGAATATTTACTACTGGTCTTCACTACATTGTCCTTCTGTGGTCGCGACATTTGTCTACCAGTTGCAAGCATAAGTTTGCCATTAGCAGACCGATTCTGGAAAAAGCACCACTTACATCTCGCTGTAATCTTGACATCAACACTGTGATTAAAGCCATGGAGATAAAACGGCCATGGAAAATGTGTACATCAGTTCAAGAAAAATGGGCCAAAAAAAAATTAAGAATTCCCCCAAATAAAATGCATACCAAAAATTGAGAAGTTTTTCATAATTATTAGGTAACATTTCATTTTTTGTTAATGGATCCTGAAAAATTCCTTAATTTTTTATTTTTGAGGAAGTTTCGGGGAAATTTTCATAACAGAAGTCAAAAAACACGCGCGATTTTTTTTATAATGTTGTTTTTTAAGGTATTTTTTCATAAATTGTTTGAAGGGGTTTCCCAGAATTTTTAATTTAGAACATTTTTTGGCAGAAGAACTATTGTTGGCAGCCCTGCAATTGAAACCACTTTGACTATCAGCCAATAGGAATACACGTGACGTCATTTGATCAACCTGCTCAGAACATTTTTTTTCTCTGCAAAACAAAACTGACTAGAAAGAAGAAAATTCTGGCCTGTTATGGACCAGCGGAGGACATGGATCGCGATTGATCTGCCAAGAAACCCCATTGCGGAGATCACTTGTAACTGGCATCTCCTACTCAGAGACTATGTATCATATACAACGACTTCTGTTGAAGCGGCAACGATGAAGGGGAGGAGGAGGAGGAGACAACCAAATACCTTCTCTGCCATTGCCCGACTTTTGGGGACCTAACACTGAAGATGTACGGTCTACAAATTCCAGTAGACAAAACCTGTCTCTCCAGTGGGTAGAATTCATTTCGGCGACGGTTTGGCTGACCAAAACACAGAAACCTAGGATACATGCTATCTCAACGGAACATACTGATGTGGCCCAGTGAGCCTCACCTAACCTACATCTTACTGTGTTTGTAGTCGTTCTACAACTCAAGAAAAAGCATAAATAAAAGCAAAGTAATTTGTGCCCAATGCAAAACTCAAATATTAGAGAGTGAAGATTCCATGCAATGTGACGTTTGTGAGAAAAAAAAAAAATCCTGAGCAACATTCTCATGCCAAACGTACTTTGAACTCGTCTGCCTGAGGAAGCAGTGCTACAACAACATCGTCCGATTTTCCACACAAACTTCTATCCCAGTTTAATCCATTTAAATGTCTCTTGTCCGATTATTGCTTTGAGCCACTGTACAACTTTATATTGAATTGTGCTGTTATACTATTAGGTTTCTTTGTAATTTCCTGTCTGGTCAGTCTTACAGCAGCTCCACATGTCTAAAGGGTTGTGCCGACACATACCCAGCCATATTCAATTCAATCGTCCGTCCGTTGCTTTCTGATTGTGACCACTTTGTGGTCATACAAGCAAACATAATTGAAGCCAATGTAAATCATATAATTGAGCAACTATGAAGTAAGGTTTGGTAATTTTGGCACATCCACTCTATTCAGGCTCTTTGTGGTAAATGGAATCTGGGCATACATACATATCGCACCCTAACTAGAAAAGAGTCTCAAAATTCTAACTCAACTAAAGATGATTCTCTTTAGTTAAACCTGTGTTTAGGAAGATAGACGATGTGAAAGAAATGTTTGCAGTAGCTGGAGATGTGTACTCTGAATTTGTTTATGGAAAAAAGTCAGTTTTGGAAAATTTCGAGTTGTGACCCTTTTGTATTTAGGATGTGATATGTATATATTTAGGTTAATAATAGCAGAAAACAGAATAAGTCAGCTATCAATCGAAGTGTAGTCGGTATTTAGTTGAGGTGACTTTTACAATATGAGCAAGCAGTATTGCTGTTTGTTTAAAAATTGTATATCTTGATTTCCACTGGAAATTTTAATTATCAAAACCTAAATTTTAATTAAGACTACTAAAATAGTAGTCCAACTCGGTGCCCAGAACCACAGCCTTCTCATTATCTGTCTGTGTCTGTCTCTTTCCAGCAACCGATGGCGTCCTGCCCAACTGCCAAATCAAATGTGACGCTGAGCCCTGCAAGAACGGCGGCATTTGCCGCGAAAACTTTGCCAAACAGGAGTCCACGTGTGATTGTGAACACACCAGCTTTCTGGGTGAATTTTGCATGGAAGAAAAGGGTGCCGACTTTAGTGGTGAATCGACGCTTCAACGCAAATTCGAGCTAATCGGCAAAGTCGAGTATGTACGCCTGCAATTGGCCTTCTCGTCACTGGACCTGCGACGGGCCAATCGTGTCATGCTGCTGCTGCAAACAGCGGCTGACCGCAGTTATTATCTCATGATTGCCATAACCGCCGACGGTTATCTGTTGTTCGAGGAGGACCGTGAGGGACCAGCGGTGGGGGCACGCATTGATCGCAATTTCCTGAACAATGCCCGACACTCGATTTACTATCAACGCAACCAGAGCGAGGCGACACTGTACATTGACCGGGATCCGGTGCCACTGGCAGCCATTAGTGCGCGGGCATTAACACCATCCGCCGATATGGGTGCTAATCGTGTGCAAATCGGTGGCATTAACACAACAGATACTCGTTTTGCCGTATTCAAAAGCTACAGCGGCTGTTTGTCCAGTGAGTATTTCCGAACATACACATAATATTCATTGTTCTAATACACACACACACACACAGGACAAAGGAATCATACACTGATACATGCACTCTACTCTATTAAAGCTCTTTATTGCATGTGTGTGTGTGTGTGTACTTGTAAGGCCATATTGGACGTGTTAGTCCATTTAACAGGGATTGAAAAGTTAGTCAAATGTTTGTACACTCGCCATGCGTATGAAAATATGAGAAATTCTGTGTAAATTTCCTGCCCACTCATTTTTCGAATGGTCGCAGCCCCAAATTTCGTTTTCTTTATTTTAGGGTCATTTCAAAGAGAACTGCATATTTTATTTTTATTTTAGAGTTGGTAGCGTGCTAGCCTATTAGCACTAGGGTTTTGAGTTCGCTTCCCACCAGAGGCTTTGTCGCTGGAAAAATCCAGCCACATGGTCTGTGTCACCCGGTTTAAATTTAAGAAAAATTAAATAAATCTGCCATTTGACCTTCGGATTTAGATAAAATTACACACAAACCTACCAGAAGTGTGTTTGAGCTGGACTCTGTGGGTCCACCCGGAGATGAGCTACAAGGGACCACAGCCGGGAACCTTATTACTCAAAGAAATTGAAACTTCCGCCAAATATTTATTTCCAGTCCAAAATGCCTAATATATTTTATGAAAAAGCTGATAGTTAAGACTTATCAAAATATGTGGATTTTTTTTTTTTGAAGTTTTTTTTTATTTTTACTTTTTGTATTTTATATAAGTTGTAATGCGCCTATGGCGCCCGTTAATTTGCTCGAGAAAGTATTTGTTACTTAATTTTAAAAATTTTGTAAAAAATATTTTGAGAAAACTATTTTGTAAAAAAAAATTTCGAAAAAAAAAAAAAATTGGAAAAAAAAAATTTGTAGAAAAAAATTTTTGTTGAAAAAAAAATGTTTGTTGAAAAAAAAAATGTTTGTTGAAAAAAAAAATTTTGTTGAAAAAAAAAATTTTTGTGGAAAAAAAAAATTTTGTAGAAAAAAAAAATTTTGTGGAAAAAAAAAATTTTGTTGAAAAAAAAAATTTGGGGAAAACACAATTTCTGTACAAAAAAAAAATATTATTTTTTTTATTATTATCTTTATCTTAATATATATTTACCCTCGACACTGATTCACTGATACACTGATTCCCTGATTCACTGACTCTGTCACGCAGTACGTAGGAATTTAAATAGGCATTCTATAATAATTCTATAAATAATAATAATAAAAAAAATAATATTTTTTTTTTGTACAAGAATTGTGTTTTCCCCAAATTTTTTTTTTTACAAATTTTTTTTACAAAAATTTTTTTTTCCAAATTTTTTTTTTCAACAAATTTTTTTTTTCCACAAAATTTTTTTATTCCACAAAATTTTTTTTTTTCAACAAAAATTTTTTTTTCAGCAAAAATTTTTTTTCCACAAATTTTTTTTTTCCAATTTTACTTTTTTTCGAAATTTTTTTTTACAAAATAGTTTTCTCAAAATATTTTTTACAAAATTTTTAAAATTAAGTAACAAATACTTTCTCAAGCAAATTAACGGGCGCCTAGGCGCATTACAACTTACTAGTTATTTATAGAATTATAGAATGCCTATTTAAATTCATACGTACTGCGTTACAGAGTCAGTGTATCAGTGAATCAGTGTCGAGGGTAAATATATATTAAGAAGATAATAATAAGAAGATGCCATCTGCTACAATGTGACAGACAAGGATCTCGTCCGTACTTTACATTTTTAAAACATAAATATATGTAATCCCATGGCGAATTAACAGGGAATGTCTCATATGCATGTGTAGGTACGGGTTGAAGGATAATCGATAGCGTACATGTTGCTTTAACTTTCACAGTTTTACTGTCCCTAATTTAGGCATGTGTTACTGTCCACAAAACTTCAATAAATTACCTTCGATCGGCAATTCATTCTTAAAGCTTCGATACATGTTTTGACATAGCCCGGCCAGCCAGCTGGCAACTTTTTTGGATGTTTTTTCGCCTAAAAAGGCAAGACAAATGGCTGCAACAGGACAAAACGATTCAAAATCGGGAACCACAATGCAATGACCGGGAAGCAATGTGTGTCTCTTCCACAGCATTTCCCCGCTCTCCCTCACTCACTCACTCTCTCTCACCCAGTTTACCACAAACAAATATCTTCCGCTTATAGGATTTAAAGCACTTCCCATTAAAGTCACATACTCGTAAATATCTGATTTAACGCTTGAAGCTTTACACGTACCACTCATCGAAGTGAGCTTAGTTTACTAGCCAGTGCGTCCACCACCAAAGAGGTGGCAGAGCATGTGAATTTTGAGTACTGTTTTTTTTTTTTTAGTGGACTTTATTTTGTTATCCTTTTGACTGTCATAAAACTTACGCCAACCGACAAAAGCGTAAATACAAAACAAAACAAAAAAAAACGAGAGCAGTTTATGATGTTGGCCCAGGCACAAGAAAAAAAAACCTTGACTTCGGTAACAACCATGGACAGACATGAATGTTCATGACACATACCAACACTCGCACATGTGCTGGTTCGAACATAATCCTCTCGGGATTGAAAGCTTCAACTATTTTGGACTTTTACGAGTGTACTCGTAGCACATGTATCGTCCACCGAGATTTTCGAGTTCTTCTTGGACAACAGCTGTGGATATCTGTGAAATTCATGTGAAATTTCTTTAAAAATTGTTGATTGAATTTTGTTTCCGTTATCAAAGAGAAAGTAAATGAAATGTTTAAAGTTCATAAACTTTTAGATTATCTTAATATATATTTACCCTCGACACTGATTCACTGACTCTGTCACGCAGTACGTAGGAATTTAAATAGGCATTCTGTAATTTTCTATATATAATTATAATAAAAAAAATAATATTTTTTTTTGTACAGAAATTGTGTTTTCCCCAAATTTTTTGTTTTACCAAAAAAATTTTTTTCCAAATTTTTTTTTAAGAAATTTTTTTTTTCAACAAAATTTTTTTTTTCCACAAAAATTTTTTTTTTCAACGAAATTTTTTTTTCAACAAAATTTTTTTTTTCGACAAAAATTTTTTTTTCCACAATTTTTTTTTTTTTGCAGCAAAATTTTTTTTCCATATTTCAACGGGTGCCATAGGCGCATTACAACTTACTAGTTTAAAATAGGAACCCAACATTGACGGCAGCAACAAAATATGGATTTGATCAAACGTTTTGACTGACTTGGGAGTTGTCTTTGATTTTAGTTCACATATAGTATAGATAATCGGAGTACTGTGATTATCTATACTCCAAATCCGAAAATTTCAAGTAAAGCTAAAACATAAAATATCTGACTATTTGGTTTTCTGAGGGTATTTCATTTGAGTAGTAACTTTCCCATAAATTCACTTAGTGGAAATAAACTTAAATTAGTTTACGCTTTTTCTAAGTTCCCTAACGAAAGGATTAAGCGAGTAATCTCTAAGAGAAAAAAGTATAAGCCGTTCGGAGCCGTCTTTAAATATTAGGTCCCAGTTAGTGATTCCTTTATGAAATGTTAAGGAAAATGGGTAAGTAAGTGATTCTTCAGCTTCAGCCTCATGGCAGGCTCTGCAGTAGTCTATTCCCAAAAATAGTTGAATAATTCCCCAAAAAAGCCAAGAATTCCCAAAAATAGTTGCAAAGTCCCCAAAAAAAAACCTATATGAAAATGTAACCAACTTATTTTTAAACAAGTGGACAAATAGTAAGTTCGGCCGGGCCGAATCTTATATACCCTCCATCATGGATCCTTAAAAAGTCAATAAATAAGAAAACGCACAATGACTTGGCGCAATTAGTGAATGAACCAACACACATTCCGCGTGTTGAAGGGCAACAAAAAAATATTCTTGACCTTTTTTTAACCTCCCACCCTGAAAAGTACGAGGTTAACATCCTTGCACCTCTTGGCAACTCAGATCATTGCACTATTTCAGCATCCTTTTCGTTCTCCGATCTTCGAGCCACTTCAAAACCAGTCACGAAGCGGACAATGTATATATACGAAAAGGCACGTTGGGCCGAGCTCAACAATTTTTACCAGCAATTTAACTGGAAACTATGTTTCCTAGACAGTAATGTCGATGCTGCTGCTGAAATGGTTGAGAAAATAATTCTTCTCGGTATAAACACATTTATTCCATCGAAGTCTACTTCGATTAAATCTTCAAAGAATTGTTGGTTTAATCAGGCATGCAAAGAAGCTGTCAGATCTAAAGAGGAAGCGTTCAAAAATTGGCGTTTAAATAAAAATGCCAATACTGAGCTGTTACGCAAACAGGCAAGATCATCGTGTGCCAGGGTACTTAGGCGCGAAAAACTTCTTCACGAACAGCGTCTTCGTGCTAAAGTTCTTTCTACTCCCAGGGGAAGTAAGAGCTTTTGGGCATTTGTTAAAAGAGTAAGGGACAATTCTTCATCTTCTATCCCAACTCTCGTTAACGATGACCAGATATTCACTGACCCGGTTGACAAAGCTAACCTTCTGGCTGAAATATTTGCAAAGAATTCATCTTTGCCAGACAGCAGTCAACCACTCCCCGTAATCGAAAACGTATCTACTTCGATGCCTCAGATATTTTTTCGAACACGTGGCGTTAAAAGGGTTCTTGCAGATCTCAATGTAAACAAAACTCCGGGCCCGGATGGCATTTCAGCACTTGTCCTATGTAAGTGCTCTTCGACGCTAGCTCGTCCATTGCGCAATCTTTTCAACATGTCGTACCGTGCTGGTATTTACCCTTCACGTTGGAAAGTTGCCAATGTTCAGCCGATCCCCAAGAAAGGTGAGGCTACTAATCCTGCGAATTACCGTCCAATTGCAATATGTTCTGCGCCCTCGAAGGTTATGGAGAGCATGGTTAACCACCATCTTGTTAAGTATTTAGAGTCTAACGGCCTTCTAAATGATCGACAGTATGGCTTCCGTAGAAATCGATCTACTGGAGACCTGATGGCGTTCCTTTCGGAGCGATGGAGTCGATCTATTCACGCCCTTGGTGAAAGTAAGGTCGTGGCTCTGGATATTTCCAAGGCGTTCGATAGGGTCTGGCACGGAGCACTCATATCAAAACTTATTGCTTTTGGTGTCGGTAATATCTTCTCTCGATTCATATCGAGTTTTCTCAGGGATCGCTCTATACGAGTTGTTATAGATGGGGTCTCATCCAACGAGCATAGGTTGACCGCAGGAGTTCCACAAGGCTCTGTCCTCTCTCCCTCTCTATTTCTTATTTTCATTGACGACTTGTTGGGTCAGACTGTGAACCCGATCTACTCCTTTGCGGATGACAGTAACCTATGTCATTCATACTCATTTGATCATCGGCCAGGTCCTCTGGAGGTCGAGGACAAAAGGCGAATGATGAATGACTCACTTAACCGCGATTTGGCGACGATTTGTGAGTGGGGCCAAATGAATAGAGTAGATTTTAATGCACAAAAGACCCAGTGCTGTTTGTTGTCACACAAACGTTCACCAGATCCAGCATCGTCGTCAATTTCTATGGGTGTTGTGGATATCGACGAATCAGACACTCTTGATGTTCTGGGCATGAAGATACAGGGTGATGCTCGCTGGGCTAGCCATATATTCGAAGTGTCGAAAGAAGCATTCAAGTGTTTAGGCTTTTTGAAGCGGTGCAAGAAATACTTCACTCCATCTGATCTCGTAAATATTTACACCACTTACATCCGGCCTAAAATGGAATACAACTCGCATATATAGGCAGGGGCTCCATTAACATCTTTGAAGCTTCTGGACCGTGTACAGAGGAGAGCGGTGGCGATGATAGGGGATGGTAGGGTATCCAGCTCTATTGTCTCCCTACAGCATCGCCGAAATGTGGGTTGTGTATCGCTATTCTATAGATATTTTAATGGTATCTGTTCAGAAGATATCCGTCGTCTGGTCCCTGAAGTTAGAACATTTAGCCGGAATACTCGGCTATCCAGGGAATCTCATCCGTTCATTGTCAAATGGCCGGTTGACCGGACAACGCACTATAGAGAAAATTCGTTCTTCAGCCGTACTGTTCGCATGTGGAATAATCTTCCAGTAAGTGTTTTTCCTACCTGCTATGACATTATCAAATTCAAGGCAAACATCAACAAACACTACTCCCTCTTTCCTCCCTCCAATACCCTTATTTCCTATCGCTAACACAGTGCATTGCATTCATAGGGGGCATCCCCTGAGTGTTAGTCAAAAAAAAAAAAAAAAAAAAAAAATATGCGCATGTTTATCATGGGCCCTTTTTTGGTCCACGGAACCCATGAGAACGCCCATTTTTGGGATTTTTTTCCCCATCTATAAATTATATAAACTTATAACAATTTTACCAAAAAAAATCAGATGTAGTGTATAAAAATATTTGAAAAATTTGATTATGGCCGGGATATATTTAGTCCCGTAAAGGGGAACTTTTTCCCCTTTGGTCCGATATTGCCCATTCTCGAACTTAACCTGCTTATGGGCAAAAAACATCTTCCTACAAAATTTCAAAATTTCTTAGCGTTGGTCGTTCGCACTCTATCGTGATTTCAACAGACAACAGACGGACGGACGGACAGACGGACATCGCTATAATGTCTTAGAATGTTACACTGACCGATAATATATATACTTTATAGGGTCGCAGATCACTCTTTCGAGGTGTTGCAAACGGAATGACAAACTTAGTATATACTCCATCCTATGATGGAGTGTATAAAAATTCCCCAATGAAATATCAGTTGTGCACCATCTTTTTTGTTTTTTGGAGGGGTTTTTTTATGGATCGTTTTTCATAGAACTGTCGGGAAAATTAGAGGATTTGTGCTGATTCACCAGCTTCAGCCTCATGGCAGGCTCTGCAGTAGTCTATCGCCAGATAGATCTACCATTTCGTTTCCCATTATGTAGTTAAGACCGGATACTTAGTTTATTGTTATCTTGGGCTCTATGAAAAATACCCCAAAATGAAAAATGCTTCAATTTGGGAGAATTTTCATAGTGGGCTTTGGTGTTAATTTTTTAACAATATTTTGGGAATTCTTAATTGGGGGCATTCTTGGATTTTTGCCGGGGATTTTCCATAGTGCCTGTCCAACTATCCTCCTAAAGCCAAAAAGTCTTCTGAGTTGGTCAATTCCAACATCGGATGGGTCCCTAAAGAAATAAAGAACCTTCTATTGATTCCCGCCTGTTCGGTAGCCCA
Organism: Hydrotaea cyrtoneurina; assembly: GCA_958296145.1. NCBI lineage: Eukaryota > Metazoa > Arthropoda > Insecta > Diptera > Muscidae > Hydrotaea > Hydrotaea cyrtoneurina. The sequence continues at coordinate 37,756,172 of OY282515.1, read as the reverse complement.
GGGCAACGTCTAAAATATATTTTATAAAGAGGATGAGGAATCTCTTTGCAGCTAGACGCAATTTTCATTCTTGCTGTCGAACAGTGTCCTATTCTGATGTTTACATAGGGAGACAGGTCTTGAGGGAGACAACATTGACCTTCCTCAGAGTGTGAGAATCAGTCTCAGCTAAGTGGCACTACAGGTCTTGAGAGAGTCAGCATTGTGTAAGAATCAGTCTCAGCTAAGTCGGGCTAGATGGAATTTCGCATCGGTAAGCTTCTGCTGAGTCGCTAGTCTAAACCGTCAGTTTCATTGCATACCTTCCAGGCAGACAGTAACTTGTAAGATATCTAAAAACCGCTGAGTGCTAATATTGAGTTCTCCGTTACATGTATATTGGGAGGGAAATATGTTCACATAAACACTCTGCCATTGTAATGACATTTTAATAAACTAATTTCCTTTTCTTTGCCTGGTTACAAAATGTTGCTAACACAGTTCCGTTTTTTTCCCCCTCACAGATATCTACATACAAGTTAACAATTACATAATGAAACCGCTGGAGGAATACATGCTCTTCACAAAGTCCGGCGCGGACAATATAACCGTCATCAATCCGCAGGGTGTACGCAGTGCCCAGTGTGTGGCCAAATTTGATATAACCGAACAGCCGTCACAGGAGCCCATGGTCAATGTCAGTATGGTAAGTATGGCACAGGTGCCATCTTCAACATGCCCAATTGACTCAAGGAGAATGAATGCAAAACTAGAGCCAGTATCATTTGTGTATTTACTCTGGGGACATTCTTTCATTCAGCCATCACTCCATCAATGCGGGCAAATAGTATATGATGGTGTCCTTCAGTTTGCAAAATGTCCCAAATGTTGACCAAATATTTACACGTTTCATTTCAATTTACTTTCTTTCACCGCAACCTCCCCCTCACTACCGCATCTGCCATCACATAATGCAACAGAGTGCCGATAATTGGGTGGAAGAGCCGCCCCAACGGATACCATATGTGGCCAAATACGTTTACGATGTCTCAACCAAAGAGGACTCCACACAAGTGGTGTTCATAACACTCACCTCCCTGTTTGTCATCATTGTCATATGCTGTCTCCTTGAGGTGTACCGCAGTCATTTGGCATATAAAAGACGCATCGAACGAGAAACCGACGAAGACATCATCTGGTCAAAGGAGCAGGCGACCAAAATGCACGAAAGTCCCGGTGCGGGTGGGCAGCCGTACATTTACAAGGCAGTAAGTGGGTGTTTTGTGTGCACCGAGCACACATTCACCGTTCAATAATACTTCAGTTTATTTGAGAAGCACTTTCATTAATTGATTTTCATTGCTTCCACTCTCCACTCCCTCCCCCATCGTCCTGTTACTTGATCCGCCCTTTCTGTTGTTGCAGCTGCCGGTAGAGGATAAGAAACCGGGCAATGGTGCACCGTTAGTGGGTATTCTCAAGAATGGCAGCATCAAGAGGAACGGTGAAATTGCATTGGCCCAAATCGATACACGCATTGTGGAAGAGGACGAAGAGGAAGCGGCAGAGGCGGCCACAGCGGCGACGTCATCGGATGACAAGAGTCTGCAACAGCAGCAAGAACAAGCACACATTGATATGACTGAAAAGACGAAAACTAATGGAACTGAAGACAAGAAGGACAACAAAGAAGCATCGGCGACTGGTGGAAGTCCAGAGTCTAAAAATGAAATCACAAAAGATATACAAAGTAGTCCACCCACCACCCACAAATTAGAACAAGGTAATTAGATGAATAGCTTTATCTTCAAAGGTTCATATGGAAAATAATCCATCCATCTCCCGAAAATTAGAACAAGGTAGTTAGTTGATTAGCATGGCTCAGTATAACAGTTTGCAAGGGTATGAGAGTTTCTCTTTATGTAGAAAATAATCCACCCAAACATTAGAACAAGATACAACGGTTTATTAAGAAAATAATCACGCACCACCCAAACATTATGACAAGGTAATTATTTAATTAGTATAACAGTTCGCTAGGGTATGACAGTTTTCCTTCCTATAGAAAAAATCCACACACCACCCAAACATTAGGACAAGGTAATTATTTAATTAGTATTTTAACAGTTCGCTAGGTTATGAGATTTTCTTTTTGAAGGAAAATAATCCACCCTCCGCTCAGACTCAGATTAGCATGGCTCAGTATAACAGTTATTCTATTATAGAAAGTATATTCCCACCCCCAAAAATTTGACAAAGTAATATCTTGTTTAGCATGACTCAGTATAACAGTTTGTAACACAGTATAACAGTGTATGACAGTTTTTCTTCATCGGTTTATATGGAAAATAATCCAACCACCACTCTAACATTAGAACAAGGTAATTAGTTGAATAGCATGGCTCAGTATAACAGTTTGCTAGGGTATGGCAGTTTTTCTTCACTAGTACATATTGAAAATAATCCACCCATCACTTAAACATTTGACAAGCTAATTTCTTGTCTAGCATGGCTCAGTATAACAGTTTGCAAGGATATGACAGTTTTTCTTCAACGGTTTATAAGGAAAATAATCCAAGCACTACCCAAATATTAGACCAAGATAATCAGTTGATTGGCATTAGCAACAGTTTGCTAGTGTATGACAGTTCTCCACCCACCATACAGACAATATACCATTCTGTAGTATGTATAACAGTTTGAAAGGGTATGACAGGCTTTCTTAATATATGTTGACACGAGTCACAAGAGCCTAAGACCCGATTTACACGATGACATTTTGCCCGGGATTTTGCTTTTAAAAAGGTCAAGACATCTCGTGGACGTTTACTCGACGATAGAATAGATAGAGATTTCGTAAACAAACCATCGCACATTTAATGAATAATTTCATTGTTTTTATGAAATGTTTTATAGATTCAACTAATATACGTACACAATAGGTTTATTAAGTTAGATTGTGGTAAGAGTTTCAGGTACACCACCTGGTCCTTCAAAATATTCTTTTGGGGACATTTTCAATTACAAATTCAGACTGTTTTGATACCACACTTATTTCTCAGCATTCTTCGAAAGTTGCAGACGCTTTTTACTGACTCTTATTTCCAACTCATGTGTGTTTTTTTTTTCGATTCTTTCAGATCTCCCAACAACTGCAACAGCATCAAATGTATCTCCTACACCGGAGGATGCCACCACAGCAAGTAAACAAAATGCCACAAAGGGCGACATGGATGCCAGGCCATCGCCCACTCCGGCAACAGAAACACCCGATACTGCTACGGCTGGCGCTGAGAATGGCCTGAAGTCGTCAGCGTCGACCTCCACCTTAGATCAATCAACGGTAAGCATTGCCACAAGTTGTGTTTCTAGCGATGACATTCCCTATACAAAATTGGCTCCCACATGCACCATAAGTGAAACATCCCTTAATAATGAATATTGAACTTTGTAACACAACACAGCTGCTATGTGAAATTTTTGAGAGAATGCAAACAACTGCAACTGAGACTGCAACTGCAACCACAAATCACAACAGCATTAGCAACAAACACAACAACAACATCCATGTGTCACTTAGAGAAATCCTTAGACATCCTCATACACTTATTATAGTCAGCCCTGTGTTTTACATCATGTAGTGGTTAAGATTGGAAATAATTTTGGTATTTTTGTGTAAATATTTTAAAGTGAAGTTAACCAAGCAATAGCCAACTCTTCCATTTCGTTTAACTTCCGGTTCTGTATGGAGTGCAAAACTGATTTCGCACACATTGTACTAACGAGGCACAATCCAAAATTTGTAAATTTTCAGAAAACGAAAGATAATATTCTGCAGGTCATGGTGTCCCATACTGTTGTATAGATATTTAATACAATTGGGGCCACAGACGGGAAAAAACGGGAAACGATAAAAAATTCAAGGGAAAATTAGTAACGAAATTTGTTCAGAGATACATTTTCGGTTAATATTCAAAAAAAAAAAATCCGGAGCTAAGTGGGTTAAGAGAGACTTATTGACACCAAAAAATAAATAGATCTCTTCGATGATGAAAATCACCAAATTTTAACTGTACCTATTTAGTAGAACGTGTGTGATATGTGCTTTTCACGATCCTTTTGCCAGTTTTAGTGCTTTTATCTGACATTTTATCACTTTTGTCGTATCATCCGATTTAATTGCTTTGAGCAAAAATTTGTGGTCTTCCAACTAAAGCCAAATGGCTTGGGACTGCAAGTACTCACCAAGTTAGGACCTGATGACGGTTCACCGTCTGTCTTCCGAATTATGTTTTTAACTAAAAATAATTCGCTGCAAATGTGACAAAAAATTATTTTTTGTTTAAATTTTTTTTGGGCCGAAATAAAAAAAATATTTTCGATTTAAATTCAGAAATTTTCAAACATCCGAAACTGACAAAGAAAAATCCGTTTGAACTGATAAAATTGTTATTTAGAAAATTTTAAATTGAGAAAAACCCAATTCACATGGCACCTGAAATGCAATCGCCTTGAAAATCCCTTTAGACTAACCATCTAATTACGAAAATCGATATGAGAAGAGAAAAAATGACTTAGGTTCCCTAAAATAGCCCCAAAATCGGAAAATGATATTATGAATATAACAAATGGGATTGTGGTCCCAGGTAAAAAATTTCCCAAAAAAAAATGAATTTCCCAAAAATTCTGAAAAATCCCCCAAACTAGTTATGAAAAATTACCCAATGCAAAATCCTCCAAATAATTTTAAATGTGAAAAAATCACAAATAAAAATTAAACAATGAGGAAATTGAAATAGTGGAACACTACTGTTCCAAACAATTTATGAAAAATTACCCAATGCAAAATCCCCCAAATATGATGAAAAATACAACAATAGATTTTCGTAATTTGGAAAAAGTGTATTTTTTACAAAAAAAAAAAGCATAATATGAAGAATTCGGGGTAATTTTAAATGTGAAAAAATCACAAATAAAAATTAAAAAATGGGTAAATTTTAATTGTTCCACTTTTGGGATATTTTTCAAACAAACTAAAATCCCCAAAAAATCTGAAAAATCCCCCAAACAATTAAAGAAAAATTACCCAATGCAAATCCCCCAAACAATTTGTGAAAAATTACCCATTACCCAGCAAAATCACCAAAATATTATGAAAAATATCCCAATAGATTTTTGCAATTTGAAAAAGGTGTATTTTTTTACAAAAAAAATAAATAAAATATAAAAAATGGCCCTAAATTTGGGGTGATTTTAAATGTGAAAAAAAAAGCAAAAAAAAAATTAAAATATTTGTTTTGAAATTGTCTCCAAAATACAAAAAATACCCCAAAATTAAAAAAATTGGAATTTTGTCATTGTTAAAGTTTTGGGGCATTTTTCATATGAACTGAGGAATTCTCTATTTATTTTGGGGGGCATTTTTCATAGAGGCGATTTAAAAGGGAACTGCATTTTTTCTTGAAGCTGGATCCCAAGCGGGCAATTTTTGCCAAATTTTGACAAATTTTGTTATAACTGTTCACAATTGTAAAAATTATCGAAATAAATCCAAAAAAATTTTAAAATGTTAACGTGTTTAAGATAACATTTTATTTTTTGTTTATATACACAAAAATTAAAGAAAAACACACATTCTACAAAAAAAAATTTCAAAAAAAAATGAGAAACTTTCAAAAAAAAATGTAAAATTTTCAAAAAAAAAAAACTAAAATTTTCCATAAAAAAGGGAAATTTTCAAAAAAAAAAATGTAAAATTTTCAAAAAAAATGTGAAATTTTCCAAAAAAAAATGTGAAATTTTCAACAAAAAAAATACGATTCTCAGGAAAAAAAAAATTTCGAAGAAAAGAGATTTTATCATGAAGTTTCAGTACCCACACTTATATAAATAGCACGGGTCCCATGTGAAGTGTATTGTTCTGTCCAACTGGGACAAGCCCACATTTTTCCTTCTCATGTAGTTCCAGAAATTTGCGGATTTTCTTTTTTTCAAACGCTTGGGCTTTCCCTTGTCATATCGGATCCAACTGGGACACAAACTTGGGTCCAACTGGGACACACCCACACATTTTTTCATTCTTATGGAGTTTCTAGAATATTTTGGATTTTGTTGTGCTTTTGTGTCCTTTTTTCAAACGCTTGGGCTCCCACTTCTCATATCGTATTTTTAGAATATCTTGCGGTAGGATTTTTGTTTATTTCACAAATTCGAAAATTCCAAATTAAAACTGTGAAATTGATTAAAATTCCAATTGATTCATTAGAATTTTCATTTCAAATTGTGACAATTGCATTCCAATTCATATTGAGAAGATGACAAAAATTGCAATTCAATTACAATATGCTCCGTCATCACTTTGACACTAGACGGTCTAAATTTAAATCGAAAACATTTCAAACGAAATTGCGAGGATTTAAAATTTCTCTGATTCATATTTTAAGACTCCAATAAATACACGAAAAATGCCAAAAATTATTTGCAACCATAAACATTTCCAAACTCCACCATTGTGGTCGTACAAAAATTGTTTTTCTTAGTCTGTCTATTTGGTGTGGATTTACTGGTTTCATAACTAAACACACACACACGCATTATATCTACATATACACTTACACCTGTACACAAAATACATGCACATATACATATTATATCTAAGTAATTTGATAATTAAAAACTGAATTTATTTTGGAAACTCTTAATAATTGCAAATATTTGTATTTGATGTGTGCACAGACGATATTCATACACAGGCTAGCGATTGCCACTGATTTTATAGTAATCAGCAGTTGTTTTTCGTATGGACTGCGTGAATGAATGAGTGTCGAGAACAAATACCGAATGTATTTAATTGAATTATTTATTGATTTTATGTAAATCAAATATTTATTAGTATTTATAATAACATATTTAACACTTGCATGAAACATTTTAAGTTTATTAAATTGAAAATGTATGTCAATATGTAAACGGCAAAATCAAGCATGAATATTAAAAACCGTATTTAATTGAAATGGTTATGCAGCCAAACAACTTATAATAGGCTAAGAGTGAGTACTCTTTAAGATTGGTTTGTATTTTACAATTTGGGATGTGTTGGGATGTTTTTAGGTAATTTTTCCATGTATTTTTGGGAATTTCATTTCAATTTATTTCTCATTCTGCATTTAAGTAATTTTATTGAGCCATTCAAATGTTTACGACACTAGACGAGGTCTTGGGTGTTGTTGAACAACAAGTCGACGATCTCCCATTATCACCTGTTCAACAAAATACAAACGTCCAGTGACCTCTTAATTGTACGATGGGAGATATTTATTTATTATTTATTTAATCATATGAACAATATTTCTAAGATTAAAAAGATTATAGAGCACTAGCAGCAATGGCTATCAGCTCTATAAGATAGGAGATAATAAATCATAAAGTAATGAAAATGTTGCTCTATGTATTAAACCCTTAAATTTGCTAAATATGGCCCTACGACGCTCTAACGTTAAGACCAACTGAAATGGAAATTAATTGTCACATCCATTTTATATACATATATATTTTCCCATACCAAAAACATTGACTTGTTTGTAGGTTACACAAATCTCGTGAATCTCTATGTGGCATTTCATCTAATTCTCTCAGTTATTGTCATTATCTTAAAGAGCATAGAAACAAAACAAAAAATAGGAAAACTGCTGCAAATATAAACTTATTCCCACTGAAACAATGTACTTTGTTGAATTTAATATGCTTATTTCCCAAACACGCTAATGCGTATGCTCGAATACGTAATAATAAAGGGTGTTTTTTATTGAGGTATAGAACTTCGAATTGAAATAAAACACAAGAAAATCGTTTTAATGTCCATCAATTTGGCTTTATTGGAAGGATAATTTTATGCCATTAATGTTTAAATATGATTTCGGGCATGTGGCCGCCGCGGCTGGCTCGAATAAAGCCAATTCTACAGGTCCAATTTTCAACCACTTGTTGGAACCACAACTCATCCACATTCATGCCATCCAATTCGGGAACAAAATAGTCGGTTATCATGGCTCTATACCGGTCTCTCTCCAGCATTATTTCGGAAGAAGTATGGCCCAATGACTCCACCAGCCCATAGAGCACACCAAACAGTCAGTTTTTGTGGATGTAATGGCATAAAATGGACGGAGCTTGCGGTGAACTTCGCGAACTGAACCATTACTTTCGAAATAAATTTGCACGATTTGCAAGCGTTGTTCTTTTGTCAACCTGTTCATGATGAAATGGCAAACCAAACTAAATATTAATCACTTGACAGCTGACAAAATGGCCGCCAGTTAAAAAAGTGATGCCAACTTAAAGTTCTATACCCAAATAAAAAACACCCTTTAGTAGCAAATCAGTTATAATCGCCGGCAAAGTAAACATTGTTTCGAAGCAAAAAAGCTTTACTTGATACAACCTCCAAACACGGATATGAATTTATTCATCAAGTCAATGGATTTATTCATAAATTTGTTTGTCAAGTCATCAAGTCAATGAATTTATTCCTCATGTCAATGAATTTATTCCTCAAGTCAATGAATTTATTCATCAGTCAATGAATTTATTCATCAAGTCAATGAACTTATTCATCAGTCAATGAATTTATTCCTCAAGTCAATGAATTTATTCATGAAGTCAATGAATTTATTCATCAAGTCAATGGATTTATTCATAAATATGTTTGTCAAGTCATCAAGTCAATGAATTTATTCATCAGTCAATGAATTTATTCATCAAGTCAATGAATTTATTCCTCAAGTTAATGAATTTATTCCTCAAGTCAATGAATTTATTCATCAATTTGATGTAGAACTATTGAAGAATCATTTTCATTGATTTGATTTTCAGTGAAGATCAGCATTGTGTAGCGGTTATTCATTGCAAATAATTTTTATGTTGCATAGTGTAATAGAAATTTCATAATTTAGATTTCCAAGCACTGTTTTGTTGATATATTTGTGTAAACTATTTGAAAAGGTACGAAATAGTCCATGTTTAACGCGCAGTTATCGTTTATGGCGTCCCCCAAATTATGTAAGGCGTTTGACCACGGCCGTGGTGTGATAGGTAGTGTGTGCGACTATCACACTGAAGAACCCGAATTCGAAACCGGGTATGACCATCAGACATTTTTCAGCGGCTGTTTCCACCTCGGAAATGTTGGCGACTTTACGAGAAAGAGAGCAATCTCTAAGCCATGTAAAACTTCTCTAGAAAAGCATTAGCCCTTCGGAGCAGGCTTTAAAACCAGTAGGTCCCGGTCAGTGAGTATATAAATTACATCGTCCACAGCTCACTGATTTCGAGAGAAGTTCCCCGTTTGTTCCTTCTTGGAATGTTAAGGGAAATAAGTAAGTTTGACATTAAAGGGTTTCATTATGATATCAGTATTTTTTTTTTTTGTTGACGCATCCTCTGCTCTTCCCGCAAAATATATTTTAAACATTTATTTGATTGTATAAATTTGTATTCGACCTTTTTGATATTTGATATTGGTATTTTTTAGCATTTATCATATTAAACAGCAAAAGAACAGACCGTGGGAAGAATTTGCCTGCAACTACCTTAATCTTTTTTGAATAAGAATCGTTAGAAATATTCGCCTACCATTTGCAATCATTTGGATTTGCATATTAATGGGTTTTATTTTGATATTAGTATTTCTTGGCGCAACTATTTCTACTCCTCTGCCCTCCATATCCGCAAAATATATCTTTAGCATTTATCTTAAATGTGGGAAGATTTTTCCTACAACTACATTAATCAGTTTTGAATAGGAATCTGTGATAATTGAAATAATATTCGTAAGAAATATTCGCCTACCATTTGCAATCATTTGGAATTATTTGGCATCAATGGGTTTTGTTTTGATATCAGTATTTCTTGGCGAATCTATTTCTACTAATCTGCTCCCTACTCTCGCCTCTCAAACGTGAGAAAACTTTTCTTCGAACTACATTAATCAGTTTTGAATAGGAATCTGTGATAATTGAAATAATATTCGCCTACCATTTCTAATCATTTGCATTTATTTTCTTTTGATATCACTATCTTTTTCTACTCCTCTGCTCTCTACCTATCTCTAGCCGGAAAATATATTTTCAGCATTTATCGCCTCTTAAATGTGGGAAGAATTTTCCTCCAACTACATTAATCAGTTTTAAAGAAGTTGTCCAACGTATGTTTTACAAATAAAATGGTCTTCTTAAGAAATGTCCTCCTTCGTTTTGCAGAATTTTTCACAGTTTTTTCCCCTTCGACCCTTTCACCGTTATTTCCTTTATGATTGATTTACTTAAGCAGCTTTAACCATTCAATTATTATTGATTCTGCACGCTGGAGAATGCGAGTGGACTTTTGAAAATATTGTGATGTGTTTGTAGATTTCTTTTGTCGAACATAAAGCAAAGCATGCCAATTACATTCTTAGTGATAACAATACCGAAACATATTTTACATCCTTACAGTGCATGTGATTTCCCAGTTATTGCATTCGAGCCATTTCACCACCCAACACCAGCATGTAGTAAAGAGTAGAGTGAATGTGAAAGTACAGAAAGAAAAAAAGAAAAAACCGCATAAATACAAATTAATTAAATCATCAGAGTTCTCTTTGATAACAATGCAAACGCACAACAACGGCAACGATGACGACAAACATACACACTGCAAAAACAAAACAAAACAATAAATATTACAGAATAAAACTCCACCCAATACTGATAGAGTCGATCGTAAAGCAACCGTTAAGCGACAAGTGTCGTGGGGACCACCCATGGTGGCGGAAGCTGATGCCGAAACAGTTAAAGTCAAGAAAATCTCAAAGCCAAATGGTTACTACAATGCCACTGGAGCGCATATAAAAACGAATTGATTTTGTGCAGAGACACAAGCAACGTTTGGCCCCACAACAACAACAACAACAGCAAGAAGAGCAACCGAAACTACAACAACGACAAACAACCGCAACATTTTTAATTAAGAAACTTTTCAAGTGTAATTTGTATACATCCCGCTCGAACTCCATATCTCTCTCTCTTTATCTTTATCTCTCTCTGTCTCTTTCTCTCTATCTATCTCTCGCATATTGTAAAAAAACCGAAACGGAAACGACTCCCAACAGCGACAACAAAAGCAACAATTGTAAATAAATACTCGTTTAATTTGTGATATGATGTTTTTCGTTTGTGAGTATTTAAGCAAAAGAATTTAATTAATAACAAATTCGAAATAAATTTGGACTTTTTTAAGCATTTAAGTAAACTGTGTACATTTGTACCGAACGCTTTTACTTTCATTTTAAAAGGGATGGGGCGGGTGGGGCTGAGGTCGTTTGGTCCATGGTGAGTAGCTGGGTGAGTGAGGGCCGGAGCATAAAACCTAAAAATACGTTTCCGTTCACACTTGGCCGACATAAAAGCGTATGACGATGCTGCGTTACTTATTTGTGCTGCAGTCAACTATAATTACACGTCACTCATACGTTACATGTGACAAGACCGCGTGAAAGGGCGATGCTGGCCAGTGGCGGAAATAGGCCCCATAGGGCCTCTTACGCATTGTTGCTGTCTATGTACTTCCTTAATATTCTAATAAGAAGGAAAAACGTGAACCTGCTGTTTAATTAAGTACATATGTACATATTTCGGAACATCTGGGACATTTTAGGGTTAAACTTATAGGTCGGTCAGACCTTCTTTTTGTATAGTGTTTCCTTTTGTTTAAAGGGGAAAAACCCCCTTTGTGATTTTTTTCTTCAAGAACAGAATATTTTCATTTACGGAAATTTCGGAAATTACACTATGCAACAACAACAAAAATGTATATAATGAAAAACCACTATCTAATTCCGATGTAATTTTTTAAAAAAAAAAACAGTTTTTCCAGACTGAAATTGTCGAAATTGGAAAATGAATTGTAGAATTTCTTTGACATAAATTTTTAAAAATGTATCACTGAATTATTTTGTATCTCCGAAATGGTCGAAATTCTTTTTATAAAGATTTTTTAAGCGCCAAGGTAGGCACATTAATAAATAAATAAAATAAAAATATTTTTTTTTTTTAAAAAAAATGCAGTTTTTTATACACAAAATTGTATTAATTGGAAAATGAATTGTACAAATTCTTTGAAATCAATTTTGAAAAATGTATCACTCAATTATTTTATATTTCCGTGATGTTAAATCTGAAGTACAATTTCAGTACGAAATTGGTCCAAATATTTGTCAGCTTTTCGAGTTTGAAATTGTCTTAATTAAAAATGAATTGGTAGGTTAGGTTAAACAAAATAAAAATATTTTTTTTTTTAAAAAATTCAGTTTTTCGATACACAAAATTGTCTTAATTAGAATATAAAATGTTATGAATAGGTTTTAATTATTGTTTTTAAAAAAAATCAGCTTTTCGAGTTTGATATTGTCTTAATTGTTAATGAATTGTTAGGTAAGGTTAGGAAGGGTGGTACATCCTAAGATGCACCTCCACTCGGAGACCCATAGGGTCCATTGTGAATCACTTCTGTGTGTAGCTGGAAGTATAGAAAATATATAGAAACGAGAAATGTGTAAGAGTCCCTGGTGTAATGTTTATGTAAGTAGGCAGTCTGTTCAGTCCATCGGGTAAACGCATCGCCCGTCGTTCAACAAAACAAAAACTGAATTGTTTAATTTCTTTGCAAAAAGTTTTTTACTCAATTTTATATTTCCGCATTTAGTGATGATGAATCCGGAGTACAATTTCAGATTTAAGTTAAACCACAATTTTTTTGGGAATTTTTTTTTTAAAAAAAATTATAAAGAATTTAAAATTACAATTTTTTTTAAATTTAGTTTCAGAGGCATTTAAAAACTTAATTCCGAATTTTGGTTGTTAATTTTTGTCAAAAAAAATTTAAAATGAAAAAAATAGTGTCATAAAGTACAGATTCGGAGTTATTAACAAAGTTAAGCAGGAAAATTATTATTTTTTATTTTGTTGAAGAAAATTCATAAAAAAGTCAAAACGACAAATGATCCATAAATTTTTAAAATCAAAGGAGTAATTTCGATTTTTTTAAAATTTAGTTTCAAACTTAAGTCAGAATTTTTGTTTAAAAAAAAATTGAAAATGAAAAAAATAGTGTACCTTTTCATTAGTTTATCATAAAGTACAGTTTCGGAGTTATTAACAAAGTTAAGCCAAAAGAGTAGTATTTCTTATTTTGTTGAATAAAATTCATAAAAAAGTTAAAACAACAATTAAAATGAGCTATAGATCTTTAAAAAATTAATTTTTTGTTAATTTAATTGATTTGTTGTCAAAAAAAACTAAAAATGAAAAAAAAAGTGTAAATAGTGTTTCATTAGTTTATCATAAAGTATAGTTTCGGAGTTATGAGCAAAGTTAAGCCAGAAGAGTAGTATTTTTCATTTTGTTGAATAAAATTCATAACAAATTCCAAACGACCATTAAATGAGCTATAAATCTTTAAAATCAAAGGAGTAATTTCGATCTTTTTTAAAAATGTATTAACAAATTTAAGCCAGATTTTTTTTTGTTGAAAAAAAAAAATAACAAAGATTTTCAATAGTTTATCATTTCCAACAAGAGGTGTTATTTTGACTCACCCGGTATTTTGGTCTCTGTCACTTTTAAAAACTTTATTCTTTGACATTTAACATGTAGAAACTACGCCATTACTAAAAATGGAACGACCCAAGCTTCAACAACGCATTGAAATTATTAAAAATCACTACAAAAATGGTGAAAATCTTGCAGTCACCGTTCGCAAAACTAAAATGTTTCCGGACCGTGTTATCTCTCGAAGAGGTGAATACAATTGACCACCGAGATCTTGTGATTTAACACCTTGCGACTTCTTCCTTTGGGGAGGCACGTGATAGATAAGGTCTACGCCAACAGCCCAGAGTCGATTCGAGACCTCAAAGGTGGAATTCGTGAGGCTATCGAGGACATAGGGCAGCCACTTTGCGATTTGGTTATGAATGAAATGTCATGAAAAGGATATGGCTGTAAGCGTGATCGTAGTGGCCATTTGGCTGATGTTATTTTTTATTATTAACGGCATACCTTTCTCTTTATTATGAAATATACATCCGATCCTTTTTTTAAAAAAAATGGCATTTTTCTTTGAATACCAAAATAACACATCTTGTTGGAAAACTCTGTAGAACAGTTTCATAGTCAAAAATAAAGTTTAGCCGGAAAGATTTTATTTCGTAATTTTTTGTTGTTAAAGAAAATTCATAAAAAATTGAAAAATGTTTAAAAATTTAGTGAAGAATCTGGAATCTCCCATTCCACTCTATTTTTTTTTTAAATTCCACATAGCCAATAATGGCTCTATGAAAAATGACCCAAAACTAAAATCTTAAGATGAACCAAAAAAATCACATACAAAACATTAAAACTTTTTTCATTTCGGAAAATACCCCCAAAAAATTTGAGATTTTTTCATAATTTGTAGATACCTTTTTTTGGGCCATTGAAAAATAACCCAAAATTTCGACAACGAAAAATTGCCAGATTTTTTTTTCCAGAATTTTACTCAAAAGGTATTCGTGAAATCGTCATAATCAGTGAATAGTGGAACGTTTCAAGGGTAAAGAATATTGGAAGCCTTATGGATTGATTAATTAATTTAATAGAAGAGCCGATTTTAAATTGAGGAATTTTTCATTTATTATTTGGGTGTTTTTTTTCCAGACTTATGGGGAATTTTTATGTTGGTCTTTTTATCATTCATTTTTGGGAAATCTTCACATTTTTAGAGCATTTTTCATAGACCCACTAAGAATGTGTTTGGGAAGCACCAAAAGGCCTTAACGACCTCAAACGTTAATGGATTGTTCGAATAGCATCGGTCCTCCGATGTGGCTAATTGACATGGCCGAGTTGGTATCCAGCAACAGAAAATTGGTCACCGATGGGTCCACAACAAATATGTTGCATTGGCTTCTCGACGATTTCCCTTTTTGATCCCCAGATATACAAGTATTTCTTGTTAAGATAACCGTCGGGTCCAAATGCGCTTCGTTAGAAAAGACATTTTGTCGAGCAAAATAGTTGTCCATTTCGAGCTGCGCTAAGGCTGAAAATCAAACTGAAAATCGACAGCGATGCGGTCTCTGGTCAAATTTGGCAATGAGAACGTCTTCTACCACCCGCATCGTTAAGAAGTCAGCTAATAACATAAGTTTTTTAAATGACCTGTGGGAATGTGTATCAGAGTTTTTGTAGACTATAAAATAACACAAAAAAAAACCATCTAGTTCAGTCTTTCTTGCGTAAGGACATCCTTTGAAGGCCTCTCCTGTGTGTTGTACGTTGACAAGGCCTTTAAGCTGACTTTTTATGAGCCTCTGAACTATTTGTGTGAACACAATGCAGTAACCATTCCAAAAGTGGCCACTGCTTGCCAATGGCCTTGTTCTCTTTGCCTTTGCACTCACGTGTAGAAATGGAACAAGACCAACAAACGAAAGAAAAAAAAACTAAGAGGACACACAAGCAATTTTAATAATTTCCGTAATTTTATTGACAACACACAGGCACACTCGAAGTTAAGTACATGTGTGTATGCGTAGGTATGCATTAATGTAAGTTCAGACTAGGGTTAGGCTATTGAGATTTTATTTTCGAAAATCCCGCTCGTCGGGCAAACAACATGCAGGGCTGGGCTACCATCTACCATATCGTAAATGTAGCCAAATTTCGGGTTTTTGACATAGACATTTATCGTAGAGTAACCATACGAAGACAATTCAATGGCGATAAATGTTTTGATCTAGGGAAACATTGATGATAACCGAAATGACCAGGAAATGGCACATGGTGTAATTGAAGTGTTTCACGATCTCTATGGCATTCTGCATAGCCATGTTGTTTGTTCCGCATCTGAATGCCTAATTTAGGCAGAAGATCAGTCTCACTGCATGATCAGTCTCATTTTTAGATAATTATGATCTTATGACGCCTCCAGACCAGACCATTTATATCATATGCCGGACAGGTATATCTAGCTGTTTTTTTTTTCGCAAAATCTACAGCGATTTTGATATAAAAAAGCTATTCTCGCAAAGTGCCTTTTCATCGCGGCGGCTAAAATAAAACTCCGGCATCTGGTGATCGGAAAACCAGTGAAGCAGAAAGTGACACCTCGTGTGGAATTTGATGCATGTCTACAAATCCATGTTATCAGACGTTACGGAGCTGCTGTTAGACTTTTTTTTTGTGGGTTATACTAACGATTTAAGATCATAAGGCAAATTTCGAGCAAGCCAATCATGAGACAGCGCCAGAAATCGTCACCAAGATCTTGAAAATTGGTTGGACGAGTGGCGCTGTTGCGAAGCAACGCGAATGAATGGAATGGTTTTTCATAAATAATGGGAATGTTTTTCCTCATCAGTGTTCTTTTTTCCGTAGATGTATTTTATTTCCAACAGTCCCACCCACTGCTACACAGAAATGCCTAGCATAGTACGGATTCAAATAGATCAGTGAAACAAAATGTTCTTGGAAAACAATTTGTTTTAAATAAAATAAAAAAAAAAACATTTTTGAAATATTTTTTTTTTGTTTTAAGTAAAATTGTTCGTATAAATTAATATTATATAAAAATTAAATAAATTGTTTTTGTTGGTTTAGTTATTTTCAATAAATATATGTTTTGAATATAAAGGGTGTTTTTTATTGGGGTATAGAACTTCGAATTGAAATAAAACACAAGAAAATCGTTTTAATGTCCATCAATTTGGCTTTATTGGAAGGATAATTTTATGCCATTAATGTTTAAATATGATTTCGGGCATGTGGCCGCCGCGGCTGGCTCGAATAAAGCCAATTCTACAGGTCCAATTTTCAACCACTTGTTGGAACCACAACTCATCCACATTCATGCCATCCAATAGTCGGTTATTATGGCTCTATACCGGTCTCCATTAACGGTAACTGACTCTCCAGCATTATTTCGGAAGAAGTATGGCCCAATGACTCCACCAGCCCATAGAGCACACCAAACAGTCAGTTTTTGTGGATGTAATGGCATAAAATGGACGGAGCTTGCGGTGAACTTCGCGAACTGAACCATTACTTTCGAAATAAATTTGCACGATTTGCAAGCGTTGTTCTTTTGTCAACCTGTTCATGATGAAATGGCAAACCAAACTAAATATTAATCACTTGACAGCTGACAAAATGGCCGCCAGTTAAAAAAGTGATGCCAACTTAAAGTTCTATACCCCAATAAAAAAACACCCTTTATTTGTTTGCTCAAGACAAAGCTGTAACTTTTGTTCTGCGTGTATTTTACATGCGTATGTCCGGGCCGCACTTTATTTTAAAATATACTTTATGTATTTGATTTTGTGGCCAAGTGATCTGTCAAACCAATTTTGTCTGCCACCAATCCTCCAATTGGAAAATTACTACAGGGTCCGACAAATAACTCTTTTTTGTTTGAAAATTCTTTAAAACAAAAATCTACTGGATATTTCTTTCAACATGACCCGATAACGAAATAAACACTAGTTGAAAAAAACACCGTTAGATGGCGGACCCTTTATTTCTAAACCCCTACCCAACATTCATTAAATTATACAAATTGTTACCTGCGTCGCATTTTTGCACTAAAATGAAAAACTGTGCAAATAAAAAAAATTAATAAATCCCTAAAAATAGGTAAAATGCATAGTTAGTTTTTTGTTGGAATGTGTATTATTTGCACAGGTGTTTCATAAAAAATGCCACTCATAAACTTACACGGGCAGCTGTTTACACAAAATTTGGTCAAAATTCATATTGGAACTGAACATTTTTATAACTTAAAATCTGGTTATTTTTTAAATATGCTATTAGGCTGTTCCCAAGAAATTACATTCGCTATTCGTTTGCTAGTGTAATTCCGTGATAATTGATAATAAAATAAGACGATATTGGATAGAGTAAAAACTATTGCATTCACTCACCATCGCCGAGTATTGTCGAAAACATAAAAAAGTGTTTAAGGTCCACAGACTTTCAAGTTCGAGTTTCATTTTCAAATGCCAATAAAAGCATATTTTTATTGATTTTATTTATTGTGTGTGTGTATTGAAATAATCTCAAAATATATGAAATAATTTATGTACAGTCGAACTCGGATAAGCGTACGCCTTCTAATTAAAAAAGAAATACCTTAATTGAAAATAAATATTAGTAACGATTGTTCTGGGTGATTTTCCATGCACTGTACTTCTCTTAAACGCGAATCCTCTTTATTGAAAAATCGTTTATGCAAAGACACAATGAAGGTGAAAAAAATGATCTAAAAAAAAAGTGTCAACCAAATTTAAGACAACTCAACCAAATGAAAATAGGTGACTACTTTCTACCAAACTCATTAATATTGAATTTAAATTTAGCATACATGTATTTTAATAGTTGTGAAACAATTTTCTCACTTCGTGTCATAGAACAATTTCAAAAGTACGTACTCAGTTCGTTTAAATGAAATAAGGTTTAATTATTAAAAGTCCTTTCTATTGAAAATCCCGCATAAGTAAAAAAAAATTGTAGTTTTTTCGTTTTCGCTTAACTGAATTCGACCGTATACCCAAATTTTGTGAATAAATGATCTAGAAATTCTGTGGTTTTCACAAGAAACCGCTTAAGTGCATTTTTGTCGATTTTGAGGTGTTGCCACCAAATTGCTACATTTTTTAAGGCTGGTTCGATTTGCCTAATGTTATTTTTTTATTGAAAATCATGTACCGTTACTGATTTCTATTAGCAAAAAACCACTTAAGTGGAATGTCTCCAAGAATTTGTTTTCATCATTAACGACATAATTCATGTTCATTTATTTTCACATACAACGTCTTAAATTTCCTTCAATAAATTGATTGGTTTCGTGGATTTTTGAAGACGGAAAATTCGCGTTTGCCACAGTAGCAACTCAGCTTGTAGATGATTTAGCTTTTTGATCATAATATATCTGCAAAAAGGTGGCCCTTGGAGTCACCTACAATAAGCCAGCTTATGAATCCTTTAGCAACTCTTTTGACCAGCACAATATCCAAAAATCACGAGATTTGGATATGGGCATCCCTATGTTATGTTACACTCAAATGTAACACCACCCATGTACGAGTATGTGTCTGCACATCCATGTAAACTTGTGAAATGTGCATTTGATATATGAGTATGAGTGTGCAAATGTATAGACGTGATCATTTAAATAGCATAGGGATGCGTTAATCTTTACAAGAAGATTTTAATAAGTGGAATTCTGTGGCATGGTCCGAAAGAGGCCACTGGCAAAATGTTGTCTTTTTAGAAAATTGCAATTGAGGGCTTTACACCAAATTCTTTGAGTTATAGCTAAATGAAATGAAATTAACATTACAATTATCAGGCTGTTCTGGATTATATTTACAATTGTCTGTTTAACAATTATGAACGAGAACAAGAAAATAAATCTAATAATACAAAAATAAACAATCCGCCTCTTCGGCAAAAGTATGATATTTTATATTTATTGTTCGGACTAAGGACTGGTGGACAGATATTTTTTGGGATTTATAAAAAAAAAAACGGAATTGTGGATTTGTACGGGGAATTCCAGAAGAGCCCTTCACTAAATTGTACATAAAATCGAAAATACTCCATCGAATTCAATGATCTGTAGCAGTTTTTGTAATTTACGATCTTCTATGAACTTGCTTCAACAAGTAAATTGCACATATTTATAATAACTAAGATCTGTAAATCTGTTTGACATTTTTATGAATACGGAGTAAAGATTGAAAATCATTCAGTAATAAATTTATAAAAATATTCTTCAAAGAAATTGGACAATTCGTTTTCAAGTTAGGACAAAAATTTATTTTTTAAAAAAATTAAAAACATGTCATTCTTTCCCTAGAAAAAATGGTCATTATTATTCATTCATTATGGACATCATTTCCCGCAAAATTGCCACAATTGAAATAGCCGAATGGTCCATTCTTCAGCTGAAGTCTAGCCGTGGCCAACATATGTATAAAATAGTCTATATGATGTTCAAAAGTTGGCAAAGGTTTATTGATCCAAAAAAAATATTTCCTTCGCTTGGACACTTTTCTTGTGTTTACTTCTGGTGGAAAAAGGAAGTAGTTTTTCTTACAGTATATGTGTTCTTCATCCTACGCAAAAATACATCGATCAAAGTAGTCTTTGAGTTTTTCTTTTTAATGGAGATTTCAAAATGAATTTGAAAAATAAGCGAGTTGCTTTTCCTTTTTGTTTATTCCTGTGTACATTAGGGCGTTTCACAAAAGACGTTTTTTCTGATTTTTCCAACTCTTGAAGCGGAATATTGAAGTTTGTGATTTAAGAGAATTTTGAAATTTTTTTTGGATTTTTTGAAGATGGGTACGGGGTCGCTGAAATCGATTTTATCAAAAAAATGAGGTTATGGAGAAAAAATTTTAATATTAATTTTTGCTGGTGCTTTTTCTTCATAAAACTAAACAATTCTCTTCTTAATGATCCGATCCCACGACAAAAAAATGATTGATGTGAAAAATTATTATATTAAGGACCACTTTGATAGTCTTAAAAGTACAAAATTATGTTTTTATAGATTTCAAACCTCAATAACTTTAAAAGTTTTCAACATTTTCAAGATGAAAAATGCGTTAGAAAGGTCTTTAAATTACCTTTCATTTGGTATACAGGTTTCTTTTCACTTGCGGGAGAAATATAAGATTGTGATTGTGACAAGTTGTGTAAAAAGAAAATAAGGAAAATTCAAATACTGTTTTACAAAAATAAAACTAGTTCCATTGTGTTTGTTTTTTGATTTGATTAGGAAAATCTAACAACTTCATTTTCAAAAATCGCGCTCTATGAAACGGCTGTAACTGTACCAAATTATAGAAATCTACCGGTCAAAATCATCGTGCATCCCACAAATTTTCTAAGTTTGTCAAAAAAAATTTATTTTTTTCTATTGCGAAAATCTCAAAAATAAATCATCTAGTTACTATTTGCGATGATCCGTGTAAATAACAGACATAAAAGTTACATGAGCTACCTCCAGTTGGAAAAACCCGAACACGCCTGTGCATGGTGACAAACAACTAACGCCGCTTAAAACAAATAGTTATTTTCTGCGAAAAATGTTTGAATTTGCCTCCAGGTGCTGTGGAAATTGATTTACTATCTCTAGTACAGACACGTGTCACCGAGAGATTAAGAACTAAACATTCTTTACTTTAGGAGGTACACTAAACAATGCTTGTGTTGAACACAAACAGAAGCTGTCATAAATAAATCCTGTAAGAAAAGAATACCTGCTGCCACTGGTTAAGACGAGCAGGCAGCGTAGTTTAGGTCTAGTTAGTTTGAATGGACTTGTGACGATTTCTCCGGCTACCTGCTTCCTATATAAGATGCCCTGAACCACACTAGGACATCATCAGTAGCTCACAATCAACGCTAGTAGACACAGCATCTTACCGAAGAACACCATCACAGAAGCAGCAGAAAATGTCATCGAAAGTAATGTCATCAGCAGCCGCAGCGTCGTCCTCATCAGCAGCCGGCAAAACAGCCAACCTCAAAGGTGTGCCAACGCAGGAACAGGCCGCCTTCACCTATGCCCTGTACTTGCATCGCGAAGAGTTGCGCAAACGTCAGACATCGTCGATGCGCACCTCTCGCACCAAATTACTGCTGACCCATGAACTGATCACAAAGACCGTCAAGAATATCAGCAAATGTTCGGCCAATGATCTGCAGATACTCAACCGTGAAACGGTTTTCAAGAACAATCTCTACCGTCACCTAACACGCCTGAGGCATCGTCAGCACATGGAAATGTTGAAATTAAAAAAGCAACAGAAATCATCGTCATCGTCATCAGGGGCCCATGCAAATCAGCCACAGAAATTGCAACAGCAGCAGCAACAACAACCACCCCGACAACAGTCGTCGCAATTGAATCAGCAACGACAACAGCCGCCCTCATCGTACAATGCCAGCAATAATCGAGCGACACCCATGATGCATTGATGACGAGGGCTGGTTGTAGAAGATTTTCTTAAGTTTTAAAAACATTATGTACCTTTTTTTTATGTAATATAAATAATAAATTATCTTAATCTTAATTCAATCATTTTGTAAAATGTAAAAAATTAAAGAAATATACAATTGGAACTCAAACAAAAAAGAATCTCGACTGTTTTTGCCATTAATGGCTTAGGGGCAGTTGAATTTAAAATGTGACAGAGGTCCGACAACCACATCTCCAAAAACACTATGCAACAAAAAGATCAACAAATCGTCTGGGAAATAAAAATTAATGAATGCATTTTTAAAAAAAAAATCGTCCATTAAAATAAAACTAAAATTTACTTTTGCGAGGGATGTATTTTTATTATTTTGACTATGATTTGGGAAGGAGACGTGTCTCAAATAATGTGGACAAATATTAAAAAAAAATTTTTAAAAAAATGTAAAAAAAAATACACGATGCTTGGTACAAGAAAAAGTAATACTTTTAATACTCCAGTGGAAAAATATTTAAAAAAAAACTAAAAAACAGATTTGGATAAAAAAAAAGTTTTTTGTCCAATGAAAAACTAAAAGATTAATAACACCGTGTTACAAACATTCTGTCCTATGAACCAAATTTACTTTTTCGGAAAGGGGATAAAAAATAAAAATACACGTGTATCGGCGGTTTTCATGTACACGTCAGAATTTAATTTTTTTTAAGTTTGAAGTATGAAGCTCGGCCTGTGTGAAAGCCTTTGGACCGATTTTTAACCCTTTTTCAGTGATCCAATCGAGCTGATTTTTTGCAGGCAGACTTGTGGAAATGTCTGTATCACGAATCAAATTTTTTAAAAAATAGATTTTTATCAATTCTCAGGTTTTCCTAAATTTTTTTTTTTTTTAAATGGTTATCGTTTTTTTTAAGATTTCAGTTCAAAAAACATTTTTTTTTCGTAACGCTTAAGTAGTTTAAAAATTTGGAGTCTCTTTGGGGAAAACCTGATAATTGATAAAAATTGTTTTTAAAAAATTTGACGTGATACAGACATTTCCACGAGTCTGCCTGCCAAAAATCAGCTCGATTGGAAAATTCTGACGTGTACATGAAAATCGCCGATAAACGTGTATTTTTATTTTTCCCCCTCTTTCCGAATATGCGCATTTGGTTCATAGGACAGAAAAAAATCTATTTTTTGTCACACGGTGTAAAGAAACATCTTTTTTTGTACTCCTACAGTGGAACTCTCATAACTCGAACTTTCATGAGTCGAATGTTCTTTAAGTGTTCGCGAACTTTTAGCGGCAGCAGATTTAAGTAGAAAAATTTCCTTTAAAAAAATTACAAATAAACTTGTTTAAAACAACAGTTTTTTGGCACAAGAAAAAGTAAGAAAAACAAAGGATAACAAAGAAACATCAAATTTGTTTAATTCTACAGCGGAACTCCCATAACTCAGAGTTCCATAAGTCGACTTTTCTTTAAGTCGAAACACTTCCAGTGGCAGTAGCGTTAACGAGACAACTTCCCTTTTATTGCTCGAATTTCCCTAACCGGAATTTCTCCATAAATCGATAAAAAAAAAAATAATGGCACAAACTTTAGTAAGCCGAAATTTTCGGAGAAATAAACCAAACAATAAAGTTGTGATGGCATCAAAAGTTTTTCGAAAAATGAATTCAAAAAAATACGTAGCTGAGAAATATCTGAGCTTGATAATGAACAAGACTTTTCTGCTTCTTGTTTTTTAGATTTTAGACTTGCTGTCACTGAAAATAAAATTTTTTCTACCCATCTCATTATTGTGCGATAACATCCCAGTCCTTCATAAAAACTTCAAGCAGGCATTCCGGACAAAAAAAAATAATACTTTACAGTGTGTATTTATAATATTTAGTCCCTTAATATTCATATCTATTTTAGTGCCCACAGATGTAAATGCACTCATACAGAATCTTGTTCTTTCACTTCGCCTTTATTCGTCATCCTTGTTTTTTTTTATGTGTGTTTGTCAACCGTAGTGTGAATATGTATACAATAAAGAAAATTGTAGAATAATTTTTCTCTCCGTTGCATAAATTTTAATTAAATGTCACTCATACGACACATGTATGAATATCAGCAACATGTCCGAAAGGGTCAACCGACGGGACGAATATTTGACTTTTGGACAGTCCGGGTGCATTTCGAAATCGGGTACCAATCGACTACGTTATAGGACGTGTCCGTCATGAAAGGACTCAGGGGAGACTAGCGACTAGTGCAGCAGCTGTGGACATGAAGAGTAGAAGGAGTCCATTGAACACCTTCTATGCACTTGCGATGTCCTTTAGAAGCCTAGACAAGCTGGCCTACTCAGAAGTTTTTAGGGGCGATCCAATTGGACTACATGCGATTTTTAAAGTCTACCACTCGAACCTAACCGTACAGAATGGCATGTTTCACCTATGTCGGTACTAAACAAAAACTAAATACCTTGAAATACCGACCTCTTAAAACAACCAGCTCAAAGCTTTTTTTACTAAAATTATTGAGAGGTTTTTAGAACGTTACCAGTTTTCACAATGTTGGCCATATCTGTCTGTGAAATATGTTTGTTAAGATTCACATAGATCCATTCATTGAATGCACTTTCATGTCAAAGGTCCTGTATGGTGTATGTGTGTGTGTGAGCATAGTGTGTAAATTGTTGAAAATTAATGCGTTTTTTGTTAACACGTTTTTTTTGTTTCGTTGACTATAAAAGTACAGTCTCTAAAAATGAAATTTCTCCTTGCATGCATCCAGATTGTGTTGAAAGAATGTAAAAGCCCTGCAATGGTTTATGAGAAAACCAATTTAAAGGGCACTGTCCGAAATTTAATTTGATGATCCGAGGACAACAGGACAATGTGTTGTTAATGGTTTATTGTTGGTTGTGTTTTCTTAGAGGTTATATGATTTAGTGGTTCTGCGGTGAGCTAAGTCATAATCATATGTATAACGAAGTTTCTCTTAGATGACACATGGGGCAGATCATTTTCTACACAAAAATATGAAACTTCGTTTTTGTCTTTTTTTTATTTAAATGGAATATAAGCGACTCTTAAGGCGTTTTGAAGAAAAGCTACACAAGTAGCGGGGAAGCACCTCAAGCAAGAATCACATCATACATATATCGGCAATTCGAGGTTCCGATCTTTCACTGCGATATATCACTGTCAAATGGAGCAGTGCATTGTAAAACTAAATACAATCAGCCCATTATGAAAACTCCCAAGAATTTTTGTTTCGCGAATAATATCCTCTTTTTCTAAACACATCGTGAGAATAATGATAAGGGAGAATAATTTTGATTATACGCGGTCAGCTTTTTTGTTTGACTCCCGGTCTGTTTAGAATTGAAGGATTTTCATCTGAAAAATGTAAATTCACCGGGAATCAATGTTAAATTGAAAGAAATTCACGAAATTCAATTTCTTTGGGCTTAGTTTATTCGAAAGATCAGACAATCCCACTATTTGTGGAGCACGATTTTATTAATGTGGCTGCCTCATCATGGGCCAATGATGCCACCGCTCCAAAGTCCGCACCAAACTATCACTTTCTGAGGATGGTTTGACTTCTTGACGATCACTTGCAGTTTTTCCGATCCCAGAGGCGTCGGTCAACATAGCGGCGTTAGAAAATATAATTTTTCGAGTAAAATCATTGTCCATTTGGAACCGCGCTTAGGTCCAAATACAGAAGCGATAACGAAGCTGGTGGTAATGTGCTTCAATTGCTGAGTCATTGTCAGCGAATAGTGGGAGTGATTTTACTTATTTCTTTAAAAATGCCATTAAGGAACAGACGGGGAACTTTTCTCGAATAAGTGAGCTGTGTACGATTTAATTTGTATACGCAGTGACCCAGTGTTTAGAGCCGACTCCGAACGGCTAATGCTTTTTCTAGAGAAGTTTTTACATGGCTCTCACTTGTATTTATGGGGTGCATCAGCCGCTGGGGGCGTACACTCCAGTTAGTGACCTCTGCACGAACAATTTCAATTCCATTTGCCAAATATCTGTAACTTTTGATGTAATTAACATTATTTTAATTCTGTACAAAATTTGGTAAAAAAAAAAAACTTTAAATGCAAATATATCCGATATATTAGAAACTGAAATTTAAAATAAAATATAAAATAAAATTTCCATAAATCTTACAAGATTTTGAAGACTAGTATTAGTAAAGTCGCCAGCATTTACGAGGAACTGATCTTACAATTCAGTTAAATTAATTAATTTATAGAATTTTGCAGACTTTCTAAACTTTTGAAAAGGAAATATTTCCTTGCCGAATTTAGGCAAACTCTGCACATGTATTTTTCTTTTAAATGCAAAACCTAATGTTGACATTCCTACACATATGAGTACATATGTATGTATGTCAGACAGTCTGTAACATGAAAAAAACTTTAAATGCAAATATATCCGATATATTAGAAACTGAAATTTAAAATAAAATATAAAATAAAATTTCCATCAATCTTACAAGATTTTGAAGACTACTATTAGTAAAGTCGACAGCATTTACGAGGAAGTGATCTTACAATTCAGTTAAATTAATTAATTTATAGAATTTTTCAGACTTTCTAAACTTTTGAAAAGGAAATATTTCCTTGCCGAATTTAGGCAAACTCTGCACATGTATTTTTCTTTTAAATGCAAAACCTAATGTTGACATTCCTGAGTACATATGTATGTATGTCAGACAGTCTGTAACATGTGTGTTATTGTCTAAATGATTGTTGCCTTTGAGTGAGACATCGCGTAAAATGGTGTTATCATCCCATCCGTAGCATTTTTCCAAATGTTTCAGCAGTTCCGAAAACAAAGACATTCTGTGACACAAAACACCGTTTAAACACACACAAACATGAATTGTACCAAGCACATGTATGGAGCGTAGTATGTACTACTAACACAAACAGACATTCCATTCATTTCCACACTGTAATTGAGTCATTCATGCTGTTTTCAATTCATGCATTCACTCATTCATTCATTCATTCGCACACACTCGCTGGCTCACGAGTGTTAACACAAATGTTTTGTTTAGACAACACTTGTGGAGTGGGTCGAAATGGGTTGGAACGGATGATGGGCATTTAGCACAATCGCACTTGCATTAGCATACAGTAAATATGTTGTACATGTGCATGTATGTACGCACACAGATGCCGACATAGTATTTAAGTGCATTGTGCTATTATGTACCGAACTTTGTCCGAGAGGGGCGATAAATGCACTTGCGCAGAAAAAAATGTCAGAGTGCGATTAGATTACTGGTCCTGTTGGGTGTCCGTACATCAAAAATCGTTCACTCCGTTTTTTGACTTCTAATCTATTAGATCGCAGGAGTAAATGTGGTCTCCTTATAACACACAGATAAAGTATGTATTCTTCTCCACATTCTATTCCAGTACGAGGAAATACTTTTCCGAAATCAATCCTAAACACGATTTTTATAGTCCTACTCCGGACGGTTAATGGTTTTCTAGAGAACATATTTATAGCTTCAGAGATTAATCCTTTCCTCGTAATGTCGCCTGGAGAAGCTGAATTTAAAGCGCAAGACTTTGGTTTAAAATTTTCTAATATGTGAACATTGTCAAGCTACTGTATAACGTTTACCAGGCTGTAGAGGCTCCTGTCTCTATTAGACGAGGTTTTGAACCAAATGTGGTTTCAAAAAATCTCTTGAATATGTGACCATAGTCTATCAAGTCGTGAAACTATCTCCCAATACCGCGATCATCATGTGATACAAGTAAGAGTCAAGACTACGAATACGTCAATACGACTGTGGAGGTCCACTACCTCTATATCACGATGCAAACAAAACTGTATCAACAAATTTGTTATGCTGGAACACACGATGCAGAGAACCGGTGAATAAAAAAATCCATAACCGGATTCATTACTGAATTAAATATAAGATTCATATAATTATTGTTAGGCTCCTAGAGAGCAGATCCAATAATAACCAACAAAGCAAAATAAAAAAATCCTTAGAGAAGGCCACAGTGCCAGTTTTCTGAAAAGTTACCCCCAACGCAAGAAATGACAAATGGAAACAATTTCCGATACATTTTGATAAGGAAAAATCACCCCAACTTAAGATATCCTAAGAAAAATTGTTTAAAAAATTTCGAATTACTTTTTAATAGTTTAGAATTTTTTTTTTTACAAATTTCGAGTTATTTTTTTAATATTTGAGAATTATTTTTTAAACAAGTTATAATTATTTTTTAAATAATTTGGAATTATTTTTTAAATAATTTAGAATTGTTTTTTTACATAATATAGATTTATTTTTTTAAATAATCTAGAATTTATTTTTTTAAATAATTTAGAATTGTTTTTTAAATAATTTAGAATTATTTTTTAAATAATTGGGAATTATTTTTTTAAAAATTTAGAATTATTTTTTAAATAATTTAGAATTATTTTTTAAATAATTCAGAATTATTTTTTAAATAAAATTTTTTATATAATTTTGATTTATTTTTAAAATAACATAAATTTTTATGTTTTAAAATAATTCAGAAATATTTTTAATAATTTGAATTTCTTTGAATAATTTAAATACATTTTTTAATAATTTAGAATTACTTTTAAATAATTTAATATATTTTTTTTATAGAATTATTTTTTAAATAATTTTGATTTATTTTTAAAATAATATAAATTTTTTGAAAAATAAATTTAGAATTGTTTTTTAAAATAATTCAGAAATATTTTTAATAATTTTGAATTTTTTAAAAAAATTATATATTATTAACTATTAAAAATTATTTGTATAGCCTCATCATTTGATACGACTCAAAAGTGTAACATAAACAAGTGATGTCTTTAGATCTTAAGTGCCTTTACACAATATTCGACTTATGACCTTTAACTGTGGAAAGAGAAATATTTTTAATAATTTGAATTTCTTTGAATAATTTAAATACATTTTTTAATAATTTAGAATTACTTTTAAATAATTTAATATATATTTTTTATAGAATTATTTTTTAAATAATTTTGATTTATTTTTAAAATAATATAAATTTTTTGAAAAATAAATTTAGAATTGTTTTTTAAAATAATTCAGAAATATTTTTAATAATTTTGAATTTTTTAAAAAAATTATATATTATTAACTATTAAAAATTATTTGTATAGCCTCATCATTTGATACGACTCAAAAGTGTAACATAAACAAGTGATGTCTTTAGATCTTAAGTGCCTTTACACAATATTCGACTTATGACCTTTAACTGTGGAAAGAGTTAAACAATCCCTTTGAAATTTGGCATAGCCTAATATTTCTCCAAAAATACGTATGGGATAGCAAATGGATTGCATGTCCATTGGTCACCCCCCTTCGGATACTTCCCATAATTTTTTCCATTCCGCCCACTGTGGAAATCGTGTAATAATCAATACTCCCAACGCGATCTCATCCAAATTCTATATTTAATAAAGCTATAAGTTTTCCAAAAAAAATGTAAACTCTAGACACATCCCTTCGGGTACCTCCCATACGAATGCACCTCCGGTTCACTTTGGATACCATGTTACTACTCCAAACATATTCTTATCCAAATTATGTATTTAGTAATGCTTTATCTAGGTACAGTTTACTAGAAAAAATTGGTCCCTTCTGGTACCTTCCACACAAAACGCCCACATTTGAAAATGTGTAATTAAACTCTCTGTCTGTACAATTTTATATTTCAATTTCGATGTTGCTGTTATAACATTTTAATATACAAACAAATCAAAATTCATTCAATTATTTTTTGTGTAAATTCAAAAAATTTGCGAATTAATTAAAAAAGACTGATTCATTCACAGCTCTGGTGCATTCACATTTCTGGTTCTGGTAAAATCCAGACTTTTTTAAAATAACACCAACACGAAAAACGTTCAAATAATTTTGTAAAGAATTTCGGATTGATTTTCCAATTGGGATTCTTCAAGTACATTGTAACAATTTTGTTCAAATTATTTATATATACCTTAACAAATCTTTTATAAAAATTATTTTTACTAATTTGATTTTATTTTTTCTTTCATTTCACCTACTACTACTTGTGTTATTTTCAACACCACTACCGGCTGACTATCACCTTTTAACTATTAAAATTTCCCCAACACTTTTCGAATTTCTCTACTAAAACCTAAAACAAAAGCAAACAGACACTCTTTAAACTAACCTCAATACTAGAAAATACTAACAACCATATAATCCTAAAATCCTTTTACCAGCCCTTTCTAGAGCAGTCACCAGCGCCATCGAATCCCTCCATTCTACGTACAGTTTCGGTACAACGACCAAAGCGCAAAGGCTCAGTCAGCTTTAAATTGCCAATGGGGGGAGAAGACACAAAGGAATCACCTGCAAATAGTGATGTGGATGGAGACGTTTCAATGCTGACGCCGACGATTAATCCGAACGTGGTGGAAATAGCCGATGTACCTGTCCATACCTTTGTGGCAAATCGCCCAACTCCCCAAATGACCATTACGCCCGTTTTCATTGATGAACGACATCGGCAGTTCTCAAATCCGATTAGTTATTTGGGTGGCCCGTTGATGAGGCCACGCAATAGAAATAGTATCGAGTCAATATTATCGTTAGATTAGTTTCTACCCTCAATATTAGTCATTAGTTAGTAAGTGATGGCTCCGTTTCAAAACTATTTGTTCAGAACATTCTTGATCAATAACAAAAATATGAATTCGAACGTGAGTCAGCGAGCGTCTAAGATTCTTTGTTAATTCGGCTGTTAGTATTTCCTTGTACTTAAGTAGTTTCTTCTTTATTAATCTCGAGTTTAGCTTTAAGTGTTTCAATAGATAGAAAAGTCAACTAAAACGAATTGTAAAAAATAAACTAGAATTGTAAAAACACAGCGTTGAATTATTTACTTACTTTACAAGTAGTATCGACTGAGGTTTGTATTATTCTACATTAGCCTCTGCACATTTTCCCATTGCGATTATAATTTGTAATACATATTAACATAGCCTTAGTGTTCAGCAAAAATCGTTCAACTGGTAAGTAGTGAAAAAAATAGCATTAGACTTATGCATACTGGAAATTAAAATCCACACTCTCCGTCAACCTGTCGGGATTATACTAGGTACTAATCGCAAGAGATCTTGCCAAAAATTGATATAATCAATCTTCGGCGTTGCAAATAAAAGGAAGTTGCAAAATGTATGTGGTTAATTTGTAAATCTTGCTCGATACTTAACTCGGGAAAATCACAAACTAGCGTCGTCTAGTAGAAACCAGTTGGATAATCTAATAATAATACAGTCGACTCCGGACAACTGCAATCCGTTTATCGGATAACTGAAACAAAACGTCGAACAAAATCCGTTGTCCTCATGTCTAATAAATCACTTGGCTTAACTTAAAACAAAGTTCATACTCAAAGTTTTGATTTAATATAAAAAGTGTTTCCACTTAACTGAAAATAATTAACGAATTGGAAAAAATATACGGTGTTGGAATTCTAATTCGCTGGAATAAGTTGTTAAACATTGACGAAAATGGATCGCTTAACTATCATACAACGCGTAAAAATTATTAAAACCTACTACAAAAATGGTGATTCTGGCACAGCCCATATCGTGCTTTAAGAGGATATTATGGTTTATGGTTATGAATCACATTTCTCACTCGTTGGCTATGTTAATAAACAAAATTGTCGTATTTGGGATTCTGAGAATTCTAAAGTAATTGAAGAAAATATGGAAGAAAGAATATTTTATATGTGTTTAATTTCCGTTTACTTTTAAAAAGCAAAATGGATAACCCTTTATAAATTAATACATACTACGAAATAAGATGAATACTAAATTAATTCCTCCAAGAAAGCTAAATTCTCCCTAGAAAATGTTATAAGATTGAATGAAACAGGAAAATCGTTCATCATTAATAATTTTCCCACAGATCTTTTAACTTAAACTTTCACTTATCCAAAAAAAAACAACGGATAACTGAAACGGTTTGGGTACAGTTTCAGTTAACCGAAATCGTCGGTATTCGGAACTACTGATTTTTCACAAAGATCATTAGAAACATTTTGCAGATCTTACAGGAATTCCAAAAGTAATGAAGCAATATGGACCAATTTCAATCACATTAGTAGAAATATCACCACATAGACAATTGCAGAGCGATAGGTCAATCTTTTATAAGGCAAACCAGCCTCACAGACAGATAGACTTAATGAAAATGTCTTAGAGAGTCAGGAATAGGTTTTGATAAAAAAAAATGACATCGGTCAAAAAATGTCTAAACTAGTTAAACTGTTTTGGAAAATTTACAATTGTCAAAAATTTCGCTGGAGCACGTTTGCTCTGTTAACAACGAAATAAGTTTATAATCTAGCTTAAGATCTCAGAAGTCACAGCTTGCAATATGTTTGTAATTTAGTCATAAATATCAATGTAAACTTTGTAATCACCCTGGGGCCTAATCACGACATCCGTTGTCGACAACATTTTCGTGTCGACACAATGGCAGATGCTCCGA
The DNA here is from genome assembly GCA_958296145.1 of Hydrotaea cyrtoneurina. Lineage (NCBI taxonomy): Eukaryota > Metazoa > Arthropoda > Insecta > Diptera > Muscidae > Hydrotaea > Hydrotaea cyrtoneurina. The sequence continues at coordinate 37,723,586 of OY282515.1, read as the reverse complement.
ATTCTTTGGATCACGGCTTCCGATTGAAATTTTTAAAATGTTTTTTATCATTTTACGACGGATAGCAGCTGAACTATAGAGACAATTCTCGAAAATGACTGCTGTGATCCAAAAAGTGAAGTTAATGATCGAAAACTTTCGACAACGCATCCCGCTATTACGCCCCTCATTAAGGATGGCGTAGTCGCAATACAAGAGCATTCGTAGTCGTTTTTAAAATTGTTTGATACCACTTAAAGAAAAATAATGGATTATTTTTAAAAGAGTTTTGCAAGGGTTTACTACCATGAGACGACAGATACGGAAACAACAATTCAACATTTTTGCTTTACCAACTGTTGCACATTTTTACAATATTTGCCAAAAAATACATCTTTTTAGATTTGTAAGCTATTTCAGATTGAATAAGGAGACATTTAAATACGTTCTGGACAAGGGTTATTCACATTCGGAAGAGGCAAGGAAAAGCTCTAGTGTTCATGCTGAGGAAACTTACCACAAGGGAGATGGAAATGTACACAATCATCGCTGTGTAGTTGATGGTTATTCGGTATCATTACAGCTGACACTACCAAATGAACAATCTAGCGATTTATTTCCGTGGTCATTTTCAACATCTAATCCGCTTTAAGTTCCAAACGTTCGTCCTTCGGTTGTAATGATGGGACACAATTACAAGATGTTTGCAGCGGTTTCTTCAATTCGTGTTAATACAAACTGCTCAGTTATAATCTTATAATCTGCTCATGCCGCCATTGTGAAGAGATGGACCTAATTTATTTAAATCGGCACTAATTGTATTCAACTCTTCCTTGATGTTAACGTTCGTAAACTCTTGACATGTGATATCTGCTTAAACGTGGGGTTTTCTTTCCATCAGCTCCACCAACTACTCTATTTTTATTCTAAAATGTATAAACACAATTAAACAAAAAATCTAATGAAATAAAATAATGTCAACACTTACTTCTTGCATGGAACTCATTTTATTCACTTGTTCTCTTAAGCAGTCGTCATCAATATTTATAACGACACTTTATGAACAATTCGGCAGCCTAGTTCGCCTTTCGTGTTGATTCCACGAGAGTTTTGTCGTTTTCGCCAATCGTGGTGCCATTTTTGTAAAAATGACTAATTTACGACTTTACGCTCATCATAATCAAGCTAAATGAGTCATCGCATCTCTGCTGCTTTGGTGAACCATTGGAGATCTGAATTTCGCCCTTTCTCACAGAGAACAATTTGTAATAATTATGGCATTGCCCCGAATCTCATGGGAACTATCAATGACTACACACAAAACAAGTTCGACACGCCCTTAAACTTGACCGAAGTCTGCGCATACGAGGATTTTAATTTGATTTTAATCAATGTCTGTAGTTAGTGTGAACGGTCTTGTGTGAGTTTTCTCATCCACTACATTTCAGATTTTAAATCAATTATAAACATTTTTTTTCTTTTTTTGTGTGTAAAGGCCAACACTCAGGGGATGCCCCTTATAAATGCAATGCATTATTTAAGCGGACGGAAATACATTGTAGGGCCAGGAGAATCTTATGAAAGTATTACGGTACGGAATTTTTAATATGAACCTAAAAATATTAAAAATTGTCAACCAGAACAGAACGTACAATGGAAATGAAACGTTGGTTTTTTTTTTTTTGTTGGATAGTTTACGATTTTTTTTTTTTTTGGATTTATTTGTATATTTCTATTGTTGGTTTATTCATCACACATACATATTCAATATTTGCAAAAGGATTTATGTTTCGGTATTGTATATATATATCTTGTTTATATGTAATTTGAGAAAATTAAATAAATGAATTAAAGAATTTTATGCGTATGTGTTTGGTTGTGGTATGAGTGTTTGTTTTATTGCATACTCTCTTCAGAAGACATTTCGTTTTTGTTGCTTATGGAACAATCTTAGTGGTTGAGACTGAGATGGAGAATTGGATTGTTGACGGGGTCTGTTATTGTTTTGTGGTTGATTAAAATAAAGGATTCTTTCTATATGTTACACATCTTAACTTAAAATATGTTGTAGATTTTACTTCTAAAGTATAAAATATAACTTTTATTTCAACTGTATCGACGTATATCCGGTGTAGTAAAAATGGTTGTGGGGTGGTAAAGGGGGTGGTTAATGCCTGCTAACGGTTTCGGCCTGTTCGGATCGACTCAGTTTTATACTCTCCGAGTCTGCGCTAAGTATACTTATTTCAAATTTAAATAGCCAAAAGTGTTTTGGGTTTAGAGTGTCACAAATGTTTTATGATTAAATCAAAACTTTAATCATAAGAGACACAATACTGCCCACAAGAAGGGACATTTATAGAAAATACAATTTTCGACAACGTTCAAAAAGAAATTTAAATATTAAAAGAGATGAAAAATGTTCAGAAGGTAAAAAAAGAGTTAGTATGGAGCTAAAATTATAAATTAAATAAACGCTACGTTAAATTAGGCTTAAACTTCGATGAACGTTTTATTGGTTTCTATAACCAATTACGGCCACCACGTCATATGTTGTTCTCTTTTTTGCCGTCCTCATTTTTAACGGGTTCCTCGCCCTCCGTAATTTCCACTGGAAAGAAAGAGCAATTTTATCAAGTTAATACATTTGCTTTTCTCACATTGAATCGTCAATTAATCAATTAATAAATCGTCTACTCACTTTTATCTTTCTCATCTTTGGCTTCGGAATTCTCTGACGCTTTGCCGCCATCCTTATCCAAACGCGGTCGTTTTCTTTGACCTTTATAGGAACGATTATCTCGTCGGCCTCCCTCTCCCTCATCTTCCGAATCGGAGAATTCATTGTCCGGCACAATGCGTTTATCTTTGTCGGCCTGCGTTAATCTTTCGTCTTTGTCGATTTTGTCCTCATCTTCGGACTCATCATTGATTGCATCTTCGGGTATCGTTTGGATTTGTACACCGGGAGCATGTGGCAACATGCGCAAATTTTCAAAGAGCCTAAATTAAATAATAGTATTTAGTAAGTATTTTCGCTGTTAATTTTATTTATTTATTTTTATTATCATATTCAATTGCTGGGTATAGTTGCCATTGAAATTTCAAATATTAGAAAATAATCTACAAATAAATGCTTCTTAGAGAATAGGTCCCAGGGGATTTTAAACTACCAGCGATGAGTGCGATCAGATGTTGGCAACGATCAAAACACGAGAGGAAACACCGAATTCTTGACTATTGTTATCTTCGCTTCGACTGGAACATTGAAGATAATAGACCTATCATCGTACTAATCTGCGTCGATTAACCATTTCCTATACACCGAAAGGCCAAAGGCCGCAAATAACGACGATTTTCTCTATGTACAATTTTGGACGAATAGGAAAACGGAGCACGAATAGAAAATGCAGCTTTACTCTCCAGAATTAAAATGGCTTGATAAGTCTTTAAAAGTAGCACCGTTAATAGGAATTTGATTCTTGACGAAAAGGAAATAGCTAGTACTTTGAACATATTTTTCTAGATCAGTAAAAGATCTGAAATTGAGCATTGAACATTATCCCAATGATTGTTTTAACTCCTTAAGAACTCTAAATACACATGGTAACGGGCGTCACTTTGACTTTATTACAAAGGTTTAAATGCATGATTGTATTTTAAAAAATTGTGAATAAATAATTCCAACTGTATTTTAAGTATTTCAAATTAATGAGTCGTGACACGCACCGAGATGCGATGCGTCAACGTATTGTATTCTCAGCTCATGATCATTCTCAGCTGTAAATTTATTTGTTATTTTGGTTACAAATTAATTATTGATAATTTCGATGAATATCTTTCTATCCTTTGCACATTCTTCACCTTCAGCGTTTTGTGCTGCAGCTATCATCGCAAAGGCAACATTGAAAATGTCTGTATATATCTTTATATATTTGTTTTGTTTATATTCACTTTATTAACTTTGTACGTTTGAAACTTCATAAAAATAAATTGTTAGCCAAACAAAACAACTGACTTCGAATAATCGAAATTTTCTATCCCTTATTACTATTCTCCCAGAATAGGAGTATAGGAGGATTTTATTTTCGGGAAAAATAAATTCCCCGGAAATTATCTACCGGGTAGTATTCAGAATCGGGCTGAATATTCTTCTAGGACGGTTGTGGTTTGTGCTGATGGTTAATATTTGTAATAACATGTTAATTAGCAGCACATAACCTGACATTTTAAAAATTCACAAAGTAATGTCAATTCTGAAGGAAGCTTATGTCTTCACAGTGCGAAATATAGACCCATTGCGGTTTTGCCAGTTTTCAACAACATTTTTAAAAGAATAAATCATAATCAAACTTCGACATATATTGACAATTTTAACTTGCTGAATAATGTTCAGTATGGAGATAGGAAATGATGTGGCACGGAGGATGTTGTCATTATTGCTGTTAAAGCATGAGTTTGGAATTCGACAATGGGAATAAAGGAGTAGGTGGAATATTTTACGACTTCTCAAAAGCATTTGATCTTATACATCAATCAGTTTTATTGCGTAAACAAAAATGTTATGGAATATGTGGAGAGTCATTGAAGCTCATAGAATCTTATTTACATAATAGAAAACAATATGTCCAAATCAACCAAAAGAAAAGTTTCTACGGTCTATAATAGCATGGCGTGCCTCAAGAGAGTGTACCGTTGTTATTCAAAATTTATCTCAATAATATAATTAATATTGTTTTAACTGGATAGCTATTTTTATATGTCTCATTTATTCCTATAGAAGAAATTGCGATTTAAAGCATTCCGCAGAATGCAAAGCTAAGCTTTAAAAGTAGTTTCAAGTCTTCCCATAACTTATTCTACTACTCTTTTGTATAAAAACATTTTTCCTTCCTTAGAGTTGTGTACTCTGAATTAATTGATGGAAAAAAACGTAATTTTTGGAACATTTTTGAGTTGTGATCCTTTTGTTGCTATTTTTATGATCCATTTGAACTTGCCTCTTTCATTCACACAAGGAAATTCTTTTTTGCCAATTTTTGTTTTCATTATTGCCTTTTCAAATGCAAAAGGCTTTCAAAATACGAAAAACACAAAAGAAATTGCTTTCAAAATATCACAATACGAAAAACACAAAAGAAATTGCCAGCATGTTTTTTCCTTTTCCATTCCCCTTAACTCCCTTTCGTTCAAACAGAGAATTGCGGCAATTAATATTGCCTAGTGTGAATCGGGACTTACAGCAAATTAACATCAATGATGTCATCGAGATATCATCATGTACGGGATTTAAATGCACAACTTGGTTCTGCAAACTATAACATATATAATGGGCAAAAAGTACTCGGCCTATTAAACCAACACTGGCAAAGTCTGAAGGCGTTTAGCAAGCGGTACGGATAAAAAAGTTTATCATGTTTGCATAAGCCAACCCCAGGCACAGCAGATCCGAACAATCAATGACTAGTCGTAAAATAACAACTGACAATTAAACAACGAGAACCGTCCGTCTCCCTTCATTGAGCAACAAAAACGATATTTGGTCTACTCTGGAAATAGTTATTTCACTGCTAAAACTGAAATTGGTAGACATTATCCGGCAACCATCGATCTATATTTAGCTCTAGGTCTTTGGAATAAATAAACATACTTCATTACCATGATTGGAGTAGATAGTGTAGAAGTCAGCATGGAGTCTGATACTAAGAGATCCACTATTCCGTGCGGACCTGTTTGGTATTCATTTATGACACCTCGCCTTAAAAAGTGTGTCAGCCAAAGCTACTCAAAGTAGTCATCATATTAGGGATTACAACGAAATTCCCCTTCTCGACCATTGCAACAACTCCCTAACATGGCGAGGCAGGATTCTAGATCCCTTCCTTTAAAACTTGTTTATTCTTACTCTCATTAAAAACTATACAAAAAAAAATCCTGTTATACTATTACTCACCGATTTCTGATTTTCTCCAAATATTCTGTTGTGTTCTGATTAGTCATATTACTCGGACTAATGTGCAGTTTGAAATCGGGTCCAAAATATTCAAAGTAATCATTGTAGGGCAATTCATTCGCAATCTCTACACCAAGCGCCACCGACGTCTCATACGTCCAACAACGTGACACATTGCGAATCGTATAACCACCACCACCGACCATCAAGAAGGGCAGATTGTATTTCTTTACGAACTCCACACAACGACCATGACCCTTAACGGTTAAATTAAAGCAACCCAAGCGATCGCCCGTTAACGAGTCAGCACCACATTGCAAGACAACAGCAGCCGGCTGGAAAGTCTCCATTACTTTCGATATTATCGGTTCAAATATCGACTCGTAGGCCTCGTCGTCCATGCCATCACGTAGGGGAATATTAACCGCATAGTATTTGCCTTTGCCAGCACCAATATCACGCAGATCCCCGGTGCCGGGGAAATACTCGCCGTATTTGTGAAAACTAACTGTCATAACGCGGTCTGTAGTGTAGAAGGCCTCCTCCACACCGTCGCCGTGATGAACATCGATATCGATGTAAAGAACACGCTGGTGATACTTCAATAGTTCCAAAATACCCAAAACAATATCGTTGACGTAGCAGAAACCAGATGCTTCTGACTTTTTGGCATGATGTAGACCGCCACCCCAATTGATGCAGATCTCGGATGCTTGTTTGTTCAATTTAACGGCTGCCGCAACCGAACCACCCGCAGAAAGTTGACAGAACTCATAGAGACCATCGAAGACGGGACAATCCTCGCCGACATTAAACCGTTGCATTTGTTTATTGTATTCAGTCATATTGTCCGGCCGAATGGAACGTAGGAAGCGTACATATTCATCCGAATGGAATTTAGTCATTTCATCGGCAGTGGCTTTATGCGGACGCTGAAAGGGTAAAAGAATAAAAGATTAGAGTTGGAAAAAGTATTTAAAAAAATTAAAAAAAAAAAAGACAAATATCAATTTTTTTGACATATTGTTTATTCCATTATTTATGGAATATGATCTCAGTCATGTGGCCAGGTTTCCAAAACCACGTTGACAGATTCTATATCTAGCCCACGATTGGCTTACTCGATGATCGCCTTAAGGGCCTTAATGGAGTGTTCGCATAACATCAGTCATAAAAAAGTCAAATGACATCAAATTGCAAGGCAATTCAGATCTCCGTGACGGCTGGCAACACGATTAGATAAACTGTGGCGACAGTGTTGTATTTATTATACGACATACAGTTACATCTCTCGATGAAAAATGGATCTAGAAAATAAATGAAATCACACCAAAAATCAAGAAGGATCGTCTATCAATCGTCTATTCCGAAAATAGAAAAGCTAAATGGTGGGACGGCAATGTAAGAATTGACGACCATGGAAATAGAAATGATGCCAGAAAATTCTACCATCGCGTAAAACATCAATCTAAAGACTCGCCCACTAGCACAACTTTATGTGTCGAGTGTGCTGAGGATTTGGAAGCACAATTTCTCTAGCATCAGTGAAGAATTTTTTTCCTTACACTCAGTTTATGCCCCCTACAAATGCATGCGCTATGTTAGCGACAGGGAATTAGGATATCGGAAGGAGGAAAGAGCAGTGTTTGAAGACATTTGTCTTGAATTTGAGAATGTCACAGCTGGCATGAAACAGACTTGTGAGAAGAGAATTCCACAAACGAACAGATCGACCGAAGAACGAATTTTATTTACATTAGTGCGTCGTGTGATCAACCTGCCTTTAAACAATGAACGGGTTAGAGTCTCCAGAAAGCCGGGTATGACGGCTGAATGTTCTAACATCAGAGACGAGATGACGGATATATGAGGAACAGATACCGCTTAAATATCCATAGAACAGCGATGTACAACCCTTATTCCGGCAATGATAAAAGGAAACAATCCTCTATTACCACCGCTATTCTCAGCACAGGTTCCAAATGCTCCAACGATGTCTTGGGAGCCTCTGTGCTTTGATGGGAGTTATATTAAATTGTTGACCAAATGTAAAAGGTAGTTGAAGCCCGCCTTGGGGTGATAATAGTGTGTGCGCCCGTCGCACAGTAAATCCTGTCGGTTCGAAACCTGGTAAGACCATCAAAGATTTTTCAACGTCCCTTTCCACCTCGTAAATGCTGTCAAATTTACGAGTAAGAACCATGCATAAACTTGTCTAGAAAGCACGTCACATTATATCGTGCGGAGACCACTGATTCGATACACGATAATTCCATCTGTTCCTTAAGGGAATTAATTGAGTAGATCAGGGTAAAGTATTTCCTGCACTGCTTCAAAAAGCTTGAACACTTGAATGCCTTTTTCAACACTTCGAAACAGAACATCAACGATGTCTGGTTTGTCAATATCCATACCATCTATAGAGATTCACGACAATACTGGATCAGTGGAACGTTTGTGTAACAAAGGAAGACGTAGCAAGGCGTTAAACCATTAGATCTCGGTGGCCAGTTGTGATCCTCTCTTGGAGAGATAACACGGTCCGGAAACTTTTACCGTAAAAAAACAATGGTTTGGTTGCTTGTGTGGCACGTAGCGCCGTATTGTAAACGCTGTCCAATATCATACAACTCCGACCATAAAAAAATCATTAATCATCTGTCGATAGCGCAATCCATTCACCGTAACTGTTGGTCCAACCTCAGTTTCGAAAAAGTATGGTCCAATGACCCGCCGTACCATAAACCGCACCAAACAGTCACACGTTGAGGATGTAGAGGCTTCTCAACAATAACTCTTAGGTTTTCCAAGCCCCAGATGCGACAATTTTACTTGTTGACGTAGCTACCGAGGTGGAAATGGGAAATGGAAAATAATGTTCATGCATTTCAAGGACCCAATCAGCAAAAACACGACGTTATTGATGATCGCCCGGCTTAAGTTCTTGTGTTAACTGAACTTTATAAGCCTTAAGGCCCAAGTCTTTATGCAAAATACGTGCACGGGTTTTATTCTTCACATCACCAAATTGTCCCAACAGCTCGAATTTTTCCACCAATTTCTGTATTGCGGTCCGACAAGGTGCTTCACGACGACACAAAAATGCATTAGTTTTGCGAACTGTGACTGCAAGATTTTCACCATTTTTAGTAATGGCGTAGTTTCTACTTCTCAAATGTCAAAGAATAAAAGCTTCAAAAGTGACAGCTACCGAAATACAAGGTGATTTAAAATAACAACTCTTTATATCCGATTTATATTTAGAAAGGAGACAAAACGGAATAACTTTCTTCAAATATATTCTACGCCTTTGACTCTAAGTAACAATAGATCTTCATTAAAAGTAGGAAGAGAACTCTCCGAACCATTAACGACCTCAAGAGATCTTCGATCTTATCCTGAAACGTCTTCAGCGTACTGAAAAAGGTTTGGAAGAAGGTGCTATTTATAAAACAGACACAGTGACATGACAATATGACATGCAATTCACGAACAAGAAAAAGCAAAGACAAGAAAATGTTTGAATAGTTTTTTTCCTAAGCAGGATCATCAAAAAAACCAGGTTGTAGAGCCAACTTAGGTACAGTGTGCTCTTTTTAATCCATGTTAATAGAACATTACACGCCAACAACCACGTAAAAAAAAATAGCTCGGCGTTGATGGGTTAGGCGGACACCTAAAAGACCGGCTTACCAAAAAAATAAAATATCGGGGTTGTCCACATGTTGTGTAATTCAAAATATCATATAATAATGAACAAACCGAGTAATACAGATTCAATGACTGGAAGTGTTTTGAATCTATAAGACCCGTATATGCTGTAACCCACTCTGACATTAACTCCTCAATTTCAGCTAAAGGTTTGGATACTTTTATGCGTTTATATACAAACATACATTATAGATTTAAAAGCAAGTATTCAAAATACTGTAATACAATATAAAAAATTTTGGCTAGAAGACATTAAAACTGCTGGCCTACAAAACTCGTTAACTTCTTTAGTTTTACAAAAAAAAAATACTCACATAAATTTCCATTTTTCTGTAGAGCCCATAATTGAGCAACAGATTGTGTGTCATACGTATGCGATGTGGTTTCATGGGATGTCCCTGGCCATAGTAATAATTGCCAATATCACCTGAAAATAAAAAGACAGTTTTCGATTCATTAATTTAAAAAAAAAATACAACAAAAATAGTTTTTCCAAAATGAAAAAAAACATTTTTAGAGCCAGAGTCACGGCGGCGTCATATGTTTAGTTCATACAGTTCATCTATACGCAAACGACCGTATTTTCGTAATACACAAAAAAAAGCACATTCTACAAACAAAAATGAAAGGCGAAGTCGGTTTGTGTATGTGTGTCTGTATGGGTACCTGCAATCGTCACACGTTTACCATGCGGCTGTTCTCATGAAGTGTACTGTGTAGTTAAATATGCGGCGAGCCAAACACAAAAGCCGATGGTACAGTCGATTTAAATTATTAGTATTTGAATATTTACAAAAATCCATTGTTGTTATTATCGCAAAGAAAATCTCAATTTGTTTTTTTTTAAGAATTACATAGATTAGAATAAATTTGGTAAATACAATCAAAAGCCGATACTTACTGTCATAATAATAGCAAACTCTTTTTTTACTATGGGCGGACTGCATTATGAATTTGTATTTCTTCGTCGATTTATTTGTAAATGTATTGAACTTGTGTCTTATCCTTTTTTGTTTATTACAATTTTACTAGATATATTAGAATATTTTTCACTACTAGCCCAGTCTTTGCGATTTTCCTTAGCTTTTAATTCACGTTCCAAAGAAAAGCGCGTTACTTGCTTGCGGGGCGATTGTTTTCAGATGTCAATTCCGTGACTTTTTTCATTCCATATTTTTTTCGTTTAATATACAATGTGAAGTTGGTTGCAGTTCATTAAATTTAAGGACAGTGTTGCCAATTCGGATTTTTTTTTTGCCAAACTTTGCGCTTTTTATTGTTTGTTTCTGGTAATATATTATAGTTTAATTAAATTGAATTAAAACAAATATTTTAGACGAAAGCGAACATTGAAGATGATAAATATCGGATGTTCAAACGTGAGTTTCTTGTGTCACAGTCTCCCAAACTACCGCGGTCTGACTCAATGTTTATTGCTGTATTTCGTTAATCCATTCACAATAAGTAATTAAAGACTGAACTTAACAAAACACTCTTTTGCGGTGTTCCGTGATCATATTTGAATGTGTTTATGAAAATGACATGTACATTATTTTGAAACCATCAAAATCAATATCCGTTTGACTTTTTAGTTGATGGATTCAAGTGATGCATCGTTTTTTATTTTATTTATTAATCGATATACGTAATATAAAGCCACCAAGGCCAATGAAATATATTACATTGTAAGAAAAAACCTGAGTATTGATTTAATTAACATTAATCACAATTTAAAATTAAAATTAAAGGAAAAAAAAAACTTAATTACAACCCTATCATTTGGCTCCCCAGCCATAAAGTACCAGAACAAAAACATAGAATAAAATAAAAAAAAGGTCCCAGTAAGCAGTAATTCAATTCAGAGAAATTGCATTAGTACAATTTTTACAATTCCTTAAAGATAATTGCATAAAAATTAAAGTGGAAAGATGTCAATGTCGCCGTGAGAGAAATAAAAAAAGACTAACAAAAAAAAAGGAAATCTTATATAGGAAAAGAGATCGCAAGATGTTCGATAAGTTTGAACCAAAACTAGTGCCCTTTCCTGATAAATGTAGCAATGTCAACAAGTGTGCTGAGAAAAATAATAGAAAACTGCCGCTACTGACCGTATTAGCATTACACGTACACGCGATATTTATCTTATATTGGCTTTAAACTACAAGAAAAGATGAAATAACTCAAATGAAATCTACCAAAAAATGGATTTCTCCGAAATGTTTCTGAAATGTTTGCCGCATTGAACTCAGTACTATTTTCCTCTCAATCGTGCCATTGCTTGAAAAAAGGTGGCAACATTGAACTATTCAGACGTATTGTTTTAAGCGCATAAAAAAAATATCTTTTAAATTTTTGAATTTCATTATTTACGGGCATCAACGTTGCAGGGCATTGCACTCGAGATGCCTGCTTCCTTGCCTGAGGACATGGATCATGACGTTGCTGAAGAAGAGGTTGCGTCAACTCCAATTGTTCAACCGGCTACTTCAAGCGGTAGCAACTTTAACACTCAAACAACAACAAGCAATAAAAGACAAAGGGTAGAAACTAGCCTATCCCCAATTAACATTGAAATCTCTGATTTGAATGAGAGATTGTCAAATCATAACCCCCTGGACCCAAACAGATATGGTATCCTTAGCGTTTTGGCAGACATTAATATACAAAATGCTCCGCCTAGTGATAAACCTCAAATTCCCAAAGATGTCGGCAAGCAGACCGAAATAAAAACAAAATGGTGTCCCCCAATATTTGTTTACAATGTAAACATAAAAGCTTTAGTTGAAACACTAAAAGCCACAGTGCCAAATTTTTCATTTAAAGTGAAAAATATAAACAAAAATAAGAGCAAACTATATTTTTCAGACGCTAACGTACACAGCTCTATGATGGCTATTCTTCGAGCGAAGAACATTCACTCGTACTCATTTACCCCAAAAGAACACAAACATATTTCGCTGGTGCTTCGCGGATTATATGCTGATACAGAGTGTGACAAAATTAAATTGGAAATTGACACACTAGCTCCTGACACTGTTGCATCTGTGGGTAAATTTAAAACTCCACAATCAATTAAAAGAAATATAGACACGGGCCTTTTCCTCGTATCACTTCTTCCAGGGAAATCACTGGGTGACGTAGCCAACATTCGAGGTTTACAACACCAAGTGATTTCTTGGGAAAAGCCAAATAAGAAGGACAGTGATATTCAGTGTCATAGATGTCAGCGTTGGGGGCACATATCGCGCAATTGCAACTCCGCTTACAATTGCGTAAAGTGCGATCAAGTTCACGCTCCTGGTGAATGTCAACGTACACGAGAGGATTCCTCGGAACCATTCTGCGCAAACTGTGATAAGCCTGGCCATCCTGCCAACTGGAGAGGCTGTCCGATCTACAAAAAATACGCTGCCGCGAGACGGAAAAAAGTAGAAATAGCAATTGAACAAAATGCCAATGCAAAAAAAAATATTAATACAGCAGTTAACATGTCCATGCGTTCCCCAGGGAAAACATTCGCCAGTCTCTTCCAGTCTGCTACTACCCAGCATAACTCTCGACCACAGAAACCATCAGTAATAGAGGAATTTCTAAAGTTAGCCAATTATTTCTTGGATCCAGAGGAATTAACCTTGGAGCAAGAAATCAATATATTTTTGAACGATTTTAAAAACATGACAAAGTTGGAGGCCAAATCTGTATTTGTGAGCCTTCTTAACAAAGTAAGATCACAATATGGACCATAGATCCTTAAACTTATTATCTTTCAATGTACGATCCTTGATTGACAAAAGCCGACAAATTGATTTGAGAAATACGCTCCACCATAACAACATTGATATTGGATTCATCCAAGAGTGCCACTTAAGAAGATACAAATCAATTAAAATCGATGGATATAACTTTATTTATGATAACTCACCTGTTGGAGTAGCTATTGTGGTAAGAAACTCCATCCAATACAGCAGGGTTTCCATAAACAACGTGGGAATAAATACTTCTTTTGTCGAAATAACATCCTCTATTGACAACACACAGAAGAGATATTTACTCGGGTCAATCTATATTCCATGCAATTATCCGTCGCAGCAGCTAGAGTCGGATCTAAATACTATTCTTCAAACTTGCTTAAGCTTTGATGGGTTCATCCTTGGCGGTGACCTTAATTCAAAATGCTCGTCATGGGGTGACATTCTGGATAACTCCAACGGAAAAACACTGGAGAAATGGTTAGAGGACAATTCGATAGACATAGTTCGCATCTGTGACTCTACACCGTCCTACCCAAATGGACCGTCATTCCTGGACCACTTCCTCGTCGGCGCAGATTTAGTCGATAGAAATTATCCATATTACTCTATTTCGTCATTACCGACTTTTTCGGATCATTTCCCTCTAAAACTAAAGCTAAAAATAGATTTGTCAGGGCTGATATTAAATCTACCACAAACATTTACATCCTACAAAAATACAAATTGGGATCTTTTTCGCAGCGATTTGGGAAGTGCGTCCAGATGCATTATGCCCCCATCAAACAGCAATCTGGAAAATAATGAAATTGATACATTAATCAGAGAATTCAATAATAGATTTACAACTATCCATGATTCTCACTCTCAGGAAATCCAGATCAAAAACGGAAAAAATCCACTCTCGGAGAGATCTAGAAAGCTGTACAAACTGAAGTACCAGTGGCAAAAGGAGCTTAAGAACATCTTCCACCGCACGGGAAATAGACTCAGCAGTGAGTATAAAATTTTGTCAAAGCAAATCCAGCTCCTGAAAATAATAATTAAGGAATCAGTAGGAATTGAACAAGCGAAAAAAATTAACGACAAATTGCAAAATATCAAACCAGGTCCGTCCGCGTTCAAGGAAATACAACAATTCACAGGGAAAAGAAAATCCCCATTTTGTCAACACATACGACATAATAATAATCTTATTACAAACCCCTCGGAAATTGCAGATCAATTCCATACCTTCTACTCCTCAATTTTCCGTCAAACAACTCCAGATCGACCAGTAGATGACCTTGCTTCGAGAATTTCTACGTGTACCAATGCAATTCCAAATCATATTTATACCTTCAGTGATACATTCAATGCGCTCTCAAATCCTGATGACTACCACTTCACAGACTCTGCAAAAATTAGAAGCGTAATCCAAAATATTAATTCAAAAAAATCAAGTGGTGTAGATGGAATTTCAAATTACATCATTAAAAAGTATCCCGATGCTACTATTCAATTAATTACCACCATTATAAATCACTGCTTCAACAACGGATATTTCCCCACTGACTGGAAGCTGGCGAGAATAATTCCAATAAAAAAGGGAAGAGATAGTGAGGCCGTATCCGATTTCCGCCCAATATCCCTTCTTTCTAATACAGGAAAAATATTTGAGCGTGTAATGAAGGATAAAATTGAAAACGAATTTATCATAAACCCAATATCAAATTTTCAATTTGGTTTTAAAAAATTCCACTCGACGCAGCACGCACTACTAAAGTTCCACAGTGACATAACCTCAAATTTGAGAAATCAAATTTGCACTGTTGCAATATCCCTGGACATAGAAAAAGCGTTTGATTCGGTCTGTCATAGCGGAATTATTTATAAATTAATAGACTTGGGAGTTGATCCTCACCTGGTTAAATTGGTCCAGAGTTTCTTGGCTGATAGAACATTTACCGTACATATCCGGAACACATCTTCAGCATTGGGGAATGTTAATTGTGGAGTGCCGCAAGGGAGCGTCCTGGCACCATACTTATTTAATCTGTTTCTCAACGATTTCCCACATATCAATCATGAATCTCAAGCAATACTATATGCGGATGATTGCTTGATTTACGCTCATAGTGCATCGCCGGCCCAAGCTCTCGAAAAGGCCACTGCCCACCTCAAACGCATCAGCGACTTTTATAAAACCTGGGGAATAAAGATTAATGCGGCCAAGTCGGAAGCCATATGCATCAGAAATGCCTCTGGTAAGTGTCACAAGTCAGTGGTCCCCCAGAGCAAAATGCTACGAACTGCTCTTGACGGGGTTGAGATTCCTTTTAAATCCAACATCAAGTACCTTGGCATCTCATTTACCAAACTGATGAAATTCAACACGCACGCACGATCAGCTCTGCAAAAGACAAAACGTATAGCGGGGATGTTTTCATACTTATTTAACAGCAAACACCTACCCCAAAAGACCAAGCTGCTACTCTATAAGGTCACCATCAGATCTGTTCTTTCATATGGTTTTCCAATTTGGTTCTCCATTTCACCAGTAGTGGCCAACGAACTGGAAAAATTCGAACGAAGAGTTCTGCGGAAGTGTATTAATAAACATTATGTAAATCCCACAAAAAAACACTCCAACACCTACATATACGACACCTCTGGAGTCAAACCCTTCTGCAGCTACGCGTTCCATCTACAAAAATTGTTTGTTGAAAAACTAGCCACACATGAAAATGTCCTACTAAATGAAATTCACGAATTGGAGAAAAATTTGCAATGGTCGGATTCAGCTTACCTGTCTCCAATTGGCATCATCAATGAAGATATTGACAACGGTCCTGACCATTATGTACTGCCACAATTCTACGCCAAAACAATACCTGGCTCCCACAGGGGCTAAAAAGAAAAAATATATACATTGACTTATTATAGATATAAACAAATCCTAATTTACAACATACTTACGCACATTAGTTCTTAAAAGTACCTGAACATTCGATTTAAGCAATATTATAATTCCATATTTACACTTTACAAAAAATCTGTGATATAAATGTACATACATACGTACCTTCATTCATCATATGTTTATGAGATCTGTTTGGTTTAACAGACTCTCTCTCTGTTATTTCGTTTTAAGTGTTATGTATTTTATTTTGTTTGTTTATTTATTTATTTTTAACAGACTCTCACGCTCTGTCTGTAATCGTCAAAGGCCACGAGCAAGCCTTATTGTTCTCCATCACATTATGTTATTAACATATCGAAAAAAAAAAACAAATTTAGCAAGTAGCGTTTTCCTATAAACCACCGTGTAATAGAATAAGACAACAATAGTTCTATGTAACATACACATAAACATTTCAGTAAGCATATGTTATCGAAAAAGAAGAAGACTCAATAAAAATTTTACTTACTTACTTACTTACGTGCCATTGCTTGTTTGATACATGCATTTTTTGACGACCAGTGGCGGCGCTACGTTTCGTAAGTCAAAACGACTTCATACTCTTATCGGCAACTCTATTTTCGCAATATGGCATCTCTTTGAATGCCGGCGAATTGAGAAAAACGTTGTTTACTTTATTTCGCCGAATGTAAAACAGCGTTGTTCACTAAGGTGCCGACAAGATAATAAGAATTTTCATAAAAAATCATTGTTTAATTGAGACTTTTATAAACATTCTGGTATATTGCACTAAATTCCGCCTATGTATAATAGAATATTTTGCCCAACTTCCTCTATGTGCACGGTTGCATTTAGCTGGGCACTTTGTAGAGATTGAAAGGTAACACAGAGATGGTGGCGGTGCTGTAAAATTTTTACAACGTTGGTCAGTGTTCATTCAGTCTGGTGACGGTCGTGTGTGAAGAATTTTTCTCTTCTCTTAAATTAAAAAATCGAGTAGAAATTATTTATTATCATAATAATAATAGATCTTATGAAAATATTCTAACTGGAGCATCAATGAAAATTGCAAGAAAAACCGCTGGAAAAGTGTAAAACAAACGTAAAATAGCTTCTTTGCGGGGATTAAGAAAAATATACCAAAGTAAGTTATCAAAAAAAAAAAAAATTGAGAAAAAACGAGTGTAAAAGAAAATTGGAAAATTGGTGTAATGTGGAAAGAAGTGATGAAAAAAGAATAACTAACTCCATGAGAAGTAAAGTGAAGTTTGAAAAAAAAAAACACATTAATTGGAGAATTATTAAAGAAAAATGCAAGAAAAGCGAAATCATGTGAATGTGTGACAAGAAAAGAAAGATAAAATATACATGTGTATATAAACAAATTGAATTAATTCAATTAAAATAAAGTTTCTGCTGCTGCGTCCGTTTCGCTTCTGTGTAGTGTGTGCATTCAAAGAGAGTGTGTGAGCGTGTACAAAAAAAAAAGGTGGAGGCCGCCGATTATGGCAGTATTGGTGTTATATTTGCCTCCTCTATTATTCTCTTCTTTTGTTGTTGTTCTTATATGGAGGTTCAATTAAACGCATTTAGCATTACGATACCACGATTCCCGAATTTCTTCCTAATTTTTCAATGTCTGCCAATTTTCTTCTTCTATCCTCTTGTTCGTCTGTGGTTATTTCTTCTCTCTTTTGTTGTAATTTTCTGTTACCGTTCCTTTTCTCCCAGTTGGCTGCTGCTCTCCCATTCCTTTGTCCTTTTGTTGACTTCTCCGGGTTTTTTCAACGTTTATTTCTTCTTTCAGTGCCATTGCTTGCTTGTTCGTTATTATTTTTTTTTTGTTGCCGTATTTTATGTTTGTTGAGTTGCCTTTTCCCATATTTTTGTATGCTGCTACTTCTTTTGCAGAATGTTATTCTGCTTCGCCGTTGTTATGCCCAGAAACCCCCGAAAGTGGAATACACGCCAGTTCGCCAGTTAGTGTAACTAAACAAAGTTTGGATACTTTTTGTTGACACTAACTTCCGTTTACTCAATTTCTGGGACAGCTTTGACGATAAATCCAATTTTTTCTCGCTTAAGTCGAGTCTGACTTGTCCCACTGTCAAACACCACTGTAAAAGGTGCTGCTGTCGTCACAGGACGCCTACACACAGAGGATAAAGACAATCGAAAGGGCAGAAAACCATAGTTTTCTCAGGGGGCCAGCTAAAGCCATTTCTATGAACGGGTCATATATTTTATATGGTGGACGATGTGTCTGAGGCTTTAAGATGAACTTTATTTCGAGGAGATGAGATAATCTCGTTGATCGAGAAACCCAGATTTTGCGTAGAAGGTGGGGAAACTTTCCATGAAATTACTCCTTGGATTCTCTCGTTAAATCCCTCACAGAAAGAAGTTATTTTACCGTTTAAATATTTATACCATTTTTATTTCTTCAAATGTAGAGTTTGAAAAACGGTTTTGTGTCCTTATAGTCGGACACAGGATCCAGATTGTCAGGCATGGTTTCATTCTTCCAGGTGGTGAAAACTCCCGTCTACAGCTTTGTTGACATTAATCTGCTGCTCTTGTTTTACGTAGGCCGTGTTATTGAAGCTTTGATCTCATTCCCATTGTTAGATTTTACGCTGAAAAATTGCTTTCTTTTTATTTTGTTGAAGTTTTGTATTAAATTAAATAAACAGGACCATATTTCCCGGATTAAATAATATGAAGCTATAGAATGATTGCTCCAGAATGACAATGAACCAATACGGATCTATAACTACAATGTGTGTTGTATCCAAATCCATTTGTACAAAGGTGTTGTCCAATTCCAACTGTCAATCAGAAGTTATCTCTCATCAGAAACATTATTGGGAATCGGTGACAAATTAACACACTACAAATACGAACTTAACCCTTTAATCGCGAACATCCATATCTAAGGGTTAAAGGGTTCGATTTCAGTGGTTAAACGGTCAACTTTAAGGCAACGACTAGGGTTTGGACATGCACCATGTGGGTGTGCCTCCTCAATGTTAGCTGAAATATGAACAAACAGTCAAGATTGTCTTTCATTTCTGTTAGTATATCTAAGCAAAGATAAATGATATTGCGATAAGATTGTCAGATTCTGATTCATGGCTTCAAAATTATTCGAAGGCACATTATGAAAAGTTGTAGGTAAGTTTAACCCTCGTCATACGCCTGCCACAATTTAGATGCATTTATAATTTAGCAAGAGACTTGACACTTCAGCGTTCATGCCTATCGATGTATGAAAAATGCAAGATAACAAAGATCAATACAAGGATGTGGCATGGCCACCTCATGTGTCGAAACATGTGTATGCCAGGGGGGTTAAAAAACATGTGAGTGATAATTTGTTCATGATCTTTTTTCAGTTTCTGTATCAAATCACATTCCATTATAAGCGTATACACAGGGAATATATCAAATGGAAGACGTATTCAATAATTTGCAATTTGTTATCATGAAAATTTCATTTATTGCAAGTAAGTATACGTGTTTCTGGGCAACTGTAGGCAGTTTTGGTTTGATACAAAGTGTGAGACACAAAACCCTAGTTACAATACCTGTAACAACACAAACCTTTTTTTGGGGTCCTTTTCCAACTCGTAAAAGAAAGCATTGGAGCAAAAGGTCCCAATGAGAATATAAGTTTCATCGTGAAAATCTGACTGGTTTTAGAGAATTTCCATATTTCCCTTAACCCTCTGCTGCGCCAGCCTTCGATTTTTCTAATAAATTCAAAATAGACTAATATTTGGTCGCTGAGAAACACCCCATACTCAGATTTTCGATTAAATGTCGTTTTTACCTGTCACAGGTGAAAATGTGGTATCCGCCTTGAGGCGGAGTTGAGCATTCACGAGAAAAAAAAATAGCAGGTTAAATACGGAAATAATGTTTTTATTAAGTGAAATTGAAGGAAATATAAATGTAAATTAAATGGTAAGAGATCCTATTGCTTATGGAAACTTAGAAAGCATTGTTTAGCTGTCGAGTTACACAGATTCAGCTTGCATTTTGTGCAATAGGCTTGCGTCTCTGATTTGCAACCGGTTAATTTGCACTGTTTTTTGCCACTGCGATCGAGGAAAATGCACCAGGGACCAAAATTGTCATATCGAACATCGGGTAGAGGTCGGTACACTGTGGTAATAACTCTTTGTGGCGAGTTGGTCTCCAGCAAGGGTGCAGATGGTCGACCTACCGATCTTTTATTATCTATTTGGCACAAGCACTCGGCGACTTCCGCGCGAAATGTTGGTAAATCGATGTTTTGTTGGCGCGTATTTGTCTTGCTCTCACACATTTGCTCTCAGTGCTTCATATCTACATCAGATACAAAAAAAAAAATTGGTTTGACTGCGCGACTCCACCTTTAGAGTCTAAAGTTTAGACGGTCACGAGAAAATTTAATTCTTTTATGTTAAAACTTCTCACCAAGAAAAACCAATAAAACTATTTCATAGAAAACACTTTTATCTACTTACCGAATAATTTTTCGATCCAATCTGACGAGGATAACTTATTAAAAAAGAATATCAAAAATTGAGTTGTCGTTAAAATAATTTATTTCACTTTTTGTCGCCTTTTATCAATTCAATGCGATGTAACTTAAAAACTCTGCGAGCTACAGCCACACAACAATCAAAAAAATGAAGGCTGATGGATCTTGAATAAGCACGATTGCGTTTCACAACAAATAAAAATTAACTTTACGAGCTTTTGGAATTTAACTGATACCCGCCTTGAGGCGGAGGAGCGCAGCAGAGGGTTAACATTCCATTAAGGAGCAGGCGGCGAACTTCTCTCAAATCAGTAAGCTGTGTACGATATAATTTGTTAAGTCATTGACTGGGATCTGGACTGTTTATAACGTTTTTTCTAGAAACGTTTTACAAGGCTTACAGATTACTGTTTTACAGCCAGCATTTACGAGGTGGGAATGGCCGCTAAAAAGGTTTTGACGGAAATTTCACAGGACCTCCAAATATATGATTTTTTTTTAAATTACAAAAAAAAATTAAATGATGTCCAATTAATTATGGAACACGATTTCATGTAGGTGGCCGCATTTTTGTCTTCGCAACAATTTTTCGAAGCCTTGGTGACGATTTCTGGTTCTAAGTAGAGAACTGCTTGTTCAATATTCACCCTCCTATTAATTATGGAACACGATTTCTTTATGTGGCTGGCTTGTCTGACTTCGTAGCAATTTTTTAAAGCCATGGTGAAGATTTCTGGATCTAAGTCGCGAATAGCTTGTTCAATATTCACCTTAATGAGCCGTTTAGTTAATAGATTATTCGCGTTACATATGTCCTCCACGTTACACCACAAAAAAGTCTAACGGCCTCCAATCACAGCTCCGAGTTTTTTTTAAAATAATTTATTTAGGTATTTAATGTAAAAGTTTATAACATTGGAATTATGGATTTAGATACATTAGAATTTTTGTTTTACATATTTTCACATTTTAAATCATCCGGCATTTCATTAAATAATTTAAGCCCACTGTAAAATAACAAATTGTGACAAAAGTTGGTTGAACCAAAAGTTCTATCTAAAATCATTGACATTTCGTAAATTATATGGTTGAACATCTGATACATAATCCAAATATCTGCTCAAGTAGTTTGGTAAATATCCATGTGTTTAATCTTAAATATAAATAGCAAAGCATTCATCAGGAGCCGTTGATTTACAGAAAGCCACTGCAGTTTGTTTAACATGTCAGTAATATGTGTTAGTGCATGACATCGAAGTATACAGCGCATCCCTCGTTTTTTGGAGTTTTTGAAGGCTTGCTTTCATCTGTTGGTTACCCAGAAACAATAATGTTGAACAGTTGGACAATTGACATCGCCGCGTAGGCTGTGGTAACACGATTACCAAAGTTGGAGGGCAAAATATCGATTGTGCTGTGGCCTTTGTGGTATGAGGCTTGCTTACTCATTCAAATCCATGTCTTCAATCTCCAGCCACAACGAAATGCTTCGTCATGCCTTTGTAGCGTTCCCCGGTAAACGAACCGGTGTTTCCACAGCATTTTCAAAAGGTAAATGGCCCAATGAAGACACCGGTTCAAACTGTCAATCCCTGTGGATGCATTGCATTCTCGACGATTACGTGTGGGTTTTTCGATCCCCAGATGCGGCTGTATTTCTTGTTATCATTGCTGCCGAGCTGTCTTAAATGCCCAAAATGAGAAGACATAGCTAAGCGAATGGTCATCTATCCTTAATTGCTAAGTCAATTGGAGCTTGTAGGCGAATAATGGGAGGTGTCTGTTAAAAATTCGCATGAAATGTTGAGATCGAGTAAGAGTCGATGTTCCAGGACTGGGTCGCAAACTCTTGACTCCCCAGATGCGGCTGTATTTCTTGTTATCATAGCTGCCGAGCTGTCTTAAAGGTCCAAAATGAGAAGACATAGCTAAGCGAATGGTCATCTATCCTTAATTTCTAAGTCTATTGGAGCTTGTAGGCGAATAATGGGAGGTGTCTGTTAAAAATTCCCATGAAATGTAGAGATCGAGTAAGAGTCGATGTTCCAGGACTGGGTCGCAAACTCTTGGCTACGGCAGTAATATTTTCTCCAGTACGCACGTGAGCAATTCTCACGAAGTTCTTGCACAAAGTTCTGAACGCTTGTTTGACTTTCAGACTTTCTGTCAATATTTCGAGAGGGAAACAATCACTGTCAAAATATCATGTGTATCAAAAAGAAAATACTAGTTGGACTACCCGGTACATAAACGCTTCGATATAAAGATTATCGATGACGTTGTACTCTTTTCTGTCTATTAAACGTTACGATTGAATGATTAATTATGTCTTTTTGCGATCTACGCAAACGCTGTCTCTCTCTGTAACTTATTAACAACATCCAATTTATTTTCTTCTCTAAGTGTGTTGCTAGCTAATCAAAGAAGATCATGAAACTACTTTTCAATTAAACAAAACCCAGTGATTCTGAAAGCATTTACGATTGAAGATTCCATATTTTGATCTGTGAATGGTACAACACGAAAATCATTTAAGTGTGTAGTCGTAATATGATTATCTTGCAATTACATATAAAAAGCTGGAAACCATTTTCGTGATCCACAATGAAAAAAAGAATCCAGAAGGGCATTCAAGGATAATGAGGCCGGTCTATTTACGTTAAACATCATAGACTTTGAAAAAAATCTAGTTTACTGGGACAAAATTTCGATTTTGTTGCACTATACAGCCTGCCGGGTCAACATTTATGATACGGAATCAATCAATAACTAATAATTTGTTAATTGGGATATTATGCAGACTTTATTTTTGGTTAAAACTTTTTACTTAAATTGATATTCCTACAATATTGATTTGTTTTCCGTTTCTCTCTTATACTCTAAAAAATATTAAAAATTTGACATATTTTTTTACATTAAAATCCCTACTCTCTCTTACGAAGTCTTTTACTCGTAATGAGAGTTTTAACCATGTGCTCTTTTGAAAACACACATGTTGTTCTTGACAGATCGTTGTAAACAGGGTCATTTTCTCAACAATCTCACTTGATAACATTTCAATAATATATTTTCATAATTTTAATCACATCCTACCATAGAACCCTCTTAATTCCATTCTGTGGCAAACGACACCATTTTAAAGTCAATTTTTGAGTATGTCATTACTTCACACTACGCTAGATTTTCTAAAGTCTATTTACATTTCCTATCTTCACTCATTCCCGTTTGTTTGGCTCGGTCGTCCATATGGTGTAACATTGAGCCATATGGAGACATTGGGTGAATGGCGTCAAGTTGACCTTCACTTCGTCTTTAATGTTCTTTTCTAATGTTTTAATTGCACATAAAATGTTTGATGATTTTATTCATTTTGTGTAACATTGTCATTGCTGGGGAGCTACAGTGGGAATGTGTTATACACAAGAAAGTCCCAAAAACTATTGGAATATCATGAAAACCTGAGTAAGTCCGGCGACTCATGAGTTCCAATATAAAATGAGTTCCAATATAAAAGCGAAATTTTACAAAATTTCTTGCAATGCCTTTGGATGTCATTTTATCGGTAATTGAAATTGATATATTAAGATTTATTTCCAGATATAGATATAGAGATATAGACCCATTATATCGATGTCCGATTACAGTGCCGGTAAATAAATTTATCGACACGTTTTTTTTTATCTCAAGTATTCGTTAAATTTACTGTCCGACAAATTCTAGAGATATTTATATTTCTTAAATTATATATATAACTAAAAATTTTAAACGGATATTGGGAATTTTATATTTTTTAATTTATGTAATCATAGTTTTGACCAAAACATAAACAGATTAAAAATTGTGCTCTGTTTTTGGATTCAATCAAATATGATCTATTTCTTATTTAACTCAGCTGAACGTTTAATAGATGCATCGTTCAAATTTAAGTTATAATTAATAACATTTATAATGTTTATATTTACATCAATGTTCTTCCGTCCTTTGGTAGGCTTGGTAGTATTTGCTTTATTATGGCAAACAAATTATTCAATGTTCCACACTCCACTTAACCAACTCAATTCAGATATAGATTTCTTCAATTAAAGAGTTAATCGAAGTTTCATTACTTTCACAATACTCGATATTATTTTTTTTTAGTTGGGCTGCGATTAAGAACAGTATCACAGAAATCTTCTTTTGTTTCTTTTTTTTTTGTATTTATTATTGAATATTTGAAATTGAACTCTAAATGGAAACCAATACAATTTTATCCAATTTTTATAATATTGTTCACAAGTTGTATTGTAGTTTTATTTCGATTTGGTATGTTGGGTATAGAACAAGCCTTCCTAAATAGTGGGACGTGCCCCCAGGCGCGAAGACATGTAAATTATTTATAATCAACATGTTGGCATATGTTTTTGTTTCAGTACTTTCATGGGTTTGTGTTGCTTTCTCATCTCTGCTTAAGATTATCGTCGATCATCTGATGTTTGTCTTAATAATTTGTAGTTTGAGTTTGTGTGCAGTGACTTCCATGATGTCGTTTTAATAAAAAATGACATCAAAAAACAAAATGGGGCTACTTGATGAGGCGTGTGTATAATTTGGATTTACATTTATAATTATGGATGAAGAACAACTACCACAGTGTGTTTTTGCCACAAAGTTCTTTCAAACGATTAAAATAAATATTTATAAATAATATTTTATTTTGTGTGGTTGTTTGTTATGAAGCCCCGTTGTAATTTTTCGTGACTTTGAGGGTGGCATAAGCCTGAATGAGTTGGAGAAACCGTGCTCTAGAAAGTCCGAATCGGCTGTCAACATATTTTTTTTTATTTTTATTAAATTACAATACAAAGTAAATTGATATTCTAATTTTGGGACCAAGGGCAAACCAGGTGACACAGACCATATGGCTAGATTTTTGCAGCGACAGACCAAAAACTCTGATGGGAATCGAACTCCACGCCGATAGACAAGCACGCCAGTCCTACCGGCGACTTATTTATTTATTTAATTGCTTAACAATTTTTACTAGATTTCGGAAATGTCAAAATTTTAAAAAATCGTTTACGTCTGGATGAGACTACCGTAGCTTCTCACTTAAGCGTAGTGTCGATTGTCTTTAGATTGTCCTATAGAATCCTGCGATCATCTATGAAAACTGATGGAGGGAACGAAACACTCATACCTTTCAAATAAGCAGTGATGTGACGATTTAATCGCGAGCTGGACAGACTGTCAATGTGGTGGTGGTCGTGTGTTGTCATTGTCATCCGGCTTATTATCCGAAATCTGAAAAATGGAATAAAATTGCAACTTTTATTTTAATTCTGGGGAAAATAATTGAAAACAGAGAATGTTATTTATGCGATCTGGACCTGTTTGCTGTAAACATTGCGAGTTTACACGTGAAAACTACTGTTTCTCCAGTTTGCCATTCCTCTGATGAAAAATTATATTAATCACTTGAATAATTTCCGTATGAAAACTACTTAACATTCGTTTTTTGTTTTGCCTGGCTAAGAGAATTTTATGTTATTCATGGTGAAGAGAATTCCCGGCAGTTACCCTCATCGAAAATCATACGGGTCGATAGGACTGAATGGAACAATGCAGTGGATGCACTCATATTGTTGCAAAGCTCTCATTCCATAGACGATGGACGTTGAGTTGAGTATTCTTGGTTTTTGTTTTGTTTCATGGCCCGCAGTTTGTGTCCATTCGTTGCGTTCGGTTGGTTCGTTGTCATCGTCATCATCGTTGCTTTTCTCTGTTGTTTTGTTTGTTGTGTTCTCCGTTCCCTGTTTTGTTGATTTCTCTCTATTCCATTTCGGTCTTTGCTGCTGCTGTTGTTGGCGTTTTTTGCGTGTCGTCATCTCTGCCACCAACCTACCATTTTTCTGCCATACATATACTACCACCACCATCTACCTACCACTCATGGCGTGGAGTATATAAAACAGCCAAAGCCATGATGATGATTGTTTGCGTTTTCGCCATAGTTTGTTATTGTCGGTGTTTCTCACTTTCCACCTCGCCCACTTCAACACGCAGACTGATACTCAAAACATAAACTTGGTTTTTGTGTTTGTTGGTTCACACCGTATACGGCACAAGGCGCACAACCACTGACATCTACCTAGCATGGCACGGCACACGCACGAACTCACTCACTCACTCAGATCAACCCCCACCCACATTGAATTGTCTTTCCTCCTGCCGTCCGACCCAACGCAATCAGAGTATTTTGTAACAAACTGCATACATACTGGCATAGTTGGGAATTTCACTTTGTGTATGTGTGTTGGTGGGGATGTTATACCCAGTGATCAGGGCTGCCAACAACCCGAACTCTGAAATTGCCAAACATTCTGCAAAAATATCTAATAATGATTTTCATTCATATCGAAAATCATTGTTTCAATAATATTTCTTATTAAATGCTTGGGTTGTGTTTACTTTTGGTATGGCGAGAGAAAGAATACTAATCGTCATTCTTGTTCGATGAAATGCGACCATGTGACAAGCGAACAGATGTTTTTTTTTTGTCAGTTTATTTTTATGTTCCCGGTCAAACTTACAAGTGCTTACTTATACCTAAACCTTGTTTAGTTAAGTTTCCATTTTAAGTTTGTTTACTGACTCACTTTCTGCCTCTTGCGCACTTTCGAATGTTTCTGTTGAAACATGTGTGTGTTTTTGTTTGGTTTGGGCTGTTGGGCAATTCAGTGTTGTATAAAAACGTTTGGCTGTTTAATTTTTGTTTAAGAAAAATTGATAATGATCGGATGAGTAATGATTTTAATGACAAATGTGAGGTTTCCTGGTATTCACTATTCATAAAAACATTTGAGTATAAATAAGAATGTAACGATGTTCGCTTTCGAATATGCGAATACGAATTATTTGCATCATTTTGACCATTCGATTTCGCATTCACATTCGCAAAAACATTTTTTGGAATATTTACTTTCGCTAAAGCAACATTCGTTACAGCCCTAGTATAAATTCCGTACATCTCGGTAGTTATGATAACGAAAATGTGAAAGAAGGGGAGATAGCCCCCATGTTTAAATATATCGATTGACTGAAAAACACTTTCATATTTGATTAAAAGGATTGTGTCAATATTTAGATATACAGTCGAGTCCGGTTACATCGAACTCCTAAGGACTAGACAGATTGGTTCGTTATAAGCGAAGTTCGTTATATAAAGGGTGTTTTTTATTGAGGTATAGAACTTCGAATTGAAATAAAACACAAGAAAATCGTTGTAATGTCCATCAATTTGGCTTTATTGGAAGGATAATTTTATGCCATTAATGTTTAAATATGATTTCGGGCATGTGGCCGTCGCGGCTGGCTCGAATAAAGCCAATTCTACAGGTCCAATTTCACTGAACAAAATTTTGTGATGAAAATCAGCATCGAGATGAATCTCATTTTCGGCCCATACACCAAAATCACGACGCATTGCATGGTCTCGCGGCTTTAATTCTTGCACAAGCTGGATCTTGTAAGGTCGCAAGCCAAGATCTTTGCGCAAAATCTTCCATAAAGTTGATGGACAAAGCTCCAATTGCTGTGCACGGTGGCGAATCGATTCATTCGGACGGAGCTTGCGGTGAACTTCGCGAACTGAACCATTACTTTCGAAATAAATTTGCACGATTTGCAAGCGTTGTTCTTTTGTCAACCTGTTCATGATGAAATGGCAAACCAAACTAAATATTAATCACTTGACAGCTGACCAAATGGCCGCCAGTTAAAAAAGTGATGCCAACTTAAAGTTCTATACCCCAATAAAAAACACCCTTTACTTACTTATGGCAGAGCTCGGGACTATTTTGGGAAACCTTTGATTTCTTTCATACATTTTTATAAGTAAGACGCAACATAGGACTTTAAACGGCTCTTCTGAATAAAACCGTGTTCTGAGTTGTGACGCTATTGAAGTAAATGAACGATATGATTTTTGCAGTGCTACCATATGTTGACTTAAATCTCTGAATCGCAGAGCATGCTTTAACGTATGTATATCGCTTATCATTCACTGAATGAACAAATCAATACTTTCCGACAGGGACCTACTGTGTAAATCCGGCCCCTAATTGTCAGTTCTTTTTCTGGGAACGGTTTTGCATGGCTTGGACACTACTGTCTCACTCGTAACATGTCCAATGTAAGAATGACAGTGACTTTTTATCAGGTTCTCATTAGGATACCAACTTGGGCATCGTACGATTTAAGACTTCATTGATTAATAGTACTAAAAATTTGCACAAATCGTTTTTGAAAATATGAAACAAACAACAAAAAAATCCTTTAACTAAAAAGTGTATTTTAATATCAAAAACACAAAAAAATCGCCTTCTTCGGTTAAGCGTCAAACCTCACAACTCTGTGTTCGTAGTTACCTTTACGTTTTACTCTCTTTTTGTGCGCGCTATCTCTTTCTCACACTTCTTACCACCCTCCTAGGCGGAATTATTCTCACTTATTTATGTGGTCGTCTGCTTGTGTGTCGTTTATTAATGTAATGCATCCTTTCAATTAGGTTGATATTTGGCTGTAACAACAACGACGTCATCATTGTCATCATCATCATCATCACCGTTGCCTGCCGTGTGGTGCTACAAACATAGTCTCCTTGTGTAGTATACATACATATCACACATATGTATGTATATATTGGTGTGGTGTATTAACAACAAACAGACATTTCAACAACTCAACGACAATACCGTTTGAAAATCATAAACACGCAGACTTTCTGCTCAATAAACAACAAACAACGATAATAATAAACAAACGACAGCAACAACTAAAACTACTGCGACTACGGTAAAGTGCAAAGTCAACGTCGTGCCGTGTGTTTCCTGTTTGTCATGAATGTCATCATTACGCCATCGATCGATGGATAAATGGATTAAAGGATTTTAATAGAAACACGGCTGCCCTGGAGAAGAAAGGTGAGTGAAATTACATTAAATCGAATAATTATATTTGTTGACAGTTGCAAAGTAAATACATCACCGTTGACATGCTTACGCACATTCGGACATACGGGAACATACCAAATCAATTGGCAATGGTTTTAATTTTAATGTCAATGGGATTTTGAAATTGAGCCGACTGCTAACTGCATCAGTTTGGAATGGAAAATGTGAAATTCTGTATGCCAGAGGGGCGTTAAGTGCAACATGTAGTTTTTAAGAATGCCATAGTGGATTTTCAGCATAATTCGCAAATGTACTCCATTTCCGTATACACCGGTGTCAAAATGACATATGTTTGTGACTTAGGATACAGTTTTGTTAATCTAAGGTAAACATAACATAACATAGTCTGAACTAACATAGTCTGTAAATCATTTGTAGGTTTCCGATAGAGTTATTATGGATTATGCCAGATGTAGAACGAAGTCTCGAACGTCGAACTTCGGCAGTAATCCCAAACTTCGAACGAAGGCCCACATTGCCTAATTAAGTTTAATAAATGAAATGCAATTAAAGGGTGTTTTTTTTAATATTCCAAAAAAAAAACTATTTTTCGACATATAATTGGTCTATTCGAGAGATCAAAGATTACCTCTGAGCATTCTCAACTCCACTCAATTATCGCTTTCTGACTCTATCTCACGATTGGCTGCTCGATATTTTGTCCTCAGACAAAAGTCTGCGTCAAATCGTAGCTATGAGTTGTGCAATTGACATCGCCAAGACGGCTCATAACACGATTACATCGGCTTTTGGGAATAGCATGTCATCCTTCTAAAACCGAAGGCAGTCCAAGACGGCCACAAAAAAGGGGTTTAACATGCTCCGAAAAGGCGTTTCCAGTAGTAGGCGTTTCAAAAAAAAGCAAATCTTCCCATGACGACAACGCTCTAAAATTCGCACCAAACTATCACTCTCGAACTTTTGGCTTCTCTACGATCACATGCGATTTAACATTGCCGACACGTTTGTTGTATATCGCTGTTCTATAGATATTTTAACGATATCTGTTCTGTGTAACGATATCTGTTCATTTGTCCATGATGTTAGGACATTGAGCCCAGGTGCACCGTTATTCAGGGGCTCTCATCCATTCATCGTCGAATGGCCGGTTGACCGGACAGAAAATTGGTTACTCAGTCGGACTGTTCGTATGATGAATACTTTTCCGGCAAGTGTCATTCCTGCAAAATGTCAACAAACACGACTTCCCATTTTTTCCATCCAATTCATTTGTTTCATAAAAAACAATACATCATCGCTTTATGCAGGAATCTTTCATTTTCCAGACAATATTATTTCCAAATCTAACGTGTCAATGAATGTTTCCATCTAGATAATTTTATGTATTTGTTTGTACAATTCAAATGGATGGAAACATTAAAAAATGCAGTTTCTGAATCGCACACCAGTTTGTGCATATATTTCTGTAATCCAAGTAAAGGTCACAATTATGAACTGATGCCAATGAAACTTTTAGCTTGTTTGCGTTCGGTTGAATTCTGTTGAAACTTCCGATTAAAAACTCTTCTAACTGCAAATATAAAGCATTTTCGTCCCCCATTCAATTGCAGAATTCCCACTAAAAATATATTTTAATGTCTAAAGTATGTATATGTTATATGTGTCTTCCATGTACAGTAAATATTTACTGAACTCTATTTAATTATATTAAAGTTTTATTGTTTGCATACTGGCAGTAGTTTGGCTACCAACATTCAGTAATAAATATAAATTAAATTATTACATTTGTGAACATAATATTCGAAATGCATTTGCTGTTTAGGTAATGTCTGTAAAATATTTTAACTTTTTAAATATCATTGGGAGAAAAAAAGAGTCCACGGCAATCAAATGTAAAACTACTATCCTTATGGCTGTGTTTTGTTTTCTGAACATGAAGGCAGACTGACAGATTTTTCTATACATACCATTATTTTTTTGAATACGTTTTAGGAACCCACTTTTCATGGTTCTTTTTATACTTTTGTAAAAAAAAAAGTGAAAATCGGAAAGAACGATTTGAAATACAGTTGAGGGGAAAATACAGTCAAGGCGAAAATATTTATTAACTCAGGTTTGTTTGTGATCGGGTTGTTAATGTAACAATTAGAAAATGGTTTAAAAATGTTTAAGATGAATTGGCTTCTCGACGATCACTTGTGTTAACATAGTCGCTGAGATGAAATGCGTTTCGTTAGAAAAGCAACATCGTTGATGCTCAATGGCCCAAACTGAGAAGCGAAAACCAGACAGCAGATTCAGTTGGACCCTGATCCAGGAACGAGTTTGACACTCTCGACTATGTCATCCACATTCATTATTTAAATTTTGGTGTTTTTTTTTTTTGGGAGCATTCCAGTTTGATGTTTTCCAATGTATACGAGCGTTTTATATCTTTCGTTCAACATTTTGTACTTTAGTATAGAACTTCCTTAGACATTATTTGAAGCAAATGTAAACAAACTGCACGAACACAAACATAATGCCTCGTCATACTTTATTGGCCTCATTCTGTATCACTTCTGATATCATTGCATGATTTTATGTATTTTGTTGTTGTTGTGCGCAACCTCCCTCACCTCCAGTCTTACCCTTTCGATGGGGCTTTCAACTACATATATTTTTTTTAGATAAAAAAATGCATAAAGTTCAATATGATTTTATGTGTATGTGTTTGTAAATTTACATTTACTAGTATGTGGCATTTTTTTTTAGATTTTGTTCTATTAGTGATTAGCCAGCAGGGAAGGAAGGATGTGAGGAAGGAAATGTAAATATACAAAAGTCAATGAACTTTTTGTAAAACAAAAAATTATTTTATATTTTTTTTTTTGGTATGAATTTCCGTGTATTATATTAGTTGGTTTACTTTACAACAATTCTCAGCCCAATGCAACATTTTGTTTTTTTTTTCGATTTTAAAGCACTTTTGTTTTACTTTACTTTATAAACTTTGCTGTAGTAGCCTCGTTTTGTTGATTTTGAATGGCTTTTTGTGTGGCCTCTATTGATTTGATTGTATTTCCTACAAAGTTGTTACGTGTCCGAAAACTGTGAACCACCAACCACTTTTCCTGTGTGTATGTGGGGGGGAATAGGAAATGCTGAACCGTCTCAAAGCAAAAAAGGAAGCCATGTCCTTAACAAAAAGTATAAAGCCGACAAGTATGCGAAGAACATGTCCTATCAATGGAGTTTCGGACGACGTAAGCTATGTTGGAGTGTTATCGGGAGAAGAGAAAGGAATTTGATCCAAAAGTGAAATGAAGAGTTGCAAGATTGCAATGGAAAACAATAGACTTTGGTTCTGTTATAGCTTCCTGTATTTCGCCATTAATTTTAGTGTATGGAAATCAGACTAAAGGAGACAAAACTCAATCGATTTTAGAATATAAATATAAATTCTTTTTAATAATTCCAAAAAATAATTATTGACTTATTTATCCATGCGCGGCTGGATTCGTAGTTTCGCCTCCAACCCACTTTTCCAATGCTTTGGTGCAGGTTTCTGGATTTATCATTCAATTGACTTGCTCGATATTCGTCGAGAGCCTGAATCATTAATGGTTGGTTCGCATAACAACGGACGGCCCTTCACAGTACCCCACAAAATAAAAGTCGATCGGCTTCAAATGACATCAGCGAGACGGGCAATAATACGTTTGAGAAGCTAGGTGCGCAAAATAACGATTGTGGCGTGAGCTGAGTGAAATTGCTGAAACCCAACATAAACCATGTCTTCAATATCCGGCAATAGAAAAAGGTTTTATCATGATTCTGTAGCACTCATCGTTAACCGAAAAGATATTTTCAAAGAAAAATGTGGCACTGATACCGCATCGTCAGAAAACATACATTTTTTTAAGAATCGTTGTCCAATTCGATCTCGCCGATCTGAAAAGCAATAA
The DNA here is from genome assembly GCA_958296145.1 of Hydrotaea cyrtoneurina. NCBI lineage: Eukaryota > Metazoa > Arthropoda > Insecta > Diptera > Muscidae > Hydrotaea > Hydrotaea cyrtoneurina. The sequence goes on along the minus strand of OY282515.1, from coordinate 37,689,866 downwards.
CGTAGCGGATGGTCGGGTGCCTTTAACTGCTGAGTCAATTCGTGGTCTTCAGGGGAAATTCGCATCAGGCTGGTGCGTAAACTATTGCGTTACTCAGATTCAATGACTGATGCGCTCACTCTAGGGTACGCCATGAGCGTTATTCACTTCCATAACAATATCATGAATTTTTGGCACAAATTTGCGTTGAGCAGACGCTGGATCATTTCGGACAAAACTTCCTCTCAATAAACGTTAGAATTTCCGAAAAACTAATCCATCACCGATTTATGTATAATTAAGATGAAGCGAAGTGCAAGATGATTTTTTGGATATCCACCGAATATGCAACTTACTCTTGATTCCAGTTTATAGAACATTTGGATATTTTTTTTTCGTTTTGTTACACTTCAATATTTCAGACAAACAGGGTTGCATTTTTCTAAAGCAAAGACGCCAAACAGAAACAAAAACGGCGTCCATAATTGTATATCGGCTTCAAACTCTGACCATGATATCGGCAGATAAACGACAATTAACTAATTTCGACATGCCGATCACTTTCAAAGCTAAACTCGTGACATGTCAAGTATCGCATTGCCTACGCACTAGTACTAAGATCGCGTTTTCATCCAAAACCGTTTTTTTTTTCTGGAAAATTTCGTATCATCAACGGAGATCAAACTCTTTTTATGATCGGCAAATATTTTTCACACGATCGAATTCAATACCGTATCAAATCCTATGCCATGTTCCGACGTCTGTGGAAAATCTGTTCTACATGATTGTGCAAGAGCAACTTTTCAAAGATTTGCTGACTGTATCATTGAATATCCATTTCGATAACGCTGAGATAATTTCTGGTTAAGTTTAATTTAACCTGGTCTAATCGGATTTTGGGTTTCGCTTTTCGTTACTTCGTGGCATCGATTCTTGAATGCACAGTCGAATACGGAAAATTAGTAAGAATATGGATTGAATTTGTTACTGTTTTTCCACATGTCTGTGTAAAAGTTCGTATAAGTGAATTATGTTTCATAAAGAGAATTTCGATAACATCGATATTTCGAAAAAAAAAAAAAAAAAACGTGAAATGAGAAAATTTTTCCCCCCTAACCATGAGTTAAGCGGAACAATTTTAACAAGGAATACAATTTTTGAGAAAGAGACCTGTATGAATACAAAATCATTTCCAGTTATCCCAAATTTTTGAGTGACATTTTAGTGCTGTTAGTGCATCGCAAATCAGCTGTTTGTCATACAGAAAGCAAGTGAACGATTTTTTTTCGAATAAGCCAAACCAGTTCAGGTAGCTGTACACATAATGCAAATCAATTAATAAATCATTTTTCATTTTCATATCATGTCTCATATTTCAGATATAAATCCCTGATTTTTTATTAAATTTGAAATTCCTCAAATCCCTGTAAAATTATTTAGGGATTTTGGTAGTGCACAAGAAGTGACTGGGGGGGATGACAAAGTATTTATTAGACATAGGGCATCCGACATTCATATGTACTCATACTAGGTACATAATCTTGATAAGTTCAAACCAATACTGCTCAAATGTACTCAAACAACAAATACAAGACAAATGCACACATATATTTGTTGTTACTGCTGTTTGTGTCTATATTTCGTTTGTAAAACGTGCTCTAATAATTGAATCTGGGGTGAATTGCTGGACATAATTTACCAAGTTAACAACAACAACCATAACAACACCATAAAACAACAAACAAATGGAAAAAACACAAACACAGTAGACGCCGACAACGACAACGACGACGTCGACAAAGAAGCAGTAGCAGAAGTCGAAGAAAATAAAACTCAATTGCCCAAAGTAGGTTGATTGTGTGAGTGTCGAGAGTGTTCTTCATTTCATTCCACCAGCATTATTAGCTGCGGGGGCAGATTAAGTGCTCCTCGAGGGAGGGCGAGTGGCGAGAACAAGCGGCAAATAGAAGAAGAAAAAAACACAACAGACAATTTATTCAAAATTCAATACTTGCAATATATTTTCTTTTATGTACACATATGTTTGGACGTTAGAGTGGCTCAAGACCGAGGAGTTGTTGTCTTAAATTTTGGTATATTTAACAATACTTATCCATATTTCCCAATCCAGGCTTAAAGTGATTGTGCGTTTAAATAAAAATTTCATTGTTTTTCCCCCATTATTCCCATTGTTTATGGACCACAATTCCATTCATGTGGTTGCCTTGGCTGGCTTCGGATTTATTCTATATTTTGAAATTAGCATTTATTGGTTGAAAGGCCCTTGTACCCCTTTGAAAATCCGTAGTCTGGGATCTTGAGCCTTCTTCCAAACTCGCCAGTCTATTTAGCAAAACAAAATCATGAAGTTTTTCTACGATGTCGGAATTTTTATCTATGACCAAACTAAAAGGGATTTGAATTTTCGCCCGAACTTAGCGAGTTTCTCCGTGTGTGTTTATGTATTGATTTATCTGCCTAAATCTTTTTTTTCTTCTGGGATTTCTTCTACCGAAGCTCACTACCCAAATCAATCGTCACATCGACTCGTAGAATCTTGGTTATAAAAGTTTTTATGAAATGTCTCCAATAAATTAAATAATTTAGGACTAAAGTATTTCTTTACTTTGATTTGTTTTTATAAACCGCAGTCGAATCGAAAAACCTAATATTCCTTTCCTTGGCCATGACCCACTCTTATGTCTATACGATTCATTCTAGACGACTAAAATGAAGATAATCTTCAATAATGCCACCGCACACAACTAAGTATTGAGGTTATCGAAATATAACAACAAAATAAAAATACTCAATAAATAATAAAACTACAAAATCAAAAACAAAAAGAAAAGAAAAGAAAATACACATAAATTGTCCATTTGGCATCAACAACTTTTTTTTTTACTGGAATTAATAGAAAACCAAACACAAAAAATATGCGTTTGAAAACTTTTCTAACAAGTAGTCCGAACTTCGTTCTTACTTTTCTGTCATTTATCTTTAGAACACAAAAGTTTCAGTTTCCGCTTTGCTTGTCTACTTTACCGAGCACAGATGATGGCACTTTTTGTTGTTTCTCCCTCTGTCTGTCCGATCTACCGCCTGTCAGTTCGTTCCGTCATTTTTTCCTTCGGGGTTGTCATTCTACAAGTTTACGGTCGGAGTAATTTAGTCTTTTCTCAGCTCATTAAAATTGCATAAGGCGACTTTGCTGCAACTACTCGAGTGTTTCGCACAATGTATGAGGATGGTATGGACAGTTGGGTAGAGAGAGGGGAGAGAGCAGCTTCTTAACATTATTCAATGCTTGGCAATGCCAGCTACTCAGCACTCGCACTGCATAATAATGGGAACTCATTACACTTTGCATTATTGTGAAACACAAAATAATGACTTGGAGACAGAAATTTTAATCCATACAAAGCTCTAGCTTTTTTTTTTTAAATTTTAAATGATTTATTGATTTAACAATTTAATGTTTTAATGATTTAATCATTTAATGATTTACTGATTTAATGATTTAATGATTTAATGATTTAATGATTTAATGATTTGATGATTTGATGATTTAATGATTCAATGATTAAGCGAACAATTTATTCCAAGATTCACTACGGGTCGGAAACTTTTCATTTAAGTTTTACACTCATCTTTTCAGTTGGAGATCCGCTATCCACTATTTTGGTTTTGTTACCGACTTATCATATCATACTCTTTGTCAGTTTGTCGCATTGTTTTCCCAGTAACACCACATATAAAATATTCATTACGATTCACATAAACTTTAAAATGACTGACTGTAGAGTTTTTGATGGACGACCGGCTGATGTTAAAACTCGGTAAAGTCCTTAAAATCCGAACAAAGTTTGGTGAAATTTTAACCAGGTATATTCGATTGTGGGGAGTTCGCGCCAATGGTGTGGCTTGGCGGAAGCCATTAGTTAAACACAGCTAGAAACCGTCGCCAATTCGGTTAAGAGGCTGCGCTACTGCAACGCCAGCCTAGTCAGCCACAAGTAACCAATGCCGAAAAAAATTGGATTTTGATCATTTATTAATTGAAAACCCTTACTGGCTGTAAACTGGGATATCTCCATTTTTAGTTGAGACTCGGTTTCCGTTTTTTTCTTCTTCGGTGTAACATCCTACTGAATAAATGAACTCTAATTCACATAAGTGCAGACTGTATTGATAATAACTTTTTGGGGATTAATATTTGTTTAAAAACTGCGGCATTTCATTATTATTCTGTATACGATTGCTAGTATCGATGAGATTTTCATTGCATTCTGGTAACAGCAACAACAAATTGTAGATGATTCTCCCACCATTTAAAAATAGAAATAATTAAAAAGGAAATAATAAAAAAGGATTGCTGTGCAGAGTTTTTGAAGAGTCGGCTCGCGATTCGAGTTTTTGCGTACCCTGGTTTTGAGATTAGGCAACACTTGGGATTAAATTTGGATGAAAATTTGCAACTGAGGCGGGGTTTGCAATTGCAATACAAACAAGGGAGGTTGTTAATGGCATTGATCAGAGAATGATTCAATGGCTTCAGTGAACATTAGTCGCCGTTCATTGGGAGAAAATTAAAGAGATTGGGTTTCTTTTATAAGACTTACAATTTATTAAAAATACTTCAGTGATCTGCTGACAACTGTTATTAGACAACAACAACAAAAACGTTATCCCACTCAGCCCATGGCGACTTTAATTATCTGTAATAAATATCAACGATTTATTTATTTTCTTTAATACATAAGTTGGCTGGATATCCTGTCTTTCGTCCACCCACCGCAATCAATACGAGCAACTCGATGAATACAAATGAAGTTCGAAGAACCTCAGTCATCAGCCCGCCAGCCAGCCAGTCCTAATCCCACTCCCACGTCAGTCGGCAGTCAGTCACACTACCTAAGAATATACCCAGATAAAAATGAACTAAACTAAATGTTATTTATATTGATGAAAACCTACGATAAATGTACAAGTATATACTATTTGTGAACAGACGAGAAAGTACATATGTTTATTAGGGTGGGGTGGCGACAAAAAACTGGACCTTTCTGAAACACGCGTGAACGTTGAAAAACTTAACACTAACAAACCAAATAACAAAAAAATCATAAAATGTGATTTTGCGTTCTAGGAAAATCGTTTCATATATACAAATATAATGGAATTCCGTCTAATCTAAACAAGTTTTTTTTGTTAATCAATTACCCCTGGTCATACTTCGTTCACTGTCCACGACCCAGTCTAATGTACACATACATTTGTATCTTTGGTAAAGCCGAACACGTTTTTCCTTCCAGAGGCCGGTGAATTTACTGTAACACCTTTTGGTCCTCACAACCATAAATAAACCAAACCAAAAGCGATAATAATAGCTTGATTTATTCAAATTGCTCAGTTGTAGTTACGAATACCTATGGACGGATCTCGGATCCCCTCCCACCCCTGTGTACACACTTGGTCCTAGGCAAACCTACAAATAAGAATGAATACTCGCTCTTTCTTGTCTCGTCCTTGTTTGTTCTGCTGCGGTGTTTTTTGCTGTTGTTGTTGTTATTTTTCTCTGTACTACTTTTTGTTGGTGCTCTGCTCTGGTGCTTTATGTACGAGTGTGTATGTGTGTGTTAAATATTTATTCACAAAGAAGATTTTTCAATAGCCAATGGCAACATTTATTTGCGCGCTAACGAATACGTGTGTCCACAAGCAAAGCAAAAGTGGTTTCGATAGCGAAAAAAATCGAATGAAAACTATTATCCAAAATATCGATAATCAAATTGTCTGTTAGGTGACTAGCAGAGTTATGTGGGATTACGTCTCCAAGAAATGACAAATGGTTCCATTTTTGGATTCATTTTCATGAAGAAAAATCAACCGTTTGAAAAATGAATTTTAGCTTCAATAAATAGAACAATTTTTTTTATTAAGATGCATCGCAATCTAAAGAGAAATAAATAGAAACAATTTTGTATAAAAAGTAAATAAGGACACAAAGCTGTCATTTTGATAACGAAAAATCTTCCGAATAGAAAACAAAAGTGAAAAAATGTTTGACAAACATTTTACATAAAAAGGAAATTTAGCTCTAATCTAAGGTAAAAAATGCCACCAAATAATAGAAATGTTTTTTCTTTTTTAAAAAAAAATCCCGCTCTAAAGTGAAATAAATAGAATGATTTTTTTATTAAACGAAAATAAATTCCGCAAACTGTAATTTTGCTAACGGAAGCCAACTAGAAAAATGAGTTTAAGCACCAATATAAAGTGAAAAAAATACCTGGTTTGTATAAAAAGGAAACCCCGTCCCAAATGTAAAGTAAAAATGTCCCAAAACTAATAGAAATATTTCTTATAAAAAGGAAATAAGGCCCAAAACCGTAGAATTTAAATTGGGAACAATTTTCTCACATTTTTGTGTTTTTGTTGTCAAAATTAAAATTTGGCGACATTTTAGATTTTTCGCTTTGGGGTAACGTTTCGGGGAGCCAAGGATTCCGCCAATCGGTTGAGATAAAGTTATTTATTCCCTGAATTTATTTATTTCATCCGGCAGAATGAATATGGGCCCCAAGAAAAAGAACCCCAGATCACAAATGAAATCACTGAACACCGTCTCTGCCATAGGCCAGCTTTTGTGGACCTAAGATGGAAGAAGGTGTCCGGTGTACACAATTGAGGCAGACAAAACTTGTCTCTCCAAAGTTGATGTGGGAAGAATCCACTCCTTCATTTCGGCGAGAGGTTGGCTGAAAACAAGGCGACCGTATATAATTTGGGCCGGTCGCACAACTGGACCCAAGTGAGATATACTTCCGGCAGCTGCCAAATTTACCTAACCCAAAAATTACACGTTAAACCACACGACAAATTTGTACCTTTTCTAAGGGCCAAATGTTTTTTTTTGCACAGCATTTCACTAGGAAAATGAATAGTTTCTGGGGGCCGTTGTCATGTCATATATGGGCCATAATACACACCTCATTATAATTTTATTTTTGGGTAAAAATAAAGAAAAGCTAAATGAAAAATCTTAATATTTATTTACCCTCGACACTGATTCACTGACTCTGTCACGCAGTACGTAGGAATTTAAATAGGCATTCTATAATTTTCTATAAATAATAATAATAAAAAAAATAATATTTTTTTTGTATTGTGTTTTCCCTTAATTTTTTTTTCCAAAATTTTTTGTTTTACAAATTTTTGTTTTTCAACAAAAAATTTTTTTTTACAAATTTTTTTTTCAATTTTTTTTTTCAACAAAATTTTTTTTTTCAACAAAAATTTTTTTTTTCCACAAAATTTTTTTTCGACAAAATTTTTTTTTTCAACAAAATTTTTTTTTCAGCAAAATTTTTTTTTCAACAAAAATTTTTTTTGAAGAAAAATTTTTTTTTTAACAAAAATTTTTTTTTCAAGAAAAATTTTTTTTTCCACAAAAAATTTTTTTTTCGTCAAAATTTTTTTTCCATATTTCAACGGGCGCCATAGGCGCATTACAACTTACTAGTTTAAAATAAAGGCTCATCTGCCTTGTGGGTCTCGTTGGAAAGCATATGGAAAAGACTTTCTAAAACTGTATAAATTGTGGTCATTCATTAACCCATTGGGCGTCAGTTAATTTTTTTGTCCAGATTGGGTGATAAACAACGAATCTATCTGATTGTATATCGAAGTTTGGAAGGCCGTACTGGGCTTCCGAAAAAAACATTTTTTTGGAAGCCCAGAATCAGAACTTTGTCCACTGGTATACATTTGAACAAAATCTGAGGTATATTGCTAAATCGCAGTTGTTACAAAATAAATATCAGTCACACCTTTTTGGGTGTCATTTTGTTGGCGTGTCATTAGCTGCATTCAATGTGTTCATATGGAAACTGCACCATGAAAATGGACCCCAAAAAACATTCATTACACACTTTCAGCGATCTGGGGTTTAATTTCCTGGGACTTATTTTCAATACGCAATGGGGACACTTTGGCATGCCACTTTTTATCGGTTTTAAACCACTGTGCTTTGCATAGTGTTTGGTGTTTTATTTGGTGTCGACCGAGGGCCGAGGCTGCCATCCTTGTGGCATTGTCCCCCGTGTCTGAGTCCGTCCGTTTGTTTGGCTTTGTATCTGTATGTGTGTGCTTTTTTTCGATGACAGTCTCTTTCTCTCTCTCTGTCTCTCTGTCTGTCATTTCTTCACAGTGTGTGTATAGTGATTGCATACACTCACACCCATGAATACACTGCACAAAATAGATACAAAGAATAGTGAAGTGTTGCTTTGTTGCTGCAACATTTAAATGAGCCTTTGTTCGAGATGTGCTCTGTGAGAACGTGTATGTGTCTCTGCATACATATTCAATGTGTCCATTATGCACAGAGTTGTATTTTTTTTATTTAATACATAGGAATGTGTCTGTGTGTGATTGTGTGATGTTGCGAATTGGGGTCGTTTCAATAGTTAATTTCTTTTTGTTATTGTTGACTCTTTTATTCTTCTTCTTCTGTCACTTGACAGCTGTAGTGCTTCCATATTGCGTACATCACTCCACAGTCCTACTCCATCTTCTCTAAAGAGTTTTTGGAATCCAGTGAAGTGAATGTAACGATAATGACCGAACGTCGAATAAATGCACAAGTATATTTAAATCATTCCATCCGATATCAAAAGTTTATGGCAGGATTATTTTGGAATTAATTCCAACAGTTTTTATTCATATCGCCGGCAAATGTATTTGGTAGTTTCGAAAATGTATGGCTGTGGTGGAGGATCAATTGTGGAAGGTTTGTCATGGCTTCCGACTGTTGCTGTTGCTAGAGGCAAAATGTTCGCTTTGAGTTTGAAAAAGTTGCAATCAATTTAACATTCTAGTGGTCTATGTGGATTATGCAAATTCAAGCTTTAATTTACTGATAGCTGTTGGCGCCCGATAATACTACGAAAATAGTTGACCGATGTTGTTTAACCCTCTAACCGGTGTTTAATTTCATAAAAATTGTATCACTCTAATCTTAGTTCGTGAACTAACTGATTCGTGAACTCACTGGTTAAATTAAAATTAGTAAAAATTAGTAGTAATGAGTAGTGCTCTATTTTTGTTCTATTTTACCTGTCCGCCACTGTCATTTCGCAAATTTAATATAAAAATTTAACTTTTGAGTTCAATGTTCTGGCAAAAGTTCCATTCACTCGTTTGTTTTTGTCTTCGAGTACATGTTGAACAGAACTGAAGTGCTGACTGAAACTGTTTTCGTATGGATATCGTATCGTATGTTTTGTTGCTGTTGTTGTGTTCTTCATTCCAGCAATTGGCTCAATTATTTTACAACCATCAATTACGGCCGTAGGAAAGAGAAATACAACTACTCTATTATGAATGAATAAACCGGCTCGTTTATAATGGGATAGATCCGAGTGGCTTGTGTAAGTTCTTTATTAAGTTGCCCTCCATCCATGCCCACCGGTCCATATCCTTCGGTCGTTTTGTGCTGATTGTTAATCACGGATTTATCCTTTTTTGTTTTTTTGTTCACATCATCATCTGTCCATCCATTCAACTGTGTTCTATTGGCCATTGCTATTGATTTTCTATTATACGCTGCTGTTTCGTTGTTATGTTCATTTTTCGGATTTATTCTGTCCGTTCTCCGTGTATCCTTGGCAAGTTAGATTGACTTGAAATCTGCATAAAGATATACAAATCGAAAGTCAATTCAAGTTTTAATCCCTGTTTTGCTCTGTTGCAAACAAACGAACAAAATGGTCATTTATTGAGGTTTATAAGGTTCTCCTCCTACTTTGTTGTTGTTGTTGCCTGAAAGGATATACATTAGGGTGGAGTGAAAACATGCTTTTTTTTTAATTTGAAAAAGTTAACCTCGGAAAGAGATGTAGTCTGGGGTCCTAATGAGGGGAAAAATAAAGAAAAAATTTTAAAATATTTTTAGGGGTCGCGCCACTCCCTCGAAATTTGGAAATTATCGCTATTTTGGCGTTGATTTTAGAAAAATCCTAAAAATTAACGACTTAACTTATTCGAAATTTAAAAGTTTGAGCTTGTTCAGTGCCCAAACAAAAGTATTTGAGGCAAATATGAGGATAATCGACTAATATTTGTAGCTTTGGTGGCGATTTCATTGATCAGTCAATTTTCTGAAGAAGGGACGATTTGACTTATTTTACTTTTTGAAATTTTTGAACAATGAGAAAAATGTTTTTAAATTTTTTCATGCCCTTATTTCATTGTTTACGCTATTGCAAACATTTATTGACATAAAACTTTTTAGGATTTTTCTAAAATAAACGCCAAAATAGCGATAATTTCCAAATTTCGAGGGAGTGGCGCGACCCCTAAAATTTTTTTAAAATTTTTTTCTTTATTTTTCCCCTCATTAGGACCCCAGACTACATCTCTTTCCGAGGTTAACTTTTTTTTTTTGAATTTCACTCCACCCTAATATACATACATAGTTATTGCTGTCGTTTTCATATTACTGATCCCCTTATATTCCTAGGGAATCAGAGCAGTTTTCTTTTGGTTGTTGTTACTTTTTGGTATGTTTTGTGCGAGGTCATAATAAAGAAACTTCCTTACTTCCTAGTTGCGAAAATTGTTTAATCCTGCATAGTTTAAATATTGGTATTTTTCTATAAATTTCATCGATTTTATTTTTTTTAAGAATATTCTATTCGTTGTAAAAATAATAGATGAAAATAGGAACTAGAACATCCTCCAATATTATCCATGAAATTTCAGTGGTTGACGGAAATCGTACATATCATTGGCTGCTAACCTCTCGGGTTTATTTCTTTACTCTTTAATATATTTCTCGCTCACGGGAATCCGTAACAGTTAGTAAATTTATTCCGCATTGATCCGTAAGCTCACTGGTTCGTAAACTCACTGGTTCGTAAACTCACTGGTTCGTAAACTCACTGGTTCGTAAACTCACTGGTTCGTAAACTCACTGGTTCGTAAACTCACTGGTTCGTAAACTCACTGGTTCGTAAACTCACTGGTTCGTAGCCTCACTGGTTCGTAGCCTCACTGGTTCGTAGCCTCACTGGTTCGTAGCCTCACTGGTTCGTAGCCTCACTGGTTCGTAGCCTCACTGGTTCGTAGCCTCACTGGTTCGTAGCCTCACTGGTTCGTAGCCTCACTGGTTCGTAGCCTCACTGGTTCGTAGCCTCACTGGTTCGTAGCCTCACTGGTTCGTAGCCTCACTGGTTCGTAGCCTCACTGGTTCGTAGCCTCACTGGTTCGTAGCCTCACTGGTTCGTAGCCTCACTGGTTCGTAGCCTCACTGGTTCGTAGCCTCACTGGTTCGTAGCCTCACTGGTTCGTAGCCTCACTGGTTCGTAGCCTCACTGGTTCGTAGCCTCACTGGTTCGTAGCCTCACTGGTTCGTAAACTCACTTGTTCGTAAACTCACTTGTTCGTAAACTCACTTGTTCGTAAACTCACTTGTTCGTAAACTCACTTGTTCGTAAACTCACTTGTTCGTAAACTCACTTGTTCGTAAACTCACTTGTTCGTAAACTCACTGGTTCGTAAACTCACTTGTTCGTAAACTCACTGGTTCGTAAACTCAATGGTTCGTAAACTCACTTGTTCGTAAACTCACTGGTTCGTAAACTCACTGGTTTGTAAACTCACTGGTTCGTAACCTCACTGGTTCGTAAACTCACTGGTTCGTAAACTCACTGTTTCTTGGTCACACGTCTATTAAAATCGGACGGACCATGAAAACCAATGCAAATTAAGTTTATCTGGCAATTTTTTCCCAAAGAGGAATACTATATCATTCTTTTGAATACCGCACTTTTGTGACGTAGAAGGTATCCCATATGTATAGCTGACTCCAACAATCCCCTGCCGTTTCTCTTAATTCGCCGAAATGAATATTTTATTGTGAATTGTGCCATTTGACCTGGCCATACATATGTTGGAATGCTTCACAGTAGCATTGTCGTTGTTCTTCTATGGGGTAATAGATAAATTTGCACCTCTTTTGCAGTTGTTTTGTCTTGTTCTATTTTATATCTTCTTTTTTTTTTTTTGGTATTCCATTATTTTGTTGGTTTTCACAAACTGTGCCAATTGTGATTTTATGGTCAATTTAGACCAGACAATGGAAGAGTTTTGGGCAACACAGAATACTAAACTCTTGCTATTGGAAATTCTGAATTTTTTTGTGGAGTTGTGCGGTAATGCTTTAAAAACCAAATTGCATAGAATTCCACAAACAATTGAAGAAGGAGTACACATGATAGTGGCTGTGTCGGTGGTGTTGTGAAAACGTGCTCCGAAGGCCAGTGACATGCCGGGTGTAGTATGTGACAAAATGACTGCAGTACTTGAGTTTTTAAATCCTCCTAATAAAAGGGCAGAAAAACATGAATAGAAAACCGAACAATCTTTTGAATGCCAACACTGATGTAGTGTTTACTCCAAATTCATTTCCAAGTGATACCTTCGTTTCTATATGTGCGCATTTAAACCAAACCAAATAATAGGGAAGAAAACAGAAACCTCAAAAGCCATAACAAGTGGGGTGGTTTTTGAGGATATTGCCTTTCTTATTCATGTGATTTTTGGAGACCGACAACAATGGTATCGTTACTCGCAAAGACAAAGACCACTTTGAGTATGTTTAACTCGGCAAAGAGTTGCCAACATGAATGTCTCGCAAAGAGAGATATTATTTGGTAAATTTTGCTTTAGGGAGTTTACGAAATAGTGAATTCCTGGACCATTGAGTTTCCGAACCAGTGGATTAATGAACCAGTCAGTTTCTGAACAAATGAGTTCCGGAACCAGTCTGTTCCTGAACCATTGCGTCCCTTACACGGATCAGATCCTCAACCAGTGAGTTCCTGAACCGGTCTGTTCCTGCACCAGTCAGTTTCTGAACTAGTGAGTTACTGAACCAGTGAGTTCTTGAATTAGTCAGTTCCTGAACCATTCAGTTCAGGAGTTACTGAACCAGTGAGTTACTGAACCAGTGATTTCCTGAACCACTCAGTTTTTGAACTAGTAAGTTCCTGAACCAGTGAGTTCCTGAATCAGTGAGTTCGTGAACCAGTGAGTTCCTGAACCAGTGAGTTACTGAATCAGTGAGTTCCTCAACCAGTCTGTTCCTGAACAAGTGAGTTCATGAACCAGTAAATTATTGAACCAGTGAGTTTCTGAACCACTCAGTTTTTGAACTAGTAAGTTCCTGAACCAGTGAGTTCCTGAATCAGTGAGTTCCTGAACCAGTGAGTTCCTGAATCAGTGAGTTCCTCAACCAGTCTGTTCCTGAACAAGTGAGTTCATGAACCAGTAAATTATTGAACCAGTGAGTTTCTGAACCACTCAGTTTTTGAACTAGTAAGTTCCTGAACCAGTGAGTTCCTGAATCAGTGAGTTCCTGAACCAGTGAGTTCCTGAATCAGTGAGTTCCTCAACCAGTCCGTTCCTGAACAAGTGAGTTCATGAACCAGTAAATTATTGAACCAGTGAGTTTCTGAACCACTCAGTTTTTGAACTAGTAAGTTCCTGAACCAGTGAGTTCCTGAATCAGTGAGTTCCTGAACCAGTGAGTTCCTGAATCAGTGAGTTCCTCAACCAGTCCGTTCCTGAACAAGTGAGTTCATGAACCAGTAAGTTTACTGAAAAAGTGAGTTCCTGAATCAGTGAGTTCCTCAACCAGTCTGCTCCTGAACAAGTGAGTTCATGAACCAGTGAGTTCATGAACCAGTGAGTTCATGAACCAGTGAGTTCATGAACCAGTGAGTTCATGAACCAGTGAGTTATTGAACCAGTGAGTTCCTGAACCAGTACGTTCCTAAACCAGTGAGTTCCTGAACCAGTGATTTCCTGAACCGGTCAGTTTCTGGATCACTGAGTTCCTCCACCAGTCTTTTCCTGAACCAGTTCCTCAAACAGTGAGTTCTTAAACCAGTCAGTTCCTGAACCAGTGAGTTGCTGAACCAGTCAATTTCTGAATTAGTGTGTCCCTGAACTAGTGCCTTACTGAAGCAGTGAGTTACAGAACCAGTGGATTAATGAACCAGTAAGTTGCTGAACAAGTGAGTTACAGAACCAGTGGATTAATGAACCAGTCAGTTCCTGAACCATTTAGTTCTCGGACCATTCAGTTTCTGAACCAGCGCGTTCTTGAACCTATCAGTTCCTTAGAATTAACCCTAGAGGATTAACACTGTTCTGTTTCTGAAGTCATCATCGAGTGCCTGTGGCTGAAACCTTCGTTTAATTTACTTTGCGACGTTTTCTTACACCTCCAGCTGATTCTAAATGTAATAGACCCCTTGGTCAACTATGACCCTATCGATGACCTCCCACAGTTGTTTCGCTAATTGTTGCGTTGTATTCTTCGGGTTGTTTGGAACTTTTGTCTTGAAGTTGGCAGTTTCTTGGACAACCGAAAAGTTTACACAACTTATGCTATTTATACTTTGCCATAAGAATAACTTTCATATCCAGCACAATGTCAACCCTTGTTTTCTGCTGCTTTGTGTCTTTTTTCGTATGACTGGAGGCTTTTAAACCAGAGACATATTTCAACCCCCCCCGCAACGAAACATATGCTCATTGTTGGTATTATCCAGCCACTGCTGACGCCGCGACTGCTGGCATTGCTGCTCTTGGTTTGAGCATGTCTGGGATGTTAATGAAAATATGTTGTTGCATGCAATTTTCTGAATGGAATTGGTTATGCCGGGAGGATGAGGATGAGGACGAAGACGACAACGACTCAAGGATGCCATGAGGTAGACGTATGAGCGTGAGCTCTGGAATAAGGTATACCAACAACATTCCCGTACAGCCTGAAACATAACAAAGGACCAAGAAAAAAAGGATATGAAACGTAAGGATTGTGTTGTGTTATTTCGTTAATGTGTATGAGTGCGTGTAGAAATGTGTGTGTATGCATATCAAAATCCACAATCTTCCCGAAGAAAAAAAAACACTGAAACTCCTGAAAAAGCACAATATGTCAGAGCGATGATGATGGTGGTCTGGTGTCATCTATAGCGGCGTGAAATGGGGTGGTGTGGATTGTGGTGAGCTTGTGGCACTGGCTAGATAATGACATTTTCGCTTTTGAGAACAGTAATAACTTCATTTCTGGGCTATTGCAAAGACATTTGAGGGTCGTATGACCATTGGGGGAGTTATTGTAGCACAAAGTAACGGACTTGTAAAGTAGCACATGAAGAACGGTCTGACAAAGAGCCTCACGGAAATGTGTTGCAGAATCTGTTGACATATCATTGACATATGTTTAACCGATCTATGTCGTCTGTAGTTTTATACTTGGTGTACCTTTCTTTTCGTCAACTATAATGTTTCCTTTTTTTCTTTATCTCGTTTCAGGTAAGTTCTTGTTGTCTTTGTTGCTTATCAACTGACCATACGTGGATTCGGTAAGATCTGACCTCAGCTAATTAAATTCCGAAATAATTTAGGGATATAAAAGAGGGAGAATTCCAGTCAGACACTCAAAGCCCTACATTTTCTATACAAACATGGAGAAATGATAAATTCTCTGGCCCTCAATATTAGTACGGAATTTCTCCTTATGAACAGCAGTGATTTTAAAAAATTGTAATCATGGCAGCTAAACCAGCAAAAACTTAGGATTTATTTACTTACATTAAATTAAAGCTCGAAAATGTGATCTTGAATCGACGCTGGGCTGTTGGCGTAGACTTTATCCTTCACGTGGCCGCAAAGGAAGAAGTCGCAAGGTGTTAAATCACAAGATCTCGGTGGCCAATTCGAGAGATAACAGGGTCGGGAAACTTTTTAGTTTTTAATAATTTCAATGCGTTGTTGAAGCGTGTATCGTTCCATTTTTAGTAATGGCGTAGTTTCTACTTGTCAAATGTTAAGGAATAAAAGCTTGCAAAGTGACAGCTACCGAAATACCGGGTAATCTTAATATATATTTACCCTCGACACTGATTCACTGACTCTGTCACGCAGTACGTAGGAATTTAAATAGGCATTCTATAATTCTATAAATAATAATAATAAAAAAAATAATATTTTTTTTTTGTACAGAAATTGTGTTTTCCCCAAATTTTTTTTACCAAATTTTTTTTTTACCAAAATTTTTTTTTTCCAAAATTTTTTTTTTACAATTTTTTTTTTTACAAAATTTTTTTTTTCAACAAAATTTTTTTTTTCCACAAAATTTTTTTTTCGACAAAATTTTTTTTTTTCAACAAAATTTTTTTGTTTCAACAAAAATTTTTTTTTCAACAAACATTTTTTTTCAACAAAAATTTTTTTTTTCCACAAAATTTTTTTTTTCAACAAAATTTTTTTTTTTCAACAAAATTTTTTTTTCCACAAATATTTGTTTTTCAACAAAAATTTTTTTTTTCACAAATATTTTTTTTCCAATTTTATTTTTTTTCGAAATTTTTTTTTTACAAAATAGTTTTCTCAAAATATTTTTTACAAAATTTTTAAAATTAAGTAACAAATACTTTCTCAAGCAAATTAACGGGCGCCATACGCGCATTACAACTTACTAGTTCAAAATAACACCTCTTGTTGGAGAAACCTGTAGTAGAGTTTGCATTACTCCAATTCGGCTGCTTTAAAAAAAATGATGAGTAGAGAGAGACTTCTGATCTGCATTATTTACTCTACATTACCTAATTATTAATGGTGGCCGGCTACAATACAAATCGTATCGTCCTAACTTCATTCGAATTATTGAGCGATCCTCGCATATGAATGCTCACATACATTGTACATGGCCAAGTGGCCGAAGCTGGGCCTTCTTCAGGCCGCACAACACATATTTGCTGTATTTGTAGTGCTTTTGGCACTTTTCTAACTAAGAATCAGAAGATCTTCAAAAGAAGATGCTAAGAATATGAATCATATTTTAAACTCTAAAAAGGGGGACTTTCATAAAGAAGACCTATGAGTTTTTCCAAAGAATTTGCGTTCATGAGCAAATATCATAAGCTGTAAGGCCTTGCTGGTTTTCCCGTTGGTGTGATGTATAACTTTTTCCGATTCATTCAACAGCAAATCACACACACACTCGGAAAAAACAAGATGAGATTATGCATCATTCCATTCCAGTCTTCTGCCATCGCCATCGTCATCATTCCGCTTCTCGTTGTGGATGTGTTTTTCATCTTGTCCTTTTTACTCTTTGTGTTCTGTTTTTCTCTCCAGCTTTTATTGCTGAGAAATTGTCGTCATGTATGTAATTTCCTTTATTTTTTTTTTGCAATTTTATGTGAATGTTTGTGTGTGTATGTGGTTTGGGGGCTAACTTTTCCTTCTTATCCGGCGTAGCATCAAAATCGACCGACATGCAGACGGACAGACCAAGTCATTTCATTCAGTCATTTAAGAGTAATGTTATTTTTCTTGTTGTTGTCGTCAGACATATGTTGGAGTGAATGAATGAATTCGACGGACGGACGGGTGTATGGCTTAGATTTCAATGTGTGTATGGAGTTAGAAAGGACGTTTGTCTTGACGAGATTACGAGAAAAATGAGAAATGTTTTTTTCTTTTTATGGTTTTGGTATGAAATTAAAGTAATTTATCAAATTAAAAGAACCAATTGAAATGGTCAATCGAGAAAGTGTTTGTTCTTATTTTATGTTATTTTTCCATCTCTGTACAGGGTAAGAGGGCGTATATCAATCTAAGGCAAAAAGTGGAAGCCACCGTAGAAAGTTGTTGGAGCCTTATCAGATCATCTGTTAAGACATTCTAAAATATTGAAGAACTCTCTCTTTGGAAAAGCGCCCCACTTCCAAAATCCTTCACATATGTCCTACAAAAATCTTAAAATTTCTTAATAGAAAAGGACAGAGAACAGAACCTTGTGGCACTCATTGGATGAGACAACTCCGTCTCTGAGAAAACTCGATATGAATCGAGTAAAATTACTATCGATAACTTTCGATGTGAGGGCTTCATATACCTTGGAAATATCCACTTCCACGACCTGAATGGATCGACTCCAACTTTCCAATAGCAACGTCATCGGGTATCCAGTAGATCGATGTCTACGGAAGCCATTTGTTGATTATTTAGAAGGCAGCTAGCTCATGATTCCCAACAACTCTCAAATAAGTAAAATCATGCGTGTCACAATTGTAAACAAAGCAATAAAGGTCCAACTACGACTGGAGTAGTGTGGAAAGTGAAGTGTGAGGAGAACATCCAAACTCTTTCTCTGCCACTGCCCGGATTTTGAATGTAAAAAACCTCCATCTCATCTCACTAACTTATTTCCCTTAACTTTTCAATTGATTAGCCCCAAGGTCGGGTTTTTTTTTCTTTGGTTTGGCATACCTCAGGGGTATAGTTTGGAAAACTTTAGAAGGACTCACTATCAAGAGATAGTGATTGAATTTATTGCTAAAGCCGTCTAAGATCATTGGGAAATGTAAGCCTTGTTCCCTGGCCCACAGGATGACAGATCATCATAGCTCAAGAAATCCAACAGCCTTATGTTCTGAAAAGAATAACATAACTGCCAAGACATTCCATTGTCGTTAATCCATGATTTATGTTTTCAAAAATCCTTGAAAATTACAAATTATGTAAATCTGTTTCCACCAAAGAATTTTCGGAACTACGCTCCCATTTGTTTCCTAAATGATCCTGGCCGAAAGGCACCATCAGCATTGCTGTGTCCTGGAACCCGGCAGTGCCCAGACCCAACTCACAGTTCTAAACTAATTATATACAATCCTCTGTACAAATCTTGCTTCTCCTAGTCTGTCTCCCATGACCATCTTTCAGGAAGTATTCGATGTTCGGATCTATGTAGGCCTGGATTTCGTTCATGACAAAAAAAGGACACCCTTTCCTTTCTGTGCCACTGGTGTGCTCTCCAAAAGCGCATGCTATGACATTGGTCGATGGACTAAAAAATATATACAGCTATTCATCAAAGAAAATCCCTTTAAAAACAAAACAGATGCAACTGAACTTTCATACAGCCAATAGAGGACATTATGGTAGACCGCCAAAGGCTGATTTACTCTAGTCCCTTGAAATAGTTTATGGATTTGTAACAGTCGTAGAAGAAGAAGTTAGACTCTAAAGACATTTATTATTGCGATCCATTTAATTACTGTTCAATTCATGCTCAAGAGTCTGTGGTCGGTGGTCGGCATGAAGAGAGTAGGTTCTATAACACATACGTTGATTCGTATGGAAGCAGTGGTCGCCATCAAGAGAGTGATTCATCATTGCGAGATGTAGTGCAAGGCAGTGGTCTGCATGTCCAGTGATTATAAACCTTGGGTTTTATAATCACTGTCCATCATCAGGAATCATAAAGAATAGTGGATGGCAGTGGACAGTATCAGAAAGTGACCCTGCTTCATATGGTAGCTGCGAAGCATTGGGAGAAATTGTGCGAGGGAAGTGGTCGGCACCAAGAGAGCAGCCACATCACCAACCTTGTGTCTTACCATGGGTTTGAGAAATAGTGCGAACAAGTGGTCGGCACAAAGAGAGCTGGCATATCACTTACCTGGTGTCTTATGTTCACTGTTTGTAACTGAATAAGACTCAATTTCTTATTAGCTTCAATAAGGAGTGCGTTGAAAACTTCAAACAGTTCTCGATATGCTGAAGGAGACTCTACAGTCGTTATATGAATACACAGAATCGAATTCAAAAAATTTCAGAGAAATTGTGACCAGACCCAAACTAGTCAGGGAAATAAAACGGATGAACATCAAGGAGTCGCGGATCGCTTGTTTAAATCGAGGTAACACTTGTTCCGAGCGTGGTTCCAGGGATATAGCAAACACACCAACACCATTATGTCAGTTAAAAAAAACACAAACCCTTCCTGGACCAGATTATTTATTACCGAACCATGTTCTAGAAATGTCCGATGGGCTGTTCCAATGACTTAGGGATCGATAATTTGGCTCCTTAGATTAAAAAGTCTAATGATATTCTAAAAGTGTTCACAAACATTTTTATGAAGACACATTTTCGTAAAAACAGGTTAACATAAAATTTTACACAAAATATAAGGAGATTTTACAAACTTTTTTTTTAGAAGTTTTTACAAAGTTGTCAAATTTTCTAAATGTGCAAATTTAGATTAAAATTTTTTTTGACAAACTTTTTTTTACAATTTTTTTTTATTTTTTTACAAAATTTATTTTTATAGAATTTTTTTGTACAATGTCTGCAGGACTCATAAACAAATTCTCGTAAAAATTAGTTAAACAATTTTACACGAAATACGGAGATTTTACATAGTTTTTAGGAAAATTTTTACAAAGTTACAATGTATACAAAATATACGAATTTAGTTTACAAACATTTTTTTTGCAAACATTTTTTTTAAGAAAGTTTTTTTTTATGAAGACACATTTTCGTAAAAACAGGTTAACATTTATAAATAAAGTATGAGGAGAGTTTTCAAAGTTTTTAGGGAAATTTTAACAAAGTTGGTAAATTTATTAAAACAATTCGTAGTGTATTCGAAATGTACGAATTTAGTTTATTTTTACAAAATTTATTTTTAACCATTTTTTTTTCTACTTTTAAAGAATGTAAATTATGTCTGCAGGACTCATCATTACAAAATTTTCGTAAAAATTAGTAAACAATTTTACACAAAATAAGTTTTACAAAGATTTTATGGAAATTTTTACAAAGTTGTCAAATTTTCTAAATGTATACAAAATGTGCAAATTTAGATTAAAATTTTTTTGACAACAATTTTTTTTTACAGATTTTTTATTTACCAAATTTATTTTTTTTATACAAAATATACGACGAATTTAGTTTACAAACATTTTTTTAAGAAAGTTTTTTTTATAAAATAAATTTTTTTTTGCAAAATTTATTTTTAGCAAACGTTTTTTTTGTGTACTATATTTGTATAAAATATCAATAATTTCCGCCGAACACAACAACTGTTTCGCAAATAGTTCAAGGATCATTTTCCAGTGCCGGTGAACATGTAAGGACAGTGTGGCACTACTGAGAATAACCCTACAAGTTGCAAGGGAACTTCTAAACTGGTTGTGTGAGACATGAGCTAAAATAGATAATAACGACTAGCTTTAGCCAGGGATCCTGGCCTCTAAAGCCACAAATCTACATCTACAAATTTCTGACTCTTACAACTCCTATCGCGATCAGAAGCTTCGTGGCTTTTGTTCTACATGACCTTTGCTATTCTAAAACCAGCCCCCCCCCCCCCCCCCCCCCCCCAGATTGCGAATAACCCTAACGTGTTCATATACTCGTACATTCGTATGCACCAATGTATGAAGTACACATGTATGCGTGCATTTGTTTGTCCCTACATTTGCAATTGCTGTACTGCAAGCTGAAGAGCTTTGTGCGGCCGGGTGGTACTTACACCAGGCAGACCGACAGACAGACAGACCACATGGCTTGACTGTCCTATTGTTTGACATTCAATCGTGCTCTTGTTTCGTTCGGTTTCGTTATGTATTCTACATCTCCTTTTTGAACTGTCCCAGCCATTCAGCCGTCGCAATATGAGATGTCAAGCAAAGTCATCGCGACCAGTGGGGTGGATATGCGTCAGCAGTGCGAGTTCGGATGGATGGGACCAACGACTGTGCGTATAGAGGTCATTGAGGTCTTTATTAATTATGTCATTGTAAATGTTATGATGCGTGTCTGTGTCACGATTGCAAATTGCTGCTAATGGTGGTGTGGGTTTCACCGGAGGTTGAATATATGTGCTTGTATTTGAAATTTACTTTAAATTGGAAACGGAAAGAGTTGATGCTTCGGGATATAATGTGCTTGTATTCTTAAAGTAATAGGGAATTGTCTTTGGGGGGGGGGGGGGGGGGGGGGGTTGAACTAAAGGGGGAATTTCAAGAACAAACGTAAATAAATGACATGTGCAATTATATTTTCGATGAGCATTGGTTTGACGTAGATACTTACTTATTTCCCTTGACATTCCACGAAGGAACAGACGGGGAACTTCTCTCGAAATCAGTGAGCTGTGTACGATATAATTTCACTGAGCGGGACCTACTGTTTAAATCCGGCTCCCAACGGCTAATGCTGTTCTAGAGAAGGTTTACATGGCTTAGAGATTGCTCTCTTACTCATAAAGTCGCCAACATTTGAGAGGTGGCAACAGCCTCAAAAGCTTAATATGAAAATATCTCCAAAAATTCTGAAAACTCCTCCAAACAATTTACGAACAATTACCGAATGCAAATTACCTAAAAATTATGAAAAACTCCTCAATTTCGTATAAGATTTTTTCGGGAATTCTTTATTTTTTTTGATGCATTTTTCGTACAAAGGAAATTTTTGGAGACCACGATATCGATCAAAGGAAATGTTGTAGGACCCTGACGTTTTTTTTCATGGTGATGACTTATGTCTCTACGAGGTAAGACATTGGCCCCGAGGAAAAACAATTCCCCTTAGGGACACTTATTTTTTTAAATTTCCCCTGTGGTAGACGAGATCAGTGGAGAGACTCTTTTTCGGATGATGCAACAAGACCGCCATTCTCATTGATCTGCACTGACCCTTAAATATTTCGAAAAATAAAATTTATTATAATTTTTCTAGATAGTATAAATTTTGTATTTTTCAAAGACTTGTTTTTTCAAACTAATTAATTTTGTTAAACAAAAAATCATTACTTTTATGCTTTTTGACACCTTTGACTAAAGGGATCATGAATTCCGAATAGAACCAATCGAAGTAGCTGACAAAAAATAAAATTACCTGCCTTAAATGATCCTTGTCGTGCTACCTTCCAGGCTATCACTGTGTCCCGGTATCAATCTGCATCTGGTAGGGTTTATTAACCCGTTTTGGACCTAACGTAGAGTTATAAACCATATGTTTCGACCTCTGGGTCCATGTTGTCTGATTTTCTGTAAATGAGTTCAAAATTGCCCTTCAATTGTCATCCCTAAAGTGTGCTTGCGGGAACCAACATGGCAGATGGATCTCTTATTTATTCGATTGATATTCCCGAAATCAAGAGAGCGGCCATAATACATCTCTTGTGTCATATGGTTGCTATGATTCATTGTCGTCCCTAAAGTCTTCTTGCGGACACTGGGGTCTATTATTTATTATTATAAAACAAACCTAGTGATCGACACCAAGAGAGCGGCCATACCACATCCCTTGGGTCCTATGGTTTCCATGAGTCATTGTCATTCCGAAAGTCCTCTTGTGGGTACAAGTACAAAAGATGAGTCTATTCTTTATTCCCTCTGTATTCTGGAAAATGTATAGTGTAAAACTAGTGGTCAGCACAAAGAGAGAAACTAGACCACATATCGATCTTATAATCTCCATGAATCATTTCCAGTTAGCAAGTCACAACTGTTTGTCGAAAGTCTTCTTCCAAGACTCAGCGACAATATTATATTGGAATTTGTAGTAGGGGCCACAGGGCAAAAGAAACAATTTATTAACGTATTTGCACTGTAAGAATTGCAGTTCCTAAACGTTAAAGAAAAATTTGTACTTAATTTCTTCTTTGGCGATTATCATCAGAGAGAATTAAACCCACCCAATAGAACATGGGTGTTTCTATTACATAAGAAATTGCCACAGTTTTTTTTTATTAAAAATTCACTACCCTGAGCTTCAACTTATTAAAAAAAAAATCTAAATTCAATATAATTGAAAAAGGTCCATAAAAATATTAAACATTAAATAACAAATTTTATATTTAAATTGTGATCCTTTAGTTTTACGCTATGTATTCTGGACATTTTATAGAGCGAACCTAGTGGTCGTCACAAAGAGAGTAGCCATACCATATATCTTGGATCTTATGACCACTTTAAATTATTGTTAGGTAATTAGTTTCACTTCTTAACCGAAAATTGTCTTCGGTCTGTATTTTCGTAGCCGCAAAGATAATATTACAAAAAAAAAAAAGATCCTGTTGATAACACCTAAAGGCAAATTTTCATAGCTGAATTACGATTGGTTAATGAATGTGTTTTTCATTTCCATAACTATGATTTTTTATAGAATTTGACTGGCTGTGACCATTCGAGAACAATTCGAAGAAGTTCCTCTGTCCTTCATCATTTTTCCGGTGCCCATTCCGGTCATATTTGGACATATTCTTATAGATATATTAGGGAAGAAAAAAATCTCCAGCACCACCAAACTGTTGAATACACCCACCACAGCCAAGATGGTTGATATATACAAGATTCGACCCATTTGTAGTTGTTACTTGTTTCGTATATTTATTCTTCTTAAACGGCTCACGTTGATCTACATACGGGTCCAAGTATATCTCTTTCAAATGAATCTACTCGTTTTAGAAATAAATTTCATTGAAATTCATATCTTCTCTAATAAAAAATTGATCCCATTCCATTGTGACTATTTTTTAATGGGAGGAAACTGAAAGTGTTTGTATTGGTAGTGGTAGAGGCGGTGGCGTTGTGGTGGTACTCATTTAAATGTGGTTCATGCTGCTCTGCCCGTCATATCAGTTTTCCTAACAACCAAAGAAGCATATGTCAACTGTCATCATATTGCGATTATACAGTCATTGTTGTTATACACAAGTACATACGCATGTCTGTTAATATCCAGCTGTGGAGTGGAGAGGGCCTTCGCCAAAGGGGGGGCCTTCGAACTAAACTCGCTGATCGGAAGACCATATTTTAGTATCTGTTTCTAGTTAGCTAACTTGTATGCTTTCTGAAAGCATACATTCATCATACACTCCTTAAAAAAATGTTTAGATAAAAAATCACATCTCACTTATTTCACATAACATTGCAAGAAGGAACAGACGGGAAACTTCTCTCGAAATCAGTGAGCTGTGTACGATATAATTTGTATACTCACTGACCGGAACCTACTGTTTTAAAGCCTGCACCGAACGGCTAATGCTTTTCTAGAGAAGTTTTACATGGCTTGGAGATTGCTCTCTTACTCGTAAAGTCGCCAACATTTGAGAGGTGGAAGCAGCCGCTGAAAAATGTTTGATGGTCTTACCCGGTTTCGAACTCGGGTTCTTCTGTGTGATAGTCACACACACTACTTGCCACACCACGGCTTTCCACAAAAAATCACATCTGCAACATCCAAAAGTTCATGCCGATGGCCAAATTCCACAGTATGCTAAGTCGACTTCGGATGCGGATGTAACTTTAAAGCCTATCCAAAGCTAGAATATATTCAATAGATGTGCTTAAAATTGTACTTAGCATACGATTTATACGGTCCTTGAGAAATTCCAAATAATGTTTGAAGGTATCTCCTGTGAAATTCAATTTTTAAACTTAGCATACTTTGGAATTAAGCCATCAATTTTAAAAACCATTTTGCCAACTGAAAACAACAGTACTTTTCGTCTTAAAGCAATCCCGGGGTAAATCATGTTAGAGGTTTTAGCCACGGTGCACGTCAAGCTGACAGCTTGTTCGAGTATCAACCAAAGCTTATCGATTCGTGGCACAGTGAGTCCTAGCGGCAAGACCGACAAGAAGACTTTCCAAATAATACATTTTCTCTCTTATTAATAGAGGGGGATAATTTAAATCCAACTGATTCAAATTATAAATAAACAGCATTTCTACATATCAATATTTTGTTGACTCCGCTGGAATTTGAACCTGCGAACTATGAATTTATAATTTGTCAAAACCTATAACACCACCACTCATCAGTAATACTTACAATTTTTGTCAAAATAATTGCTTTCCAATAAAAGGTAAGCTGAAGTGTTTATTGAGTAATGAGTTATGTAATGAGAAATCTTTCTGAATGAAGATTTGTGAGGCTTAGTGGAGATCTGAGTGTACCACCAAAAGCTTTTAGGGCCATTTCCATGCTGGCAATCCTTTTCCGCCGCTTTCATACATTATTCCAGAATCTATGAAATTATTCAAAACTTTCAAATGATGTTTTAGAAGACAATGCTGATGATGATGATGGCGATGTTGTTGTGGCGTTTTTTTTTTATCTCTCATACGCTCATTTGTAAATATGTCACGCGTATTGAGTGTTTGGCGTTGGCGTTAAACGTTTTTTTTTTGCTCTTGCATTACTCCCCTCCTCCGTCCATATCGGCAAATTCGCACATGTACATACATTTTATTTATTTTTTCATGCACCAACGTTGGTTTTTCAGTTGGCGGCGGGTGGGTTGACTTTAAGTTTTTCTTTTGTGTTCATCGGGGTTTCTTCAATAAATGTCTGTTTTGTGTGTTTTACTTTTCCTAGATCTCTTCCTGCGATTGGCATACAATTGTTTTGTGTGTCAGGAATAACATTCAACTCATACACGCGAAAAGACAGACGCGCGACGGACTGACAGATAAAGTACGACCGCAAAGTTTGGGTGTCTCTCACCACCAGTCAGATAAGGAACAATAATCGAAGTGTGCAGTATACAAATATTAACATTTGTTTACTGTCTGTTCGCGCAATGTTTTGACGAGGGTCGGAGGACAAGTTGTATTGGTGAATAATGTGGAAACATTCAATTTGTAGACGACAGTCATTGTCGGAAGAGTTTGGTCTTATTGAAGAGGTATCTGAACAAATTAAAGGAAGTGTCGGATGGCAGATTTGAATTTCGACTGATAGAGGGAGAGTTTTAGATATATCGTTAAAGAGAGGCCGATAGAGATATCGATAGAAAGATACAGCGACAGGTAGAGATCGATAGACGGAAGTTGATACAGGGAGATGGAGGGAAGGATAGAGATAGAGAGAGTGGGAGGGAATGATAGAAAGAGAGAGAGAGAGAGGGAGGGAATTATAGAAAGAGAGGGAGAATGATAGAAAGAGAGAGAGAGGGAGGGAAGGAATGTTAGATAGAGAAGAAGTGATAGAGCGAGATGGAGTGATAGTGCGAGATGGAGTGATAGAGAGGGAGGTAGCGATAGTAGAGATGGAGTGATAGAGAGAGAGGAATTCATATATAGAGATGGACTGATAGAGAGAGAGGACGTGTTAGAGAGATAGGAAGTGTTATGTAGAGGTCAATAATGATAGAAACAAAGATTACGCCATCCAGATAGAGAGAGAGAGGGAAACATCTGTATATGGAGAGATAGAGAGAGAGGGAAAAATCTGTATATGGAGAGATAGAGAGACACAGTAAAATTGAAGAAGGTAGAGAGAGATTGGAGAGAGAGATTAGAAGGAGCGCGATGTAGACATACAGCGATAGCCAGCGATGCCAACTTAGTGCTTTTCGCGCTATTTATGGTGCTTTTTAGACCCCCCAAAACGCCAAAATAGTGGGCATAGCGCGAAACGAAAAAAAAGCACTGTACGTACGCTTTTCATCTTTTCTGTTGGTGTCATTTCTAATATGGAACTAAGTATTGATAATATCAGAAATTGTGAATGGAAGAATAAAGATCGAACAGATCTTTTCTGGATAGAAGTAAATGAGTTCAAAGATTCCATAGGGCAAAATCCCTTTCAAGATTTATCAGAATTCGTTATAAGACTGTTAAGCTTCCCATACTCAAATGCAGAAGTAGAAAGAGCATTCAGTGCTATGAATTTATATAAATCGAAAATCAGAAACAGATTATCCTTAAATTCTATTTTACATATTAAATATGGCCTTCGTCGAGAGAATACGTGCTGTGACAAATATGACCTGCCGTCAAATGTCTGTAAAAAAATTTCTACACAAGAAGTTTACAAAAAGTCAAACTATTTTTTACAAACTGTCTTATGGCAAAATGAAGAAACTGATGCAGACATTTCAACTGCATTTGAAGCTATGGGTTTTATAGGTGAACATAATTGTTTGTAAAAATGTATATGTCTGTAAGTTTTAACCACATGTAAAATGTTCCTAATATATCATATTTTTTAAAAATATGTATGCACTTATATACATGAAATATTTATATAAGATACGATCTCAATTTTTGAATAAAACAGTATTTAGTTTAAAAAAAGTGTTTTATTGACAATTTTGGCATTTTGGTTAGAAAAAAAATACATAGCGCTTTTTACGCTTTTTTAAGGAAAGTTTTTACGCCATTTACGCTTTTCTGGTTTTTAATTACGCTTCTAGCTCTCAAAATGTTGGCAACACTGGCGATAGCACGTGTTAAACAGGCGTCGAGAGAGCGATTGATATGAGGAGAGATTCAGAGAGAAACAAGATATAGCGACAAGCGTAGACAAGACAAGACAAGAGCGAGAAATAGAGACATACATATAGAGAGAGATAGCTAGATATATATGTAGAAAGAAAGATATAGACAGATATGTGTATAAAGAGAGCAATAAAGAGAACGGAGGAGATTAGTCTAGAGCTGATAATTTACTCGAAAACAAAATGAGCAACATTTTATAATTTCTTGTTCCCGTCAAATCAACTATAATAATTTATAAAATCAAAATTTCAATGAAAAAGTTTCAAAAACTAGGAAATGTTGCCATGGAGATTACTTCCCAATGAGACATTTTCATAATAATATATACAGAAATGCAATGATTTTGGCAAAGGATATTTGCATGGTTGATTCAGAGTATTGAATAGATCGACATCCTTAGGGGATTTAACTGACATAGGGAAAATTTAAATGTTCTGTAGAAATAGCTTTAATTGGTTATCCTACACAATGACGAAATACGTCTACAAGTAAAGGTGTGTTTGTTTATCTTCGTTGACCGTCCCATACCATTTATATGACCATAGAAAAATCTCAGTAATTCTCTTGGTATCCAGTAAACTCAATCGTATCTAAGTACAAACCAAAAACACGCCTACACACACAATACGATTGCAACACGGACATTAATTTTAATAATTTATGGAATGACATTTTATGCGCTTGGTGGCGTAGGTCGGCTTCCTAGTAGCGCTTCCACTGTCTGCAATTTGCCAATATTTTGTTGTTTTTTTTTTTTTGGCAATTTCTGGTACTCTCTCACAAATTGAACATGGATGCTATTCCCCTTAAGGGTCTGTGTAGTTTCTTAGTTATCGACCCGTTCGTCCCTTATGGGATGCTAAAGGAAATATGTGTGTAATTGCTTGACAGTCGTGCATCTGTTGGCGAACAAATTGTTCAAACCCAACCTCGTGTGGAATATATGTTTTATTATTCAAGTATTTGGTTTATTTTATTACATTTCATTTTCTGCTTTATCTCTGGACAGTATAATGTTGTACAACAACAATAATGGTGGCAGCAGTAACAACAACAAGCCAAATAAAACAAAAATCAATACTTGTTTTGTATCATTTTAGATCAGATTTTTTTTTATTATTTGGTTTGCCGCTGCCTTCTGGTACTGATGTCATTTTATATACATTAAAACCCCATTTTTAATAGGATCATGTAGTCTGATAGAGCCATCCATCGAGAGACATAAACAACATATGGTCGAGGTACGAGGGGTCGAGCTATGATGTTTCACTTTGCTGTGTGGGTGAATGACATTCACATCACCCGAGAGCCAGTCATTTTCCTTTATCGGCAATTTCCTTCAATATTATGTTGAGTGAATAATTCGTGGTTAAGCAAAAATCTGTGTAAGAGAATTTTTTGTGTACTGAATCTGGTCTGGTACTAGGTCGATCTAAGTAGGAACCATGCGAACCAAACGAATTATTTGAATTATTTGTCGTACAACAAATACCTCCTGGACTAGACGAGTGTCATCCAAGACAAGACATAAAAATAGTGTGAAAGTTGTGTGTGTTTTTTTTTATCAGGTGATTAATGGTGCTTTGTCCCTCTGTTCAAGTCCCCTCGAATATTAAAGCACATAACTGCAGCCCTCCATTAGCCATGAAGTGTTTTGCTCAAGCAGGGTACCATCATTACAACCATCAAATGAAACTGATAAAGGTGGTTAGAGGGTTTTCTTTTTATTGTTTTTATTTTGCCCTCTCTCTCTCTCACCCATACAAATGGCCAACCATGCTGTGGCAGATGACAATTTAATTAATATTTATTTTATTTCATAAAACCCCCACCACATCCTGTCTACGCGATGGCCAATGGGTTATGGTGGGTTTATTTTCATCAGAACGGTAAATACCACCTTGTTTAGTATTTTGCGGTGCGAGTATTGTATAAATATTTGTTTATCATGCAGACCGCAGACAAAACAAAAATTTTCAATTGGATATAAATTGGTATGGCTTGGTCGGTCATGACCAGTAAAATTACACAAAATTGGTGATGGAATTTGTTTTCGAGATTAAATGAGTTCTCAAGAAGACTAAGCCAATTTCTACGAGATTTTCTTAATACCAGAGAAATTTTCCGAATTTTTAAGAAATTTTTTTAATTTCTAAGAAATATTCCAAATTTCTAAAAAAAAATTCGAATTTCTAAAAAAAATTTCGATTTTCAAAGAAATATTCCGAATTTCTAAGAATCAGAATTTTTAAGAAATTTTCAGAATTTTTAAGAAATTTTCACAATTTTTGTGAAACTTACATAATTATTATGAAATTTACATAATTTGTAAGAAATTTCTATGAAATTTTCATAATTTCTATTTAAGTTTTATAATTTCTATGAAATTTGCATATTTCTATGAAATTTGCATAATTTCTATGAAATTTGCATAATTTCTATGAAGGTTTCTCAATTTTTATAATATTTTCATAATTTCTATGAAATTTACATAATTTCTAATTTCATAATATCTATGTAATTTCAATAATTTTTATGAAATTTTCATAATTTCTATGAAATTTTTAAATTTCTATATAAATTTTATAATTCTATGAAATTTACATAATTTCTATTTTTTCTATGAAATTTACATAATTTCTATTTTTTCTATGAAATTTACATAATTTCTATGCATTTTTTAATAATTAGTATGAAATTTCAATAATTTCTATGAAATTTGCACAATTTTTATGAAATTTTTAAAATTTCTATTTAAATGTTATAATTTCTATGAAATTTACATAATTTCTATTTTTTCTATGAAATTTACGTAATTTCTATGTATTTTTCAATAATTTGTATTAAATTTTCATAATTTCTATAAAATTTCAATAATTTCTATGAAATTTCAATAATTTCTATGAAGATTTCTTAATTTCTTTGAAATTTACATAATTTCTATGAAGTTTTCAATGAAATTTTTATAATTTCTATGAAGTTTTCATAATTTCTACGAAATTTTTAAAATTTAAGTTTTATACTTTCTATAAAATTTCCATAATTTTTATGAAGATTTCTTAATTTCTATGAAATTTTCATAATTTCCATAATTTCTATTTAAGTTTTATAACTTCTATGAAATTTCCATAATTTCTATGAAATTTCCATAATTTCTATGAAATTTCCATAATTTATGAAATTTTCATAATTTCTATGAAACTTTTTTAATTTCTCTGACATTTTTGTAATTTCTAATTTTGTGGAAACATATAGAAGTTTTGTCAACATCAAAATCAAAAGTAATTAAAAAAAAGACAAGTGGCAATTTTCTGCATTTGAATGAACTCTATGATAATTCATTTCATATTTATGATGAAGTTTTTTTTTTTGTAGTTTCTTCAATATGGATGTCTCTGAATGTGCATAACGACATAAACGTTATTAATAATCTACAAAGCCAGTCTGTCTTGGTAGGTCGTCATTGTTCTCTGTGGCCATTTTAGAAGTGATTCACTAACACAACAATAAACAAACAAACAGAAATACCAGCAACATTCAGATATCCCTTGAGAAAACAACCTCAGCCTCATGCTCCAACCGCCGTTGTAGCAATCCTTGACCGCCTTTTGCTTTTATTCATATTCTGACGTGGTTTAATGATATTACATTTTTCTTCTTCTCATTATTATATTCTATTCTCTTTTTTTTTTTGTGTCGTTTCAGTTCTTTTACGCAGTATTCAAGGATACACAATACACGAATATTCTGAAAGACCACAAAGAACACCACCAGCAACAACCACATGGTAAGTTAATATAAATATTGTCCCTAATATACCTTCACGGCCCAACGAGCAGCATCAGCAACATTGTGTTGTAGTTTGCCACCGTAAAATGAAAGAAAAAAAAAACGTAAAAAATGTGTAATTTTTATATGGATGAAATTATGTCAAAGGTTAACTTTTTAATATTCGCATCACAAAACCACCGAACACAACAGCAAGAGCAGAGACAAGAGAAAACCAACATAATTATTTTCTGCCCCTGCTGGTAGCAATTTATTAAATGAATTCCAAAACAACTGATATAAGTTGAAAGGGTCATCCACCGAATGCTGGCACGATTTTATTGCGGAGATATCGTGAAATCTTTTGTAGACTATGAAATCATTAATATGTTTATAATTTCTATTGGCAGATTCAAGTCGGATTTTTTTTAAAAAAAAAATGTTTCATAATTTCTGTGAATATAATAACTTTTCATAATTTCTATGAAATTATCATAATTTTTATGAAATTTTCATAATTTCTATGAAATTTTCATAATTTCTATGAAGTTTTCCAGAATTTCTATTAAATTTTCATAATTTCTATGAAATTATCATAATTTCTATGAAATTATCATAATTTCTATGAAATTATCATAATTTCTATGAAATTATCATAATTTCTATGAAATTATCATAATTTCTATGAAATTATCATAATTTCTATGAAATTATCATAATTTCTATGAAATTATCATAATTTCTATGAAGTTTTCATAATTTCTGTGAAATTATCATAATTTCTATGAAATTATCATAATTTCTATGATATTTTCATAATTTCTATGATATTTTCATAATTTCTATGAAGTTTTCATAATTTTTATGAAATTATCATAATTTCTATGAAGTTTTCATAATTTCTATGAAGTTTTCATAATTTCTATGAAATTATCATAATTTCTATGAAGTTTTCATAATTTCTGTGAAATTATCATAATTTCTATGAAATTATCATAATTTCTGTGAAATTATCATAATTTCTATGAAATTATCATAATTTCTGTGAAATTATCATAATTTCTATGAAATTATCATAATTTCTGTGAAATTATCATAATTTCTATGAAATTATCATAATTTCTATGAAATTATCATAATTTCTATGAAGTTTTCATAATTTCTGTGAAGTTTTCATAATTTCTATGATATTTTCATAATTTCTATAAAATTATCATAATTTCTATAAAATTATCATAATTTCTATGAAATTTTCATAATTTCTATGAAGTTTTCCAAAATTTCTATTAAATTTTCATAATTTCTATGAAGTTTTTCCTAATTTCTATGAAATTTTCATAATTTCTATATAATTTTCATAATTTCTATGATATTTTCATAATTTCTATGAAATTTTCATAATTTCTATGATATTTTAAAATTTTTTATAATATTTTCATAATTTCTATGAAGTTTTCCAGAATTTCTATTAAATTTTCATAATTTCTATGAAGTTTTCCAGAATTTCTATGAAATTTTTATAATTTCTATGAAGTTTTCCAGAATTTCTATGAAATTTTTATAATTTCTATGAAGTTTTCCAGAATTTCTATGAAATTATCATAATTTCTATGAAATTATCATAATTTTATAGAAATTTCTATGAAATTTTTCATAATTTCTATGAAATTTTCATAATTTCTATGATATTTTCATAATTTCTATGATATTTTCATAATTTCTATGAAGTTTTCCAGAATTTCTATGAAATTTTCATAATTTCTATATAATTTTCATAATTTCCATGAAATTTTCATAATTTCTATGAATTTTTCATAATTTCTATTAAATTTTCATAATTTCTATGAAGTTTTCCAGAATTTCTATGAAATTTTTATAATTTCTATGAAGTTTTCCAGAATTTCTATGAAATTTTTATAATTTCTATGAAGTTTTCCAGAATTTCTATGAAATTATCATAATTTTATAGAAATTTCTATGAAATTTTTCATAATTTCTATGATATTTTCATAGTTTCTATGAAATATTTACAGCGAATCTGCAACAGCTGCTGAAATCAACGAATTTCAATTTCAGAGTAGAATTCCAGTTAATCGATAAATTTCGTCACTCCATTGGGATGACCCTGCCTTCATAGAAACACAAATTATACACCGTACGGCGAATGTGTTTAATTCAAAGGTTTGTTATCATTCTGGAAATACTACAACTCAAACCCATTGTAAATAGTTGTATTATTATCCTTATTTGTAAACTATGCTCAGCACGCTCTGTCACGCACACACAGACACACCCACCCACCCATCCACCCGTAGATGGCTACACATTTAGACCGAGTGGCAGATGCACTAAACTTGTTCCACTTTTTGGCCTTTCTATGATGCTTATTAAGCCAAAGTGGCGTAGTTATCAGCAACGTCCTACACAACTACCGTTGCTGCTGCTCTGGAGTGAGCGTGGAGTTGGCACTTTGGCGCGTTGTTCCCTCTATCTCTATCTCTCTCTCCCTCTCTCTGTCTCTCTGTGGCCAAGTGGCGTTGGAGCCGTGTGACCAAGGCATTAGCGTTTCGCGTCGAGTGCTCTGCTTGCAGCATGTCTTTGACTTGTTCCTAATGTTGCTGGAATTAGAGGTGTGTGTGTGTGTGCGCTGTGAATAATAATAAATTGTGTATCTCTGGAAATATGATGGGTTTGGGTGGAATGTGGCGCAGCCATTTCCACAGGTTTTGAACGAACGATATACACCAATGTAAAGCAGAAGAAAAAGGATATAAAACTACATAATAGTTTAGTCATACACACTCACACATAATCGACACCAGTACCAGTGCAACACTATTAGCTGGAAGGAAGAGATGAAAAGTGGTGTCACCTATTTTGCGTTCGACAAAGGAGGAAACAAGTTGTCGCAACACTTCAAATGTCATCGGATTTATTGGAGTGTCCTTGCAAGGATGTTCCG
This sequence comes from Hydrotaea cyrtoneurina, assembly GCA_958296145.1. Classification (NCBI taxonomy): domain Eukaryota; kingdom Metazoa; phylum Arthropoda; class Insecta; order Diptera; family Muscidae; genus Hydrotaea; species Hydrotaea cyrtoneurina. Next base: position 37,654,985 of record OY282515.1, on the reverse strand, counting down.
CATAAAGTAGAGTGTAGCATTGCAATGTCTTGGTTTTGTATGGCACACTTTCTAGATAATGTCCTCATTAGAATGTCGTTAAATTGTCGAGATCACTCCGACCAATTTTGCTTGTCAATCCTAAGCAATTTCACTCCTAAGATTTGAAGTTCCAAGTGACCTGGTTTATGAAACGCACATTCATTACAAGTGGTAATCATTTTGGGTGTTCCTGAACGGTCGTATGTTGACATACAGGTCATGTATCAAAATGACGTAAGGCAATTCTCATACGACACTTTGGTGTCGGGCATTTACGTCGATATACGCCAGTTCATGAATACCCCACTTATGTTCTTAACTATAGAGCTCATGGTGGAAGATGTACAGTGGTCGGACTGGCCACGTAATTGGTCCAATTATAAAAGGAGAGTAACTGATTCTGCAATCATTTTGTAGCAAACAGAAAAAGACCCTTCGACCTTTTATGTATATAATCCTTGTTGTTGTGGGTGTTAGAAAAATCCACTTATCTGTGACTTTTAACAATATTCCAGACTTTGGCAATGATATTTACTAAGGAGGCTGAAAGCAGTTTATATTTCTTCCCTGATCACAAAAGAGGTACTCAACACATCAGCAAATAGTCTCAGGCGATTTGTTATACATCTTATTGTCTTCGTCCAGATTGACGTCCCTTTGCAACCACTGTACCTGAGTGCTTCTTTGCATTCTAAAGTACCATTACATCCGCCAAGTGGGCTTCCCATCTCACACACTACTTTCCCAGTTAATACTGGGGCGACAATTCCAAAACTATTCAAATATTCGACACTGTCTGTTGCAATCAAGCAGCAACAAAGATACGGTAGCCCAAGTAATTTTTCCCTCACTTTCTCCTGCCGTCCCTTCAACATTTATTCAGTTTTTCCTTCTGGTTGAGGTTTTACATTTCAGTACAGAATCTTTCCAAGATTTCATGTAAATTAGTTTTTAGTACATACGAAAAAAGAACGAAGAAAAAAAAACCATCGGCAGCACAACATTTTAAATGAAGCACACTTATGCATCACGCCCCGGGTGTAGAGTATACGTATACTACGTGAATGTGTATTACGATTATGAAAGCAGTGATGGTAACAAGTTGTGCGAAGTCTAACGATTCATCCTTCGAAAATGATTAGTTGTCAGGGGGGCCTAACCATAATATCTTTAGAGTCACTATGTAGTTAGGCCACTATGATGTTCCTTTTTAAAATAATGTCTGAAATTCACTGTTTAATGTCTTTAGTTATCTCTTCACTCTCCAATCTATCAGATGTCTTTAGACCTAGTTCTACACTAAACTTGTTCGTCCTACTCCCTCCGTCTCGATCAATCCGTCTTCCACTCGTTCTCTCACAATCGAACAATTCACGGCTTCCGAGTTCACACGATCTCACGTGATCAATCAACCTAACCTAAAATCTTCCTTCTGTGAGACCGCCTTTCATCACTGTTCTAAGCGATTGCCCTTTACTGACCTATCTATAAAATGACAACATCTATTCCTCCAATGGAAATACCGTTCAGACTCCCTGCTCTCATAAGTCCCGGTATACTGTCGCCATTTCGATTTTCTGTGAAAAAGACCTTACTCCTTTATGAGATGTCTTCAACTTTCACATAATTAAGAATATCTGAAATATCTGATCATTATTCCTGATCTGAAAAGTCCTTGAACATCTCTATTAACTGTCTCTTCTATGAGAGTGCTTTCCACGCATCTTTCATAAGAAGAACTTACAATCTTTATTGTTTGACTTGTATGTCTTTCACTCTTCCTTCTATACAAATACCTCCACTTTCCTAATAGTACTGTCTTCTATAGAAAGGCCTTCTCTTCTGTGCATCTTTGCCAAGGACTTTCGTCCTACCTTCGGCGATATGTGTTCAACTCTTCCTGCTAAGAAAAACCACCCTCGCTCTCCTGATACGACCTACAGCATTGCCATCAACTCTCCCGTATATGAGCAGAACATCAACTCGCTCTCCTATGTAAGGACCTCCCATTCCGCCTTCTATAGTATGCGGTTTAATCTATTGTTCCAGACAACTTTCATAGTAGAGCCCTTTAGAGTTGGATTTTTCTTTGGCAAAAACACCTTACAGACCTCCCTCTCTGAGAACGTCTTCATGAAGAAGGAGTCGATAAATAGAAAGTCTCTGTTAACAGTGACTTCTCTATGTATTTTCCAAAAACAATATCTAGGATCGGGCATTTCCAACACTCCTAACTCGAGCAGGAGATATTGGGAAAGGAAATCTATAATTGTAGGCAGTAGTAAAGGAGGCCACTTATACGAAGGCCTTAACATTTACACCCGGTCGCGCAATATATCTACACACATACATACTCGTATGTGAATATAAAAGTTAATATGAAAAATATTATGAAACTTGGAAGACTAACGTCAGTCAGCCAGCCAAAGTAAACTCAAGGGATCTAGAGGGAGGACAACCGAGATGACAGAGACAGGTAAGAACAAGTGTTTCACACCGAAATAACAAACTTTAGATGTGTTAGGGCAAATAAAAAATGTATGTTAAATTGCCATTTACGGTAAATTACATTTGTTTGCCCACACTAGGTTGCCACAGACAGAACCACCAGCGGCACATCCGGGCGTTCAGGATGGATGATAAGAGGAATAACCTGAATATGGATGAATACACAGATACACACACTAATTATTTATTAATTCATAAAACTTTAAATCTGTTATTTAGGATATCTGACATCCACACTATTCTGCAAAGCAAAACAAAACAGCCAAGTTGAATTCCCACATAAACGAGATTCAGTTGAGACTAAAAGAATTAACCTGTCCATAAAAATTGGATAAAATTGTAGTTTTCAAATAATCGTATTATTTATTTCCGACACTTTAGGGTGTGATCTGGAAAATAATTGGTGTGAATTTACATTTTAACTAATTTAAAATAAATCCCGGATTTTCACTTAAGGAAAAGTGGTTTATCCTAGAAGGGAGAGTAGGTCGGCTACTCAGCCCTCTATGAGATGGGCACTCTTCAACCAAATCTCCCTTCTATGAAAAGGCTTTTCACTCTTTTTTTTTAAGATGGCCCGACAAGTCATGGAATTCACTTCAAACAGAACTGCTTCAATGGAAGCGATTATGAATCTTGGATTTCAATCCAAGGACATGCATTACACGATATGCATGTTCTTAAGCTGATAAAAATAAAAGCTTTTGTAAAAATGTGTATTTGATTCTCCACAATTCAGGATTAGTGAAATTATAATATTTTTTTTGGAAAAACATTTATTTTCGTTTGGCCTCTATGGACGCTCTCTAGAAGATTTTTTTACATTTGCAGGTGGTGAATTTGATATTCTGAAATTTATTTCAGGAAAATTTCCTTTTAAAGATGTTAGCTGATACTGTTGGCTTTAATTTGAGAGTAGTGTCAGAGTATTTCCCCATTTCATATATACAATTGGACTGTGCCACTAAGTTCCTCTCTAGAGGCGTTTTTTTTTTTTGCCATTTCCACATTTCCAAGCGACGAATATCCCGTTCCGGCTTTGTTAGCTGATACGGTTAGCTTGAAATTGAAACTATTACCGATGTAACTCTATTAACCCTTTTGAGGACCGGAGATTGGAATATAACATCGTGCAAGCGAACATATGTATTCAAATATTCCATGACTCTGGCGCTTAATTCGGTCTGAATTTGACCAGTGACATGGGTTTTGCTGAATTTGAGGGCCGCTGTGTTTTATTTGCATAGACCTGCGTCATAAGAATATCCGCACAACATGAAGTCCAACACGGTCAATTTATCCCTCAAAAAATGTATACAACACACAGCTAATTGTCAGGCGATTAGGATAATTGGATTATATATATATTTTTTTATTTTTTGTTTGTTACTCAACCAATGTTTTGTTTGTTTAAACAGATGGATTCTCGACTTTGCAGAAACCTTCACCATAAGGTTGCATGCACTTCTGCATATCCTCTTAACTTGTTTTGACTGCTTATGGTCACGAATACTCCATAGTATCCGGGCGGAATAGGCAAAATCGAAAGTACATTCTGGATGTAGGTATTGGTCAATTCAATTAATTCGAATGAACTTTGCTGGAAGTAGATGAAATAAATTATGTCTGCTTAGAGAGGAGAAATTCCTCCTTTATTCACTTACATTATATGGACAATCATGATGAATATTTGTCATATTTTTCACATGGACCCAGACGAAATTGGTCAGCTTATTTAGATGACGCGTAAAATTACAGTTCACTGTAACATCGTAAAGAAACGGTTTCCAACCATTGAGACGCTTCATGATCTGAACACGTACCTGATAATAGAAAAATATATTGTTGAAATAATAATAAAAAAAATACTTTAGTTTTGAGTAACGACATGACTCACATCCACAGTATTTTTTTGTAAGTATAATAATGAAATTTGTTCTATTCTGTCACAGCTATGTATTACTTTAGATTTATCGTTACCCTCAAATCGATAACACGATATATAAAAATACAAAAAATATAAAAATTATAAAATATTAAAATATTAAAATATTAAAATATTAAAATATTAAAATATTAAAATATTAAAATATTAAAATATTAAAATATTAAAATATTAAAATATTAAAATATTAAAATATTAAAATATTAAAATATTAAAATATTAAAATATTAAAATATTAAAATATTAAAATATTAAAAAATTAAAATCTTAAAATATTAAAATATTAAAATATTAAAATATTAAAATATTAAAATATTAAAATATTAAAATATTAAAATATTAAAATATTAAAATATTAAAATATTAAAATATTAAAATATTAAAATATTAAAATATTAAAATATTAAAATATTAAAATATTAAAATATTAAAATATTAAAATATTAAAATATTAAAATATTAAAATATTAAAATATTAAAATATTAAAATATTAAAATATTAAAATATTAAAATATTAAAATATTAAAATATTAAAATATTAAAATATTAAAATATTAAAATATTAAAATATTAAAATATTAAAATATTAAAATATTAAAATATTAAAATATTAAAATATTAAAATATTAAAATATTAAAATATTAAAATATTAAAATATTAAAATATTAAAATATTAAAATATTAAAATATTAAAATATTAAAATATTAAAATATTAAAATATTAAAATATTAAAATATTAAAATATTAAAATATTAAAATATTAAAATATTAAAATATTAAAATATTAAAATATTAAAATATTAAAATATTAAAATATTAAAATATTAAAATATTAAAATATTAAAATATTAAAATATTAAAATATTAAAATATTAAAATATTAAAATATTAAAATATTAAAATATTAAAATATTAAAATATTAAAATATTAAAATATTAAAATATTAAAATATTAAAATATTAAAATATTAAAATATTAAAATATTAAAATATTAAAATATTAAAATATTAAAATATTAAAATATTAAAATATTAAAATATTAAAATATTAAAATATTAAAATATTAAAATATTAAAATATTAAAATATTAAAATATTAAAATATTAAAATATTAAAATATTAAAATATTAAAATATTAAAATATTAAAATATTAAAATATTAAAATATTAAAATATTAAAATATTAAAATATTAAAATATTAAAATATTAAAATATTAAAATATTAAAATATTAAAATATTAAAATATTAAAATATTAAAATATTAAAATATTAAAATATTAAAATATTAAAATATTAAAATATTAAAATATTAAAATATTAAAATATTAAAAAAAATCTCAATATTGGAAATTTTCCGCCTCGCTTTAGGAATTCGGCGATTGTTTTGATTAATATAATTTGTTTTGTATGCAATATTTCAATTAACCAAAAATGACATTGTGTATTAAGTTTTAATATTTTCATGGAAACACAGAATAATTGGGTAGAAAACGTTTCTTAACTAAAAAAAAATTCAGTTTGAAAAGGAATTACTGACTACTCTTGGCGTTTCAAAGTTACGGCCGTCAAACCAGCACTATCGGGCCATGATGACTGGATTTTTATTTAAAAATAAAAAATCAGCTAAACATCAACGAGGGGCTTAACTACACGCTGAAAAATTGTAAGATTTATGGAGGGAGCTTTGCTCTTCTTCCGATGGCAATTTCCTGGTCGATAATAATACACTATGAAAATTCGTTGAATGTCCTTGAGGCAGATAAAGCTTTTGTTTGTTATCATTACTTACCGTTATATCCGTCACTGGAAGTTCCAACAACGATATACGAAATTTTATATACTGGACATTTCTTGATACCGGCTTCAGTGTACAATACTCTATTTTGGCAAATGTTGGATCCGTGGCATTACATTTTATATTCATAAATTTTATACGATTAGCCTGCGAAATATTTAGATCTGTTTTCCTTGGGATTTTTTTTTTAGAAAATATATTCATTACTTACCTGAATCTGGCGATGACCAATGGCTATGAAAACTAATAAAGCCAATTCCAATTTCCACATTTCAAATACAAATAGAATCACGTTGAAGTCGTTGAAAACAATTTTCGATACTAAAATGTATGCCAACGTTGAGCAAAACATTTTCCAATTTTTTTGAAATTAAATGATGCGGAATAAATTGTTCCTAAAATAAGTTTATTGTTTTTAAAGTGTTCGTAGTGCATAACATTTATTGATAATTATTTTTGAAGTCTACTAAATACATGTTTATTTTATTATTTCTGCGGTAAATGTTGCGGAAAAAAACAAAAGAAGTGAAGCGAAATGTAAATCTGTCGACAATTTTGGGTTACAGAGATACGGTTGTAATACAGACGCGTATGAGAATATGGACTCACCGACCTTCTCCTGTCCAATATGGATGCTGTTTACCTTTAAAATCATTATTTTTAATTTAGGGGAGTAAAGAGATAGTAGCGTTTGTGAACATTTGTATTGATATTCACTGCTGATAGGATAGCAGTTTGGCTGAAGAACGATTTTCTCTATAGTGCGTCAAGCAATCAACCGACCAGAACGGACGAGTGTACCTTCATGGCCAATGTTGTAACATGAGCGATTAGACGAGGCTCTATGAAAAATACTCCAAATGAAAAAGGTCCAAAACAAATGGTGAATGCCCCAAATGAAGAATTCCCCAACATAAATGAAAAATCCCCCAAAAACCAAATACAAAAAAATATCCCAAAAACACTGAAAAATCCCCCAAATAATTTATGAAAAATTACCCAATACAAAATCCTCCGAATATTATAAAAAATAATTTGGAAAAAGTGTATTGTTTTAACAAATCAAAAGTATAAAGAATCGTCCCAAAGTTTGGTGTGATTTTTCATTATGCAACATCACCACAACATAAAATATGAAAAAAAACCCCAAAGAAAATGAAAAACAACCCCAGACAAAAGCGAAAAAAAATCATATATTTGGTTTTAATTGTAAAAAAATGACCCCAATTTCAAAATGAAAAATGTGAAAAATCACCCCAAATTTACGTGTTTTTTTCATTTTTGAATTGGGGCCATTTGTCAAATGTGATAATTAACATAACCTAACATATAAAAATCCTCATTTGTTAAAAAAATATCCCCAAAAAAACAAAAATTTCCCAAAATTAAAAAAGTTGGCAGTTTTTCGTTATTAAATTTTTTTTTACAATTTTCACATGAAAAGTGCCCCAAAAACGTACAATGAAATATTACCTACAAATTATGAAAAACACCCGAATTTTTTGGGGAAATTTTTCATTGTTCATTTTTTTTTTTCACAATTTTCACTGAAAAATGCCCAAAATCAAAAAATTAAATATTACCTAAAAATTTTGAAAATCTCCCAAATTTTTTGGACGAATTTTTCATTCACAATTTTCACATGAAAATGTCCCAAAAACGAAAAATGAAATATTACCTAAAAATTATGAAAATTTCCCCAATTTTTTGGGAAAATTTTTCATTATTAATTTTTTTTTTACAATTTTCACATGAAAAATGCCTCAAAAACAAAAAATTAAATATTACCTAAAAATTTTTTGGGAACATTTTTTATTGCTACTATTTTTTTTTTTTACAATTTTCACATGAATATTACCTAAAAATTAAGAAAATTTCCTGAATTTTTTGGGAAAATTTTTAATTTTTTTTACAATTTTCACATGAAAAATGCCCCAAAAACGAAAAATGAAATATACCTAAAAATTATTAAAATTCCCTAAATTTTTTTGAAGACTTTTTTTTTTTTTTTTTTAATTTTCTCTGAAAAATTCTCCAAAACCGAAAAATAAAATATTACCTAAAAATTATGAAAATTTCCTAAATTTTTCGGGAAAATTTTTCATTATTCTTTTTTTTTTTTAAATTTCCACTAAAAAATGACCCAAAACTGAAAAAATAAATATTACCTACAATTTATGAAAAACTCCCCAATTTTTTGGGAGAATTTTTCGCTATGAATTTTTTCATTGTTCATTTTTTTTACAATTCTCACATGTAAAAAGCCCTTAAAACGGAAAAGAAATACAGTGTAAGAAAAACTCTCCAAGCGACACAGTGTAGTTGAATATCTCGTACTAACACCACCGATCTTCAGGCAAAGTCTTTAGATTTTAACTAGTTTACAGATTGCCGTCTTTACTCGATTGTTGACGAAGAATTTCCTACATCGGACGAGAATGAGTTACCAAATCACAGCTACATTTTCCATTAAAATCAAAATTAATTAAAGTAAAGTTTCTAGTGAATGAAATTAAATTTTAAATCTCATTCATGTGTACAAACGCCCGTCGGCCCACTTCAAAAAGTCCACCACAGTTGTTGAGATCAAAGTTAAGGTTTACCTCGATGCGAACAGATACACTTCAATAACAATCCATTTTCCTACTTTTTCTTTGCATTGTATGCTGTTGCGTTTCCGTGCTTTTACTAACTTTGACAACGATGCATTGAACCTTAAAGCGTGTTCATGTAGGTATCGTTCCTTGGTTCGGTTCTCCTTTTCCGCTTAACGTTTTCCAGTTTCCATTCAGACCATTTCATCTTCAGTTGCGCATCGTTCTTTCTTCTACTTCATACACTTTATCGAATTACATAAATCCTAATGCTGAACACCTGCTATGCTGGTACAGAATTGAAATCGTTTCCACGCTTGCAGTCCGTCCCTATCTCGTTTCATGCGTTGTGGAAATGTGAAAAGGGAAGGAAAGCGTGTGTGTGTAAAGAAGCCAACTAAAAAATGGTAACTTTAACATGGTTTTATGGCGTGGCATGCTTGAGCATAACAACGTTGTAGACACTTATATTTATATAAGAAAATGTTATTGCATACTTTAAGGCGGTAACGCGGCATTTGTTGTGGGCTTACAGGGGCTCCCAAGCAAAACCCAATGATCACAGTGTACCAAATAGATTTTATTGAGTGTTGCTGTAGGAGGTAAAGCTCGGAGATTATCAAGACCCTGGAGCTCTATTAAGTAAGCCGGTGCCATACAGATCCAAGTTTATATACATAATTTCGTAGCGTTTCTTCTATTTTTAATATTCTGTTAATATTGAATATTCTCTTTATAATGAATATTCTCATAATAATAAATATTCTCGAAATATTCTAAATAGTATATATCCTTTCAATTGAATTCAACATTCTAAATATTGAATACTAGTAAGTTGTAATGCGCCTATGGCGCCCGTTGAAATATGGAAAACAAATTTTGTTGAAAAAAAAAATTTTTGTGGAAAAAAAAAAATTTTGTTGAAAAAAAAAATTTTGTTGAAAAAAAAATTTTTGTAAAAAACAAAATTTTGTTGAAAAAAAAAAAACCTTTGAAAAAAAATTTTGTAAAAAAAAAAATTTGTAAAAAAAAATTTTTGTAAAAAAAAAAAATTTGTAAAAAAAAATTTTGTAAAAAAAAAATTTGGTAAAAAAAAAATTTGGGGAAAACATAATTTCTGTACAAAAAAAATATTATTTTTTTTATTATTATTATTTATAGAAAATTATAGAATGTCTATTTAAATTCCTACGTACTGCGTGACAGAGTCAGTGAATCAGTGTCGAGGGTAAATATATATTAAACTAGTAAGTTGTAATGCGCCTATGGCGCCCGTTGAAATATGGAAAAAAATTTTGTTAAAAAAAAAATTGTTGTTGAAAAAAAAAATTTTTATTGAAAAAAAAAAAATTTGTTGAAAAAAAAAATTTTGTGGAAAAAAAAAATTTTCTTGAAAAAAAAAAAATTTGTGGAAAAAAAAATTTGTAAAAAAAAATTTTGTAAAAAAAAAAATTTTGGAAAAAAAAAATTTGGGGAAAACACAGTTTCTGTACAAAAAAAAATATTATTTTTTTTATTATTATTATTTATAGAATTATAGAATGCCTATTTAAATTCCTACGTACTGCGTGACAGAGTCAGTGAATCAGTGTCGAGGGTAAATATATATTAAGATTCTCTTTATAGTGAATATTCACCTTATATTAACTATTCTCTTTATAGTAAACACTCTCTTAGTATGGAATATTCTCTTAATATTTAATACTCGTAATATTTATCTTTATATTCTCTTAAAAGTGAAAATTACTAATCTACTTACTACTCTCTTAGTTTAAATATTGTCTTTATATTGAGTATTCTGTTAATATTGAATATTCTCTTTAATATTAAATATTCTCGAAATATTCTAAATAGTACATATCCTTTTAATTGAATTCAACATTCCAAATATTGAATATTCTTTTAAAGTTAAATATTATCATTATTGTGAATATTCCGGAATATAAAATATTCTCTTTATAGTGAATATTCTCCTTATATTGACTATTCTCTTAATATTGAATATTCTCTTTATAATGAACATTCTCGAAATTATAAATATTTATTTTGAATATCTCTTAACAGTAAGCGCCCCGGTAGGCGAGGTGGTTGCGTGCTTGCGTATCAGCGTGGGGGTTGTGGGTTCGATTCCTACCAGAGGCTTTGGTCTGTCGCTGCAAAAATCTAAAAACATATGGTCTGTGTCACCCTTGGACCCAAAAATTAGAATATAAATTTACTTTGTATTGTAATTAATAATAAATAAATAAAAATAAATCTCTTACCAGCAAAAATTATAAAACTTGAATATTCATTTACTATTCTTGTACAATAAATATAGCCTTTAATATTGAATAATCTCCCAATATTGAAAATTCTCTTTTTAATGAATATTTTCTTTACAGCAAATATTCTCGAAATATTTGAATATTGTATATATTGAATATTCTTTTAATATTAAATATTCTCAGAATATTAAATATTCTCTTTATATTGAATCTTCTTCAAAGTTTTCAAAATGTGACCAAATAGTTTAGTTCTAAACAATTCAATTAATTCTTTCTCTAGTTTCGCTCATAGTAAGTTTTTTTTATCACTTTACGTTTGGAACCACTGTGCAGTATACTTGTTTTCCTTTTCTTATGCAAATGTTGGAAGGAATTTATTACATCTGTTATAAAGACGGTATTGTTGTATACTTTTGAAAGACGACACTATATTTTTTTTTTTTGAATACCCTGTGTATCTTTGGTCCTCCGCCATTTGGTTTTGAACATTTCTTACAGCATTAAAACATTGAGATAGGGAAACTTTAAGTCACTGTGATAAGAAAAACGGCAATGCATTGATCTATGTTCACGTTTTAACTTTTCTATCGATAACGTATATTTCCAGTGTCGTATCTTGAAAAAACAACAACTGTGAAAGTTCTCTTTTCTGTCCAAAGTTCAGAAACTTTACAAATCAGTGATTTGTCTTTTGTTTTTGTGAATGTTTTTGCATATTCCTTACTAAGTCTGTGTCTGTCTAGGAAGTTTCGATCTCCAAACGCCAATGACATTGTGAAACGTAATCCATGGAGTAAAAGATTATTTTAAAACTTCCATTTTAAGAAATTGTTCTGTTGTTGTTCTTCCTACTTTTTTTTTTATTATTTTTTTTTTCTAATCTGAATTGTTTTTTTTTCTCTTGTTTTAGGTAAGTTCTGTTTCTCATCATCATACGTTTTAAAGTGAGTTATAATAAAAATGACCTTGGCTTGACCAAGTGGTTGATGGTAAACATTTTTAAAAACAAAACAAATAAAAACATTTCATTTTTAAAATAATAATTAAATGACGATAAATAAATAAAAAAAATAAAATTAATATTTAAAACAATGACATAAATAAACTATCCGGAGAGATTAATAGATTTGTTTGGCGCTATGTTGCCTGAGGCGAAGCTTCCTGTGAAATCTATAGAATTACATTACAGTTCAAGGACACTGGCAACGGATTCTTTGTGATCACCGAGTGGATGCTCCGCATGTGAATTATCTTAACTTGTAAGAGTGATTCGAAGCGTGTACTTATGAATTAAAATAACCTCCAATATTATTTCCTAATGATCATTTGTTCATTTAACATATTTGAGTTCTGGAGCAAAACATGGTCTTCCATGAACACACCTTCCACACTAGGGTGGAGTGAAACCATGCTTTTTCTTTAATTTGAAAAAGTTAACCTCGGAAAGAGATGTAGTCTGGGGTCCTAATGAGGGGAAAAATAAAGAAAAAAATTTTAAAAAATTTTTAGGGTTCGCGCCGCTCCCTCGAAATTTGGAAATTATCGCAATTTTGGCGTTGATTTTAGAAAAATCCTAAAAATTAACGACTTAACTTATTCGAAATTTAAAAGTTTGAGCTTGTTCAGTGCCCAAACAAAAGTATTTGAGGCAAATATGAGGATAATCGACTAATATTTGTAGCTTTGGTGGCGATTTCATTGTTCAGTCAATTTTCTGAAGAAGGGACGATTTGACTTATTTTACTTTTTGAAATTTTTGAACAATGAGAAAATTTTTTTTAAATTTTTTCATGACCTTATTTCATTGTTTACGCTATTGCAAACATTTATTGACATAAAACTTTTTAGGATTTTTCTAAAATCAACGCCAAAATAGCGATAATTTCCAAATTTCGAGGGAGTGGCGCGACCCCTAAACATTTTTTAAAATGTTTTTCTTTATTTTTCCCCTCATTAGGACCTCAGACTACATCTCTTTCCGAGGTTAACTTTTTTTTTTTGAATTTCACTCCACCCTATTCCACACCCATTTAGTGTGCCAAAAAACAAGAAGTAGACTAAAACCAGAACTTCCTCTAATCATATCACATTTCATTCAAATAATTTATTACAATCCCTTTCTGGACAGGGGCAAATGTACGTGTTACGTTCTATTTCCCCTTCGCCCCGACGTCTCATAGTTGGTGGGATTATTGGATTCATCAAGTGGTCACATATGACGAACACCAAAAAACGGGGGAAACTAAATATGATTGTGCAGACCAGGCTGAAAAAGAAACGTACACACACATATCACGATTCTAGTTTCGGGGTGTGTGTTTATTTCGAGTACAACTAAAAATAACATAATTTGGTTTCGGTTGCTTGGCCTGCGCTCTCCCTATAAAACGTGAACAAAATGTTGTACCACAAAAGTCATACAGATACATGAGGAACGAACATATCAAGTACGTCCGTTGTGTCCGTCCGTCCGTACTAACACCATGAATGGTGTCACCACCATCACAAGTAAAAACACTGCGGTGCATTTTTTACTGCATGTGGTCGATTTGTAAAGAATATAACTACAGGCATATTTAGGGTGGCGGATTACCTAGGGGGCCTTGTCCAAAGAGGTCTACTGCATAGACGTGTGCAAAAGGTAATGAATTCAAATTATTAGGTAAGATAAGTGTACCCAGTGGGTGTAAAGGAAAATGATAGTTAGAAGAACTGGCTTGCCGGGAAATCTTCTCGGAAATCTCTGATTCCCAGTATCAAGTTTCTGCCAAATACCAAATAACAAAACATAAACTTTAGTAAGAGAATTTCATTTCTTTCCACCAGTAACATTCGCATTTTTTTTTATTTAAAAAAAAAATTGTTTTTATGTTGAGCCTGTTTTGTACTAAATCTTGAAAATAAATTAAAATTTCGAAGAAATTTCCTTTTATTTGAGACCCCATATGTTTATCACATGCCAATTTTGGGCCCTAATTGGTCTGATGTTATCGCTGCGCTCGTTTGTCCCGCTTTCTGTTTTCTTCACACGGGCCGTTTTAATTCACATACAGCCCTAAAAAATATCAGCTGTATTTCTCTGTCAAATCTGAGTGTCCTGTGTAATACCTCTCAAAACACGTCCGGTCCAAGTGGTTGTAACATCAAATAATATGTTGGCCATCTTATGGGATAATATTTTAATAAAAATTGGCTAGTCAGAGGGAACAGTTCAAAAGAAAAATGTTTCCACATCCAAGATAAACGTTAAAAGAATTTTTGTTTTTAATAATAGTTATATAACACAATACGCCCCAAATATTTGCCATACTTAAGAAAACGTTGCCCTTTTAATGTGAAAAATTTGAAGACAAATATTTGAAAAAATATTGAAGACAAATATTTAAAAAAAACGTTGGGGAGAAATATTTAAAAAAAATTGGGGAGAAATATTAAAAAAATATTGGATGGAAATATTTAAAAAAATATTGTAGACAAATATTTAAAACAATTTTAGGGAGAAATATTTAAAAAAATATTGGGGAGAAATATTAAAAAAGTATTGAAGTGAAATATTTTAAAACAATTTCTATCCAAATATTTTAAATATTGGTTAGTAATATTTTAAAAAAATATTTGACAGAAATATTTAAAAAAAAAATATTGGATAGAAATATTTTAAAAAAATATTTGACAGAAATATTTAAAAAACAAAATATTGCTAAAAAAAATATTGCAGAGAAATATTTAAAAAACGTTGGAGAGAAATATTTAAACAAAATATTGGGGAGAAATATTTAAAAAAAAATTTAGGGAGAAATATTTAAAAAAATATTGGGGAGAAATATTAAACATATTTGAAATATTTTAAAACAATTTCTATCCAAATATTTTAAATGTTGGTTAGAAATATTTTAAAAAAATATTTGACAGAAATATTTAAAAAAAATATAGCTAAGATATATTGCAGAGAAATAGATCAAAAAATATTGGAGAGAAATATTTAAACAAAATATTGGAGAGAAATATTTAAACAAAATTTTGGGGAGAAATATTTAAACAAAATTTTGGAGAGCTAAAAAATTAGCTAAAAAATATTGCAGAGAAATAGTTCAAAAAAGATTGGAGAGGAATATTTTAAAAAAATATTGGAGAGAAATATTTAAACAAAATATTGAAGAGAAATATTTAAAAAAAAATAATGGAAATAAATATTTTAAAAAATATTGGAGAGAAATATTTAAAAAAAAACGTTGGAGAGAAATATTACAACAAATATTGGAGAGAAATATTTAAAAAGTAAATGAAAATAAATTATGTAAAAATAGAAAGCACAATCGTTATTTAAAAAAATCCAGTTTCATAGGAACATACTGAAAAATATTTCCCTATAAGCTGGATATTTAATATTAACATTAGAGAAAATTATTTCTAAAAAAAATTAGCTCTACTAAGGAAATATTTAAAAAAAAACAATTCTCTATAATAATATATCACATTGAAATGTAGCCTAAGGAAATACACATTGATAATAATAAATTGGCCTAAAGACGGAGATATTTAAAAAAAAATGCCTATAGAGGGCAATGTTTAAATAAAAACGTAGTGCCATTAAAACAATATAAAAAAATGTTCCCTTACAGAAAGGTACTATTTAATTAGAAATGTATGTCCATTAAAATCTGGAGGGAAATATTTTAAAAATTGCTTAGAGAGAATAAAACGTACACAGAATTGTAGCACTCAGAAATTATTTTTTCTTTTTGGCTACACTTAAAACGCCTCCCAGTTGTGGGCTCTCGCTTTGCCTACTAAATAACTTTACTGTACCCATTCGTGCTTGTGAATGAGTTTTCCTGATACTTGTTTTTATGAGGCCTTTCTTATACACCTCCGAGTAGGCTTTCTCATCCAGTCATTCGAGAGTTAGCCATCTCTGAAAACGGGTATCATAACAGGCCATCGTGCTCGCCTACGAAGATTGAATTCACAGGAAAAACCTGTGAAATTCTCAATGATTTCATGCACGTTCCGGCTTTAATTTTTTTATGGAAACCCTTTCATTGCCTTCCTTCGGTAAAGGCTTTCTCCTCTGAGAAATCATGTTTAGGGAAAGGAAAGCCTTCTAATGGTAGGTTATGCTAGCAAGGCTTAAAAGTGTCTCCTCTCACCGCTGGATGTCTGTTGTACATATTTTTATGGGCCTTACATTGCCACAAAGCAAACCCTTCTGACAATAGGCCCCCTAACAGGCCTTCGATGTGTCTCCTTCCGCCTCTGGCTGCCAGTTTGTGTATGAGCGTTATACATATTTTCTGGGTCTTGTTTTGCCACATGACAAACTTGTCTTATTGCATTTTGTTGAATTTTAGTTTTATTTGTTGTAGTAATGCCACTTTTCTTTTTTTGGGGTGGTTGATAATAAACCAGTGCATACGTATAAATCCACATGTAGATTTCATCCATGTTCGAGGGTGTGCGTAGTAATGAGGGGCGGGATATGAGAATTAGGATTTCTGTATTACATTCTTATTTTTTGTTGAAGAGTCGCAGACTCTTCTTCTTATATTTACATTGCCCTCCGCTTAAGTTAGGACCCATGATTTTAGCATCGAAATATTTATTGGTTCCTTGGTTCCAGTTGAATAAAGGCTTTGACCAATTAGTTTAAAATGTTTAGTTGGAATATGAGATCAACACATAGTTTTTTTTTATATTAATATAGTTGAATACTGAGGTAAAGTAAAATTTTATAGTTATACATATTTCAATTGATATTTTAATTTTAAATTGGGGCTACAATTTTGTTTTCGGGTTTTGGGCAACCCAAAATGGGCTAAAAATAGCCCGAAAAGGGCTAAGTTGACATCACTGTCTCTTTCTCTCCGTTTCTCTGTCACTCTGTCACCTTCCTCTCTATCTCGCTATTACTTAGTATACATATCTCCCACTTCCTCGTTATGTCTCCCACTTCCTCGTTATGTCTCTCTCTCCCTCGTTATGTCTCTCTCTCGCTGTCTCTCCAGCTGTTGGTGCTTCTCTCTCCTCCCTCTCGTTCTATATCACACGGTCTCATTTTCGTTCTCTCACTCGCACTCTCTCCTTTTCCACATCTTACATGTATCACAATTATCACACCTACCTCGTATGCATATATATTTGTGTTGCGTTCTTTCTATGCCGTGTCATGTCCCAGATTTGAAATATTTGTACGGAAATATGCGTATGTGTTCTGCCAAACTTAAGGGAGTATGAATTTGGGCCTATGGCGGCCTGTGGTTGTTTTAGGGGAGGAGAGGTGTTGGTGTTTTTGTTGTTGTTGTTGCTGGGGGTCTCGGAATGTTCAAATGAAATCTACTTCAATTGTTATAATTGGGGTCAACGAAGCATTACGTCGACTCACAACGAAATGTTGTAGAGACGAAGTGTTGTGCCAAGGACGACATGTCATCAGATCTCATCTGAAAGAAAGTTCAACAAATGACTTATCCTACCATAGAGGGTGTACACATATGAAATAGCTTTCAAAGGTTTTATAAAAAAAAAAATGCAATTCACTTACTATTGACAAAACTGATCAAAAGTTCGGTATTAATTCATTGTGAGATCTTTTCTAATTTAAAATAACAAAATTTTCATGTTTTATCTTTTGTCTTTCAATTTTTGTCTGAGACATAATTTTCCCAAACATAATTTTCTGTATTACACAAAATGTCATGAATGTACAAAAGTTGTGAACAAAAAATTAATTAAAAAATAATTAATCAAGAAGGTCAGTTGAAAAGTATTTGATGTTCTTACTAGAATACGATCCTGGAATTGTTGTGGGATAACCACACACATACTACCTATGACACCACTACCTCCCCCTTCCGAAGGCTGCGACGGCAAGATATTGGAGTTGTCGAATATTTCAAAAGTTGTGCTGCCGATGAGTTTAAATTGTTTAAGAAAATGTACCAAAATATATTCTAATTTTGGGTCCAAGGGTAAACCGGGTGACACAGACCATTTGGCTAAATTTTTGCAGCGACAGACCAAAGCCTCTGGTGGGAATCGAACCCACAACCCCCACGCTGATAGACAAGCACGCTACCAACTACCAACCGGGGCGCCTATTGGATGGAAATATTTAAAAAAATATTGAAGACAAATATTTAAAAAAATTTTAGGGATAAATATTTAAAAAAATATTGGGGAGAAATATTAAAAAAGTATTGAAATGAAATATTTTAAAACAATTTTTATCCAAATATTTTAAATATTGGTTAGTAATATTTTAAAAAAATATTTGACAGAAAAATTAAAAAAACGTTGGAGAGAAATATTTAAAAAAGTTTTGGAGAGCTAAAAAATTAGCTAACAAATATTGCAGAGAAATAGTTCAAAAAATATTGGAGAGGAATATTTTAAAAAAATATTGGAGAGAAATATTTACCACTACCTCCCCCTTCCGAAGGCTGCGATGGCAAGATATTGGAGTTGTCAAATATTTCAAAAGCTGTGCTGCCGATGAGTTTCCATTGTTTAAGAAAATTTACCAAAATATAAGAGGTTCCTATTTAAAAAAAAATGCACTGCGGACATAATTGAACAAAATGAGCTCTGCCAGAGTCAAATATTTACAAGGCCTTGTATCGCGGCCTATCCGATTGAATTACTGAAGAACAGTAAAAAAATCTAAAAAAAAATTGTACAGTAAAATTCTTTGAAAAAGTTTAATTATTTTCATAGATAGATGGTTTTTCAAATTCTTAAAGGATATTTTTTGTTTAAATTTCCCCATTTTGTCTTTTCAAACTTTCTGTTTATTTGCAAATTGTTTTTCAACACTTTGTATACTTGTCCTGTTTTTTTTTTGGTTTCCTTCAGACTGACTCCACTTGCAGTTGTCAAGCGTGGACAAATTTCCAAATGTTTGCAGACTTTTTTTTATCCATTTACGGCCTCGTAATAATTTCCACCGTTTTTGAATAATTTTGAATAATTTTGACTGATTTCTATCTTTTTTTGTTGTTGTCAGTTTTATAATTTTTCTTGCTCATCGCTGTACATTTAATCCGAGTCTCCCGTTGAACTTGAAGTTTGCACATCAAAAAGTTTCCCAGGGATCCACTCACAGACAGAAGTGTTTAAATGGTTGCTCTACACATTTGTTTGTTTCCCCTTTTCAATCGTTTTTGTACCCCGGGGAAACCCTTAATGTGCGGGTAGGAGGGTATATATCATTTGATACGGCTCAAAAGTGTAACACATATAAATATCCACATTAGACCCCAGGTGTCTTTGAACCAAATTCGATTCATGACTTTCTGAATCGTTTGAGCCAAGTTCGTCTGTCTGTCCTGCTGGTGCGCACGATAACTTTCGAAAGAGTTCCACAATCGCTTTGAAATTTGGCATGGGTTAATATTATCCCAAAACTGCTAATGGGATTGCATATGGGCTGTATGGCCACACCCCTTCGGGTACCTCCCATACAAATCTGCTATTTCACCCACTTTAGAAATCATGTAATAATATCAATATGAGAAACGCGATCTTCTGTATTTAGTAAAGCTATAGCTAGACAAAGTTTTGGACAAAAACATGGAAGTCTGGCAACTCCCCTTCTGGTACTTACATACAATTTACGAGTAAAAACTGTACAATATTTGTCTATAACATTCGGTATTTTGAGGTTGCTATTATGGAATATGAGACTTGTTTGTTTTTACTGAGGGTTAGGGTACATATAAGTCGGTTTACCCGACTGCAAATTTTTCACTGGTTTTTTGTTCGTTTTGACTACTTTTATTTCGTCTCTTTCAGACTGTCTTCACTGTCAGTAGTCAAGCGTCGACAAATCTTCAAATAGTAAACACCTCTACGACCCGTTTTGTTTTTAACCATTTATACCCTTTGCCATTACAAATTTATCAGAAATGGTTCTCACCAAACTTTGTTAACCAAACTTTTTGATTAATTTTAAAAAAAATTTCGGCTATTTTTTGACACTTTTAAAATGTTTCTAGCTTATCTGCCTTTAAATTGGTTTCTCTATTGTTGTTTTTTGTACCTATTTATTCCCTTTTTTCCTACTGTCTTGATTTCAGATCAAATTTGAAATTTTGTTGTTGTTTAACTTTACCGGTTTTGGACACCTTTGTTACTTTTTCGTTCTTTCTCCTTTTCTTGTGACGTCATCTGCACGGTATGGACGGTCGGACTTGTGACATTTCAGCGGGATGGCGCCAACTGTCACACCGCACAGGAAACAATTGATTGATTTGAGCAATGATTTCCAGACCGAATCATAGCCCGCATTTTTCTTATCAACTTTTCATCGTGACAATGTGAAAAAATGGTTTATTGTTTATATTTTATTTATCAGGACTATTAGGTCCTGAATTAGCTGTTTGGATCGTCCGCCGCTGGTTCTCCTGGTTTTAGATATGCCACCCTTAAAACTACATTTAATTCTCAATCCCCCTAACTCTTCGAGACGGGGTAACCCTGCAAAATATGTTCCATGCCGTTGCGTTTAAAATTCGCTTTCCTCTGTCAATTATATTAAATAATCATCAGTACAACTAATAATTTTCGATAACGAATCGAACGGATATTGCATGACCACTTGAACAACCGATTTAAATAGAGGCTAGTGAATTCTATAATTATCGTTCTCTATCTCTATCTCCCTCTTTCATTCTCTATTCCGCTGATTGCATGTTGTGTATGGCATAAACAATATAACGTTAATAAATATATTAAATAAAATGACATCGAAAAAACAAAACAACAGACAAGTTACACAACAGCGCAACAGTGATTTTATGACGAATTCTTCATACATTTTTTAAAAAGTTGACCAGGCACAACGGACGCCCGGTCATTGCACCACGACTCATCCGTCACCTCCACCACATTACAGTTTAACAACCAACGCATTCAATGTCATCTGTTGTAAGTACATAGCAGTGACATTTGTGGGAGCGACTGTGTGATTGTTTGACATGCAACTCTATAATTTAATCACACAACATCGCCATCCGACTTCGTCGTCATTGTGACTGGCCAGAGAACGATTGAAATCAATCGTTCGGATGGCCGTGCAACAGAACAACACGAGTAGAACAACGCAAGTACAAAATTGGTGGAATGTCAGCCGAAATTTTGTGAATGCAACAAAGGGGAACAATCAATGAACCTCATCGTGTTGGTTGCATTTTTTGGATACCAATGAACAAAGCCATCTTTTGTATTCTTACCATGCCGCAAACGGATGTGCAATTCAGGGTGGGTGGAGGAGAAGGAAAGTCATCGTTATGGAAAGCATTCATAATTGTCACGTACTCCCCGATTGTAGCCGCGCTCCAGAGTTGTAAAACTTTTATTTATTTGGCTTTGAAATACCATTAAAATGAAAATTAAGTACGGGCAGTATACTGATGGGTGTCATTGATACACTGAAAGAATTGTTTGATTTTTAAAAATAGCCCATGAGACTACTACTATTGGACAAAACTCAGGGCGCACTCGTTGCACGGTGCACACTGGCCACAATGTAGCTATCGGTTTAAGGCGCTCTCCACAGAGATCATTTTGTTTGCGGCCGAAGATAGAAGACATGGACTTGGACGGTCTTTGGTATGAGCCTGCACGTGTCATGCTACTCAGCTCACGACAAAATCGGTCTTCGTGTTAGTTCGGCAGTCGTGTTATCTTCAGTCTCAGCGTTGTCATTTGATGATGTTAGACTTTTTTTTCCATTGGAAGTAAAAACTGTATTTGGACCACCCTTTACAACAACAGCTTTACCCGTAACCGGGTTTTTATGAAACTCGGATTATAAGAAACCCGGTTCATCCCAAAAATTAGCCTACCTTCTGTTAAGTACGCAATTTAGGACCAGAGCCCTCTCTCGACGAACGCAAACAACTTTGTACAAAACGATTATTCTCTGTCTAAGAATACATGCAGATTTTTTACGAACTGGAGGAAGCACACACCGGAGAAGTGTTTGTTTCAAGCTGGCCTAGTCCAACAACAGGCTGAACACTTGTTTTTACAAACCCGAATTTACCAAAACGAGCTTCATACAAATCGAGTTTATCAAAAACCAGTGCATTATCAAAATGGAGTCTAACAAAACCGAGTTTATTAAAACTCAGCATTATCAAAATGGAAAACCGAGTTTATCAAAACTTACATTATCAAAATGGAGTCTACGAAAACCGAGTTTATCAAAACCCAGTGCATTATCAAAATGTAGTCTAACAGAATCGAGTTTACCAAAACGTGTTTTATCAAAACCCAGTTTATCACAACGTACATTACCAAATGCAGTCTACCAAAACCGAGTTTATCAAAACGTGCTTTACCAAAACCCAGTGCATGTAGTCAAAATGGAGTCTAACAAAACCGAGTTTATTAAAACCCAGCATTATCAAAATGTCTACGAAAACCGAGTTTACCAAAACTTACATTATCAAAATGGAGTCTAAGAAAACCGAGTTTACCAAAACGTGTTTTATCAAAACCCAGTACATTATCAAAATGTAGTCTAACATAACCTAGTTTACCAAAACGTTTTATCAAAACCCAGTGTATCACAACGTGCATTATCAAAATGGAGTCTACGAAAACTGAGTTTACCAAAACGTGGTTTATCAAAACCCAGTTTATCACAACGTTCATTATCAAAATGCCAGTAAATCAATGTCTGTAATCCCTGTACGCCTGAGGAGCCTTTGTGGGCCAATCCTCCCTCTTGCACTAGGGTTAACGCCTACCAAACACCTCAGCTACATAGGCTATAGGTTGAGACACCTGCTTCCGATCACAACTCCACGTCGAGCCGAATCCTACCTGGTAAACCACAACCACGGTGAAACTCTCCGAACTGCCGTTGCCAGACTGAAACATGTCCTTGCAGAGCTTAATCGAGTTAATCTTTCTTCATCCCGCTGGACAATACGGTTTTCTTTGGCACTGCCTTTTTGTTTAGTAGATGTCAATATCTACTACATGTTGTCAATATTTATTTATTCATGAATTCCTGTAACACAATTTCAGAGAAATCCCTTTTCACTATGCATTCGCACTCTATTTGTATTGTCCTTCAAAGAATATGAAAAGAAAAGTTTGTTAACATTTTTCATAAATCACGTTCTGCACATTTGGGGATTCCGTATGTTTTCACCCCCTATGCCGCCCACACTGCTTTCCCATTAACAGGCAACCGCACATGTTTGGGAGAGTTGAGCTCACTCTCTTTCTCTTAGATTTCTTTGGACTTTGTTGTTTTCTTATTATCCACAACTTTATGGGCATTTCGGAAAAGAAGGAGTATGTATTTGAACAAACACACATACAATGACTCACATACACACAAAGACTGTTAACATTTGCCGATAATTTGTTTATATTCAAAGGAATGAATATTTTAATTCTGCCCAGATGGGAATGGAGGGTAAACTTTTGTTGTCGTGTGGGCATGTGAAGGATGTGTCCATGTTATTATTACTCGCCAGGGGCAGGGGGGGGGGGATGAAATAACCGAATTCCACCCATTCGACAACGAACATAACTACCACATTATTAACATCGCCAACACCAACTACCATCTGTACGCCCCAGACTGTCACCACTGCCATGACCACCACCCCCCAAAATAATGACCGTCTGAAGTCATCGCATTTCCCTACATCGATTGTGTAGGTGTGCGTTGTACGTGTGTGAACTTGAACGTTTTCATGTACAATGTAATTTAGGGAGAGCTAACCGCGGGCAAATTTAGCAAGGCCTTCTCACAGATGACCTTCTGGAGTTAGGCCTTCTTTTTATAAAAACAAGCATTCGGAAAAAACTTTTGTACATATACATGGAAAAATATCCCTCACAGATTACACAGTGCAACACAAAAAATATAACCATATACGGACACCACTACGTGATAAAAGCACAAAAAAACACCATGTCTCCCAGTTTTGCCCATGAACTTTTTTTTTACGGGCCCCCAAAGATTTGGGACCTCGGTGTCAATTTTGCAAAAAAAAAAACATTTTCTCAGGATCATGTCTTTTGATTTACTCTCAGAGTTATAGCAGCCCTTGTCATAAAAAACAAAAATTGTGAAGATATAAATCGCAAAAAACGATTTTTTTAAACCCTTTTGGGGTCATTTTACATTGGACTAATTTTCCAGAGAGCCAACTTAATTAACAAATTTTTTTCTTCTTTCTTTTGAAGAACGGATATGTTAAATTTATATTTTTTATATATCAAAATATGGGCCTAACTGCTTCGCTTTCAGTATATTTAATCGATATTCAAATGATATGCTATGTTTATTCGAGATAGGTCCCAATTTTCGACATGTACATTAGGGTGTCCAAAAAAAAATAACCTGATTTTTGAAAAAGGTTTAGAGGTGCTCCAAAACGGTTTTTATGAAAAATTTGGGTTTTCTGAGTTTTTCCGTATTTAAAGTGTGAAACTGTAAAAAACTGATGATACAGCTTGAAAGCTAGAAAATTCTAAGTAATTTAAAAAAAAGTTCAGTCATCATTTCAAAAGAAAAATGTTCGAGCTTAAATTTTTTTTCAAATTACTTTCAAAATTTCTTAAAATTTTTTAAGCTTTAAGCCGACTTTTTAAAGTTATGGTCTTCAAATTATTGTAGCCACAGATTCATAACTTTTAAAAAATTCATTAAATAGTAAGAAACTATTTTTTTTTTAGAATCGGCCTGATACAATTTTTCAGATTTTTCAATTTTTCTTAGTTCGATGTCGAATGTCAAACTGTGTTTATATTTTTGATCAGTAAGTCATCGTGATCTATTTAGCGCCAGAACAAAGCCCAGAAATTGTGGAAACTTAAAAATTAAATAAAACTTTTCGTTTACTTCGTAATTTTTCGGCCAACTTAATCGGCCCAGTGAGAAAGGAAGCGAGCTACGTCAATAGGCAATATTTTCGTATTTGGAGCGAAGGTATTGCTCAAGCCGTTAGCGAAACATCATTCCATTTTTATTTGATTAAGGGGCGTGGCGCCGCTCATTCAGAACGTGTTAATTACTGTGCCAATAGCATGTGAGGCAAATGTAACCTCCATACCTCGAATAGAATTGATAAAAATCTATTTTTTAAAAAATTTGACGTGATACTGACATTTCCACGAGTCTGCCTGCCAAAAATCAGCTCGATTGGATCACTGAAAAAGGGTTAAAAATCGGTCCGAAGGCTTTCACACAGGCCACTACGAGATTCATACTTCAAACTTAAAAAAAAAAATTCTGACGTGTACATGAAAATCGCCGATTCACGTGTATTTTTATTTTTTTATCCCCTTTCCGAAAAAGTAAATTTGGTTCATAGGACAGAAAAAATCTTTTTTTTTGTAACACGGTGTAATAGAACAACATTTCTTTAAATATTCAGACCGATTCTGAATACTCCCAGACCGGGAAACAAACAAATCATCTGACTCGGAATAATCGAAATTTTATGTTCCTTATTATTATTCGCTCGGTTTGTTTAGAATAGCAGGATATTGTTCTCGGGAAAAAGCAAATTCCCCGGGAATTATCTACCCGGGAGTTTTCAGAATCGCGCTGAATATTTGAAGAAATGTTGTTCTATTATTATTCAAAAAAATTCACAATTTCTTGCCTTTATTCTGCCACTAAACAATTCACGATGTCTTCAGAATCAGGCTGATTATAATAATTTTTACATAAACATTTTTTTTTGTCTCTTCTGAAAATATTGGGTTGTGAGTTGGTTTTAGGGTGCGACATGTCTGCAATTTTTTTGTATTTTAAGAACAAGTCTGTTTTGCATAGTTGTAAATGCCTGTGATTTTTCTGCCTAAGAAACATTTTCATAATGAAATAGTTCATATATTTTATGAAATTCTTCAACTATCTTAGGAAACTTATTCACATAAAGTTTGGAAATATTTCGTTGGCTGAATAAAACAAAAATATATTTTTCTAACTGGTATAGTTTAGTTATAAACCGTTTTCTAATCTGGAAATTTCGTTTTTTTTTCGTTACAGGTAAGTCGTAATGTATGATGACATAAACTGCGCACAGGGATGGGGTAAGGGCTTACGAACGAACCATAAGAAGGTTGTGACTTATATGCAATATGAGATCTATAAAATCGTACGAGGGTTGCCTTAAAAAGTTTGCACAATGGTTACCGCAGTAATGGTACCTTAAAGATTTTTTTTTATATTTTTTTATAAGTTTTTAATTTTGTTGTTGTTGGTTTTTTAAATTTTATTATTATTTTTTTTTTTTTTTATTTTTTTTTTTTTGTATTTTATTTAATTTTTTTTTTATTTTTATTGTTTTTTTTAAGAAGTTCCTTCTCAATGATTTTGGCTAAACAAATATTTTTTCCTTTGCGTACAGTGAATTTTTTAAAAAAAATCCCTTAGTATCCCTTCTTACTTTTTGGAGAGTTTTAAGAGTCTGTGGCTTGTTGACATCCCAAAAAAAACCCAATGGGGTCATATCGTTGGGATCATATTGACCGATTTCTCCAAGAACTGAAACTGCTCATTGCAGTGTGTACAGTGTACACCAATGGTGTCGTCAACATTGATTTCTTCCAGTGTACCCCGCCACACATTACAGTTGTACGGAAGTCGCCCTCCACCGTGTCTTATTGACTGATGCCTGAGAACCGCCGTAATCGATGGCACATGAT
This sequence comes from Hydrotaea cyrtoneurina, assembly GCA_958296145.1. Taxonomy (NCBI): domain Eukaryota; kingdom Metazoa; phylum Arthropoda; class Insecta; order Diptera; family Muscidae; genus Hydrotaea; species Hydrotaea cyrtoneurina. Next base: position 37,628,165 of record OY282515.1, on the reverse strand, counting down.
GTTGAGTCTAAGTCGGCAAAGGTGAACGACTGTATGAGCTGGCTGGCTGGCAGGCGGCGGGCGAGATAACGGTGGGTGGGTCACAAAGTATGCACTTCGTCCGTTCGTTCGTTCGTGCACTTGTCGCACTCGTACAAAATAGTCTGTGGATGAATGAATGAATGGATGGATGACTGGTGTAATAAGCAACCACTTATCGTCTACGAGAACGCTGCAGTGGGAACAAGTGAACTGTTTATATATGAGTTCTGTGCGCCAACACGTTGCACTTCCTATGACGACATACATGTGTAGTTCGACGTTGAAAGCATATAAATAGACAGACCTACAAAAATAGACACACAAACACTCACTCAAACAACAGCTTAACTAAAATAATATCTATTTTTTATCTTTTCCTTTTTGAACAAAACATTTACTCTGAAACTCTCATGTACGCAGAGCACTCGACATTTGTTTTTGTATTTGTCGCTTTTTTCCCTTTTTTCTCCGCATGTTTTCCATAAACATTTGTTCGACTAAAAAAAAAAAATACACATACACCTTTTGTGTTATAAGACACGACCGGTTGAAGCAGAAGGAGGACGAGTTCTGCTGTGAAATGTTTTTTTTTTCTGTGACATGAGAAAGGAATACCTAAAATAGTTTTAATTAGGAAATGCATAACTTTCATTTCAAAGACTTCAATTCTTACCCGGAAGGTCTTCTGTATCACTACACCTCACACACACACACACACACACACTCAAACACTCCACTTCCTACACTGACGTTGAAGAAATCTCATCCTTGCGTTACGCTCCAATTTCTTTGAAATAAACCGGAGCATACAAATATGTTGTTGTTGTTATAAAGAAAGTTCTAAATAAATGTTGTATTTGTCTATTATTCATAAACTTCAATTAAAATATTAATAGAATTAATTAATATCTTAATATAATCTTTCAGCTCAAATAACCTAGCATAATAATGGGGATTTATGAAATCCGTATTGAAAGAACTAACAAGTTGTGTGGTTCAATGTCTGACACCTGCGATTGGAGTCGTCGCACAGTGGTTCGGACTAGCATTTCCCGGCAAAAAATACGAAAACTTTTTAACTAGTAAACATTTTGCATAATGTCTAAAAAATCGAATGTAGACCGTCAATCAGAAAGACTATCTATGATACTAAGTCTCTATGTTAAAAATACAGGGTTTTCCGAAAAGAGGTGTTATTTTGGTATTCAAAAGAGATAAATGATCGGATTTTTTTTGTTTTCATAATAAAGAGGAAGGTATGCCGTTAATAATGAAAAACAACATCAGCCAGAGGGCCGCCACCACCACGCCTACAGGACCATATCCTTTTCATGAAATTTTCCATAACAAAATCGAAAAGTGGCTGCTCTATGTCCTCGATAGCCTCACGAATTCTATCTTTGAGGTCTTGAATCGACCTCTTTTAGTTTTGTGAACTGTGACTGCAAGATTTTCACCATTCTTGAAGTGAATTTTAATAATTTCAATGCGTTGTTGAGGCGTTCCATTTTAAGTAATAGCCTAGATTCTACTTGTCAAATGTCAAAGAATAAAAGCTTCAAAAGTGACAGCTTAACCGAAATACCGGGTGATTCAAATAACACCTCTCGTTGGAAAACCCTTTCTTTGATATTATTTGTATTCAATTTATGCATTTCAGTTGTTTTCACTGATTTCAGTGATTCTTGCTTTTGGATTGGAAACATTCACCATAAAATTCGAATTTTAGTCCTTTACTCGGTCGTTTAAAATAACCCCAGGACAAGCCGACCTATAACCTGTCCGACTTTCTTTAAGTAATATACATATACATATTTTGTTGTTATGACAACCGTTGACCGAATTAAATGAGTCTTCATCATGATAACGTGATGAATGTTTTCACAACAATCGTAAGACACCGAAAGATTGTTGATCTTACCTAGGGATTTTCACATACAATAAAATGGAAAATGGAAAATTTATTTGGTCAGGTGGTGTGGGCGATTTTGCAGGATGAGAACGAACACATATCATGTGTAAACCTTAATATGATAATATGTTCAATACGATATACGCTGCAGACGACATACGATGATGAGGACAACAATGTTGTTCTTTCACAAGGTTTTACTTTATAAAATAACAACAAACAAAGGCGACGACATTGGATGGCGACGTTGGGGGGAGGAAACTGCCAATAAATTTACAAAAACACACATGCAGGGTTGCTGAGGAAATGAACTACATAGGTATGTCTCCAAGAAGACGTGTAGTTATTTATGCCAATGTATGGGGTCCGAAGGTCGGTCGGGCATAGTGGAAAACAAAAATTAATGGAATTCGTATAACCAATGCAAACACATGTGTCTGTGCGAGTGTGTGGTGGCGAATTGTCAAAAAAAAAAAAAAGGAGGACAATAACAGCAACAACATTATATGTTTACAACGTCATCATAACAACGGTTCCGTTCCCTACACTGTCGCACTGGGCACAGTGTGGGCAATTTGAATTAAATAAATCGAAAAATTGAGAGGAATAAATTTAAATGGCGGTTGGGGTGTTTTCGACCTTATGAGTGGTAAATGGGTTTATAGTTGGAAACGTTGGCTATCAAAACAATGAGCAAATCAAAGATACATTTCATTATATACATCAAATTAAAACTTAAAAAAAAATTAACTAAATCCATTTTCCCATTATTTATGCAACTCCGTATGATTCGTGTAACTTCCACAGCCTAAACCCGATTTTACAAGACTTTAACGAACGGTTTGGTCGATATTTGCCTTAAGGATTCCCCACAAAAAAGTCGAAACGCATCAAATCCCACCTCTAAGGTGGCCCAACTGACATTGCCGAGACAGCTGATAACACGATTACCGATCGTGGTGCGCAATAAATCAATTGTGACGTGGTTGGTGGGTGTGGCATGGTGAGCATTCCTCTTAAACCAAATGATCTACATACGTCCATGTCTTCACTATCCGGCCACAAATAATGGTTAACGTGCGTTTAGAGCTCTCATTGTTAACCAAAATAACATTTCCAGCAGCGTTTTCAAAGATACAAGGACCAACACGCCACAAAATCCGGTCCCAACTGCCATTCTAAGGGTGCATTGGCTTCTCGACTATCATGTGCGAGTTTTCCTAACCCAAGATGCGACAGTTTTTCCCATTGCCGTCTTGTTAAGCATGCGCTTTCTCAGAAAAATTACTTTTCAAGCACATCGTTTTATTTTATTTTATTTTATTTTATTTTATTTTATTTTATTTTATTTTATTTTATTTTATTTTATTTTATTTTATTTTATTTTATTTTATTTTATTTTATTTTATTTTATTTTATTTTATTTTATTTTATTTTATTTTATTTTATTTTATTTTATTTTATTTTATTTTATTTTATTTTATTTTATTTTATTTTATTTTATTTTATTTTATTTTATTTTATTTTATTTTATTTTATTTTATTTCATTTCATTTCATTTCATTTCATTTCATTTCATTTCATTTCATTTCATTTCATTTCATTTCATTTCATTTCATTTCATTTCATTTCATTTCATTTCATTTCATTTCATTTCATTTCATTTCATTTTATTTTATTTTATTTTATTATTATTTCCATTTTTTATTTTCTTTTATATTTGACACTCACTTTCTGTTCATGTCTTACCACCGTGCAAGACATCAACGTCATTCCATATCGACCTGCTGAGAGACGGCGAATACAAAATATAAAGTCATGTAAACATTTCTCTGGATAAGTTATAGTTAAATTGGCAAACAAGCAAGCAATTGTCACACGTCACCCTACGTATTGCTCTCACTCTCGCTGTTCTCTTTTCCTTCAATCACCCTCTAGCACCCAACTCATACACAAATACACATCAAGGATATGTTTGTTATGTGTCCTTTTTTTGATGTTTAACATCATCAAAAGCAAAACAATTCCAAAAACTACCTTTCACCGGCCCCACCCGGTCCTGATCCCTCCCATCGTTATATTTGTCATGTATGTGTGTGTGTGTGTACGTATGTGTGCAAGTTTGATGATGACGATGATGTTGTGCTGTGACCTGCATTTCTTATTAAATTTTAAAATTCCAATTATTTGGAGAGGCTCATCTACTCCTCCGGACCGCTTTGTATCTCATTCCAACATTCCGAATGCTACATTTAACCTCTGCTGCAGACATGTGTGACTTGTTATCTTGTTGTTGTCGTTAAATTTCTTTAAAGTCGTCTCCGTTGATTGTTGTTAATTTTCTTTAGATTTGATTGTGTGCTTAAATTTATTAAATCTTCAGGGTAGAATCTCATATCTCATATACCCTGAAATGTTCAAACAATGGATTGAATGCCTTTAATTTTTGGATTATTTTTCCCTTCTGTTTTTTTTCTTCATTTAATTCCGATTGGACCTTCAATGGGATTCAATGATTGAAATATGTTTGGCAAAACCCGGTAAAATTAGGGTTTAAATAAATTATTAAGTTGTTTTTCTAGAGCATGAATATTCCATCCACCATTTGGACTTTTTCTGTCAAATTTTCTTTCGCAAACGCCTTATAACGATCAAATAATGTTGTTCCATTACCGTCGGACCTTGTGGAAAATTTTCTGAGGTCATAACACCGTAGTAATCGATGAAAACAGCCGACTTGAAATTTGACGGACTTTGGACTCGGCTCACTTAGCTCACTTCCAATGCCTGTCTTCCGGTTTCCCTTTCCAACAACCGATAACGATATGCCGGTCATTTGCTTGTCATGGAATTTTCACCATCTACAGATTTCCCTACAATCTTTTCGATGGGTTTAAGAAAGACAGGCGCCTCGTATCCAATGACACCAAGAAAATCAACTGCATCAGCCAGCAAACTTAATTTGTTGCTTGCAACTAATGAAAGTGAAGTTAATATCATAAATGAAACTCATTTGTGGTTGCCGGTCCCACTCCTTGCTCAGTCCTTTGATTCATTGTTAAAGGTTAGATTTTATTGAAGCATTTACTCAGACACACACACGCTCGTAGCACTGCAACTTTCACTTTTCGCTTATGTCCGGACCCGAACGCCGTCTGTTTGATTTGTAAACTTAATGGCGTCATCGTTGCCCTCATCTTGGAATAGGTCCTTCTTCAACCGACCGCCCCTTGAAAACTGTGGAGTGTGACATGCAACGAGCACATTGTAGGACATCCTGTTGCCAGATTGTCAAAATGTTGTATATCGTGTGCTATTCGCTCGCGCATTTTGCCCATTACAATACCGATGGTCGTCTTAGCATTGTTGCTCGCTGGAGGAACATAACTTTGCTTTGTATGGGTTGGGAAGCGGGTGTGTGTGTGTGTTTAACTCTCCTGACTTCCTTTATTCAATGTGCCATAAAAGCAACAGCAACAAAACAAACTAACGTTAAAATTTTTTTTAACCCATCCCTTAATCGACAAAATGGCGCCACATTGGTGCAGACATAAAAAATACCAAAAAAAAAAACAAGGTTCCACACTTCCAGTACATATTTTTGGTCAGGGATGGATGACATAGTCGCCCGTCCCATTGCAATACACAAAATGGCATTAAAGTCAACACCAACAACGGCAACAATAAGTCCACAGAGAGCAGGTCTGACCTTTACACAGTCTCGCACATAAATAAACATACGAACGAAGCATGTGTATAGAAAAGGGTTATCCATTAAGTCTGTTACCGTTTAAACCGTAATAGCGGAGGGAGTCTAGAGTATGATGACGCAAAGTTGTATGAATTGCCAGAATTCCACTCTTTCATACATTATCAATTCATTCCATGCGATGGTGGAGAGGGGACATCGCCGATTTTCAGCTGTGATTCGTGCATAGACATCACATTATTGAAGATGTACTCCAAGGAGTCACCCATTATAACTATCCACCCTGTAATTGCAGGCAAGCAGTTCGTCTACTCTTATTTCAATAGCACCGGTCTTAGCATAGCTTTCAAAAGGAAATATGTTATCGGAAGGACTAGGTCCTGACCTTAATGTCTCCAAAACCTCTGGTCTCTGCTAATCACAATCCCAAAAAGCCTTAAATCCAATATTTTAGCCCAGACATGATCCACATAACTTCCTGTTTCACTGTCTGCCAAATCTGTTTTTTTGTTTTGTTTCAAATTTGCAAGTAGTCCCAGTGTGATAACCCTTTGCCTTTGAATAGAGATTACTTAACCAACAACAATTAGATCTAGTAAATAAACAGTTGAAAGAGGGTGGCAGAAAAATGTTCACAGGAAGTCTTAAATTCCACCACCTCCTCCACTTCCATCTCGCCAACACATTAATTATGGACAAGTGTTTAATGACAAAAAGATTACATACATCCTCGCCAGAATTCCACGCACCAACGGCAACATTTCGCAAACAAAAGAAAAACTTGAGCGTACATTAAACTTTCGTAAAAGTTTTCCGTGGATTATTTAAAATGTAAATGTTGAAATAATTTTTTGTTACTTCTTTTCGTTAAGGAAGAAAGTGTTTTTGTGTTTATGCTTATCGAGTCCCATTAGGAAAATGACAAAAGCGGCGACCATTTTGTCCGGAAACGACGATATTTCTGTGGAATTGTTTGAGTTAGGGGGAAACTTTATCTGAAGATTAGGAAAAAATTATTTAAATCATTCCCTGAGCATGGATTTAAATTCGCTGTTTCAAATATCGAGCCCTTACCGCGAAAAAGATTTAAGCGTCATTTTTTTGATACTCGGCTTTTAATGAAATTCAATAGAAAAATGTCAAACGAAACGAACAAATGTCCTTTTTTTTCTTGACGGCCCAAAAAATCCTCTCCCTTACGCAGCGTTGCCGTTGATGATACTAAAGTATCAAAATGATACTTTTTTTGGGTCTTGCCACTTTTTTGATACTTTTTGTTTTTGATACTAAATTTGATACTTTTTGTTTTTAGATCCCTCTATGATCAAATCACATGTTGATATAGATTATTTCGATTTAATATCTGAATTTAATTATAAAAATTAAATATGCAGATGAATTTGTGAGCGAATATCAATCTTTGGAGGCTTTAACAAAAGAAAAAACATGGGAGCGCCTTTTCCAAATTAGGGATGCTGAGGAGTTTTGGGGGAAAGTAGGAAAAATGAAAAATTCCTACAACGAGCCCTTGTTCCCTACATTAAATAAATTTGTGTCATATATTTTTAAACTGCCACACAGCAGTGCTTGCGCTGAGCGTATTTTTTTAAAACTTTCTCTTATGAAAAATATGCTAACAAATAGACTCAAAGTTCATACCTGTAATGAGAGACTATCAGCTCTTAATTTGGTAGATACTGATTTAGAAGATTGGAAGCCAAAACCGGAATTAATTGACAAATTCCGAAAAAAAATTATTCATTACTTCATTACTTTACATGAATTCGTATTTTTTACCTTGTTTTATTGTTCTGCTTACTTTGTACCTAATTTGAAGTAATTTTTAAATAAAAAAATCGTATTAAAACGTTTTATACTTGTTTTTAAAAATGATATCTTTTTTTTTGGTAATTTTTTTTGAAAATGATACTTTTTCTGATACTTTTTGAAAAAAGTCAACGGCAACGCTGCTCTTACGTTTTTGTTACCGATGAGGTCTCGTTGTGACAATAGTGCCGTCTTAAAGTTCAAGATGGACAAGAGAGACGTTTATATAGTCAAAGATGATCTCGGTTGAATCCCTGAGGTGAATGAAGTCGTTACCTGAGCCCTGTGCCTTCCAAATAGTCCTAACAAAGGCTTTGAATTACTTAATGAAATCAATAAAAAAAAGTCGATCCTTTGTAACTTCTTACAAATTTAAAATACATTTCAAGGCTACTGGAACACCTTTACCTTGCTTTCTAGAAGAATTCCATACACATTGTCTAGAAAGAAGAAAAAAACTTATATTTTTGAAAAAAATAAGTGACAAATTTAGGAAATTCCTCTTCGTCCCACAGAGGACAATTGAGTAGATCTCTCATAAGCGCCCCGATAGGCGAGTTGGTAGCGTGCTTGCCTATCAGCGTGGGGGTTGTGGGTTCGATTCCCACCAGAGGCTTTGGTCTGTCGCTGCAAAAATCAAGCCAAATGGTCTTTGTCACCCGGTTTACCCTTGGACCCAAAATTATAATATAAATTTACTTTGTGTTGTAATTGATAATAAATAAATAAATAAATAAAAGATCTCTCATAAAGAATTGAGGCGGCTACACCGTCCTGATATCAGCTGAGCCAGAATCACTCTGGTTCGTCGCGGCATACTTTCCTCTTCCAATGCCACTGCAGGAGGCCAATCAATTCGGGTTATTGAATAGGAGATGTGTAGTACGGATTACCGATTAATCTGGATATGAAAAATTCTCCAAAAAGACGTGCAAGAAAATTGGTCCAAAAATGCGGGAATAATTTATGAAAAATGATGTCTCATATTCTGAATCCGCAAACAACTTTAGGAATTAGTTTGGACTGCATATGACCTAGTGGAAGCATTTGGAATTCTAATTTCCACACATAAATTAAAGTAGAAAATAAATAGAACGCAAGTCAAATTTAATATATTTCTTTTTATCATTTTTTTTTTTACAACATTTGATCCTCTGTTCTCTCCTACATCGTTGCACAATTGAAACCTCGGCTAATAAACAGTTGCGGACATTTTTAAGTTTCTTTATTCTAAAGTGTTCACACATAAATACCAAATCAAAAACTGGTGTCATGTACTTATGATCGTAACACATATTTACAAGAATTTTGAGAAAGCAAATTTCCTCGAATCACGTTGCACCAATTTTCTGTGGGATTATTAGGGCTTTTCTTATGACTGGCCCAACGAACATCACCTGGGCACCACTCATATAAAATATCCAGTAATTGAATTAGATTAAACGACAATGGAAACCCTTTAATGCGGTCGTCCTTGAAGTTTGTAGACATTTTTTACTTTATTGTTGTGTTGTTATTCCTTATAACATACTTGTATATTATTTTTTTTGTATATATAGTCCTTTTATTGTTTTCTTTCCCCATTCGAATCTTCAATTTATTAAATTTCTCTCTCTCTATTTGTCTTGCCATTGCAGATTCATAGCAGCACATCTTGCTCCTGAGTGGTTTTTGGCTGGCCGGTATTATTATCGCAGGCCATTAATGGAACATTTGCCAAAGGAATATTTCAGCAATGACATCATCATCATCCATGACATCGGACCACAGCACAATAATCAGCAATAAGAAAACAGCAAAAATCGCCACATAATTTTCTTTCTTCTCTTCCATTACACTCGTTTTCCCTCTTTGCAATTTTCCGCTATTGTTATATTGTTGCCACGCTGTGCTGTGCTGTCAAGTCGTTGTCAGTGCAGTGCCAATTGCTCAAACGTCTCAAATAGTAGCTGACGTCTGATAGACAGAGTGAGGGAGTGAGAGAAGAGAGAAGAGAGAAAGAGAAAGCTCACCAAAAGTCATATTTACGTAAATACAGAGACCGCTAAGCATAACCTTAATTCAATTGAGGTTATGTTGAATGAATGAATGTAAACTGCGACAATTACCAACAAGGAAAAGGAAACGTAAGCCAAAAGACGAAACAATCGACCGAAACGAACGAACGAACCTCAACCCTCTCCACCAACCACGTCTTCTCCCCAAAGTCCAAAGATACTAATCGTCGTTCGTCATCACAACAAATACGTCACAAACTAAAGGAATTAAATCATTTAACATCACTCTCCAACAACAACAACAATAAGGTCGAACCGATCAGAGTGAAATGAACTGTTGTCTTCTTCTCGGACTGTGTTGACATTTCTATTTCGAACTGTGCAATCTAAACCAAAAACCAAAAACATTTCAAAAATTAAAATACAGATCAAATCGCAACAAAAAACGCTTTTCCGAAAATTCGCTTTATCGAATCAAAAAATAACAACAACAAAAGCATATTTTTTTCTACGAAAAATAATTACAGCAAACAAAGAAAGAAAAACAAACAAACAATTTTACAACAACAAACGTTTTCTAACAAATGCAACAGCAAAAACCAAATCTTGACTGATAGTTTATATTAATTAAATTGTAACGTAATCTTTTTTTTTTACCAAACAAGAGCCCGCTGCAAAGAGAAACCTTGAACCACTCACTCCCCGCCCACCCCCGCTCATACACCAGAAACTCTGGATGCCCGCTAAAAACGTAACGACGCCTTTTGAAACCAGTGATCTCTCACAGCAAAGAAATCGAACGAGCAAACATCGACCCCCTTCTCCCCCGCCAAAACACAAACAATGCTTCAAATATAACTGCAACAACAACAATAACTCTTTCCTTAATTGCTAAATACAAAAATTCGTTCTTCTTCTACGACCTCCTCGTACTCCTTGTCCTCCTTCAACTTGAACTCCTCTTCAGCTTCTTAATCATAGCTAAGGAAAATCAACAGCATTTATAAAACGTTAAAAGGAAAAGACGAAGAAGAAGATACAGAAAAAAACAAAAAACTGTCTCAATAACTACAACAACATTAAACGAATTATCGCCATCATCGTCTTCTACATCAGCGACTTGAATATCCGCAATGGGGAACAAATGCTGTAGCAAACGCCAGGACCAGGAACTTGCGCTCGCCTATCCAACGGGTTACAAAAAATCGGATTACACATTCGGTCAGACCCACATAAATAACAGTGGTCAAAAACACAACAATGGGGGATCGTTGGATTCACGCTATACCCCCGATCCAAATCGGGGTCCATTGAAAATTGGTGCTAAAGGTGGTGTGGACATAATCAGACCACGGACAACGCCAAGTAAGTATTCGCCTCGTATACGTTTAATAATAATCAACCAAAACTTTGTTAAGCCTCAATTTCATTTCAAAAATTGGTATTGTCTGCTTGGAGATGTATACCCAACTCTACTCTTACACTGGTAATTTTCATTTGGCCGTCATGCCATAGCCCGGAGAACGATCGTACAACTGTTAACGCATGATAATTCTCTCTAATACACTCTGCTTTCATCAGGATTATTCGGAAGTATCCATGACTCTTCACCTACAATCCACATGTCCTCGCCAGCAGAAAGATCCTACAACTGAGGGTTCGTTTGATGTCGGTACTCTCCATTAACCCAGATGGTCTCCCTAAATTTCCTGAAGGATCAAAAACGCCCAGCAGCGTTTATCTTGATTATTCACAAGTATTCTCAATGCTGGGCTTCATGAATGTAAAGGGCTCTAGTCAGCACGACCCGGCACCTTATTTTACTCGTCTATTGGAGTTGTCATGAAGACTGAATGTAACGTCGCATTAGACCACATATTTGACTGGTTATCGGACTTTTCTTTTCGGGAAATAACCCAAAAAGTCATCCTCTGTAACCGGAATTCGGTCGGCGTTAAGGATTTCTCGTATGGCGTGTGACCAACATATTCCAAACCCATATGCCATTCTGAGGAATTTATGGAATCTTCTCTGGGTATGTCCCACTGTCTTAAGGATTTTCTACTCCATATGCAATATATCTCCGGTTAGGTCCTTGCTAAGCAAAATATAAAGCTTTTTTCAATTGCGAATTTTTCACATGTGGTTGAAGAAATATTGCATTTTTTTTTGTGGATATTTTTAATGCTGACTGTGGAATGTCCAACACAAGATTTGGGAATTTTAAGGATTTCGTGTGAGTATGAACAAAACTGGATTCATGAATGAATGTCCAACACCAGCTTATGTCTGCCCTAGAATTTAAAGTTGCTAAAGAATACAGTTTGAATAGACATTCTGATTTGGCAACTCACTCGATTTTCAGATTTAAAAGTTTTTGTAACTTTTTTTTTCAATTTGAAATGACTTACATATTCTAAATATGTTTGTTATTTTGTGTTATTTTAGTTCCCGTTGCTTTTGTTTCAACAAGTGTTTCTGTTAGAAATTCTAAAATCTCCACAATCTGTGTTTTGTTTAACTCCCCCTCGTATTTCTATTACACCGCATTTCAATCCTACAACTCTCCAGTGATTCCATTTTCTTCTTTTTTGGAATAATGGATCTTCACGTCTCTCGTCATTACATTTTTTCCAAATTAATCCACCTTATTCCTTTCTTTGGAAGTGATTTCTGTTCGAGCTAGACATTCTGGCAGTAGGTCCCTGTCTATTTTGACATTAAAATTCCCTCAACAATTTGATGTCACATCTCTTATAAAAGTCATCTCGGACTTAATTGATAACTTTTCTGTAAAAATATTTTTCCTTGATACGGATTGTGACGGATTGTGTAAGCCTCTTGGTCAACTGGAATACACAGCCAAAATCGTGATTTCTAATGGGTCTGTTGAAATAGTTGGCTCATTTATATGTTTTGAATAAAGCTAACAATTTCATAGATGGCAAAATCGAGATTACTAATGGGTCAGTTGAAATAGCTTTCCCATTTATATGTTTTGAATACAACTTGGAACTAGATGACATTGCTGTCTGCCCTATAATTAAAAATTCGGACATTCCATGCTCCTTAAAATATTTGAATGTCGCCTCAATCTTTTAGTTTGCATGGACTTTTTTGCGGCATAAATCCTCTGTTTAACATTTCTCTATTGAAAGTTGGAAATCGCGTAATGTTATCATAATATGAATAATGGAAATTGTAACACCTTCAACTCTATCCAACTGGTTGTGAAGTGATACCAAAACTGAAGGCGATTTTTTTCATGGCGACAAAACAAAAACTGACCTCCCCTCTGAAAAAAATGGAATAGTGGAGCTTTTTTTTTGCCGCCATTAACCCTTACAACAATAATTCTCATTATCACTGAAAACTTCTTCCTACAGCCAAGGGTGGGTGTTTCGTCGCTCTTCCTTTACACACCGCCCCACGTCATTGTTTTAATTTCCGTATAATTGTTAAAGACAGAATATCATGTTTCCCTACCCCATCACAATCACTCGCAAGTTCATTTCCATTGTTTCGGCGAATGGATGACGTTGTCAAGCAAAGGTGCATACATTTTGCGGCCACGAACGAGAAAGTATAACTGGAAATCGTTAACAGTGCAATGTCAGATTTATGTTTCGCTTGTTTCTGCCGCGCAGCACAGTGGTACACTTTTGAAGTGGCAAAGAAATTGCAATTGTTTCGATTTAATGGAAAAGAAGTTTGAATTTGAAGGGGTTGACTTTAAAACAAAAATAATGTTAAATCTAAGTGAGTTGGTGTTTAATTATAAGCCCACGACTATGCAACAGTCGTCGGCCCGCTGCTTCGCAAGCCGTCTTTATTTCTTAACCCATTAACCCGTTATGGGAAGAATTGGAGATTCGTTCAATAGCATGTAATGTATATCAGGATCCTTTAAACCTTTCTGTGTAATCTCCAACTTCAGATAGATTTCCTTAGGCATTACTTACTCCAGTATCATTGGTCCTGGAACATGACATATGCTCAATAGAATGGCTATAAACAATCTTATTAAAACTTTCCATTTCCAAATTATATATCCTCTGCTCAGCATATCACACTACTGATATTTCGATCGCCCATTTGCTCATTCACAGGAACTTGCTGTCAATTAATTTTTTTTTTCTTAGTCTTAGAATCTCCTACAAAGTCATCGATACTGCAATAGGTATTTTCTTCTCAACTACAACTTAAAATTTGTGAAAGAAATAATAATAATAAAAAAAGAGGTTAGAATATTTCCTCAGGGTATTCCAAAAAGAATTCCAGGTTCTGCTAATGCTGCTGTATCCAATATTTACTATTCAAAATGTACTAATTACTTTAAAAGAATGGTGCTGTACGATACAATTTTCTCTATAGTAAATTAAGATATTACATTATAGTCTTAAGTTTTCTTTCAAATATGTAGCTTTAATTCTTAAATAACATGATTTCTAAAGGCTCAATAAATATAAGCCTTAAACCATAAACCTCGTAGACTTGACTAGATGATCTCGTAACCGTGACCCGCAGTAGCAATTTGAACATAAAATATGTTACATAGACAACCGAAGATGCTCTCGGACTTTGCTACGACCGAAAAATGGTAATCATCATCTGAATCCTTTATACAGGAATACCATCAATTAATATCAGAAAAGCGTCTACACTTTAAGATATCGAATGAAATAAAATGACAATGATTTTTAATCGCCTTCTCGGAATATGTACCATAATGCATCTGGCAAATGGAAACCTATTGACTAGCGGTAATGGCGGTGGTGGTCGCTCGTTATATTTTCCTGCAAAACTGACACCATACAACCGACACATACCCGAATGAATGGTTTGCATATCTCCTACTCTGGTGCATACTTTTGTATGAATTTGGGTTTTGTTTATTGTGGTGTTCTTCTACTTCTTCTTCTTGTCGTTATGATTAAAAACTTGGTTCGAGAATATCTCTGCAGTAATTTTAATTATTGCTGTGCATCGTCTGTGTCTCTGTAACAGATTTTATGACCAAATTGCTACTGCAGGCCTTGGTTATGAGACCAGCACTCCGTTACGAGTAAATATTGGCAGCAGCAGCACCAGCATAAATGACTATTTTGCCCATATATCATTATTTGTGCAAGGTTCAGCTTGGCTTCTGTTCTTTGTGTCTGTCGTTGTTGGTATTGACTTTGATTTAGAAATGAAAATGAAAATGCAAAAAAAAAAGAGAAATGAACATTTGGAACGAGGACATTGAAATAGGTAAGACTGTGTATCGACATTCCAAAGTACATTTGTACACACTCATATTTATGCTGCTATGTCAAATAATAGTCCAAGGTGATGCCACACACAGGGATGACTACTCGTAAATGGTAATAATAAATAATGCTACGGTTTCACGACAACCTACCCATACATGTTTGTATGAATGATATAATGTTAATTGGGTTCAAATCAAACAGACCTATGTTAGGTCATTCGAAGAGTTGTATTGGTTGGGCAATGGCATTCTCTAGAGTGCAGTTATAGTTGTTTCGGTTTCACAAATAATCTCCAAGCTTTTTCTATTATTTTGTATGTGACTTATTGTTCGCTGTACAAAGCTGTTCTACATCCTTATACTGTCCTTGTTCTAATGGAACAGTGAGCCAAACTAATCGTCATCCAGTAACTTTGCCTCTACTTAAAGCAGGGGATATCGTGTAAACAGGCTTTTCTGCATTGTCGGCAGTCATTGGCATTTTACACACAATTTAATTCAATTTTATTTATTTATTAAATCTGGTTAGTTATTTGGCGGGGACCCTGTATAACATTTATCTTGCACAAACATTCGTTTAATCCACTCTCCCCGCCACCTCCCTTGACGCACATGACAGACACCTGCCAAAAATGTGCTTCCAGACAACTTAACAGTAGCAATTTTTTTTTTGGGGGATTCATAAACTAATTTCCTTTCAATTTTGTGTTAAATTTCCTTTGCAGCCGGTGTTCCAGGAGCAGTCGGGGCTGGTGGCATTCCGAAACGACGCGTCGTTGTGGCTTTATATGACTACAAATCACGTGATGAGTCTGATTTGAGTTTCATGAAGGGTGACCGTATGGAAGTAATCGACGACACAGAATCCGACTGGTGGCGTGTGGTAAACTTGAGTACACGGCAAGAGGGTTTGATACCACTCAATTTCGTCGCTGAGGAGCGTAGTGTTAACAGTGAAGAGTAAGTTATTGCCTCACATACCATTAAAATATATAATGTAATTTATTGATTATTTTTTTCTTCATTCAATTAACAGTTGGTTTTTCGAAAACGTTCTACGCAAGGAAGCAGACAAATTGCTGCTGGCGGAGGAGAATCCGCGCGGTACATTTCTGGTGCGACCCTCAGAACACAATCCAAATGGTTTTTCATTATCCGTAAAAGACTGGGAAGATGGTCGAGGTTATCATGTTAAACATTATCGTATAAAGCCTTTAGATAATGGTGGCTATTACATAGCCACCAATCAGACGTTCCCCTCCCTACAAGCTCTAGTTATGGCCTATAGCAGTAAGTATTAAATCGGTTATTATTGCTTGATCGGTTAACATTTCCTCTCACTTTCACCTTTAGAAAACGCTTTGGGTCTCTGCCATATATTGTCGCGACCCTGTCCCAAACCCCAGCCGCAAATGTGGGATTTGGGTCCAGAGTTGCGTGACAAATACGAAATACCCCGTTCGGAATTGCAATTGATACGCAAGTTGGGACGCGGCAACTTTGGTGAGGTCTTCTACGGCAAATGGCGCAACAGTATTGATGTGGCTGTTAAGACTTTACGTGAGGGTACAATGTCCACAGCGGCCTTCCTGCAAGAAGCAGCGATTATGAAAAAGTTCCGCCACAATCGTTTGGTTGCACTGTATGCGGTTTGTTCACAGGTTTGTAATTGCGTGATATTGCAAGTTTCGCCATAATATTTGTGAAACTTACTACATTTCTAAATGAGTTCCTATACCATTCGTTGAAGATGAGAGGAAGTGGTATTGAAAAGCCATTATGTGTGCTCAACACACTTATGAAGGTTTACATTTACTTTTCAAAGTTATTCTTTTAATGTGAGTTTATTCTATTAATTTAGTAGTATAGGAGGATAATGTGAACCGCGAATTAGGTCGAGGAGAGTGAGTCATTGGAGTATGTTTTTTTATTGAAAATTAATTATAATGAATTGAAGTATATCCTGCCTTTCCTTACGGTGGTTCTGCAACCTATTTAGTTGCAGAATTGAGTGATATTGCGATAGTCGCTACCCCACTTACTTCTTCTACGAAAGATCCGTTGTTCATAAGCGGTTGAAGTGGTCAATCTTCACTCTTATTCCGCGGTAGAAGTTCTACTAAGGATTCATGCTAGACTATTATCGATGTACAACTTGCAGTTAATAGCTCACCACAAATACAGTTAATAGCTCACCACAAATACATAAAATGCGTAGGTGGTGGAGGAAAGTCAGTATTGAAATGTTTTGATTTAATTTCCTATTTTGAGCATATGTCTTTGGAATTGAAATAGCACTACAAACGTGCAAATTCGGTAAAATTTATTATAGACTACGATAACTGTGGTCGTAAATAATTATTTTGTTTAAGGTTTTTTTCGCTCCCTCTTTAAATTGAATATTTAAATGTCCGAAATGCCATAGTTCCAAAATTAGGATGGTTTATAAGCACCGTATCATATCAGGATCAACAGTGAATTCCGTTTGATCTTTCAAAAGCCCCACGAAACATCAGTGTTATTATTTTAAATCGGGGTAATATTTCTATTCTTTGCTAAAACAGAATGTGTAAGTGTACTGCCGCCTTAATTCATTTTTTTTGGTTATTTCTCTTACTAGTCAATGAAGGAACAGACTGGGAACTTCTCTCAAATCAATGAGTTATGTACGATATAATTTTGTATAATCACTGACTGGGATCTACTGTTTAAAGACGGTTCCGAATACCTAAAGCTCTTCCCGAGATGTTTTCACATGGCTTAGAGATTTGTCTTTTAATCGTATAGTCGCCAGCATTTACGAGGTGGAAGTATTGCCATTAGATTTTGTAATTTGTTATATCTCTGCTGTCCGGCAGGATTTCATTCAGAAGGATTTGTGCTGCCATTGCCTATTGTTAGTATCGCAGTCTGGAAAACACTGCAGTTGTATACCTGTTATCAAGGACTCGTGTGTCTGGAGACTTTTATGTAGTACCCACATTCATCAGTCACCCGTCGATTTCACCTTTTACACAAAACACCACATTTTTGCCATTCCTCTATGTTTATAGCTGCAAGATAGCTTTTGCCGAAATAGCATTCGTAAGCTTTCCAAGTGGTTCCCGTCATATGCAAGTCAGAAATTCTGCGTTTTTTTTAATATTTTCAAAAAAAAAATTTTCTAGTTTAGGTTTGTATTGGAAATACTTTATTTGAATCTGAAAATGTTTAACTATTTCTGTTTAAATATCAATGATAATCACTATTATATTATTAATTTATATCTGGTTGAACTTTGTTCAAGGTTAATTACTCAAATTATTTGCCCGAATTACATACATCTTATCTGGGGATGTTGTTGTTGTCAATAAATAGTCGCATAGAAATTTGCATAACCTCGTGTTACGTTCTGTGCATTGAATGTTGTAAAAAGTGCATAATCACCAGGCGGCACGGGAAGGTTCTTCAGGGTATCCCCAATAAGCGTATTCTCCGCTCGAAATATTTCCAATGGTTGCTGTGAAATCACATGTCGTCTTAAATCAGAATGAAAAATAGTTCCTTATTTATACTCACATCATAGGGACAGTCATGCTCGATGTTTGTGACATTTTTTACAACATTCCAAATCAACCGGGTCAATTTATTAAGCCGACGCGTAAAATTACAACCCACTGTAATGTCATACAAGAACGGCTTCCAGCCACTGAGGCGCGTCATGAACTGAAAACGTAACTAAAGGAAGGATGAAAATATATTTAAAATTTTCATTTCTGTGCCCCTTAACCCACTCACCGTGAAATCCGTTATTGGCAATTTTAATACTGTAACACGAGCTTTAAAATATTGGACGTATCTTGATTCCGGTTTTAATATGCACCAATCGAGCTTTACATAAGATGGATCCGTTATATTGCAGAGTACTTTCGTGAATCGTACACGAGCACCCTGAAATTGTTTTGAAAAATTCTGACTGGATTCACTTCAAGTGTCTCTTATATTTACCTCACCTTGGTGGCAAGTCATTATTAGTGCTATAAAGATTGCCACAGAGCTTTGGAGTGACGACATCCTGTGTAGAACGATTGGAATACTAAATTCTCAGATTCTCAGAAACATGGTGTGTCAATCGAACGTTCGACGAGTACATTTAACAACAAAATACAAACTGATATGTATAGGGTTCTGAATTATATGCAAAGTGCGTTCGAGGACAGTCAATCGTTTATACAACTCTACGAAGCAATTTGTTTTTAGTCTAAAGTGGCATTTGCTGAATTGAGTTTAAATGAATATTTTCAAAATGTTCCAATGTAGAAAAATCATAGTAAGGCAAAAGTTTTTTATGCGCGATATAATTTGTATACCCACTAACAGGGACCTTCTGTTAAAAGACAAAGGGCTAATGCTTTTTTCTACCAAATTTTTTACATGACTCTTACCCGTAAAGTTTTTACGAGGTGGAAACAGCCGCTGAAAATGTTTGATGATCTTACCGAGTTTCGAACCTGTGACTGTGTTATAGTCGCACACACGACCAGTTGTCATGTATATTTGGTACGAGTCATATATATCTCCCATACCTTATGTCCTTCTCTAACTGGAACATTATTTTACCTCTTTGTATCCATATTTCATTATTATTTGTGCATATGTTTGTAATTTTGGTTTTGTAATTTTTTTTTTTGGAGCGAAATAATTCCGTTCCCTAATTCTGAGTACCAAAATATACCTTATATTCAAATCCATTAAAAGCCATGATTTTTAAAAAAGCAGCAACTAAATATATGAACTTTTGGTAACATCCGGAGCCCGCAAAAAATAGACCTTATCTTCAAATCCATCAAAAGCTATGATTTTAATAATACAGCTATTATATATACGAATATTTAGTAACAACCACAGCTCGCAAAGCAAATTGTTCTGCTCACTAAAAAGGCCCTCAAAAATTTAATCGGAATCACTAAGTGTCCGTGTTCTCGCTCCCGGGTTGAGCATATAACACGAATCGATCCCTTACTGTATGCTCGATACGAACAGAAGCGGTCGTCGCTGAGCTACTGATAATATGTGAGCGAAGCAAAGAGTCCGCAAAAAAGTCTCCAATTTTGATGTTGCTTTAGATATTTCGCCACAGGCAAATTATTAAAGGTGAAGGGAGAATAAGATACGGGGTTCATTTGTGTACCCATCCACACGCACAGGCCAAAATGATTTTTTTATTCGAGGTAAAAGCGCCCCGGTAGGCGAGTTGGTAGCGTGCTTGCCTATCAGCGTGGGGGTTGTGGGTTCGATTCCCACCAGAGGCTTTGGTCTGTCGCTGCAAAAATCTAAACATATGGTCTTTGTCACCCGGTTTACCCTTGGACCCAAAATTAGAATATAAATTTACTTTGTATTGTAATTAATAATAAATAAATAAAATAAATATTCGAGGTAAAGTGACCTACGCTCGTCGTTTGAGGGAAGACCAAGTTAAAGAGTGCCAAATTTATGGGGGGTTTTCGCGACAGTTTCCCCTAACATGCACGAGAGAGGGTAAATAGATATTAATTTAATATCTTTTTAGAAAATTATGCATTTATGTAATATAAGCTTACTAGTAAGTTGTAATGCGCCTATGGCGCCCGTTAATTTGCTTGAGAAAGTATTTGTTACTTAATTTGTTAAAGAGAAAACTATTTTGTAAAAAAAATTTCGAAAAAAAATAAAATTGGAAAAAAAAAAATTTGTGAAAAAAAAATTTTTGTTGAAAAAAAAAAATTTTGTTGAAAAAAAAAAATTTTGTTGAAAAAAAAAATTTTTTGTGGAAAAAAAAAATTTTGTTAAAAAAAAAATTTTTTGTGGAAAAAAAAAATTTTGTTAAAAAAAAATTTTTGTTGAAAAAAAAAATGTTTGCTGAAAAAAAAAATTTTTGTTGAAAAAAAAAATTTTTGTGGAAAACAAAAATTTTGTTGAAAAAAAAAAAATTTTGGAAAAAAAAAATTTTTGTAAAAAAAATAAATTTGTAAAAAAAAAATTTTGGAAAAAAAAAATTTGGGGAAAACACAATTTCTGTACACAAAAAAAATATTATTTTTTTTATTATTATTATTTATAGAATTATTATAGAATGCCTATTTAAATTCCTACGTACTGCGTGACAGAGTCAGTGAATCAGTGAATCAGTGTATCAGTGAATCAGTGTCGAGGGTAAATATATATTAAGATTGGCCATATGGGTTTTTTTTATATTACTTTAATAAATCAATAATCGATTTTTGGAAGTTATCTGTATAAGCGTTTAGTTAGAAATTATTATTATTGGAAATCGTTTTCAGACAGACTACAAATTAATTTCTTCGGTCGTGTTTTTACGAGCAATTGAGAATTTGTGTTTAAATTTAAATACTGTACACTTTTTCCAGATAGTTCCGCATAACTGACGGTTCGAGCACGACTTTTACTAATGATTCTCAAGTTAATTACATGCGGAAGTATTGTGACAGCAAAAGTAAAAAAAATATAGAGTACGATTTGTTTCTGTTGCTACGCTGCTTTAAAGAAATGGATACAGTTTAACGTCTCATTTAGTTTTGATAATATTTCGCTTTAAGGAATGTTCGTTACTTTCTAGCAATAAGGCACCCCCACACATTGGTCACGTTTACAATTTAATACCAATATGCAACAGCCATTTGTTCACGGAATATTTATAATATTTAAACTCGAAGAAAATATATTCTTTAAAAAATATTTTTTTTTAAAAAATATTTTCTTTAAAAAATATTTAAAAAATATTTTTTTTAAAACATATATTTTTTTTAAACATATTTTCTTTAAAAAATATTTTCTTTAAAAAATATTTTGCTTAAAAAATATTTTCTTTAAAATTTTTTTTTTTTTTATAAAAATTTGTTATAAATATTTAAAAAAAACAAATTGTTCCAAAAAATATATTTTTTTTGTAAAAAATTGTTCCAAAAAATATATTTTTTTTGTAAAAAATATTTGTTTTAAAAAAAAATTTCATTAGAATTTCCTTTCTCGTCGCATGTACCTTTATTAGTTTGCCTATAATTTTGGACGACGTCCGATCAAACAATACAATACACCAAATTAATGGTAAACAAATAATAAATTGAAATCAAGAAATTGGTAAACTTTTTTTTATTTTCTTTTCCTATTGAAGAAAACTATGGAATATGAAAATTGTGTTTTTCCATCGAGGGTGGATCTACTCGGTTTATCCGACAGCAGCGTTCGCACCAGAAAATTGTGACACCGGATATTGTGGCACTTCTACAAAAAAGGCCATAACTTCCACTGTCCATAGATTTTCCTAAAATAAGGCTTGTGTACATCCCTACTGCAAGCTACTCGGAAATAAAATAAAAAAACAATTTAATTGACTTTCTATTACAGTCATGGAGTCATGTACCAATTACAATAATCGCTCACTCCTTGCCTACAACCAATTTTTACAGAACTCACAAATACTTAAAAGAACATTGAAAATGTATGTAATACAATTTTTGTTTACAACTGTTGATGTCTTGCCCCAGAATGCCCTAGCAATTCAGATATCGTTAAGTACATATTATTTTGTTCAACTTCTTCGAGTCTTGGTCCACAAGGGGTTATAGTCTTTTGGTCGATGAAATTATATGTTGGACTACTGTGCACCATAAAGAAGCACTGGCAGAACAAGTCCGTTGTACAGTGTTGTTTCAGTTCGTCCACAGGCGGCTCTGCTTCTTCGTTTTGTTACTGAGTGTGAACTGTAAAATTCGGCTCGAGACACTAGGTCTATGGATCCACCTTGTTGCGATTAATTTCTTGTTGAAGTGTTTCTTTCTATTGACGGCAGTTGCAGGCCATTATTATGTCGCATATCTGTCGTCGTGACATCTTGTCTTGCCCTCCTTCTCGATTCGGGAAAAAGCTCCTAAGGAAAGGTTATGTTACAGCCCAGGTGTTTTCACATCGAGGTATGTGAGACGACTTGAGGGAAGTAAATTAATTGATTATTTTCATCCATGAGTAAGCTCACCTTAATCGAACCTATCAGCTATTACGAATACATTTAGGTTAGTGTGCCATATCGTAAACTTTACAGTTTAGCACTGAAAAAATGTTCTTGCCTAAAGTAGTACAAAGTAAATAAACGTTTTTCTGGTCTGTCTTAGATTTGTCTATACAACTTTTCTACTTTTAGTGGTCCGAAAATGTTTTCTACAGACAGATACAATCAATACAATACATGGATAATACAAATTTTCTTGTGTTTTCGTTGCAGGAAGAACCGATCTACATTGTACAAGAGTATATGTCCAAGGGCAGTCTATTAGATTATCTGCGCGAGGGCGATGGCCGCTATTTACACTTTGAAGATCTCATTTATATTGCAACTCAAGTCGCCTCCGGCATGGAATATCTGGAGTCCAAACAATTGATACATCGTGATTTGGCCGCTCGCAACGTTCTCATCGGTGAGAATAATGTGGCAAAAATATGTGATTTCGGTTTGGCACGCGTCATAGCCGACGATGAATATTGCCCGAAACAGGGCTCTCGTTTCCCCGTCAAATGGACGGCACCGGAGGCCATTATCTATGGCAAATTCTCAATCAAATCGGATGTCTGGTCATATGGTATACTATTAATGGAATTGTTTACATACGGACAAGTGCCATATCCCGGCATGCATAGTCGCGAAGTGATTGAGAATATTGAACGGGGCTTCCGTATGCCCAAGCCAACCAATCATTATTTCCCCGATAATATCTATCATTTGTTGCTGCAATGCTGGGATGCGGTGCCGGAGAAGAGGCCAACATTTGAGTTTTTAAATCATTACTTTGAATCGTATTCGGTGACGTCGGAGGTGCCCTACAGAGAGGTGCAGGATTAGGCTAAGTTCATAAATATACAATATTTAAGTATATTACTATAAGTTTATAAGTATATAATAATAACAAACAAAAATTAAAAGAAAAAGAAAAAAAAAACAACCAAAAAAAAAGAAGAAACAACAACAAATTTCCTCAAATTTCCCCCTCCTCTCTTTTTTAAGAAATAACTTTCCCTCTCTACGTATTATTGATTAGTTATAATTTGTTCTTATCCTACCTTCATTATTTTGTACTGAAAAACTAATTTTAATTTTTCTTTTTTCGGATGTTGTGTCTCCTTGTGTTCTACTTTCTATGTTTTGTCGTTTTTTTCTTCTTTGTGTTGAAAACATCCATAATTTTGTATGTGGCCCAGTCCATGTATACTGAATGATAAAAATCTATGTTTATCTTTTATAACGATTGAAATCAATTTGTATTTCTTTTTGAAAACAAAATTTGAAAATCAAGTGAAAACAAAAAAAAAAACACATACCACAAACAAAAATATATATATAAATATACATATAAATAAATTATATAGAATTGAAATACGAAAAGATCAGAAACAAAGCCACACACTATACATACTTTTTTTACAACAGAGTTTAGAGAACAAACAGAAAAAACAAACACAATAACAATAATTAATGAAACTCCCCCAAAAACATTTTTTGAACAAATAGCAAATCCAAAACGATTTGCTTTTAAATATTCTCGAAAATAATAAGAAAAGATACAAATAAATATATAACAAAACAATAAAAAAAATACAAACGAAATATAACAACAACAAAAGCTTTTTCCCCCATTAAATAATATATATATATATATATATACCCAAAGAAGACAAAAGGAAAACAGAAAATTAAAAAAATCACAGGAAACAAAAATCCACTTGAAACCACATCTCCTTCTTTTCGAACATACACCAAAGTCATTCTAAAAGGCAGTCGACTTAAGTCTGTTTATTAAAAAAAAAAAAAAAAACAGATGACTGTATGCCTCTTGCAATCTACAGGGCAGATTGTCTTTGCATACACACTTTGACACATTTACATTTTCTGTTACTTCATTCGTTACTTCTTCAATTTCTCTACAGTGCGTATGTATTTGTTTTTGTTCTTCTTCCAAACTAATTTGATTGAATTCGATTTTTTTTTGGTTTGTGTGCCTCCTTGGTTCATTCTTCCTCCATCATTGCCCTTCCCAATTTTTTGAATGTAGGCGTTGCTTTTACGTCCTATGTCAACGGTTACATATATTTATATTTAATAATCATATTAATTATTATTAATTATTGTAATTCTACATACATACATACATATACATACAAGTAATATGATTAAAAGAAAAAACGAAAACACTATTATGTAAATTATAAATTTAAAAGGAAACAAACGAAAAAAAAACAATAGACAAAAACAAAAATATTTAAAAGAAAAACGAAATTAGATATGATACCACAATCCACAATCTTCATTTATACTTGACTTATAATTACTATTATTATTATTAAATATTTAGTCCACTACCAAACTACACTTAATTCCAGTCTGATAAAATGTCACAGATAATCCCATAGCAATAGCGTGTACACTTTAAGTTTGTAATGCAAGGATGAATGTCTCAATTTTGTTTTGTAATAGATTTTAAAATTATGGAATGTTTACAAGTTTAATTTGTTCTATGTTTTTTTATTCTATTTCAAAACTCTTTTTCTCTCATACTTGCTTTGTAAATGTTCCAAATGAAATTCTAGGAAATTCCCTGCAGCCTTCAAAACTTAACCAACTTTCAATTTCAAATCATTTTTGTTTTCATATTCTTGGCAAAATTTCCTATAGCTCCCCGGGTTATAATTTGATAGGACATGGTATAGGGAACATTTTGGTATTGTTCCAAAGGGAATTCTTTGGAATTTCCTGCAGCTCTTAGCTGTTCCAAAAGAAATTCCATAAAGCACTCACAACTTAACCGATTTTCAAAAAATCTGTTTTTTCAAATTCTAAATTTCCTAAGCACCCTTTGTAGAATTTCATGGGACATGGATTCAGCACCATTCTGCTATAACTATTAGTTTTAGCTGTTAAAAACATGAAAATATTCAAACTGTTTGGATCCTACTCAATCTGTATTCCCATCTGGGGCTTATTGATACCAAAAAGCACTCCCGTTGAACATTTGGTATAGAAAACTATTGTGTGGTCTTCAATTATCCATCTGCTATACAAATGTAATGTTGAACCTGCGGTATTTATCTACAGATCCTAAAAACTTGTTTATCAACGGCAAGGCTGAACGCACAATTATATTCCAAATACAAGTTTAGTCGAATTGGTTTGATGTGATTGATGAATTGCCTCTCCTCTCGGATTTTAGGCAGGATTTGAACAAAAATTTCAGGATTTCAGTTTCAGTGGCACCACATAACAGAAATTTCCATCAAAAGTACATTTACATTTCAAAATCTTTAACAGAACAGAAAAATCATCCTTTATTTATGTTATTAGAATTATCACAACAAATAATGGAAATTTTATACCAACTCAATTAAAACTGTAAAGACCATTTTCACCATGTCTGGTTCCAATTTTAAATTGTAATATCAATAACTAATGATTTGCTCTAACTTAAGGAGGACATGGAGCAAATGAGGATTAAACTGTAGAAAAAAAAGAACTTATTAGAAAACAGAAAAAATTTAAGAAAAGACAAAACAATAAAACCAAACTAGAAGTAATCGACGAAACCAATCCAAGTGATGGCATTTAACTGAAAAAAAAAATAAATAATGTGAAAAAAAAAACAAACACAATGACAACTTTTAAACACAAGAAAATGAATCCCTTAAATTTCAACTACCAACTTTGTTTTTTTTTAAATCACAAATTTGCAAAAGTATTAAAAAGAGAAAACGAAAAAAGTAAAAAAAAAAACACAAATCAAGCTAAAGACCTAAAATGACAAAAACAAAAGCATTTATCCCCTCCCAAAACCCAAAGACAAGAAAAACTCAATCCAGATGACTTTTATTACTTCCCGTCCTTATTTATGTTATTTCATTGTATTAAGTATTGAAATATTGTGTATTGAATTTATATTTATCCAGATATATGTATTTGTGTAAGTCATTGATGATTCGAATTCCTACCAAGTGCTTTAGTTAAACATAATTGAAACATCACAATTTCCACTTAAACCCAATCACATCACACATACATTCATGCTAGACACTCACATACACATACACATACCCTTACACATAGGTCCATGTAAATTATAAACAGTAGAATTTCGTTTGTTTGGTTTTTTTGCCATAATTCCCTGTGTACCCAAAAAGGAATTTTCTTTAGTCTCAAATTATTAAATCGATGAAATGAAATGAATTGAAATCCTGAGTTCTTTACGGGTCATTATAGATTTTGATTTAGCGAAACTACATTTTTTAAGTCTAAAGGACAACTTTAAGATGCTGTTTTAGAAAAAATGTTAAGGGGTTAATATTTTCTTTTTTTTTAACGTTAAGTTTTGTCAACATTTTTGGAAAAGGAGAGCTTTAAATTCGCAATCTCCCCTATGGTAAACTAAATTCCCAATGTTAGTGTTTTGCCCTTCAAAGATTCAATCGCAGATTTTAATAAAATTTCAGAAACATTTTTCAGATTATCCACTTTTTCGTCGACCGTTTTTTGTGACTTTTCATTTTACGAAATTTAGTCGAGACAATTGAGAAAGAAGTCTTAAATCGTGAATACAATTCCAATTCAATTCAATTTATGATTTCAATTGTAGATTTTTTTGGGGAATTTATCTACTTTTTCAGAAAACCTATTATTTTTAAAAAAAATAGTTCAGCCTAAATTATTGAGAAATCTAAAAATCTTATCCTAAAACTACCCTAATGTGAATAAAATTCCCACTGTTTGTAATCGCCCTCCAAATAATTTAAACGCTAATGTGGAGAATGTTTTAGGATTACCTTTTAGATTTTTGTAACGTTTGTAAAAACCCTTCCCAAAAAAGTGAAAGATTTGATTTATTATCCCACGACAAAGAAAAGATCCCAAGCAAAAAAAGTGAAATGTCGTTAAAAGGACCAGAAACACTTGGTTGAAAAAAGTTTTCATTTTATTCACCCTACGTCCTCAGAAGTGTTCAATATTATTTAAGTTTACGTTCTTGGGCTAATTCTTACAGAGATTTCTTTTTGTTTTGCTGTCCTCATTTTTCTAAGAAAATTCTTACTTAAAATCAATTGATCTTGGACAATTTGTTAACATAAATATGAATTAATTGTAACACCGGAGATTCCGAATAATTATTTTGCTTTTTACTTAAATTGATCTTCGTGTGAATTTCTTATAAACAAAAATGTTTGGATCAATTCATAATTTTCAATTTAATAGAAATGTTTTGAATTATCAATTTAAGATGAAAATAGTGAATTTTAAATTTATTGTGGAAATTATGAATTTTAAATTTATTATGGAAATTATAAATTTTCAATTTATTTATAAATTTTCAATTTATTTATAAATTTTCAATTTATTTATAAATTTTCAATTTATTTATAAATTTTCAATTTATTTATAAATTTTCAATTTATTTATAAATTTTCAATTTATTTATAAATTTTCAATTTATTTATAAATTTTCAATTTATTTATAAATTTTCAATTTATTTATAAATTTTCAATTATATTC
This sequence comes from Hydrotaea cyrtoneurina, assembly GCA_958296145.1. NCBI lineage: Eukaryota > Metazoa > Arthropoda > Insecta > Diptera > Muscidae > Hydrotaea > Hydrotaea cyrtoneurina. The sequence goes on along the minus strand of OY282515.1, from coordinate 37,599,883 downwards.
AATTCAATTTATATAGTAAAAAGAGCAAAATATTCCGAAAACTTCCCCAAAGTTACGATAAACCTGAGGTGAGGATAATTAAAGGTGGGCGAAATTGTTTTCATGTCAAAAATTTATCAAACGAATGTTGACGGCCAGAAAGTTTTCTCAAATCCATCGCAAGAGTTTATGACAACTCAATTTTTTTCAATTTCGTTTTAAATGAAGGAAATTTTTTTGATTTTTTCGATTGGACTATGGTGAGGAAAATAAAAACCGTAGGGAATTTGTTTTTGCACTAAAAGTTTATTAAACGATTGGGATCCGTATCTGCCGATGGGTCATATCTCCGCCCATTTTTTGAAATTCTGATTTTAATGAAAAAAACACTTTTTTTTCATATTGAAAAGATGTTGTTTTGTTTAATAGGCACTTGGCTATCACTGCCCGCCACTAGGTGCTGTAGTATTTTCTTAACCAATTGGAGTAACTACTAGGGCGGTCAATCACATGTGCTTAGTCTAAGTTTGTATTTGCCATAAGTCAGTGTATTCTATAATTCATATTTTGTCCTTATTTTTGTTTGTTTATGTATTATCATTATAATTACAATGAAATCTTACTGCTTTCTTTGTGCAGATTTTAAACGAATTTGTTTTCCTTCTATTGCAAGCATTTCTTACTATTATTTAGTTTGAGGCTATTTTTAAGTGAAATATTTTTTAAGTGTGTTTTTCGTTTGTGTTTCTCGAAAACCACATCTATTGTACAAAATTTGTTTATTGTAAAATCACGCTTTTCTGCTTTTCGATTTAGCGCTCGATTCGACGACAATCCCCCCGTCTAGTTTTTGTTCTTCGTCATGTCCTTTGTTGTTTTATTTTTATACACACAAAGAAACAGCACCTTAATGGAATCCCATTCTAGTTCTTATAGACCATTTAACCAAAATATTTTTTTTTATTAATTTTTATTTAAATTTAAGTTTTTTTTTATGCCAAATTATAAAACAATTTTCCCCCAAATGTGTTTTTTTTTTCGTTAGTTTTAAGTGTAAGTGAAATGCGAAATCTTATTGAATAAAAGTATATGAATACAAAAAAAGAAAAAAGAAAATATTTAATAGCTCTTTTTTTTCCTTAATTCAAATATGAATATCGGACAGATGACAATTTGACATTGGACAATGAATGGACTCCCCGGATGGCTGCGTAATCCGGCTAAATGTTGTAACATCAGGGACCAGAGGACGAATATCTTACGAGTAGATACCGTTAAAATAAACATGGCACAGCGATATACACCCCACATGCCAATCTAACTCAAGTGACAGCTGTAAAAAAGAGTAGCTCCGAAAAAAGTGTGGCCCGATTGAAAACCACACGGCTAAAAAAACACCCGTATTGTTTAATGGTCTTACCAGAATTCGGGACTGGGTTTGCTGAGTAAAAAATTGCAAAACAATGTTGCTCCTGACCTTACCCGGTACCAGATTATACATTTGGGTAGTCTACTTCGCTCGAATCCACAGAAGCTAAATATGAATTATAAGAAATGTAAGATAATCTGAAGTGGAGATCCTATGTGCGATATCAGGTGATACCAGCCTCGGCCAGTCAGAAATAACTCAACGGATTCGTTTCAAAATTAATTATAGACTTCAATGCAATACAGTTTTTGGCCGTATCAATTATTGCGAATTTTTCCATTGAATGAATCCGGTTAGCCTTTTTATACACTCCATCATAGGATGGAGTATATACTAAGTTTGTCATTCCGTTTGCAACACCTCGAAAGAGTGATCTGCGACCCTATAAAGTATATATATTATTGGTCAGTGTAACATTCTAAGACATTCTAGCCATGTCCGTCTGTCTGTCCGTCCGTCCGTCCGTCCGTCTGTTGTCTGTTGAAATCACGATAGAGTGAGAACGACCAACGCTAAAAACCTGAAATTTTGTAGGAAGATGTTTTTTGCCCATAAGCAGGTTAAGTTCGAGAATGGGCCATATCGGACCAAAGGGGGAAAAGTTCCCCTTTACGGGACTAAATATATTCCGGCCATAATCAAATTTTTCATATATTTTTTTCACTACATCTAAGTTCTAAGTTTATATAATTTATAAATGGGAAAAAAATCCCAAATATGGGCGTGCTCATGGGTTCCGTGGACCCTTGGGGCCCAAAAAAGGGCCCATGATAAACATGCGCATATGGGTATCGAAGTGCAACAAAATTTACTCACGAACCCAAATATGCCTTTATTTTCATGATTTGCCTAAATTTTTTGATCCGGTTTCTGGGACTATCGGGTCACCAGCGGCCCAAAAACCGTCCCTTGACAAACATGGACATATGGGTATCGAAATGCAACGAAATTTTCTCGCGAACCCAAATATGCATTTATTTTCATGATTTGGATAAAATTTGTGATCGGGTTCCTGGGACTATCGGGTCACGAGCGGCCCAAAAACTCAGTTAGTTTTCTTATTTATTGACTTTTTAAGGATCCATGATGGAGGGTATATAAGATTCGGCCCGGCCGAACTTACTATTTGTCCACTTGTTATAAATTGAGTATTGTCTTAAGACGATGTGAATTCAGTTAGTTAACCGATTACCCTATTGGACACTAGATGTGAGCATTTAATTTCGATAACACAAAGACAATTGTTATGCATTTTTCGCTTGTTTGCATATGTGCACATAGTTGCCCTCTTTCCAAGCGCTTAACTGAAACTGAACCTACGCAACAATTCGCGTATTGGCTGATTTTAAAGAAATCGTTTTGTTTTAATGAGAATATCGTACAATCGTATAACATTATATGTGAAACACTTCGCTAAACTGAAACCATGGAAATTATTTCATACTATTTTTGAAAATATCATTTGAAAAAGTATTATGAACTCTGCTTAGCTGAAAACATTAAACTTATTTCGTAATATTTTTGAAAATATCAGTTAAAAAAAATTATGAAATAAGTTGAACAATGAGTTTATGGCCCAATAAATGAGTCGAGGTTGATTTTCGTTTTTAGTCAGAAGTTTATCGTCCAATATTGGGCGTTTAAACCAATGAATGATAGCCATGGGATTGCGACAGCAATTAACGAATAAAGAAGAAGAATAATCAAAATTATATTGGTTCACCAACCTCCACAAATACGAAAAAAACGTAAATTATTCAGCTGTGTAATTTCGTTAATGCTATAATTGATTTCCGACCACCACCACTTCCACACATGTGTATTTTGCATTTGCCAAAGTTTTTTTAATTTTCATATTCTTTTAATTATCCAAAAGCAGTGTATGTGCTGCATTTGAATTCGCTTAAAATACCCTTTTCAGGCTTCTGATTCACTCTTTCACAAAGCGTTCAAATTATTAAAATATACTACATGGTGAAATGGTGATATCGTGCTTTAAGAGGAGATTATGGTTTATGGTTATGAAGCACATTTATCACTCGGTGGATATGTTAATAAACAAAATTGTCGTATTTGGTGTTCTGAGAATCCTCAAGTAATTGAAGAGAGGCCACAAAAAGTCACTGTTTGGTTTTATAATAAGCCAAATAGTCTCTTCTTCAAAAATGATTTTAACATTTTAATCGATACCAAAGCTACGAGTATTGATCGACCATCCTCTTCTTTGCCTCAAATACTTTTATTTGAAAATTTTGTATAAGTTGATTCATTTATTTTTAGATTTTTTTCCAAAATAAACACCAGAATAGCAAAAATGACAAAATATGAAGGGAGTGGAGCGATCCCTAAAAAATTATAATTTTTTTTTCGCTTATTTTTCCGAAGATTGCCGAAATCAAGAACAATCCAATTGTATGGCAATTTTTTTTACAATAATTTTTTTTTTTTGATTTAAAAATCTTCCATTTTATATGGGTTACATTTTAGACTTCGATTTGACGGTGTTAAAGAGATTTATAGAAATTTTCTGAATAATCAAACAAACAGACTCCTTTGGACTCTACTCATTTGAAGCCCCTTCGTTTCATTGCATCCCAAGCACTCCATGCTTCACCTGCCACTTTCCATCCATACGCCGCAACTAAACTGTTCGACAAAAGGTTTCACAAAACAACAACACAGATTTCACTTTTAGTTTTGTCACGACAACAAACGTAGTTTTTCTCCATTTCATCCGGCCCATGATTTTGAACTCCTTCGACACAAGGATTTATACTAATCGCATATAGATATGATAGCTCTTAGGCAAAGGAATTATGAAAAACGCATTTCTCTCCAAATAAACTTACACAACACTCACAAAACAAAAAGGATATTTTGTTAAAAACAAATATATATATATATATATACACAGACATACATATATGTATATATATATATTTATCTTCAAAATATATCGCAATCATATACAGTAAGAGACAACAACAAATACATAAAAAGAAAATACAAAATATTTCCAAATTATTGGAAAGAAAAGCCCCAAACTAAAACAAAGTCATGTTAAATTTATTATAACGCAAGAAAAGATAATTAAACAAATTAAAACAAAAAAAAAAACGGAATTTATGGGGACTCTCATCGAGTGCTCGGTACTGGTTGGTCCTCGTTTCTCTGTGCCTGCCCATTATTATGCATCGGTTCGTATTTTTTATGAACAGTGCGCATGACTTATGCACTCCATGGCAGATTTTATGATTATTTTGTCTGTGCGTGTCTTTTGGTTTTTTTTTTTATAATTTCAGCCAACCGATGCATTTTAGGGAGTTCTCAATTTCTTTTTATAACATTGTTTAGTGTAGTTGATAATATTAAAATTAAAATATGAATAAAATAAAAACACTCCTTCTTTTTTGTATATAATTATTATTTTATAAAATTAATATGAATCATATAGTAAGACGATGAAGACGACGCTGATTGATTGATTAATGATGATGATAAATAATGAAAATCATAAATTTAGCTGAACCCTAATGTGTAAGTGTATTATTAATAACTAAAATTATTATTATTATTATATATAAAAGAAAATGAATTGAAATGAAACAAAAACAAAAAAGAATTGGTTTTATTTATTATCCAAAAGACAGTGGGTTTGTGGGTTATGGTAATTTTAATAAATTTTTGGAACATGAGTTAGAGAAAGGCACGGACCAGAGTGTACTGAAGTTCACGTACTTTTTAGAGCAGCACGAAATGGACAACGATTTTGATTGGATAATCATATTTTCAAATGAAGCGCATTCTGGGAATCGCCACATCAGCACATGATCGTCGAGAGGCGAATGGCATCCACAGAACGGTTTTCGAAGCGATAGCATTATTTGGCCAATTTATTGACGATTTCGGCCCATTTGTTAGCCAGAAAAGTTCATCCAGGAAAATGTTACCCCGGAAAATTGAGTTGACAGGATCAGGGAGTCGGAAACGGTCAAATTTGATCGACTCCGAATTCTTTTTAACTTATATTTTCCATAAAATAAGAAAATATAAATAATCCGAGTTCGCTTTTACTTACATTTTCCATAAAATAAGAAAATATCAAGGAAATTTTTTTTTTTAAAATATTATCGATCTCATTACCGATATATTTTTTGCATACAAACGCAGCACAGCGTGAGACAGAGTCTAAGAAGAGCGAATGGAGATTTTCTTATAGAACTAATGAAGTCGTCGTCGAATGCTGTGGTCGGAGTTGGTTCGACTACACAGCCCGAATCCTGCCAACCCAATCCAATTTTCCAAGACCAGAATGAAGTCGGAGTCGAGCTATTTAAAAAATGCTGGAGACGAAGTCAAGCAATTTTGCTTCGACTACACACACCTGAATGGAATGGAAATTTTCTAATAGAACTAATGAAGTCGTCGTCGAATGCTGTGGTCGGAGTTGGTTCGACTATACAGCCCGACTCCTGCCAACCCAATCCAATTTTCCAAGACCAGAATGAAGTCGGAGTCGAGCTATTTAAAAATGCTGGAGACGCTACTGCGAAGCCAGCCGGGGCGGACAAACTAATGAAACTTCTGACTTATTTCCCTTAACATTCCAGGAAGAAACCGACGGGGACCATCTCTCAATTTAGTGAGCTGTGTACGATATAATTGTGTATACTCACTGACCGGGACCTACTGTTTAAAGGCGGCTCCGAACATTTTTTAGAGATTACTGTCTGTCTCTTAAAGTCGCCAGCATTTACGAGGTGGAAGGTGGTTTGTGATAGTCTCACAAACTACCTAACACACAGCCGTCCGTAACATCCATTTTATGGAAAATGTAACGAATGAGGACGCTGTTCATAAAAAAAAATGCCAGGTGGTGTTTGGTACACTTTGATCTTGCCTGTGTACGCAGCAGCTCCGTCTTGAAATTTTTATAAGATCGGATATGTAAGATCGGATGTTTATTTCAATGCGTCGTTGACGCGTTTATCGTTTCATTTTTAGTAATGGCGAAGTTTGTACTTGTCAAATGTCAAAGAGTAAAAGCTTTAAAAGTAACAGCTACCGAAATACGGGGTGATTCAAAATAAAGCCTCTTGTTGGAAAATCCTTCATTTGCAGCCAAACAATCCATACTTGATACAACCTACAAACACGCGATTTACTTCAGATTTTTCCGTGAGCATGATTGTGATCCCAATGTATTTCATGCTGATGACAGTGACCCAGTATTGTATTCAGCTATTACAAGCTTTTCCCCCAAACTCATTAATACATACACCCCAACAATTTAATGTGTATAAATCAAATATATTGAAAAGGGCTACAAACACATCATTGGTCTTACCTTTCCAGTGCAATTCCATACTTAACTCGTTCCAATTTAAAACAAACACAACAATTTATCATGAATTTTGTTATTGTTATTATTATTATTATTAATTTCATTTCATTTAATTTATTAATATTGGAATTTTCTCAAAAAAAATGTACAAGATTTTACACTGTATGTATGTATGTGACAATAATATTTATTTTTTGTTAAAAAAAAAAAAAAATTGGGAAAAATGTTTCATTTTCAATTGTAAATTACATCAAAAATTTTCATTAAAAAGGTGTAAATCTTTGACACTTATGTTTTTCTTTTTGTTTTGTTTATTTTTTTTTTTGTGGGGGAGGAGATATAGTTTTTGTTTTTCATTTACCCGGATAACTGTGCATTATATGTATACATATATAGTATATATATAATAATTGTATGTAATTATGATTTGTTGTTGTTGTTGGTTTTCCATTTGTAACATCTTCGGTTTAATTGTTTTATTGTTAGTTAGTTATTGTTTTGTTACGAAAAGTTTATTATTGCATATTATAAATTTGTTTTAAAATACTTTTTTATGAATTCAGATTTGGTTTCAAAATTTAAAGAGGATTTTGAAAGAACATTATGAGGTTCTTGCTAAATGTCAGAGTGTGTGTGTTTTCGTTTTTTTTTTCTTCAAAAAATGGTAGAGATTATCTTCAATTTCTATTATAAATTCGTATTATGTATAAGAGGAAGTGTATAAGTATGTTTGTAGGTATGTCGGTAGATATTTAGATTGGAATGAGTAGTTTTTTGTTTTTAATTAATTGCTAATTGTTTTAATATTAATATTAGTGGTACGCACGATAAGTGTGAACACATTTCGTTCTTGGAAGAATAGAAAACAAACTGAAAATGGTAAATTTAAAAAAAAAATGTCATATAATGCAGAAAATTATTCATCATCATCGGGTCATGCGGCTGTCAATAAAAAAGGACAGCTGTCAATAAAAATTACAGAGGTCAATAAAAAAGGACAGCTGTCAACAAATATTGAAGTTGTCAATAAAATTTCAACTGTTATATGACATCTGTCAATAAATATCGCAGCTGTCAAATGACAACTGTCAATAAATATGGAATCTGTCAATAAAAATGACAGCTGTCAATAAAAAAGATAGCTACCAATAAATATGACGGCTGTCAATAAATATGACGGCTGTTAATAAAAAAGACAGCTATCAATAAAAATGACAGCTATCAATAAAAATGACAGCTATCAATAAAAATGACAGCTGTCAAAAAAATTACAGCTGTCAATAAAAATTACAGAGGTTAATAAAAAAGGACAACTGTTAATAAATATTGAAGCTGTCAATAAAATGTCAACTGTTATATGACATCTGTCAACAAATATCGCAGCCGGCAAATGACAACTGTCAATAAATATGGCATCTGTCAATAAAAATGACAGTTGTCAATAAAAAAGATAGCTACCAATAAATATGACGGCTGTTACTAAAAATTACAGCTGTCAATAAAAATGACAGCTGTCAAAAAAAAATTACAGCTGACAATAAAAATGACAGCTGTCAATAAAAATGACAGCTGTCAATAAAAATGACAGCTGTCAATAAAAATGACAGCTGTCAATAAAAAGTTAACAGAAATAAATGGCGGAAAATTATTTGTACGTAAAAAGGAAACCCCATCTTCTCCTTTGCGGATGACAGCAGCCTCTGTCATACTCATACTCATACTCATTTGATCACCAGGTCCTCTGGAGGTCGAGGACAAAAGGCCAACGATGAATGACTGACTTTACCGCGATTTGGTCACGATTTGTGAGTGGGGCCCAATGAACAGAGTTGATTTTAATGCACAGACGACCCAGTGCCTGTTTTTGTCACACAAACGTTCCACTTATCCAGCATAGTCCAAAATCTCTATCAATCAGACCGTCTTGATGTTCTGGACATGCAGTGTCGAAAGAAGCATTAAAGTGTTTAGGCTTTTTGAAGTGGTGCAAGAAATTCGTCAGTCTATCTGATCTCGAAAATATTTACACCACCTACAAAAAAAAAAATTATAAATGATTTGCATTGAATTTGGACTGGACGACATGAGGTTTCTACATGTCCCTATACCTGGAAGAATAGTTCTCATGATCATATGCATTTTGGGGGAAGTGTTTGCTGTAGGGTGTTTTTGTTAAGACATTAGCAACACAAAATAAAAGCTTATCAAGGAACATGATCCCATGGTGAGTGAGTCTACGTTCCTGTAAACATGGAGAGTGGAAGATTTATATCGATTTTTCGGTATTTTTTTTTTATTGAAAAATTATGATTTTTTTAATTTAGTTGGGAAATATATAAAATTTTTAGGAAAAAAAACGATTATTGTTAATCGTTAAATTGTGGCATAATAAATGTTTTCTTAACCTTGACATAATCTTATAATTATCGGAAAATTCAGAAATATGTTCAATACTCAAAATGTTCACCCTCATCGTGAGTACCCCTCGTTTGCTCTCAATGTGTTCGTTATCATTTAAATCTTATAACTATTATTGATTTACTAAAAAAAAAAAATTATACACAACTAAGTACGTATGTGTGTATGTCTGTAAGTACGTACATACATACATATGTACGTTCGAAATTTGTTTATAGTTTTAACTACGGTGAGACTATTGCTGTGGATAAAAAATCCGATTAGTATTATGAATTTTTCAAAAGCTATTCGTTTTTGGTTATATTTGTATTTCGGACTTCATTCGAATTTTTTTGAAACTACCTTTCAATAATACTTCATATTCGAAGGTGTACGGCGAACTTTTTTTTTTTACTTGGAACCTGGTACGCTCTAATGTACACGTAGGGGTATAGATCTATTACTGTTTTGAAATTGTTATCAATTCCTATTATCATTATGGTAATAATGTTTAAAATAAATATATGAATCGAAAAAATCGAATCGACTTGACCATGTTATGACTTGAGTTTGATCACATGTTGGAGATTATAAAAGGAGTGTTGTGGGAATTTTTAGAAACAATTCTGTCATGGCTTAGAGGCTGGAATTATTAGTTAGAGCCCAACTTAAGGGAGTCCTAAAAAATTAAAGTATGGAATCTCTGGTTTCCGAAAAATGTCATTTCATTTTATTGACAGCTAACATTTTATTGACAGCTGTCATTTTATTGACAGCTGACATTTTATTGACAGCTGTCATTTTATTGACAGCTGTCATTTTATTGACAGCTGTCATTTTATTGACAGCTGTCATTTTGTTGAACCCTTGCTCTTTTTACAAACGACCAAAAGCTCTTACTTTCCCCTGAAGTAGAAAGAATTTTGGCACGAAGATGTCAAACTCAAGGAATCGCACAGTCGGTAAGGATCGCCTACAACTATTTCTTTGAAGGTTCATGATCAGTTTATTTAAAACCCCAAACAGACTTTTAACATAATTTCCATAATGATACATTTTCTTTAAATATTCGATTATTTTTATTTTTTTGTTGTTTCTTTCTATACTTTAACTTTGGGGTTTTTGAAAAATTCATAACTCTACTTCATTCGCTCATTGCTTGAATCACTCAACTTCTTTCCAAGTGATACACGGTCGGGTCTGTAACACGGGCTTGACTCGAACATCCTCAAGAAAATGATCGATTGGTTTTTATAAAATTACAAAAGTTTTGTTCTCACGCAAAAACACAAACGAACATATGAAAAAGTCACACAATTAATAATTTTGTTGTAGCAATGAATTAATTGCATTGTTTTTATCTGTACCTAAGGTGGTAAGTGTGTGTGAGTGTGTTTTTTGTAATTAAAGTTTTTCTTTTCCTCTGGAATTTGTATTTTAAAAATTTATTTATTTGTGTAACAACTACATTGACATATACAAATATCTAGATAATAAATTGTAAATATTAATTTTATGCTTGTTGTTGTTGCTGTTGTCATCATCGTTAATATGTTTTTATTTCGTTTCATTTTTATAACTATCGGGGGCCTTCTGAATAAGACCATTATCATTATCATCACACACATACAAATATTTAGAGAAATATTATTTTTTGTTTTGTTATCAAAAAAAAAAAATATATTTATATATTATCCAAAATTTCTAATTAAAATTCGAACTTAAAGTACCGCCTCGAGTATCGCACATCTTTCGCTGGGCAATTCCAATGAAATGAAAATTTTTAAAATTGTTCAAAAATTATGTTGTTAGTTTAGCTTGGCGTGGAGTTACGATGTTAACCGAGTACTACGACCAAAAGGTGTGTCATCTAGGCATCAACCGCTAACCAAGAGGAAGGATTCTCAAATTGCCTGCTCTTGCGCATTCTTGGCGTACGAGTTCACTTGGTATTGTGTTGGTTCGCTGTGGTTTGATTCAAAGTTTGCTACAGCTTCTAAATCTTTAGCAATTTATGATACAAAAGTTGTATAGAAGTCTAGACAACAATTCCTGCCTTCGGTCGCTAATTTTTAAAAATGCTCTGAATTTCTATAAAAAATTATTTTCAAAATGTTCTATCGGAAAATATTTTCCCAGATTTTCTATAAGAACATATTTTCCCAGATTTTCTATAAGAGAATATTTTCCAAGATTTTCTTTAAGAAAATATTTTCTCAGATTTTCTATAAGAGAATATTTTCCCAGATTTTCTATAAGAGAATATTTTCCCAGATTTTTTTATAAGAAAATATTTTCCCAGATTTTCTATAAGAAAATATTTTCCCAGATTTTCTATAATAGAATATTTTCCCAGATTTTCTACAAGAGAATATTTTCCCAGATTTTCTATAAGAAAATATTTTCCCAGATTTTCTATAAGAAACTATTTTCCCAGATTTTCTATAAGAGAATAGTTTCCCAGATTTTCTATAAGAATATATTTTCCCAGATTTTCTATAAGAACATATTTTTCCAGATTTTCTATAAGAAAATATTTTCCCAGATTTTCTATAAGAACATATTTTCCCAGATTTTCTATAAGAAAATATTTTTGCAGATTTTCTATAAGAAAATATTTTCCCAAATTTTCTGTAAGAAAATATTTTCCCAAATTTTCTGTAAGAAAATATTTTCCCAGATTTTCTATAAGAACATATTTTCCCAGATTTTCTATGAGAAAATATTTTTCCAGATTTTCTATGAGAAAATATTTTCCCAGATTTTCTATAAGAAAATATTTTCCCAGATTTTCTTTAAGAAAATATTTTCAAAATTTTCTTTAAGAAAATATTTTCAAAATTTTCGTTAAGAAAATATTTTCAAAATTTTAAGAAAATATTTTTAAAATTTTCTTTAAGAATATATTTATAAAAATTGTATATGAGATAATATTTTCATATGTTCTATAAGAAAATATTTTCAAATATACGTTTCATCCGGTTAACTTTAATCAGCGGATCATAAAACAACATTTCGTTTTTGTGTTCGCTCAACTAAAAATTCTCTTTAGGAAATTTCATAGAAGAACTGGAAAACTGTAAATAAAAAATATTTCGAATGTGCGAAAAGTGAGCCCCGTTTGGAAATCTCTGTGCGTAAGACATTATCACAGGCCAGTGATGAAATTTGCTAAATTGGATCACATCAGTCCAGGTTTTACTGCATGTATCTTCCAAACAAGGCTCGGTTGCGATTTACGGCCCTTCCACTCAATTTCCAGTCTGACATAGATTGCTATGATGGACGAACCAACGATGGCGAAATTCCACCATACATCGTCTTAAGATATAACGACTGATATTTTCAGGGCTCACTTAAGCAATAACAATTTCAACATGTCGATGGTAGAGCCCATGTTTGAACAAACACTTGATGTCAGTAATCTCGTTTATATAGAGAGAGCAACGTTGAAAACCAGAAGCCTGTCCAAATTCAGCCTTTGAATTACCATTATTTAATTACCTTATGTATTTAGTCACAGGGGTAAACTTTCCAAATTTCTGCAGAAAACTCTTGGAAAGCTGAGATTCAAATCTCTTCATAACAATTCCCAGAATTCCATTTGTCGAAATTTGGTGGGATGGCTCTCATATAAATGCCGCTTCTACTATTTATAAGGACACCTCCAGTACTTCAAATTATTATTTATTATCATTAAATATGTTGTGACAGTGCCCAGAACGATGCTATTCAAATAACCTCGAATCCTGGAAATCAGTGCTATAATTTTGTGCAGCGCTTTAAGTTTTCGTTTCGTTTTTTTTTTCCTATTGGTTGTTTAGTATGTTTTGGGGTTGTTTTTTGTGGTATATCTCTACTTAGATGTAAGTAGGGTTTGAGTGTGTATGTTTGTTGTTGTTGTTGGTAATTAGTTAATACAGGTTTAATTATTCTAGATATTTAATTGCTATACTAAATACGAGAGTATATATACCATTTTGAAGAAAACCAATGAATTGCAACTTTTGTAGAGATTTCAATTGTTGTCTTAAGAGTATCGGTTTCGGGGTTTTGTTTGTTTTTGTTGTTGCTTTCTTGTTGTCGCAAGTAGATAAAGTAAACATTTATTCACAGTTAGAAAATTGATTTCTCTTTTCTACACACAGATAATTTGTGTGCAGTTTTTCCGATTTTCATTTTTTAGTTTTCTAAATTTGTATTTCTGCTTTTAATTTGTATTTGTAACTTTACAACAATACATTCGTATGGAATGTCGAATGTCCTTAGTTTGTATGAAGTTTCAACAGGACATGTGGCTTTACATGGCCGTCGACTGCTGCTGCTGTTGTTGCTGCTGCTGCTGTTGCTGTTGCTGCAGTTGAGCCTGTTGTATTTGCTGCTGTTGCTGCTGAGCTATAGCCTCCACAGTCGTTCTGGCTAGGGCCGCAGCGGCTGCTTTGGCTTTCTGCTGGACATTGTGATCATTCGTCTTCAGGAAGTACGTTATCAAATCAATGGGCAGTGGGAAGACAATCGTTGAGTTCTTCTCCGCCGATATTGTGCTTAACGTCTGTAAATAGTATTTGAGAACAAGAAACAAGTGGTTATTTGAAAATGTGATCTCTATTCGAGGTGGCTATAATGAAGTAGTAGAAGAAGACAGAAACAAATAAGTCTAGTAGAGCAATGTTTAAGAGTCCTCGGTTGATATATTGACAGTCCAGGTGAGTGTCTCATCCATGGAGATCATTGTCCAGTTGCATTATGCGAAGTTTGCTGTTACCTTCACTCAGTACTTCTGTGCATCCGGCAGCCATTCATTCTGTCCATGTGACTTAATGATGCGTTGTTCCCGCTGTGTCCTTCACTATAAAAGAAACTCGGAAAATATGCGAATGGGGGAAACTAGGGAGCCCTGCGAGAAGTTGAAAACTCTAGCAAAATATAGGCAAAGAAAAACAAGGACAGCCCTTGCATAAAAGCAGGCGACAAAGCAAGAGAGAATTTGTGTAGATAACAAGCGGCAGGGTCATCCAACAGCGAGATAGAGAACTAGGGGAATATACAAACTGAGAGTCATTTCAATTTGTTTATCACATACAACAAAATTCTAGACAGATTTGTGACATATTTTTTTTATTTCCTGAAAATATGTTTTTGAAAAATCCCTTTCATCGTCGAAGGCACAAAACACGCCTTTAGGAAACAAACATATATTTTCGAAAGGACAACATTTTTAATTGTCCCTGGGAAGAGGTAAAACTTATCCATTGGAAATGTGTAAATATTAGCAAAGGTGAATATTTTCCAAATGGAATGGGGGTGGGAAATATGAAATTTTTCATCAGAAACAAATTCCAACAAAAAAAATTTCCCAGGAAGTAAGTGAACAATTTTCCATGTAAAACTTTTGTCAAAATTTTCATATTTTTTAACATTTTTTTGGAGGAATCTTTAACAATTTCCTCGTGTAAAAAAAATCCGATAAACAGTGCAAAATTTCGTATGGCTGAAATGGCGTTGATAAATTTTGAAAAAAATTCTTTGTGAAAGTATATTCAAATTTCTTAGAAGAAAATATTTTCAAATTTCTTAGAAGAAAATATTTTCAAATTTCTTAGAAGAAAATATTTTCAAATTTCTTATAAGAAAATATCAAATATTCTACAAGCAAAAAATTAAAAATGTTCAAATGTTGCATAAGAAAATATTTTCAAATGTTCTATTAGGACAAATTTAAAAATATTCTATAAAGTGGTTATTTATTGTTGACCTATGTAGATATTTTTATTTTTAAATAATATTCTATAAGAAAAAATATAAAACATTTTCTATATGAAAAATTTAAAAATAATAAAAAATTGTATAAGAAAAATTTTAAAATTTTCTATAAGAAAAAAGTTAAAAAAAAATTTTAAATAGAAAATATTCTATAAGAAAATATTTTCAAATGTTCTATAAGAAAATATTTTCAAATGTTCTATAAGAAAATGTTTTCAAATGTTCTATAAGAAAATATTTTCAAATGTTCTATTAGAAAATATTTTCAAATGTTCTATAAGAAAATATTTTCAAATGTTCTATAAGAACAAATTTATTAATATTCCATAAGAAAAAATACAAAAAAAAATAAGGAAAAATTCTATAGGAAAAAGTTTCGTTTAGAAATAATCTAAAATTAGCTAAAGGGTGTTTTTTATTGAGGTATAGAACTTCGAATTAAAATGAAACACAAGAAAATCGTTTTAATGTCCATCAATTTGGCTTTATTGGAAGGATCATTTTATGCCATTAATGTTTAAATATGATTTCGGGCATGTGGCCGCCGCGGCTGGCTCGAATAAAGCCAATTCTACAGGTCCAATTTTCAACCACTTGTTGGAACCACAACTCATCCACATTCATGCCATCCAATTCGGGAACAAAATAGTCGGTTATCATGGCTCTATACCGGTCTCCATTAACGGTAACTGACTCTCCAGCAATATTTCGGAAGAAGTATGGCCCAATGACTCCACCAGCCCATAGAGCACACCAAACAGTCAGTTTTTGTGGATGTAATGGCATAAAATGGACGGAGCTTGCGGTGAACTTCGCGAACTGAACCATTACTTTCGAAATAAATTTGCACGATTTGCAAGCGTTGTTCTTTTGTCAAACCAAACTAAATATTAATCACTTGACAGCTGACAAAATGGAGGCCAGTTAAAAAAGTGATGCCAACTTAAAGTTCTATACCCAATAAAAAACACCCTTTATAAGAACAATTTTAAAATTATAGAAAATATATTTCAGCATGAAAAATATTTCCATGGGAAAAAATTGATTAACAAGTACACCAATCCTATGAGACAATTGATGAAATTTTTATAGAAAATCATTTTCAAACATTCCAGAGATTCCAAACTGACAAATATTCGCTAGGACAAAATTAGAGAATTTCTATAGAAACAATTAACACCTTTCTAAAGGCTTACATTTTAAAGTTTGTATAGGAAAAATTTTGCAATAAAAAGGAAACACATCTACAAACTCTGTATAGGAAATTATTTTCAAACTTTACAAAAAGTTTAATCTATAAAAGTTGACAAATTTTCGCTTGGAAAAACTCACAAAAATGTACAGGGTTGCCCATATTCGACGGACCCTTGGGCCCATTCCAATCGACGAGGCTTGTCCACAGGCAACAATCTTTGCGTCAATTGAATTTTGTACGGGAACAAATGCAAATCAACGCGAATAATCCGTTGTAAAGTGGACCGAGCCATGAACAACTGCTGAGAACGGCGTTTTTGGGATGTTCTTGGGGACCTCTCAACACTGGCTCGTACGGCAGCGATATTCTCGGCCGATCGCCTTGGTCGACTATTTATTTATCTTCGGATTAGAAAGAGCCTCACCAGTCGAAAATTTTTCGTATAAACGCTTAATGGTGTTCTTAGAAGGCGCACTTCTCACATTTTTTAATATTTTAAAAGCACGTTGAGTTTTCACAATTGAATTGTTCTGTTGAATGTAAATTTCAACTATTTCAGAGCGCTCGCGTGGCGTGTATTGTTGCATGGTAAAAATTTGCTTGGACTGACGCTTCAAACGCGGTATGTCATTAAGCGATCTGACATCTCTGTCAAAAGTTATGGCGTTGCCAGATGGGTCCGTCGAATATGGGCAACCCGGTACATGAAAAATAACTGAGCCATTTTCCGTATGAAACAAAAATCTATAGGACGAAATCCATATACATCTATCGATCTATAGGACGATCAAAAAAATCTATAAGAATCTATAAAATTCTATCACTAGAAACTAATATGAAAATTGTTTCTAGGAAATATTTTTGAAATTTTCTTTGTTATAAAACAAAAAGGGAAAAATTGAGTTATTTTGCTATAAAAAAATTTAGATATTTTTAATGAGAACAAATTAAAAATAATTGACAAATTTTTGTTAGGAAAAAAAAAATTAGTAGCTTTCCTGTAAAAAAATCCAAAACAATTTCGCTACAAAAAAAAAAAAATGGAAGAACGAAATGAAAAACTTTTTCAATAAAAAAAATATAAATTTGTAATATTTCAGAAATTTTTACTGCGGAAAAAGTTGATTAATTTTCACTATGAAACAGCAGGAAAATTTGTTAATGAGAAAATTCACAGAAAAAATGTAAAAATTTTTGTTCCATTGGAAAGAAGTGAAGAAAAAAATTAGAAATTGCGCCTGAAAAAAATAAGAATATTTCCCTTCAAAAAAAATTGCTATTTTTCTTTACTTATTTTATATATTTTTAATGAAAAAAAAAATTAAAAAAAAGATCGACTGGAAAAAACTAAGGAAAGCATATAGAAATGTTTCCTTAGAAATATTATAGAACTTTCCCCGCTAAAAAAAATTATAAAAATTATTTTTAATACGAAAATTTTGAAAAACTTTCTGTAAGAAAACATTTTTATCGGAAGAAAAAAAAAATGAATAAATCCTTCCTAGAAAAAAATTATGAATAGGAAACATGATAAATAAAAATCCAAAAAATTATTTCTTAGCAACAACAAAACAAAAAATCTGTTCGGTACATAATTAATTAAGAAAACTCGGAAATTTTCTATTGGAAAAATATTGGAAGATTTTACATTTTTAAAATTCCTAATGAAAAATTTAGGTGATATTCGATTTTCCAGATATCGAGAAATTAAATAAAATAAATTTGATAAAATGTCACTAGGGAAAAATTCTAGGAAAAACAATTTTTCACTGTTCAAAAATATCGAATAACATAGAAAAATTATTCCGTGGAATTTTCGATAGGGAAAAAAACTAAAAAAAAATCTTTTTTCCATAGGTAATCCGAAGTTTTACGGCAAATTTTCAACATTATAAAAATAAAAAATTGTATAGGAAATATTACAAATCTTCGCAGCAAGAACATTAACAATGTTTGCAGCAGAAATTCACATTTTTCAGCAGTGAAACGAAAAAGTTTGGTATCTCAAAATTAACAAAGTTATGTATCGGAAAAATGACAGAGTTTTTGATCGTATATTTGACAAAGTTTTGCAAATTAAAATTCACAAAGTTTTGCAGAAAGAAATTGAAAATGTTTGTCATCAAAAAGAGAAAATACAATTGGTTAGTATTTCATAGGAAAGTTGACAAAGTTTTGCATATGGAAATTTACTATGTTTTGCATTGGAAAAATTACAAAGTAAAATTTACAGAATTTTAAATAGCAAAATTGATAAATTTTTTCATAGAAAAAATTGAAATATGACGAGCCTTTGCATCGGATTATTGACAAAGTTTTGCAAAATTCTGCATTGAAAAGTTAAAATGTTTGCATCGCTTAATTTACAATGTTTTGCATCGGAAAATTGTCCAAGTTTGGCATAGGAAAGTTGCATCATAAAATTGAGAAATTTTGCATTCAAAAATTACAGAGTTCAGAGAAGTAAAAGAAAATTCACAAAATGTTCCTTAGGGATGTTGACAAATTTATTAAATGGGGCCAAGAGAATAGAATTGGCTAAGAAGCCACAAAGAACAATGACTTTCATGAACTGGCATTTGGGCCTAGGCAGAAAGGCGACACCATTAGAGTAGAACACAGAAAAAGATTTCAAATAGACTGGAAATGAATAGCAGACGACCGCTGAAACCGCAATACATACCTGTAAATATCTTAATTGTAATGCTGCCGGCGAACCACCAATCACTTCGGACGCTTCTCTCAGAGCTTTCGAGGCTTTCTGTTCACCTTCCGCTGCTATGACTTTGGCCCTCGCCTCACGGGCGGCCTCAGCCTCCGCGGCCATGGCCCTTTGCAATGACACCGGCAATCGGACATCCTTGCTGTGGTTGTTTGGATTGAAAGACAATACACAGTTTAGGACTACAAATTTCTACGGAAATGAGATGGGTTTAATTTTCAATTTCGCTTACATTTCAACACGTTCAACTTTAATACCCCAGGCATCGGTTGCTTCATCCAGTTGCACCTGATTTTGTGGATTTGTTACAAAAATATACATAAAATTTCTATATATATATGTTTGTTGTACGATCTCATTCGTAAAGGATCCAAATGTTTGCCATGGCAAACATTTAAATCATTACAAATGTCAGGATAAATGTGCAATTGTTTCATTTGATGTGAAATTGGCCATGAGGCATTTGTGCAGAGGAGAAATTCAAGTTTTTTCATTTTGTCAAATTGACGTTATCTGAGTGTGCAGAGAAAAGTTTTGCGTGGACAGTGGAAGGGGGTTGTGGGGTGCTCTCGTTTTTTCTTTTTACACATGATATGGGTAGAGGAAAATTGTGGGAGTTTTTTTTTTTTGTAAATATTTTGTTTAGCTCTAAATAAAGTCGTCTATTTTACATAAAGAAAAACTAGGAACAAAAATATGAAAAAAAAGTTAGCTTTCTTTTCGAGCAATAGTGGATGAAGTTGTTGTAACACTACCCCCCTGTGCCCCTAATAGGAATGTAGTGATGTGGTTCATATTATTTTTTAGTATGAAATGGTTTTTTAGAATCCCTGTAAGTTAGACAATTTATGGTTATTGGGGATCTAGCGTCATAAGTCTGTCATTCGGTTTGAGTATAGTAAGGATAGAAATTCTGAAAGGATAATCACTGATTTTAGGAAAGAGAGCCTCAACATCGATGTAGAAGACAATAAAGGAGATGTCCATAGGGAAATTTTTAATTTCTCTATAGGAATAACGACAATTGTAGAAGAAAATAAAGGAGATGTCCATAGGGAAATTTTTAATTTCTCTATAGGAATAACGACAATTGTTGCATGGGAAAATGGACAAATTTTTGAGTGGGAAAATTAAGAAAATTTGTATGATTCTATTTATATAGTTTTCATGTGAACATTGACTAATTTTCCAATTGGAGTATTTAGAAATTATCTGTAGGAAAATGGAACTATTTTTTGCAGGACATGTGACTAATTGTGACAAATAAGAGAATTGACAAATTTCCTTTAAGAAAATTGACAAATTTTCTTTAAGAAAATTGACAAATTTCCTTTAAGAAAATTGACAAATTTCCTTTAAGAAAATTGACAAATTTCCTTTAAGAAAATTGACAAATTTCCTTTAAGAAAATTGACAAATTTCCTTTAAGAAAATTGATAATATCTCCATTTCCTTTAAGAAAATTTTATAAATTTCCTTTAAGAAAATTTTATAAATTTCCTTTAAGAAAATTTTATAAATTTCCTTTAAGAAAATTTTATAAATTTCCTTTAAGAAAATTTTATAAATTTCCTTTAAGAAAATTTTATAAATTTCCTTTAAGAAAATTGACAAATTTCCTTTAAGAAAATTGACAAATTTCCTTTAAGAAAATTGACAAATTTCCTTTAAGAAAATTGACAAATTTCCTTTAAGAAAATTGACAAATTTCCTTTAAGAAAATTGACAAAATTTCCTTTAAGAAAATTGATAATATCTCCATTGGTACCGTCCACTATGCTGACAATGCCACATCTTCAGTACTTTTTCCTTCCGTTTTGCAGGATTGTTTTCAAATGGATTTATAGCCGAATGAAATAGGTTAGTTGGTTATCAATCAAATCAGTTTCAGTGCATACTCAGATTTAATCGTCATGCATTTTGCATTTGTAAAGTTTAGTCTTTTAGCGACATTAATCATCAAGTGTTAAAATGTGAAATGTATTCTCTGAAATTAATCAGAAAACCCCCTTGTTTCCACCAGCCAATACAAGATTTCAATTACTACGATTTTTTAATTGTTTTTTTTTCAGATTTTTTTTTTCTTCGAATCGTATAGAAATGTGGTATTGCTCCAAAAGTCAAAAGTGTTTGCCGTATGTTTCCAAATCATTGACTTGAAACATAGGCAACACTTACGGTGAACTAAAATACGGATGAAAGTACGTACGTAACGAATTGTTCACATTTCGTTGCGTACGCACATAGAGATGCTTATGTGTAATTGGTGAAAATATTTAAAACTACATGGCACGCACAGTGGTTACAAATCGAATGAAAATGCGTATAGAAATAAAATCTATTGAGGCAGAATTGGACTACACGAAGATAGATAAACAACAGGAAAATTTTAAAATTTTCGCTTTAGGGAAATTTTAGAAAATTGAGATTATGGAAATTTTAGAAAATTGAGATTATGCAAATTTTAGAAAATTGAGATTATGCAAATTTTATAAAATTTAGTTTAAGGGAATTATAGAAAATTTTGCTTAAGGGAGACTTTAGAAAATTTTGCTTTAGTTTTCGACATTTTAAAATGTTGCTTAGGGGATATTTATAAAAATTTTGCTTAAGGGAAATTTAAAAAAAAATTTGCTTTAGGGAATTTTCAAAAATTTTGGAAAAATTTCATAAAAATTGCTTAGGGGAATTTTTAAAAAAAAATGCTTTAGGAAAATTTACAAAATTTGCTTAGGAAATTTTCAAAATTGTTAATCAAATTTTACAAAATTTACAAAATCTTTGCTCAAGGAAAATTTCCATACATTTTTCTTAAGGGGATATTTACAAAAATTTTCTTTACAATAATTTTGTTCAAAATAAATTTACAAAAATGTTGCTTAAGGGAAATTTACGAAATTGTTGCTTAAGGGAAATTTACGAAAATTTAGCTTAAGAGAAATTTACGAAAATTTTGCTTAAGCGAAATTTACAAAAAATTTGTTTAAGCGAAATTTACAAAAATTTTGTTCAAAATAAATTTACAAAAATTTTGCTTAAGGGAAATTTACGAAAATGTTGGTTAAGGGAAATTTACGGAAAAAATTCTTAAGGGAAACTTACAAAAATTTATCTTAGGGGAAATTTACAAAAATTCTGCTTAAGGGAAATTTACCAAAAAATTTCTTAAGGTAAATTTACAAAAATGTTGCTTAAGGAAAATTTACAAAAAATTTAGTTTAAGGTAAATTTACAAAAATTCTGCTTAAGGGAAATTTACAAAAAATTTCTTAAGCGAAATTTACAACAATTTTGTTCAAAATAAATTTACAAAAATTTTGCTTAAGGGAAATTTACGAAAATGTTGCTTAAGGGAAATTTACGAAAAAAATTCTTAAGGGAAACTTACAAAAATTTATCTTAGGGGAAATTTACAAAAATTCTGCTTAAGGGAAATTTACAAAAACAATTTCTTAAGGTAAATTTACAAAAATTTTGCTTAAGGAAAATTTACAAAAATTCTGCTTAAGGGAAATTTACAAAAATGTTGCTTAAGGAAAATTTACAAAAAATTTGTTTAAAAGAAATTTACAAAAATTCTGATTAAGGGAAATTTACGAAAATTTTGCTTAAGGGTTTTTTTTTTTGCAAAAATTGTCCTTAAATTTGACATGAGAACGACTACAAAAAAATTCAGCTCTTTTACAATCCTCACATAGTTGTAAGTCTGTGATTTGTATTTCAATTGTTCATACGCCTACTAATCACTTCATATTTTATAGCGCAAGAAAGATGCGCGGTTAGTAGACAATGGAGTCTTCGGTGGACTGACCCAGAGAAGCCATGCCTGGGTTTACAAACATTTCCACTTGTTTGTTGAAACAGAGTGACATTTACATTTAATTTTCCCGGTAGCCTAAGACAATGTCTACCATTATTTGACTTGTTTCGTTAGTATTTGGAACCACTGTGCCTGCTGATATGGGACAATGTGACTATTTGGTGGGATACGGGGTAAAGGAAAAATACACATTTTTTTCTTCTATTTTTGGTTGTCAGTGTGTATGGGTATGGAATACTGAGTGACTGACTATTTGGGTGCCTTTGATGTTTTATTGTGGAGTGCGTGTGTGTAGATAGGGCTGGCTAGGAATGGGATGACTACTTACTTACTAAGAGGTGGGTGGGGGTTGGTGAGGGGGTGTGTGGATGGTGATGGTGCGCTTACCTGCATTGAACCAGATATAGATACACGTTCGCTGAGTATCTCATGCAAATGCCGAGTTCCCATTGTGTTTCGTAGAGTAGTCTGTGCCAATAATCGTGTCGAGTGGTGAGCATTCTCCACGTTCGCTATAGAAACTGTCGCATTCGAAACGCGATAGTAAACCACTGCATCCACCGAGACCGTCACACTATCCTTAGTCAAAACCTACAATAGTGCAGTGGGTGGTTGGTTGTTTTGTCGGGTATGTTGTATGTATGTTTTTTTGTTGTTGTTGTTATTATTATTATTATCATGATTTTTATTTCATCTCTTTTTTTTTGCATTCAACATTACATTACTTCTACTCCAGCTTTCAGAAGTTTATCATCTTCGTCAACTTTTTGTTAGAGTTTCAGTACTTCTTTTTACGCACATACATACAGACGACACACACAGAAAATAACAAACAACAGAAAGTGTACAAAAAAAAAATAAATACAAAATATTTGCAATTTTCCCTTTTCTTGTTTTTTTTTTCGTTCATGTTTCGTTTCGAGTTTCAGTTTTTGTTTTGTGCATCATCATCATCATCATCATCTTCTTCTTCAGTTCGGTTCACAATTCGCTACACTTTGTGTACATAACGGGGACTGGAGGCCAAATCGAATCGTATGGCAACGGAAACGGATGCGAATTCACATTCAGGTGCCGATCAATCGTTTGTATTTTATTTCAATGGAACAGGCGCAAGGAGCAGTCACGGAGTTAAACCATTTATGTCACATATTTTGCATTTGGGGGAAAATCAAAAAAAAAAAAAAGGGAAAAGAAACGCTCGCGAATGAAAATTTAGTTTGCTTTCGATTTTAATTGAAACTTTGTGGAATTGCTGAATGAATGTTTGTGTCGTCCTTAAGCAGAGTTGAGTTTTAAGCTGAGGAAATTCGATATTTTGACTTAAGGTTGAATTAAGGGCTCAGCTAGATAATCTTGAAATGTTTTACTTAAACTTTATTTAACATTGGAGGGATATCTTCTATTTCGGGCGGTTATTCTATTGATGCTAGATAGAGTTCATAGCGTTACTGCGGTATTGTCTATTTAATAACTAGTTCCAGCAAAAACAATCATTACCTGACAATGATGTCGCAGAATATTCGCATGTAATAAAAAAAAAAACCAACGTTATTGAACGTTTTATCAAATAAGTGGATGTCAAAGCTACTCATTATTTGATGTTGCGAAATAATGTATAAAGTAATGAGTCATCATTATTTTATGTTCCCAAATAATAAATATTCTTTCTTTCCTAATAATCTAGAGATGAATAGCCTAGAATAGAATAAAGCTAGAATGCTAGGTGGATCAATGGGTCCAAAACAAATTCGACATTTAACGATCTGAACTTTTTGAAAGAGGAATTTATGTAAATCTTTCCACATTTGCAATAAAATTTCGGCAACATCGGCAAATTCGGTCTTTGTTAGTGGCGCCATCTATATATGTAGTGTTAATTCGTGGTTCGAAATGAGAAGTGAGACTTTTTAATAAGTTGGGCATTGTAAGAGTTTTTTAGTGGCGCCATCTATATATGAATTATTGCATCATCGGCCGAGTTTATGCCAATGTTGAAGGTGGTGAAACATGTTAAAAGTTTTTCAGACATGTTGGTGATATTATCTAATATTGAAAAATAATTCAGTGTAATTAGGTTATAATTTTTTGGAAAGCAGATCGAATTGCCCTTTTTGTAAGTAAATCATAAAATTTTTAAAATATTACATGACCAAAAGACCTGATTTTATATGATATACGATGTTTTCAAAGATTTTTGGCAATTGTCGGAGTTTTCTGGGGGGCGCCACCTATATGTGAAATGACGCATCAGCTATGGAATTTATGCGTGCGAAAGCGAAAAATTAAAAAGTCTGGACTTTAATACAAACTGTATAGACTTATGGTATAAATAATAAGTCATTAATTATAATTTTGAAAAATAATGTAAAGGGTAGTGAATCTTTATCAAACACTGTAGAGAGGGCAGACGTCCAAAGTCGCATGCTGAACATTTCCAAGGGGGTATTTAAACAGTATTTGTTTAAAAAAAACATTATTTGCTTTGAAAATCTTTCAAAAAATGCCATGCCAATTACTTACATCTATACTGTGTAGTAAAAAGACAACTTGGGATGTCTGCCTTTGTCATCATTATGACAGAATGAGAATGACACGATTTTTTGAGTATATCATAAAGACCGAGCAAGACATTTGAAAAATGTCGCATGTCCAACAGACATCAGGGGATTTTTTTTAATGATGTCGGTCTGACATAGAGTTTTTAAGTGGCGCCATCTATATATGAAATAAGCTCTCACCATAAATGGCCACTTAGTGGCCATTAAGAGTATTTTGAGTAAATTGAACATCTTATGCGACAGATTTGATTCCTTAAAATTTCATCGAAAGTCGAAAGCAAAATAATTTTCCAATAACTGAATTTCTTAGCATTGACGGACGCAAATGTATCCACAGAAGAAAGTATAAATAGTTCGTTTGGACTCTCTCTTTAGAGATTTGAAATCTAAAAATTGCTCCTAGTTGTATTTATACGTTATTGATTTCGGTTAGTTGCTATTGCATACTCTTAGCGGTAACTTTTTCCATGGGCAATCTAAGAGGTTATAATAAATGCTTATCCATATGTCGATCTGTCCAAGGGTCCGGTGAACTAGGACGAAAAACTAGGTTCATCGCCTTATAATCTGAACAGAAAATGTATAGACTCAGCGGTGGTGATGCAGCGTTTCATTGCTATTGTAATGGTCCAGTGTGTCAATTCGTGACAGGCACTTCTTCCCAACTTAAATAATCGGAAGTTGGGACATAGAGTGGTCATAGAAATTGGGCTCTTCAGAGCCCGTGGAGTCGAGATACAGGTTCCTGGTAAATACGAAAAATCCGCTTCTCAAGTGGATCTATGAAAAAGGCTCCAAATGAAAAATGCACACCAAAAACAAAATGAAGAATTCACCAAAAGAATCTAATACGAAATTGGGAAATTTTACATAATAACAAAACATTGCAATATGTGATTCACATTAGTTTTGAAAATATCAAAAAAAAAAAAACGAAAAATACCCCAAAATTACAAAATGATAAATTTTTTGAGTAACTCATAAAGACCGAGAGTGACATTTCAAAAGAACATCAAAGTACATTAAGTATGAAACAAAAAAATTCCCCAAAATTAAAAAATTGCCGAGTTTTTCATAATTTTTAGTTCATATTTCATTTTTCGTTTTTGATATGAAAAATGCCCCAAAAATTAAACAATGGAAATTTCCTTAATTTTTTAATTTTGGGATTTTTTTTTTTGGGGTTTATTTTCAAAACAATTGTGAAAGGACTTTAAAGTACATTAAGTATGAAACGAAAAATTCCCCAAAATTAAAAAAAAATTGTGAGTTTTTCATAATTTTTAGTTAATATTTCATTTTTTCATATAAAAAATACCCCAAAAATTTAACAATGAAAAATTCTATTTTTTTTATATTTTTTTGACTTTGCGACCCTAGTTATCACATTTGAAAAGTGTCCCCAATTCAAAAATGAAAAAATTACCCCAAAATGTTACATTTATGACAACAACACGATTGTCGCATTTGTGATAATTGGGGTCGTAACTCAAAAAAATATAAAAAACGCGATATATATAATTCTTTAATTTTTGTATTTGATTTTTTTTTGTAAAAAACACACTCTAACCAAATAACGAAAATCTATTGTTGATTTTTTGGGGTATTTTTCATAAAACTGGGGGGTATTTTGCATTAAGTAAGTTTTTATAAATTGTTTGGGGAAATTTTCATTTTAGTTTAGGGTGATACTGAAAAATCATCCAAATTTTTTTTTGTTAAAAAACACTCTATCCAAATTACGAAAATCTATTGTTGAATTTTTGGGGTATTTTTTAAAATAGTCGGGGGATTTCGCATTGAGTTATTTTCCTAATTTGTTTGGGAGATTTTTTTTTTTAGATTTTTTGGGGTCATTTTTAATATTTGGTCATGGAGATTTTTCATTTATTGTGGGGAATTCTTCATTTTTTTAGGGTATTTTTCATTTGGAGTATTTTTCACAGAGCCTTTTCAAATTACCGCTAAATCTCACATATCCCAGTATACATTTTTCACGGAGTTGACTCCAATTGTAGTCTCAATCGATGTTGCACTGGGTCAGAAAATCCTTCTCTGTAGAAATTATCCTTTCCACAGTTGGGTACTAAAACATTTACATTTAAGAAATTGTGGACAATTTGGACCGAAATGACTCATGGATCTGAGGGGTCCAACACCCGCATGTATGTATATGAGTGTGAATAATCAATTGAAGGAAATTGTCTTCCTATTCGAAATCTAGAATTATGTAAGATTAGTCGCACAGGGAAATTAAGTGTAGATTCGAACTTGTAAGGAACTTTTCTCTCAACTGATTATTTATAAGCCGAAGGTTTTTGGGGAGCAATTGTTTTTAATAATAATTGCTGAAGAATTGTTGGGCAATCCAAAACATTTCTTTTATCTGTTTCGAAACATTTTCTGAGCCATGCCCTCAACTATAAACTTACGCTGTCAACTTACACTGTCGCCCTTCCCATGACAGCGACTATAAAGACTTTAACCGTTATAAACTTTACTCACTTTAAGATATTCTGAAATTGGCGAGGCCTAGCAAACTAACCTACGAGTATGTCGACTCAGGGATTTTTCATTTTCAATTTCAGATTCTCACCAAACATTGAGATTTCACTACAAATTATTTACATTTTCCTCTGTGATAACAAAAAAAATACGAAAACCAAAAAAAAAACTTTTTCCGTAGCTCAGTGTAGCAGTAGCCAGATGCGAGGCCTTAATCCTTTATCTGCATTTCATTCTTGTTGTTGCTGTTGATTGCTAACAATTCACGGTTGTTTACAGTTTCGCTGGTGAAATGCACTAAACTTTTGGGTATGTGGCTGAGGGAGGGGGGCCGGGTAGGGGAAGATGATGGTAGCGACTGAAGGCTGAAGTTGCGCCCAGTGAATATGTTTGTTCTACGGTGATAAGGGAAACACGAAAACGTGGCTACGTCGTACAGATGCATGTATGGACGAGTTAGTATACAACATTCAAGTGAATGAATTTCTTTACTATTTACACACACACACATACAGAGACACGCACACATACAGAAAACAAAGTGTTCGTTCTTCGCCTCGACATTTTGTTCATTTTCTTCAGCGTCTTCGTTTTCATTGTTTAGATGGTCGGTTCGTCCTCGTGGAGGGGCTTTTGTTTGCAAAATAACTACACGATTTCATTGTTGGTTGGGTGATTTCGGCCAACTGCGCTATAGCGATACGTGGAGGTTAAACTCAAGTGTCTTCAAAGTTATAGTGTTTTGGACTTTCAACGTTAAATATGTCTTCGATTTATAGGCTTCCTCCCACTTTCTGTTTGTGCTTGTCGGTTTTCGTATCGTATCGGGTTAGAAGTCATATCCTGGGGCAATTATTTGCCCCGTACGTCTTTCGGTTCATGTAAATGTCAAAAACATGTACCGACCGACAACGGCTGGCCGAAGTGGACGTACAGACGTACATGGATATTTGTTATCCTTGGAATGAGTTTTTGTGTTTGTTAGTATGAATGGGATTATGCTCTGCAACAATTTAACATGAGCACGATTTTATCTAAAGTGGCTGATATGAGAATATGGATTTGGGCCAGTTTAAACCTGTCCATGGCAACTACAACTAGTTTGTTCTTCTGCTTCACTTAGTTGAATACTGAATGCTGTTCTGGACAAGGAGACTTGGCGAAAAACAAAAGTAATCACTGCCCTCCGGTAGTGCCGGTATCTACAACATCAAATGGTGCTATATTTTTCAGATGGTTTTATTCGATGAATGATGAATTCTATTTGTGTTTTGCTTTGTCTATTCAGTGATTGGTTGTGTTCTGTGTTGGGACTAAACATTAAATGACATTTAGTGCCACAAGAGATGTAACGAGAATGGACATTTATAAATAATGGTTGTTATGTTTTTTATTTTGCTTTTTTTCTATTGTGTACTTTTTGTTAGGACTCATGGCAAGGAAATCCTTTCTGGGATAATTGTAAAAACACATAACACATATAAAAAATTCCAATTTTACAACTTTCTCTGGTTATCATTTTCTTCACATGAAATTTTATTTTTCAAATATTTTTCGCAGTAATTTTTTTTTTTTAAAATGTGTTGACCAAAAAACCTTTTGAGCATTTTTGCATGGTTTGGAATGTACTTCTTCATTTCTTTGCCTAACAGGGAAGAATTGAACTTGGTTAACAGGATGGTGACAGTCTGAATCTATTGAGCAATAAAATTCAAGTTTTGACACTGTCAATTAGCTGACTGGTTCGTGTTATTTGTCTCCGTCTGTTGGGATAATTTACGATAGCTACCTTAGATACGAATATTTACAAAGGTGCGCAGCCATAGCCTTTGGCGGCTAAAGACAGAGCCGCCAAACGCTAGCGACTCTAAATGTATTTCATCTTTAAATATTGTTGGAGTTCTATGGAACTCTGTAGGGTATTTGTCATGTTTAACAAGTAAAAAATGTCTAGACGGATCAACCGCATTCATTGTTTGTCTGGGACACAACTCGAGAGAATGACAAAGCAAGTCGAGGTGATACCGAGGGTTGAGGAACAAAAAGAAGTTGAAGGACGAAAATGTGAGGAGATTTAGTTCTTCGGAAGAGAAATTACGTCAGATAATTCCACTGTTTGTTCGGAACCCAATTCGGGAGAATGACAAAGCAAGATATTTTTGCGTCCCATTCAAGTCGAGGTGATACCAAGAGCTGAGGAGTAAAAAGAGGTTGAAAGACGGAAATGTGGGGAGATTGAGTTCTTGGGTAAGATAAATGGCGCCAGATAATTTCACCAACTAGTAAAACAAGACTCGCCTACTGGCATAAACTTAGTTAAGGCATGCAAATGGGAATTCGGTTAACGGCACTTCAAGTGTGCTGAGAACTTGAAAGCAACATTTCTACAGCTTTCCTACGGGAAATGCAGAGAGTCAATTAACGCCAATTATTCCAAATATTTATTGACATAAATCCGAACGCAACATAAGATCAAGTTTTCCAAACGATCAGACTAATTGTTCAATTGAATTGATATGCGTCCCCAGCTTTTGTTATAAAGTCGGTTTCAAGAAAAGCGACAAGGTAATTAACACAGATATTTGTCATAATTTATATCACAAATAATATTTTTTATATTCGCTAATGATCACTCCCGTCATATGTCACATGGTGTCTGAGCAGTGTCAATTGACTTAAAATTGGAAAAAGGACTAGTTCATAAAACAGGCCCAGTGAATATCCAAGACCGGCTAGTAAATGCGGATGACTGAAGCTTTTTCCAGAATCAAGAAGGAATGGGCGATGATGAGTCTGATGGTGAAGCAGGGCAAGACCAAGCTTACGTTTGTGCGACAATAAACATCACTGGATCGTGCGTGCATTAAAATCGACTCTTTTCATTTGAATCCTCTTTTACTCATTCATTGTTCGCCTTTTGCCCCCTGACCATCAGAGGAAAATGGCTGACGCGAAAGAGTAGATTGGTTCACAGGCTAACCCCAAATGGTCGTCAAAGAACCCGGTTTTTAAGACGACGTTTTTATCGCAAATTAGTGTTCATAACTATGGATTTTTAGAGAGATTGTGTGGGTCGTTGGGATAAGAAGGGGTGTGCATTCCTGTACGAGGTTTACAAACGGGCGTCCGTAAAAACTCCACAAAATATATTGATGCTGTAAAATATAAAATCCTACCAATTAGGGAAAAGTTGGAAATAATCGCACAGGGAGAGTAAACGTGGACTCCAACGTTGAATTCGTCATTTTCGCAAACCACAACCAACGAATCGCCTACGTTACGTGTGGCCCTAACGATTTTCATTTGTTCAAATATTTTGTATGTGTCCCAATTTGAATTCGTGGTAGCCATTTCAATGGGAGAGCAAGTAATTTTCTCGCCTCTCTGTCGATTTTTATAAAAAGTCTCCCTCTACGGGATAATATTCCACGAGTTGGCTATAAAAAGCTAAAGTCCCTCTAGAAAATGTAATAAATTCGTATGAAAAGACGAACATTTTCATCGATTGACAATATTTTTTTTATGAAAAAATATACGGATATCTGAAATAAATTTTCAGTTAACCTTTTTGGACTGTCTTTCGGCAGTTCCCAAAAGCCACAACGAACGAATCACCTATGTTACGTTTGTCACTAACGAAGATTGAAAATATTTTTATTTTTTTTGAATATTTCGAAGCCATTTCAATAGGAGAACAAGTTGTTCCCTTGACTCTCTGTCGCTTCTTATAAAAATTTTTCGCCGAACGGAAAATATTTCACGAGTTGGGTAAAAAAAAATCTAAAGTTCCTCTAGAAAATGTAATAATTTCGTAGACGAAAATGTTCATCGACTGACAATATTCTTTTTATGAAAGACATTTATACGCTTTGGGAAAAAAATATACGGATAACAGAAACAATTAATCTCATTCTCATCATTCTTTTAAACTCTCTCGACTGACGATCGGCATTCCCAAAAGCCACAACAAACGTGACGATTGTCAGTAACGAACATTGCAAATATTTTAATTTTTTCAAATATTTTTAAAATATTTACATTTGTTCAAATATTTTTAAAATATTTTCATTTGTTCAAATATTTTTAAAATATTTTCATTTGTTCAAATATTTTTAAAATATTTTCATTTGTTCAAATATTTTTAAAATATTTTCATTTGTTCAAATATTTTTATTTGTTCAAATATTTTCAAAGGGAGTGAAAGTTGTTCTCTCGACGATAGAGTAATATTCCACGAGTTGGGTTAACAAAAGCTAAAGTCCCTCTAGAAAATGCTATAATTTCGTATGAACAGTCGAACATTTCCATCAATTGACAATTTTTTGTATTCAGTTAACCTCTCTCGCCGGTGGTTTTGTTTTTTATTTAACGTTGTCCCTAGGGTTTTATACCACCTATGCGTTCGTCACTGCCAAAAAGCCACCAACAAACGAATCATGTACGTTACGAATGCCGCTAATGGTTATTCGGGATATTTTCACTGGTTCCAAGAATTTTGTTCTAATAAATATTTATTTCATTAGTCCGCCAGACACTATAACTCCGAAGCAAGTGAGCCCGAGGAAGGTGAAGATATATGAGAAAAAAAAACTTAACAAAAAGTTGAACAGTTTTTCACAGTTTTCCGAAATCATCCAGTTTTGGGAGTAAGAACGATTTCTTACGCTCATCGGTCCGGTGGATAAAATGATCCGTTTTATTTTCTTTTATTTTTAATATTTGTCTTCCTCTTCTATCTACAGGGCTGTGATGAACAGTTGATAGGTAGACATACATAGGTAGGCAGACTGTGAGATACGAGTACGAGTATGTTGGTATGTATAATATTTTTGTTTGTTTGTGTTTTTTTTTTTTAATTTAATTTAAATTTAAGTTTTGTTTTGATAAATTTTTATAAAAAAAAAATGTAGTATCTTTTATGTATGTACATACAAATTAAAAATGAGTTAAGTATCGTTTCATTTCAGTGAACAAATACGTTTAACATTCAATCAATTCCAAGAGAAAAATAAACAGGAAATTTAATACGATTTACATTACACATGTAAATATGTAAATTATGTTTTGTTGTTAATTTGTAATAATTAAGTAAATTACGAAAAAAAAAAAAGAATATATGAGAACAAACAGCCTAAACCACGCAAAACACAGACTGAAGAACTCGACATGTAATTCTTCAACGATGGAAAAAATTACATTATTTCAGTTTGCATGTTTTTCGATATGGATTTTCTTTTGAAGTTTCTCTAGAATTAATCTATTTGTTTTTGTTTTGTTTTTGGTTTTATTTCTATTATTGTTTTTGTTTGTTGGTTGGTTGGTTGGTTGGTTTAGATTTAAGTTTTTCTTGTTTTCAATTAAAAAAGTTACAAAGAAAATTTACATATTCAAGGCCAGAGACAGAGATAGTTAGATAGATAGATAGATAGATAGAGAGAGAGAGACAGAGTTATTAAACGAAACAAATATACCGAAAAGAATGTATTACGAGTACGAGTGGTAACAGTGTTGGTAGAGGAAACAAATTGTTATTGTTGTTGTTGTTATACCAAATTCTTAATTAAAAATTTATTTCAGTAAAATTGAGCAGCCAATTAGCAAAAAGTTAATAATGAAGCTCACAGTTTTGCATTCGTTTTTTTTATGAACAATTTCCATATTTTACTGAAACATTTCATTTTTTGTTGTTTTTATTTAACTTCCAAAAAGAAAAAGGTACAAGCAAATTTATTACTTTGTTGTTGTTGTTTTTCTTTTGTTAATTGCACAACAGAAAGGATTTGTGTTATTATGCGGTTTAAGTGTTTTGGTTTTAAGTGGTGGCTTAAGGTGAGAGGTGAGTATTACAAATACACAAAGAAAAGTCGTTTGAAAAACATCCAAATTTACCAAGAAAAAAATGGAGAAAAAAAAACCAAAACAAAAATCCATCTAAAACAAAAAAAATGGCAAGTGGGGTGGGTGGGTGTGTAATTATTCATTGCAACAAGAACAACAACAGCGACAACGACATTCATTGAACTATGTAACAAAATACAAAGAAAAAAAAATTGGAGTTTGATTTTCGTTGCTATGTATTGTGTGTAGGGGAGGGGGCGGGGGGGGTCTACATTGTCTACTCTAACATCGGGGCTATGCATTCACATTTTTTTTTTGAAATGATATTTTGCTTTAAAATATTTGCAGTATGTGAGTTTGAAAGTCCCCATTTACACGGAGTCTTCCCCCACCCAAGACGGCGCGCTTAACTAGCGATGTCTGTTTAGATCCCTGTCATGGACACATGGATGATTCTTGAGGGCTCAGTTTACATGGTTCCCTCCAGCGTGTTATGTCAAACTGGCCAAATTCTGTAAATTAGAAGGCCGCATTCTACAGCCTTCAACGAACAAAGCAGTTTAAAATCATGCCTGACTTTTATAGCCCTGAAAAATTAGTATGGGTGACCCTAGTAGCAGTTACAATAATTATTTTTATTTATTATTAATTATAATACAAAGTGAATATATATTCTAATTTTTGACACAGACCATATGGCTAGATTTTTGCAGCCTCTGGTGGGAATGGAACCCACAACCCCCATGCTGATGGGCAAGCACCCTACCAACTCGCCTACTGGGGCACTTTACAATAACAATTATTATGAATTAACCAATAGGGTTTAATTCGTTACTGTGTTGGTTGCCGCTAAAGATGCAACGTTTTACTATTAATGGATTCCAGGATTCCTAAAACTACAGAATAAATTTCCAAAATTCGGATTTTATTTCAAATGTTTAACTCAAGCACTATCCTCGTGAAGTTTATTAAGCAACAATTTTTGTTTGACTTGAAACTGTGAATTAATTCCAAAATTTGGCAAATATTAAAAGATAGCTTTCCCCCATCTACAACGAGATATCTTTGTATTAATAGAAAATATTTTTCTAAAACAAATTGTTCGGAAATGTTTCTGGACTGAATGTTCCATAAACAAATGGAAAGGTTTGCTCTTTCAAAGAAACCAAAATAGGGATTTTTTCTTTTGTAATTTAAGAACAAACAATGGTTTCCTATTATTGGGAAATTACTATTTAATACACATGACCGAACATAGAGGGTGCAGACTGGAAAACAATTGAGGATTATGTCAGCAGAACAGAGTTCCAAAAATAACGTCTCGGAAGCAATCCATGGAACAGTTAGAGCGAATACTGGCTTATCTCTATGTCTATGTCCAAGGCCATGAGACGGCGTAAATATGCCTCCTCTTCTCAAACTAACCTCAGAGAAAATTTGGATACTGAATTTGGACCACCCTTTATATAGTCTGATAAAGGCAGGTTGCTTAATATTTTTCTTATAATTTCTAGTTAAAATGCTGACAGAAATTGCTAAGCTCAGTCTTTTCATATATGTGCATTAGGGTGGAGTGAAAACATGCTTTTTTTTTAATTTGAAAAAGTTAACCTCGGAAAGAGATGTAGTCTGGGGTCCTAATGAGGGGGAAAATAAAGAAAAAAAATTTATGGGTCGCGCCACTCCCTCGAAATTTGGAAATTATCGCTATTTTGGCGTTGATTTTAGAAAAATCCTAAAAACTAACGACTTAACTTATTCGAAATTTAAAAGTTTGAGCTTGTTCAGTGCCCAAACAAAAGTATTTGAGGCAAATATGAGGATAATCGACTAATATTTGTAGCTTTGGTGGCGATTTCATTGTTCAGTCAATTTTCTGAAGAAGGGACGATTTGACTTATTTTACTTTTTGCAATTTTTGAACAATGAGAAAATTTTTTTTAAATTTTTTCATGCCCTTATTTCATTGTTTACGCTATTGCAAACATTTATTGACATAAAACTTTTTAGGATTTTTCTAAAATCAACGCCAAAATAGCGATAATTTCCAAATTTCGAGGGAGTGGCGCGACCCCTAAAAATTTTTTAAATTTTTTTCTTTATTTTTCCCCTCATCTCTTTCCGAGGTTAACTTTTTTTTTTTAATTTCACTCCACCCTAATGTACATTGCCTGCATCGTGACTGGTTTAGAAGTGTGTCCAAGATTGGACATGGTGCAGTGATCCGAGTTACCAAGAGGTGCAAAAAAGTTAACATCGTACTTTTCAGGGTGAGAGGTAAAGAAAAGGTCAACAACATTATGTTGTTGGCCATCAACACGTGAAATGTGTGTAAGTTCATACACTAGTGGCATCCAGCTGTTATGTGCGAAGATGTGTGGCTCGAAAAAGAAAGCCAATAATGATTATGAACATAGAAATCTCCAGCAACTACAACATCACCGTCAGTTCTAATAGTTTTAGAATCGTTATCTGGACAGTAGCCGACAATAGAAATATACAGTGATCTCCAACAAGAGGTGTTATTTTGGTATTCAAACTTTGTCTCTGGACACGATCGTAAACGATCGATAGCGTATCAATATACTCAAAACCAACAACATGGAGAAAGGCAGCGAAATCTATTTGTTAACTACGTGGATGCGTTCACACAAGGTCGCAAGGAAAATGTAGTAGACCGCTTCGAGCGTAGGATTTTAAAGAAGGTTTGCCAACAGTGTTGCCATATATGCAGTTTAATCTGTTTTTTTTTTACACTTTTTTGAAGCACTAAATGACACTAAACTGGTTTTTAAAAATATGTATAGTTTTACAGTTTTCGGATCATTTCTTTACCTACCACAAAATAATAAACAACTGAATAAAAAAAATTTAAATAAAGGTCACGATTTTCCTTCTGTAGCTGGATGTAGATATTTCTATGGCACCTCTGCAATGAATGTCTTGCAACGACATTCAAGACAGTCAATTGAAAAGCGAATACGTCAGTGCAATCATTCTATGCTTGCAAAACAAACGAATAGGAAAGAAATCATTTCTTTACCCAGCGCAAAATAATATACAACTGCATATCTAATGAGTGAAAGTCGGAGTCGGCTTTTGAACAGTAGATCCCGGTCAGTGAGTATACACAATTAAATCGAGCAAGGCTCACTGATTCGAAAGAAGTTCCCCATCTGTTCCTTTATGGATTTTTAAGGGAAATAAGTAGGTAATTTGCCAACCGATCGTATTTCCCACAACACGGCTGCTTCTACGGAAAGGAGATTGTAATCACCCAGCGTACCAAAATGTCAGAGTCCCGTCAGAAATCGGTACGAAAGTCGGCAAATGCTTCCGATGTAAGATTCGAATTATGATTGAAATCGGTACGGAGTGGTTGACGAGTTCTCTGACCGAACTCTTCGAACCGAACTCTGAATTAAAAATCTGGGAAAATTCTGGAGGGAAATTCGAAATGTCGTTTCTTATGGACTTTGGATGAGTTTGCCGACTCTTCGGTCAGAATTCTGATATTATATCAAAATTAGGTCACATGTGTCTGAGCAAAGAGATCAGGAAACGTTTAGAATTCGGTCAGAAAATTCTGTACAAAATTAAAAAATATTCCTCAGACACGTAGCACAGAAATCATTTAGACCATTTGGAAGAAAATATCCCTAAGAAAAGGCGAACAGAATTCGGAAAGAAATCTGTGAGAATTATCGGAAGAGATCGGAAATTCTTCAGACTTGTCTGATATCCGACTTTTGGTTTGCTGGCTATTAATGGAAATGAAACACAAGGTTACATGGATAGCTGGCGGACGGACGAGTAACAGCAAATCATTCCTAATAAATAGAAGTAATTAATTATGGAGGCGTTCTCAAATACTTCTAATTAAAAATCTGGGAAAATTCTGAAGGTAAATTCGAAATGTCGTTTCTTATGGACTTTGGATGAGTTTGCCGACTCTTCGTTCAGAATTCTGATCTTATATCAAAATTCGGTCACATGTGTCTGAGCACAGAGACCAGGAAACGTTTAGAATTCGGTCAGAAGTTTCTGTACAAAATTAAAAAATATTCCTCAGACACGTAGCACAGAAATCATTGAGACCTTTTGGAAGAAAATATCCCTAAGAAAAGGCGAACAGAATTCGGAACGAAATCTGTGAGAATTATCGAAAGAGATCGGAAATTCTTCAGACGTGTCTGATATCCGACATTTAGTTTGCTGGCCATTAATGGAAATGAAACACAAGGTTACATGGAGTAACAGCAAATCATTCCTAATAAATTGAAGTAATTAATTATGGAGGCGTTCTCAAATACTTCTGAGTATTTCAAACGGCCATGGTGTGGTAGTTAGTGTATACAAACATGAGTTTAAATTAAATCTACTATCTGTTCATTTAGTTTTAAAGATATGTATTTATTAACCTTTTACTGTGGAGGTGAACTTTTGGACATAATATGTGAAAGGTAAAGCACACACATCGCATTGATTTGATTTCCTTCATGTGGACACCTCTTCTGACCCCCATTCCTTGTTCCCTAAATCAACTTCAATAATTCACAATAAATTTTTGTTCCAAAAATATGTACAAATATAAATTTGTTTAAATGTGATTTTTGACGCTGAATACTTGTACTCTAGTGTAATTAGAAATTGTTGAAATGCCAACAGCAGGAGGGGGCGCGGTGGTTGTCGTGAATGTCATGCATATTTGAACATACAAAAATATCTACAAATGGAGCGTCTAATCACATACGGTGCTTAGTTGTTTATTTTCATTTAAGTGATTGGTGGAGGGGGCGGGGGACTTTGAACAATTATCTACACACACAAACATACATTTATTTAAAAATTCAACACAGATAATCACGAAGCTTAAGGAAAATGCTGATGACGCTATGGAATAGTGAGGGGGCGTTAGGCGGATGAATGATAAGCAGATGAGTGCTATGTGGGTCATAATAGTTTTTACTCTCGGAGCTTTATGTCTAAAGTTTTCCGAATGCTTGTCTGTTTTGTTTTGGCCTCTTCTATCTGGCCGCCAGTCAACCATTACTGTAGCCTCGTGTCGTTGTCAACGTTGACAGCAACTTCAATAGGAATATTAAAAACCGAGATGTGCCTGGGGCAGGCGTAGCTAACTCACGGAACGGCAGCCATAAAGAGATTTTTATATTTGAATGGTGGAACACGACAAAGGAGAAGAATTTAAAAACGAATTTCTAAACGTTTACCAGTTTTCAATCTGAGTGTATTTCTAATTCTATGGAAAATTCTAAGGAGTGAAGGTGGGAAGGCAACAGCAACAGCTGAGGGTCACCGGTTGTTTGGGGGACAACGAAATGTCCTTAATAAACACAGAGATCCACAAAATAGAATTGAGAATTTTTTATTTTTGTAAAACACATGGAACTTCTCGACGAGGACCGACGTCGTTTTCAAAGTTGGCCTTTAAAAACATTAACAAATGTCAGAAGAAATATTTCAAGTGCCACTGTAGGTTTAGAAGCAGCACCTGTTTGAAATCAATACTAAATCTGGCAAAATGTCTACGAATGCAGAAGGATGGGGTGATGGTACAGAATAGTAATCGGAAATAGGAGAGCACCTCGAAATGCGGCTTTTATTATGCAACTACAACAAGTGCAATGGTAATCGTAGACAAAAATGGGTGAGGTCAAGCTGGAAATTTTCCAATAGACTCAAGGTAAAACTCCATCGCAAAATGGACGTGTTTTCGGTATTTGAAAAATCGTACAACATTCAACTTTTTTTTTGTAATGACCGCGGAGAAGATATGATTTATTAAGTTGGCATTTTAGGTCAATAACAATAACAGTGGACATTAGGGTGGAGTGAAATTCAAAAAAAAAAAATTAACCACGGAAAGAGATGTAGTCTGGGGTCCTAATGAGGGGAAAAATAAAGAAAATTTTTTTAAAAAAATGTTAGGGGTCACGCCGCTCCCTCAAAATTTGGAAATTATCGCTATTTTGGCGTTGATTTTAGAAAAATCCTAAAAAGTTTTATGTCAATAAATGTTTGCAATAGCGTAAACAATGAAATAAGGGCATGACAAAATTTAAAAAAAATTTTCTCATTGTTCAAAAATTTCAAAAAGTAAAATAAGTCAAATCGTCCCTTCTTCAGAAAATTGACTGAACAATGAAATCGCCACAAAAGCTACAAATATTAGTCGATTATCCTCATATTTGCCTCAAATACTTTTGTTTGGGCAC
Organism: Hydrotaea cyrtoneurina; assembly: GCA_958296145.1. NCBI lineage: Eukaryota > Metazoa > Arthropoda > Insecta > Diptera > Muscidae > Hydrotaea > Hydrotaea cyrtoneurina. The sequence continues at coordinate 37,560,094 of OY282515.1, read as the reverse complement.
TGAACCAGCTTAAACTTTTAAAATTCGAATAAGTTAAGTCGTTAATTTTTAGGATTTTTCTAAAATCAACGCCAAAATAGCGATAATTTCCAAATTTCGAGGGAGTGGCGCGACCCCTAAAAATTTTTTAAAATTTTTTTCTTTATTTTTCCCCTCATTAGGACCCCAGACTACATCTCTTTCCGAGGTTAACTTTTTCAACTTAAAAAAAAAGCATGTTTTCACTCCACCCTAGTGGACATACTCCACTTGCCAATGTACGGATGAGAATCCTTGGCTAATCGCGTATTCCGTCTGAATGACAACGGGAACCAAACGACAAATATCTTGCCAAAAAAACATATAGAATAGCTATGTCCACACGTTACGGGGGATCTTTAAGAGAGACAAATGAGTTGGATACCCCACTTTCTCTTATAATCACTACTGTAAACTACCCCCGCCCATATATGGGATTTATACAGGATTCCAACAAGTTCTTGAGCAGATAATGGTGAGGTAGTACTTCTCTTCGGGGAACATGTGAAGTAATCCGTCTTTGGTATAGTCCATTGACAACTGGAGCCAGGAATCTCGAAACCCGTTATTTCGCGGTTTTTCTGCATTTTCAAATACTTTGGGATTTTTTTTTCTTTGGCATTTCCAATTGGGATTGCCGAACTCAGGAAAGAGTGTCTCGAAAACCGTCTAAGATATCACAGAGGGAGAGCATGACCTGGTTTTCAATCAAAAAAGTAGAGTAGAAAGTAGAAACAAATAAAACCAAATCAGAATGCTTTAAACGACGAATCCACACAAGTTCTATGAAACATTATTAGATGTCTGCCCTTAAATGCATGAAAAAGTTCAAGATTACTAAAAATAAAAGAATCGAATTACCATTTCCGTCCTGGTGCGGGTGTGAAACTTGGTCATGAAAAATGATCAGATGTAAATCTTTACTGACAAAAAGCGGCTAGGGAGTTTCTAGGAGTAGAAACCTCATTCAGACCACCTAACTTTTGTAGTGTTTACCAGGTAGAGGTCATGCAGACATGATAGCCAAACAGTTTTCCGGGTGGAACATAACACCATCGAATATACAAATGTCTGAGGACAGCCTTGCGGCGCTTAATGTCTTACACTCTAACAGGGTAAAGCCCAGTTGTAAAGGGTGTTTTTTTATTGAGGTATAGAACTTCGAATTGAAATAAAACACAAGAAAATCGTTTTAATGTCCATCAATTTGGCTTTATTGGAAGGATCATTTTATGCCATTAATGTTTAAATATGATTTCGGGCATGTGGCCGCCGCGGCTGGCTCGAATAAAGCCAATTCTACAGGTCCAATTTTCAACCACTTGTTGGAACCACAACTCATCCACATTCATGCCATCCAATTCGGGAACAAAATAGTCGGTTATCATGGCTCTATACCGGTCTCCATTAACGGTAACTGACTCTCCAGCAATATTTCGGAAGAAGTATGGCCCAATGACTCCACCAGCCCATAGAGCACACCAAACAGTCAGTTTTTGTGGATGTAATGGCATAAAATGGACGGAGCTTGCGGTGAACTTCGCGAACTGAACCATTACTTTCGAAATAAATTTGCACGATTTGCAAGCGTTGTTCTTTTGTCAACCTGTTCATGATGAAATGGCAAACCAAACTAAATATTAATCACTTGACAGCTGACAAAATGGCCGCCAGTTAAAAAAGTGATGCCAACTTAAAGTTCTATACCCCAATAAAAAACACCCTTTACTTGAGAATTCATTCAATTCCTCACTTAATCCAACAGCACAAGGTATGACTTACCTCGAGCCCTAGTCATAACGGGAAACAAAATGGCAGACCTATGTTTTAAATAATTAAATTAATTAAACAGCCATCGGAGCATTTATTTCGATCAAAGGACCGAGTGAAGATTGACAAACTCCCCTCTTGACAGTAGCTGACCCTCATCTATTGCACTGTGTAATGGGAATGACTGCCAGCGGATTAACAGCAATTGAGACGAACTCATATTATGACAACCGAAAAATGAACCACCCCTTTTTAATTTAGGCTAGGATGTCTTAAATGTCGGTTGTCCCCAAATCACTTTTACTAACTTAAGGGGAATCTTATGAATCCTGATGAATTTAATTCTCCACAGCCGAGTCCCTTTGCCAGCCAGTTGGGACAGCTCCGGGATGTCGCCGTCATCTTCCGGGCATGTCAACAGCCGCTTGTTTGCTTGCAAGCATAATAAACTTTGGCGATTTACACATACAGACACCCATAGAAAGTTGCATGAGAAGACGAAAAGAAAAAACGCTCATTTCTAAAGGAGTACAAAAAAAGTTGGAACACACACTGAACGAAATGCATGCAAAGTGTAGATACAGTGACGAATGCATGGATGAATAGATGGATGGATGGATGGCAAAAATGTAAATATTCTAAGTGAGGTAGATGTGTGGTGTGCAATGTACATACATACATACATACATATATACGAGAATACATAGATATGTACACAGGTTGACCAGGCAAATAAAGTAAATACATGTGTGACACAGTTTTTTGTGTGTGTGTGTTTTTTTTTATTATTTTTTTTTTCTTTTTGATTGTACGAGAAGTTGTAGTTTCGTGGAGTTTGTTTCGTTAGTTTTTATTTAGATTTTTCTTCATCATTCCAGTGAAAGAAACCATGAAAAATGAGCTATGCAAACTAAAAATACAATAAAACAAACAACAAGAAAAGAGAGAGAGGGAAAACCAAAACAAACAAATAAACACAAGAAGAAGAAACAAAACGCAAATACAAGAATGACAGAGAATCGTGTAAACATTGCAATATTTACCAAAGAAAAAGCTAAGAGAGGAGGAAAGTACAGAAACGGGACCAAAAAAAAAACATAACTTCAAACGCATACACATGTGTGACGAAAAGTGGAAAAATTAAAACGGAAAACGGAGATAGCAAAAGCAAAACAGAAATAGAAACAGAAACGGAAAGAGAAAAGAAAACGCACACACGTACACACACATACATACATACAGAATAGAGTTGGCGTACGTATGCATGTGTGTGTGTGTATGGGTTTGAGGGGTTTTTGGGGACAAAATTAGAACATCAAGCTCACACAGAGACGCACACACACACAGATATGTACACAGACACAGACAAAGTTTACCTCTTGTGGTGGTACATCATAAGTACGTGTACGTAAATCCACACGAGCGTATGAATCGATGCACGGCAAAATGAAGAATATACCTAAAGTGCGTTCGTTGTTGTTGTTGTTTCGTGTGTGTTGTTTGTTCGTTCGGTCGTTTGTTGGTTGTTCGTTTAACATGTATGGGTTGTATAGTGAGTGTGTGTGTGTTTGGTTGGTGTGTCGAGTGTTGTGGTTGTCGGAAGAAATTGTTTGAAACACGTATTCAATACATTTGAATTATAACGGTGTGTGGGAAAAGAGGGGTTTATTGTTATTGTTGTTGTCGTCCTTGCAGCAGGACAGGTATGCATGTATGTGTAGTTGAATGTGTAGCAATATTTACCTGGTCCTTTGGCACCGCCTTGCATCAAACGACCCAGCCGAAAGATGACCGCTCTCTCGTATTCCTGCACCACCTGAACATTGTAAAAATATGAATAAAATGTTAATTAAGTTCTTATCCCCGTTCTTTTGTTTATGTTGGTGCTTTTGGTGGACCAGATAGCATAAATTAGTCACTTGAAGATGTTTCATGCGGCGTTTTCGGTTTTTTTTTTTGTTAAAATATCGCGTGAGCCTGTGTGTCGGCTAGGCCGCATCGTCTCTTATTTATACCCTATATGGTGGAGTGGCTTCGAAATGTTACAGTTCGTTAGTTTTACAGTAAGTCGAAGGGTCGCATGCCCCAAATAGGTTTATGCATTTAAAAAATATTTTTTTAATGGAAAAATGAGTTTTATTATTTGATATATTTACTGCCTGTTTCCATAAAACGAATTTGTACGTTCGTTACAAATCGTTAGTATTGGAAGCGTTATAAAATGGATTTCAGACATTATTTAATTCTGGTTTTCAGATATATGTTAGATATCGACATACCGAACACGATCCCAGTAGAATAAGCTCTCATTACTGTTACAAAACCATTTTATTGCGCCTTAAATTTTGACAATTTGTAACGAACGAACAAATTCGTTTTATGGAAACAGGCAGTTAGTCGCGATGTATACGATGAATTTTCCGCCCGAGGATTTCTTTGATAAATTATTTTGAAAATCCTTAGTAGTGTCTTGAACATGTCCAAAATTACTTTTACAAATTGCGTGCGTGTTACTGGCTTGTGTTCTTCAATGAATGCAGATCATGTACGGAGACTTCGGGGAGAGAACAACACACCTACGATCGATCGGGCAGCCGACGAGAGATCGTTAAAACCCGGTGGAGATATCACAAAAAGAGATCAAGACCTGGTTTTCAAAAACAGAACAGTACCACCATGGCCGGAAGCTCTCAAAACAGTATGTGACGGATCAATGACTAGAAGAAGACAATTCTAAAAGAAGATTGGAGGTATGTTTGCGGGAGTGTTGGGATTGCTGAACTCAGAAAATGAGTAGGGATCACAGAGGGAGATCAAGACCGGGCTTTCAATAAAAAAAAGAGTATCAACAGGTGAGAAATAAACAACAAAGAAACACAAATAAAACCAAATCAGGATGCTTTAAACAAAGCTGATTCCTACCCATGGGACAGGCAAGGAAACCTAAAGTCAAGAAAATTTCACCGTCTGTTTCTTCATGGAATGTTAAGGGAAATAAGTAAAGCTCTTAAGCGTCAGCTGTTGTAAGCTATTCAGCTTTTGCTTGCATTTTAAGCTGAAGAAATCCAATATTTTAAAGCTTTAGCTAAAATTGTGTCCAGTCCGTTTTTTTTTTGATGGTCAATACTCAGGGGATTCACCCTATAAATGCAATGCATTGTGTTAGCGGAGGGAAATTAGGGTATCGGTAGGATGAAAGAGGGAGTTGTGTTTGTTGACAATTATTTTGAATTTCTGAATGTCACAACTGGCACGAAACACATTTACTGGAAGAATAGTCCACATACGAACAGTTCGGCTGAAGAATGAATTTTGTCTATAGTGAGTCGTCCGGTCAACCGGCCATTTGACAATGAACGGATGAGAGACCCTGGATAGCCGAGTATTCCGGATAAATGGTTAACAGCAGGGACAAGATGATGGATCTCGGATCCGAGCAGATACCATTGAAATATCAACGAATGAGAGTCCCTGGAAAGCCGAGTATTTCGGCTAAATGTTCTAACAGCTGGGACAAGACGACGGATATCTGAGGAGCAGATACCGTTAAAATGTCTATAGAACAGCGACACATAACCCACATTTCGGCGATGCTGTAGGGAGACAATAGAGTTGGATACCCTACTATCCCCTATGATCACCACCGTTCTCCTCTGTACACGGTAAAGAAGCTGCAAACATGTCGTTGGAGCCCCTGCCCATATATGGGAGTTGTATTCCATTTTAGGCCGGATGTAGGTGGTGTAAATATTTACGAGATCAGATGGAGTGAAGTATTCCTTGCACCGCTTTAGAAATCCTAAACACTTGAATGTTTTTCGTTCGACACTTCGAATACATGGCTAGCCCGACGAGCATTACCCTGTATCTTTATGCTCAGATCATAGAGAGTGTCTGATTCGTCGATATCCACACCATCCATAGAGTGGAACGTTTGTGTGACAACAAACCGCACTGGGACTTTTGCGCATTAAAATCTACTCTATTCATTTGGTCCCACTCACAAATCGTCACCAAATCGCGGTTAAGTGAGTCATTCATCGTTCGTCTTCTGTCCTCGATGATCCTCCAGATGATCAAATGAGTATGAATGACCGAGGTGGCTGTCATCCGCAAAGAAGTACAGTCTGACCCAACAGGTCGTCAATGAAAATAAGAAATAGCGAAGGAGAGACGACAGAATCTTGTGGCACTCCTGCGGTCAAGCTATGCTCGTAGGATGAGACCCCATCTCTAACAACTCGTATAGAGAGAGAGAAAAAATCGATATGAATCGAGAGAATATATTACCGACACCAAATGCAATAAGTTTTGATATGAGTGCTTCGTGGCAGACCAGCAGAGTCCACGACCTTACTTTCAACAAGGTTGTGAATAGATCGACTCCATCGCTTCATAAGGAACGCCATCAGGTCTCTAGTATATCGATTTCTACAGAAGCCATACTGTCGACCATTTTGGAAGGCCATTAGGACTCTAAATACTTTACAAGATGGTGTTTAACCATGCTCTCCATAACCGTTGAGAGCGCAGAACATATTGCTATTGGGCGGTAATTCGCAGGATTTGGAGCCTCACCCTTCTTGGGGATCGGTTGAACATTTGTAACTTTCCAAAGTGAAGGGTAGATACCAGCACGGTACGACATGTTGAAAAGATTGCGCAATGGACGAGCTAGCGTCGAAGAGCACTTTTTTTTATTTACATTGAGATCAGCAAGAAGCCTTTTCAACCCACATGATCGAAAACATATCTGAGTGGTTGACTGCTGTCTGGCAAAGATGAATTCTTTGCAAATATTTCAGCCAGGAGGTTAGCTTTGTCAACCGGGTCAGTGAATATCTGGTCATCGTTAACGAGAGTTGGAATAGAAGACGAAGAATTGTCCCTTACTCTTTTAACAAATGCCCAAAAGCTTTTACTTACTTACTTCCCCTGGGAGAAGAAAGAGCTTTAGCACGAAGACGTAAAGAAGTTTTTCGCGCCTAAGTACTCTGGCACACGATGATCTTGCCTGTTTGCGTAGCAGCTCAGTATTGGCATTTTTATTGAAACGCCAATTTCGGAACGTTTCCTCTTTGGATCTGACAGCTTCGAAGTAGTCTTCGAGGAAATACACGTGCTTATTCCAGGAAGAAGGATTTTCTTGACCATTTCAGCAGCAGTATCGACATTATTGTCTAGGAAACATAATTTCCAATTGATGTGCTGATAGAAATTGTTGAGCTCGAATGAGAAAGCCCAGATTGATTATGGACATTGAAATCCCCAGAAACTAAAATTTCACTGTCCGGACAATCTTCTAAAATTTTTGATATTTTTGTGTGTGACAGTTGATGGATGAACGAATGTATAAAGTGCGGTTAGTATCCACGTATTTTCCATATTTAGATTTTGTATCAGAGCCAAGAGCAGAACGCATCCTGCGAAAGCGAGAATACACATCTTAGTCGCCTTCTTGTGTAAATACCACTGTCATACGGACAGCTACTCAGTTGAGGCATAAGGATTATTGACAGAGATAATTCTACGATTTCTAAATAGAATTTCACATTTCAGATGGCAGCGCTCCAGCCAGCAACGCTTTGGATGAAAACTATTACGGAAGGCGCTGACAGGAATGACCGAGATTCCGGCAGAAGGGCCAAGTAGAAGAAAACATGCAGATCCTTTATATAACTAATTGCAGAAGTCAAGCACAAGCAAATGCTTGGAAATAATTTATTATTTAAGCAGCCCAAGACCGGCAACAGTTTGTCGAGTCCATCTAACTAAGTAAGCGAAATATTATGGTTTGGTTTGATTTAAAAAATTCGTATATTCTTATTGCTATAGCTTTGGTTACAGCTATAGCTTTGGTGCATTCGAGAGTTTGTTTTCTTTTGAAATGTTCAGCTCTGAATATGAATTTGAAAAACACGCTCGCCCGGCTCGATGTCGAATCGAAAATACTTACAAATGTTGTCACTCATATACGAAATAATACTCACTTTGAAGCAAACAAATAAACTAAAAGGTAATGTCAGAATCACCAGGGCCACCGATAGAAATATTAATAATGTGCCGCATGTTGAAGATTTGTCCACGACATCCTCATCGGCTGAAAAGAAGAAGAAAAGAAATGCAAGAGAAAGAGACAAAAGGAAAAGCAATGCATTAGTGATATTGGAGGGAGGAGGCAGTGAAATAAAAACTCATAAACACAAAAGACGAAAGACGAAATACAATACACAATAAGTTTCATTTCATATCAGCAGTATAAATCATAATTATCTCTATTTAATAGTCCTCACTAGCTGTATTGATATCATCATCAATATCATTATCATCATCATCATCATCATCATCGTCGTCGTCGTCACTATCATCCTCATGAGCCAGTTGCTGTTCCGGTAAATGAAAAACTCATGATTTATGATCACAGTAAAGGCATTGTTCAAAGTCGCGAGTGCATCATGTTGATGCACGATGGTTGGTTGGTTGGATGGATGGATGGATGAAGGAAGTTGCAATGGTAGTTGTGGCCGTTGTGGTGGTGGTGGTTACAAGTAGGTTACAAGTACATCAATCACTTACAGCTACGGCTATGACGAACACAAATTGTAACTCTTCTCTCGCGTTTGCTATCATCTGAAAAATACGCACACACACACACGAACATGCATACACACACACAGATAAAGCCATGTGCATGTATGAACCGGTGAATGTTATTAGGGCGGGCTGGCAGTGTTGGTTGGTGTGTGTATTTGTGGCTACACAACAAAAGATTGTTGTTGGTGTAACAGTAACTCTTGAAAACACACACACATAAAGATAACACACATACATACACACGCAAAAAGACGCATACATAGAAATGGAAAGGTGTGCTTTGCAATTCACAAGAATCCTTTGGAATGTGAAACGAGCATTCACGAACAAGTTTTCAATTTCTAACAATAAAACATCACTTGAAAACACTTAACTTAATTGCGTACCTACAAACAACCATCATACGTACATACACACATATATGGCCATACATACAAATACATTAGGGTGGCCCTTAGATGGCATGGAAAATGAAATTTGAATCTATTTAACTTTTTGATATTTGCCTACAACCGAAAGTGTCTTCGGCTAATGGAGAATTTCAACTGACGGATGCAATATGACGACCATAACAAATGAAAATACAGCAAGAAACGGATATAAGAACATGGCCGCATATAAAGTTTGCAAAAACAAATTGATTTACTTCGGTTTAGCAGGACAAATATTTCCTATCAGCAGCTCAGATGACAAAGGCCTCTGACAAAATAGTTCCTATAGGAAAATCTGATTTGTTGATGTCAACGCTGAATTTGTTTTTGGTTTATTCGCCTAAGCATGAGATTTTACAAAACCCCCCAAAGAAGGAAATTTCTTGAGGTAATCTGTTCGGGAAATCGTTGCTGTATTCAATCGATTGTGTGACAGGTGGCGACGTTTTGTTGAAAGCACCGGTCGTCCAGATGCATGCCGCCCCGTTTAGGCCAGAAGAACTCTGAAAAAATTTTTTTTTTTTTTTTTTTGAAGGCCAACACTCAGGGGCTGCCCCCTATAAATGCAATGCATTGTGTTAGCGGAAGGAAATTAGGGTATCGGAAGGAGGAAAGAGAAAAGTTCACAGTTACTGCAATTTCGGCCTCATCTTAAAAAAAAAGTATGGCCCAATCACACCGACCGAGCAAAATCCTCACCAGGCAGTTTCACATTGTGCATGCATTCGTTTCTCATGAGGATTTTCCGAGCTCCAAACTCGCTAATTTGTACCTTCTTTGTGAAAAAAAAATTCTTGAAAAATTAACTTTACTCAACTTTCCGTCATTAGCCATCGGACGAATTGCCGGCCTTTTCCAGGGTATGCTAGTTTGAGCTCCTGAGTAAGATAAATTTAAGAAGCTTACTCTTACTAAGACACCATTTAGTAGCATCAGAATCGTTTTCTAGGAACCATTCAATTTGCTATGTAAAATTTAAGATTTTATAAAATTATATTCATTTGTAGTTATCAATATTCTCGAATCATTTACTTAAAACTTGCTCTTAACGCCCAAGGGGCATTATTGAGGCAAGTTGGCAAAATATTGATTTGGTACAAACAAATAAACAATAGAATAAACTACAACAAAATTTCATATTTATACGATACAGTATTTATCTTATTTAAATATTTTAAGTAAGAAGATTGATTTCATGATTTTGTGGATTCTGATTTGAAATTCAATTTCATAATTTTGATTTTCTGGATTTTGATTTCAAATTCTATTTTTTTGAGTTTAACGACTGCTCCATTATTCACTCTAATATACAGTATTGGCCATAACTAAAGCACCCCCATAGTATTTTTTTCTTATCTAATATTTTTAATGAAAAAAAAATTAAATATTATTGTATTTTGTTTATTAATTTTATTACCTTATTGTTGTAAAATCATATTTTTAGGAATGAATCCTTTAAAAACCGAATTATAAATTAATATAAAGCCTGACACCTGACACCGCAAAACGGAAAAAACTAACTGACTACATTACTAAAAAAAAATTACATATTAAATTTAAGAAGAAACAATATTCAGATGATGGTCAAGTGAATTAACTTCAATCTTGTATAGTTTTTGGTGAGATAAACACAATGGCAAGAAACAAATTTTCAAGTCAATTTACAATTAAAATTATCTGGCTTAACACGACATCAACTCCGTAAAAATATGCAATCAACCGATATTTATTATCTAGGCTAATTTCGAAATTTGTTACATATCTGTCGTGTATCTCCAGTACATTTTGCGTGGGTGTCCCCGTAAATGCTCGAGGTATGAAGGTACTACAAAAGGACAACGTCCTCAATTCAAGTAGAAACCCATTCGAGTTTGCAGTTTGAATCAGAACTATTCAGTCGACGAGCAATGAATAGGAAAGTCAGGCTAGAGTTTGCCAAAACCCACATCGAATGGAGTGTCAAAACATGGAAGACTGCATTGTTCCCTGACGAATCCAAATACAACATAAAGGATTTAGGGCGTGTGCGGAGACTTAACGAAGTACGGCTAAATCCAAGACATTATAATAATTCATTGGACAATTCATAGTATTGACGGAATTATGGATCGATTTATATACAGTGACATAATAAATACGTGATTTTGCCATATGCCGATGAAGAGATGACACTACTATGCAGGTTCCAAACGGATAACGATTTTAATAGGATTGAAATTCATGTTTTGCCTGATCAATCCACCGATTTCAATCCCATACAATCCAAGAATTTGTGGAAGATTGTTAATATAAAATACAACAGCAAAAATTGCCGAAATAGGGAAAACTTTTTTTTTCAAGTCATACAAATAGCCTAGTTAGGAATATCACAACACACGATAAATAATTGAATATCATCCATGTCTGAGAGATGTTCGGCTGTCATCCGGAATTTATTTATGACCAATACTGTATGTCTAATTTAATTTAAGTGATGTCACTTTCTGAATTCTGAATTCTAATTCGAGAGAAGCCAATCACCAACCCCATCTGTTGGCTAATAAAATCTTTTTCTGTGCATCTTCTCATATTGGCCAAAACTCAGTCATGGTTGCTTATTGAAATTACGAATATAAACATGATTATAACTTGGTAATGGTGGACAGAGACACATATTCGTCCTCCACTGCAATAATGGCTTCTATGAGATATGAAGGTCGCACCTCCACACGCCCACCAAACATAAAGACATTCATTCTATTCAAATGGTGTCCTCCATTGCCATCCTCTAATTTGGGATGTCGTGTATAATTATTTTAAAAATAAAGAAAAACACCAACGGATGTGAATGCCATAAAAGAGTTAAACCAACACTTCATACACATGTGTACTCCAACAAATCAGCACACACAAGTAGATGCATACATGTGTGCATAATACTGGTTGATATTGCCATTGTAGAGTTGGAACAGAAACAAGTGTTTAACCAATTTAAACCCTTTTGTGTGATGATTGTTGCGTAGTTATTTGCTCAATGTTTGCATTACAACACACTCAACATGTGAAGGGTGGAGGAGGCGTTGGAGGAGGAAGATAACATTCAAAGGATTATCAGTAGAACACTCGTCATATGTGAGTGAGTGTATGAACAAACACATTCACACACACACACCCACAGAGAAGTAGATCTTCTGAACAAGAACAACAAGAACAACATATTTATCAAATGTTCATACAATACTCATAACAACAACAACTACCACACCAGCGACTAAAAATGTCAACGACTCACACACACACACTTACAATGAGAAGTGTAATAAAACAAACGATCAGAAAATGAATTCATATAAGGACATTCAACATAAACGTGACAAAATGTAAGGACATAACAACAACGACAACAACAAAGGAAAAAAAGTAAAACATTTTCAACATAGAAAAGTAAATTCACAGTCGACCCGACGCTGAACTGATTTCTTAGTGTTTGGTAAGCAAGTGAGTAAGTGCTTTTGGGCATCGTTTAAAATAAACACTGGGGCTGTGGTTAAGTGTCTCTTTTTTTTTTGGTAGCCGAGAAAACGGTGCCAATTGAGATTCAGCCCCAGTAATTGTTTGGCATACATTTACATCAATTTGACGGCAAGTCTACGTCCGTTATCGAAAGTTATGTCAAGTCATTGGTTTCTGTGGTACTACATCCAGAAATAATGGAGATATAAGTAAACTTGATCATAATTGTTGGCCAGAAGCTTAAAAGGAGTTTTCAATGTAGACATGTCTGCATGACAACAAACAGCACTGGGTCTAAGTCTACAAAACAATTAAATAACATTTACATAAGGCAACAGAAACATTTTTGGGGACTTATTTCATTTTTGTACTAGCGTCTTATTTCATATTAAATATGTCCCCAAAAGTCAGGAATGAAATAATTTCATAACAATTATTTTGGGGATATATATTTCGTTCCATAAAAAATGACATACATATATTTGTCCATACCACAAACATTAACTTGTTTGTAGGTGATAAATATCGAAAACATATCGCTCATTTACTTGAATAGTGGCATAACTCAAAACAGGATTTTGTCAGGACTTTCCAAATATAGAAAAAGAACTGCAGGCTATTTCAATAATATGGAGACCTGTCATATGAATGCACAATACTCAGTAGAACAAAAGCCAATTTAAATTAGAGATTTACAGCTTTTCCAAGAGTAAAAATATATAAAGTGAATTTTGAATTATGCCACTATTCAAGTAAATAAATTTTTGTGTTACTTTTAATTTTTCTTCAATTTGTAAATTTCTATTCAACAATCCATTTCATTCTCTCGGATATTGCTTTTATGTTAAAGAGCGTAGATGCAATAAAAAGTTTTCGAAATTTGCTGCAAATACACACTTATTCGTACTCAAATGATGTACTTTATACACAAATATGTAATATAATTAGCAAATGAGTTATATTTACATCCATATAAGCTGTGTGTAGAAAGAAATAAGCTTTACTTGCTACAAGGACGCGTTTTACTTGTGTATAAACATTTAAAAAATACGTATTTTTCAGCGTGTCGTCTTATGATGCCATAATATTAGTGGAACTTCCATAAGCCAAATTTTCTTTAAGTCGAAGCACTTCTGGTAGCAGTTAAGATGACAACTTCCCTTAAATAATTTACAAATAATTCCAAGTCTCAAAGTCTCCGTAAGTCGAAGTTTTCTGTTCTGAAAATGCTGCTTCGAGTTATGGAAGTTTGACTGTAATTGTGGTACACAATCGTGGCCCTGCGAAAAATCGCCCAAGAGAAAATGGTCCAAAATGAAAAATGAATTTTCATGGTGAAAAAACTCCAAAAAAAAACAACCACAACCGCACAAATAATTGTGAACAAATGCCCAAATAGAAAAATGAACAATTATTCGAATAGCCGTGATTTTTCATTAAAATGTGACAAAAAAAAACCCCAAATAAAAATGGAAAACAACCCGGAAACAAAAATCAAAAATGTATATATCATATATTGTTTTGTGGTTACGACCCTAATTATCACAGCTGTTCGACTTTTATGGTGTTTATGAAGTTTAATTGTAATTTGAAAAATTCACAAAATAATAGGGATTTATTACATTTCTGTTTGGGGCGTTATTTCATATAGTTGGGTGGTTATTGGATTTTCAAAATTGGTGATTTATTTCACATGAAAAAGATTGGATTGGACTTATTGGATTTTTTTGGGGGACTTTGAGGCATACACGAAGACATAAATTGGAGAACTAGTTAAGTTTTCTATTTTCTGTTTAAACTGATTTTGTGATAAAAAACGACACATTTTGGTGAAATATCTTTTAAAATTTACCACAAATTTGCCGATAATTATTATCTTCATTTAGGGAAATACAATTTATTTTTAAATTAAAAAAAACGATAAATTTAAAATGATTAAAACGTATATTGCCATAACCGAAAAACGACACATTTTGGTTAAACAATTTTTAAATGAAAAACTATTTTTTTTAATTCATAAAAAATTTAAACTGACAAATAGTGTACATTTGCAATGGATTAACATAAAGTCACATATATTACAATTGAAATGAGTTATAGAACATTTTCAATGTGATAGACAATTTAGAGAAGGCCCTTTCTGGTGATTCCCATACAAGTGTATCATTCCGACCACTTCGGAGATCATGTAAATATGTGTGCCAGATCTTAGCAGAGGCCTTCAATAAATTGTGAATAAAAGCGATAAGCCTCCAGCAATCTTAATGACCTATAACTCCTTTGAATTATATGATATGTGACTTTATGATAAATAACTGAAACTGTAATTTTTGTCATTTTCGATTTTTTATAAATTTTTTTTCTCCAAGAAAATGTTGACCTCCGTAAATTGTGGTTTTCAACAAATTGTGAATAAAAGCGAAAATCCCAAAGTGATTTTAATGTTGTTTGACTCATTTGAATTGTATGATATGTGACTTTATGATAAACTAATGAAACTGGATGCTTTTTGTCATTTTCGATTTTTTATAATTTTTTTTCTCCAAAAAAATATTGACTTCCATAAATTGTGGCTTTCAATAAATTGTGAATAAAAGCGAAAAATCTCCAGCGATTTTAATGTTGTTTGACTCATTTGAATTGTATGATATGTGACTTTATGATAAACAAATGAAACTGGATACTTTTTGTCATTTTCGATTTTTTACAAATTTTGTTCTCAAAAGAAATTTAGATTTCCATAAATTGTGGCTTTCAACAAATTGTAAACAAGAGCGAAAATCCCCCAGTGATTTTAATGATCTATAACTCATTTGAATTGTATGATATGTGACTTTATGATAAACAACTGAAAAAGTATACTTTTTGTCATTTTCGATTTTTTAAAACTTTTGTTCTCAAAAGAAATTTTGATTTCCATAAATTGTGGCTTTCAATAAATTGTGAATAATAGCGAAAAACTTCCTGCGATTTTAATGATCTATAACTCATTTGAATTGTGTGATATGTGACTTTATGATAAACTAATGAAACTGGATACTTTTTTCTCATTTTCGATTTTTTAAAAATTTTGTCCTCAAAAGAAATTTTGATTTCCATAAATTGTGGCTTTCAATAAATTGTGAATACAAGCGAAAATCCCCCAGTGATTTTAATGATCTATAACTCATTTGAATTGTGTAATATGTGACTTTATGATAAATAACTGAAAAACTATAGTTTTTGTCATTCTCTATTTTTTAAAAATGTTGTTCTCCAAAAAAATGTTAACTTCTATAAACTGTGGCTTTGAATTAAGTGTGAATAAAAGCGAAAAACCTCCAGCGATTTTAATGATCTATAACTCCTTTGAATTATATGATATGTGACTTTACGATAAATAACTGAAACTGGATACTTTTTGTCATTTTAGATTTTTATAAATTTTTTTCCCCACAAAAATTATGATATCCATAAGTTGTGGTTTTCAACAAATTGTGAATAAAAGCGATAATCCAGCTATTTTGTTGTTTGACTCATTTTTAAAAAAAACATTTTATGAAAATACAAAAACAATTTTCACACATTTTTCTTAACAAGGTATTTTAAAATTTTTATGAATACGGAGGAGGTTTTGAGGTTATGACAAACTACTCATCATAAAATTAGTTTAAAAAAAAATAAAAGGTTTGAAAAAATTTGTATCTATGAAAAAAAAGTAATTTTTATCTGAAGGGTTCTATCGACGGCACGACATTCACAGATTAAAGATAATTTAGTGTTAAATATAAAAAAAAAAATTAATAAAGTCCTTCGAATCGTTTTTTAATTATGACAAATTGTGTATCAAGAAATTTAGTTTTTTTTTAAAGTTCATCAGATTTGTATAGATGTTCTTTATCAAAAGTTTTTTTGTGGCCCAGTGTAAACCATTTTTGCTGCCAATTATTATATCATCCTGTCTTTCTGAAACACTTGTTCCTGCTCTACCTCCCAACAAATATTTTCATTGTTCAATAGTTTTGTAGAACTTTATATGTTTTCCCTGTAACAACAACTATTTCTGTCCGGCTGGAAATCCTTAATGGCTTTTGAAACTAAAGCCAAAACTTTTATTTGGACACTCATGTTGTCATATGTTTTTCTACAAATGATAACAAAAAACTAAAAAAACATAATCTAAACTTAAAAGTTTTTTTTTTAAACTTCCATGACTATGGAGTCACCTTGCGTAGTAGTTTTGGTTTGTTTTCAACCACACAAGTACCGCACGATGTTGTAGGTGGATGTGGTTTCAATTAAATACAAAAACAAAAACAACATTCGAACAAATATTTTCCGATAAAACAATCGAACAATCATAAGACAAACGAAACAAGAACAACACAGAGAGCAGAGGAGAACGAAACGAAACGAAACAATTGCTTACGTGGTGCTGGATGTATGGGCACAATTGTGGCTCTCCTTTGGTCAACAATGGACATGGGTTTCGGCATCGTCGCTGTCGCTGTCGCTGTCGTCATTGTTGTGGTCTGCATGTTGTGCGATGGCCTAAACCGTGAAAGAAGGCAACACTTGGTGGACCAGCCTGTGACTGCTTGCAGCCGCCGACAGTGTTGAATGGTAAACAGTGCGCTCTAAATCACTGGAATCAGCGGGAGTTTTGCTGGAGATTTCCTGTTGTTGTTGGTTTTTTCGGCGTTCTTTTATTTTTTTCTCACTTGTCTGTTTTGTACGCTTGTTTATGCCGGCGTGCGAAGCGTTTGTTTATTTATTTGCTGAACGTTCTGTCATGTGTCTATTGTCCTACTAAGGCTTCAGGGGATCCTGGGTATATGTGTGTGTGTGTGTGTGTGCTTCCTACCATTACACACCACAGAGTAGAAAATGTGAGTTTGGCTGTGAGTGAGCCTGGATTTGGCAGAAATTCAAAAACTCGTTAGGTGGTCTCTTTTGTGTAATTGAAGGATAATTGATGGGTTTTTACATAAATTATCCTTTTATTATTTTTTTGGCACCTTGTATTTTTTGTTGTTATCAAACCGCACGATTAATTGAAAGCTTTTCTATTATTCTACAAAAAAAAAAACAAACAATATTTTTTTGGCTCCCACCACCTAAGGGCAGCGAAGAGGAGGTCTGTCGGATGATTTTATTTATATGCTTTGAATTTCTCATACGACTTCCGTTTCCGCTTGTGGTCGTTTCGCTATCCGCTGTATCCGCCGTTCGTCTCCACGCTCAACCGTTCGACCGTTATAAAGTAGTTTTAGTCGTGCTGATGTCGTGTTGGAAACTGCTTGACTGGAGAACAAGTCACTTTAATGCCGGGTTAGCAGCACCTCTGCCCAACTGGCAGCGCCAGCAACATCGGCCATGTTGACAATAACTCAAAAAGGGGAAAAAGGCCAAACTTTTCTCAATGAAGTTAATTGAGTTGGTTTTGTGTGTGTTTGGGTTACTCTGTCACCACACACTCACATCCTTTCGATAACACTCTCTTTCTCATTCTCTCATTTCAATTTGCTCTTTACTACAAAGAGCAATAACTATTGCTTGTGTCCCAGCTGTTCTCTTATTATATGTTTGCTTAATCGAGTTTGAAATCTCTTTCTGCCATTTGCATTCAGTGGCTTTTATGGGTATTTCGTTTTTTTTTTCTTATGGATTTTTTGAATTGAAACTCGTCTAACGGTTACTGGAGTCTGGCCATGGAAAGCTTTTGGTTAAAGCAATTTATTTAAATCTAAAAGCTTCCGTCCTTCCTGGGTTAACTTACCAAGCCAAAGAAAGAAATGCTGTCCAATTAGAGCATAATGACTGATGCTCATTAATTAATTGATGGATGTCAAATTATGATATCATCATTCAACAGTTCCTACCCCTTTGAAGGAAATGTCGGCGTTGTGGGGTGGTCCTGTACCTTGTGCTGTTGCCGGATGGAGCAAAGTTCCGAAAATTAATTCGAATCCCTTTTGTTGCGGTCTGATTGTTCGCTGTTTTTATTTAAGCGGAAATTAAATTATGTGGAAAATGGACATTGTATTGAAAAAGGTTTTTTTTTCAGTAATTTACTTAATTAATTAATTCAATGTTAATTCTCTTTGCGGCGGGCACAGTGTCGGTCCATAATATTATAAAAGGCAATGATATATATTTTGTTAATAACATTTCATCGATTTATATGGTTAAATTAAGCTGATGTGAAATTGCAAAAAAATTTAATATTTCTTAAAATGGCAAATATCTCATGTTATTAGTTAAACTAGAGGTGGACTAGTTGGGTTCTCATAGACGAAGTCTTGCGAGAAACCTGTAGGCACGTAAATGCAACAGTCAAACGAATTAATATAAAAGATGACCATGAATTTACTGAATGAAAAATAGGTAATAATAAAAAAAATAAATGTGTCAAAAATCATTTGCCATATTCTTGATAGATAAAGACAGCGACAGCTGTCATCAACTAATTCCAATGTCAGAGATGACACTAATTGTTGAGATCGATGAAATCGTCATCGAGTAGATTCGTCCGATCCTCAACGCAAATATTAAAATGAATTATAATGAAAGGTATTGGATTAATATTAATAGTACCGGGATGTCCATCTGGTGGTTGTTTTTTTCGAATTTAATGTTATTAGACAGTTACTCTTCTTTCCGGCTAGAAATCTTCACACAAATTATAAGCTTGAGCAACTGTGAGGGTTAACTTATTTCCAAAGCCAACGCTTTTAAGACAAATCCGTGGGTGTAGACAAATCAGGCGAATAGACAAAATGAGGCACTCAGTGCACTCACTGCATCAGTTGTATCCAACTTTATATGACTGACATGAAAGTGGAAAACACTCATCGTCCCCGTCGTCTTATGGGGCGCACTGGCGAGAGTGTACGACTCAATCCTGCAACATTGAATCGCTATAGATTTCAAAAACTCAACATTTTGCTCACAAAAACCTCGTATGACTCAGCAATATCACATTTTGTCATGTAGCGCATTTTAAATTCGGCAGCCGTGGTAACAAGCTAAAACAGACGCATCGTGGGAATGGGAAACACGGACGAGATCGTTGAAAAGCCAATGCATTTCAAAGAGTGAGCGTTTAACATAATGTGGCCACATTTCTTTGAAAATGCAACATTTCGGTTAACGCCGAATGCTGCAGAGGCATGAAAATCATTCATTGTGGCCAGAGATTGAAGACATGTACATGGTTTCAGCAGGATGGCTCGCCACACGTACATCAACGATTCCGAGCTTTAGGGGGATATCGAAAAACCATTCCCTCGTCAAGGTCTGGCAAAATTTTATTGACAATTGGGCCTACTGCGAAAAATATATGTATATTAGGGTGGAGTGAAATTCAAAAAAAAAAAGTTAACCTCGGAAAGAGATGTAGTCTGGGGTCCTAATGAGGGGAAAAATAAAGAAAACAATTTTAAAAAATTTTTAGGGGTCGCGCCACTCCCTCGAAATTTGGAAATTATCGCTATTTGGCGTTGATTTTAGAAAAATCGTAAAAAGTTTTATGTCAATAAATGTTTGCAATAGCGTAAACAATGAAATAAGGGCAAGAAAAAATTTAAAAAAAATTTTCTCATTGTTCAAAAATTTCAAAAAGTAAAATAAGTCAAATCGTCCCTTCTTCAGAAAATTGACTGAACAATGAAATAGCTACCAAAGCTACAAATATTAGTCGATTATCCTCATATTTGCCTCAAATACTCTTGTTTGGGCACTGAACAAGCTCAAACTTTTAAATTTCGAATAAGTTAAGTCGTTAAGTTTTAGGATTTTTCTAAAATCAACGCCAAAATAGCAATAATTTCCAAATTTCGAGGGAGTGGCGCGACCCCTAAAAATTTTTTAAAATTTTTTTCTTTATTTTTCCCCTCATTAGGACCCCAGACTACATCTCTTTCCGAGGTTAACTTTTTCAAATTAAAAAAAGCATGTTTTCCTCCACCCTAATGTATATATCGAAAATACTTTATTTCCAGAACTAGTCCTGTTCATTGGCCCTCCACATTCGAGCGATTTCACGCCTCTGGATTACTTTTTGTGGACGTATGTTAAGTCATTGGATTATGGCGACAAACCAGCAACTCTTGAAGCATTGCAAGCCGATATTCCAGCCACCATTGATGACATACGCACAGATTTATTGGAAAAAGTTGTCACAAATTGGACTGATTGTTTGGACCATGTAACTCGTAGCCAAGGCGGATATATGCCGAAAATCATATGTAAAAAATAAATGCCATGGAATTATCTACTAGATTGTAATAAAAAACAATTTAATTCCAACATTATTTATGTGTTTTATTATCATTTTAGTGCTCTAGATCTTTAAGAACACAACATACATTTTGATATCAATCATACGCCCCTTGTGCCTTCACATTTCACATTCCATACAAACCAACTTCAGACTCTATGCAAATTTCCATAAATACCACATATGAACACTGTTAAACACTAGAGACTGAAAGACCTACTTTATGTCGAATGGAAAATAGAAAAGACTCAGGTGAAAATAATTCAAGAGTAGAGTAATGTCATAGCAAAATTTTGCATAGTTTGCCAAAAAGTGATATCACTTTTTTTTAAAACTTTAATAAATTGCCAACATTTCACGCTGTAAATGCAGCCAAATTATTGTCAATTAACAGTTGTACGGACAATGTCCATAACAAATACTTACATATGTTCAAATGTCACAAAATAAAATGATGCTGAAAAGGGCCATTGCATTGAAAAACGTATTCGAGTACATTTTTCTTTTGGGCGAGAACGGGCGAACGGAGAAAAAATATTTTAGAAATATATTTTTGGGGACCGACACAATACATATGTTTGCATGTAAACATATTAAGTTTGGATGTAAACATATTTATTACTGCCCTGATGGTTATTAATATGTGATTCAAATATATATTATAGGAAAAAAATTATTCCAAAAAAAAAAAAATCTGTTTTTCTAACGGTAAGCGAAAGCCTTTATAGTCGCTGCGATAATTGTAGCTAAGATGAAGACTTGTCTGTCAGAGCTAGTCAGAATATATATTTTCAATATGAGTTTATTCTTTTGAAAAACTATGTTACATATCAGCCAGCAGCAGACATTTTCTTACTTTGAATTGCAGAATTGTAGTTGAGGGGTCAGTAAAGAAATCGTGTAAATAAGCTATGTCGGTAAAGTGTATTCCAATGAAAAATTGGATTGAAGGAAAACAGGGATTGAACTTTGCAGAAACCAGCTCTAGTATGAAAAATGTATGTACATGTTTTGTGGGAATATTACTATCAAAAGTAAGAAGCTATCTGCAGGTATTGAAGATTTATTAGCACAAACAATATTGTAAAAAAAAAATGTTTAAAGAGTTTTTTTTTATTAATTTACCTCTGAGCCAAAATGTTCTTGCCGAAAGTAGGAAGCTATCAACATTAATTAAATATTTTTTAGAAAAAAAAAATACTGAGTTTTATGCATTATTAGCTCACTCACAAGATCTTCTATTGGCTATAATTTTGTCTTCGTCAGTAAGAAGCTATCTACAGAAATTAATGATTTTTTAACAATAAACACAGTTTTATGAATTATTTCCAATTTCGACATGGCTTATTGCCAAAAAATAGTTTATTTACGTCTTAGTCTGAATTCCGTCGTCGAACGTAAGAAGCTATCTGCAGCAAAAAATTACTTATTGGCAATAAACTTAATTTTATCTGTCGACGTGTTTTCCAAAATTATTTTTATCGGCAAATTGTTTGCATTGTGTGGTGTAGTACGAAGAGCTGGCAAATTTGTTTGACCAACAGATAAACTCTTACAGTTGAATGGGTTCGACGAGTTTTTGTGCTTCAATTCTACACATAAAACCATTGAAAGGATTTTCTATGCGATGGAAAACAATGGAATCTAAAAATAATTTCTAATACCCAGATGCCACAACAATTATCTGCATATATATTGTTTAGTGTTCAGTCCAGTCTATCCAAAGGACTCTCAGGAAATGTCCTGATGGTACTTGTAAAAACGCGTTTCCTCTGTCGACATTTAAGCTAATAATATTTGAATTAAAATAATTTTCTTCTCGTTTTGCCATTCGCTTGCATGACGTTTGATGTTCTTTCAAGCCTCAAACGATGCACACACACACACACTCAAATGTACTCTGATGAGCACTCATGTGTGTGTGCCTAAGTCAGCGAGCAAAGAAGTGTGAGTGCTTTGAAAGTTTTATAATAAACTTTGCAACAAAGAAGTTTTTATTTGCGCACACCATGCATGTGTGTATGTGGCATGTGTATGCATATGTGTGTGTGCGAACAACAGGGAAATTTGTTGTGACGACAACAGCGCCAACGAAAACGACGATGGCGTAGTTTAAATGCGTTTTTAATGCTTTTGTATCCACTTTGTTGCTATGCGGAAACTGTTTTTATTTAAAGAAAAAGAATAATGCAATTTCAAGAAATTACCATCCGAAAGGCATTGAAAAACAATCCTGGCACCAGACACAGTTTCCGGAATGTCTAAGAAGATGTGGTATCATCTGCAGACCTGGTGTTTGTGGTACTCCAGTGTATATGAATCGCAACCGATGTTCTTTAAAGTAAGCCAAAATCTTCGATTTAAATCTCGTCTGTTTTGGGCGGAAATAAAATAACAAGTGGCCAATGGGTGATTATTGTTCGGACTTACAAACTAATTTCAGAAAATTGCGCATGGCTAACTTTCCCTTTGCGGAAAGTTGAGGGAAATACGAACAGAAATACCTAAACCGATAGATGATCGGCATGTGTAGTCGAAGTGGCTGCCCTATGTCCTCGATGGCCTCACGAATTTTATCAGTGAGGTCTTGAATCGACGCTGGGTGGTTGGCGTAGACCTTATCTTTCACGTGGCCCCAAAGAATATCCCTGAGACAAAGAAAACCCCCCATTTTTCCAGTTAAAACAGACCAGACCGTTGCTTAGTATTTCACTCATTTCGAAAGATTTTTTTTTCATATTTTTCAAAGTAAGTCTGAATACCTAAGTTGGATATACAATCTGTTGTAGGTCTTGGCCGAATACGATTTATGTATAAACTGTGCTAGAGTGAACATACTCACGTATGAAAGTCAGTTCCAGCCACATATACATATTTAAAAAAAATACACTAAGAACGGTATTCATTGGCCAGTGATGATTCTGTACCAAACCCCTGGTACTCTTGTACATGACTCATTCCCACGGGATTCCTCTCTTACATCAATTAAATTCAATTTGCTGTGACCTGTATCCATTCATTCTAAATATATAATTTCCCCTAATAAAAAACACAAATTCTTCCAAATAAGAAAAAAAAATCTTTTTGTGGTCGAAAGTTATTTACATTAGGCTTGCTAATGTACCAGGTGAAGATTTTAAAGCCTCCGAAATAAAGGACTTAAAGTGTACCATTGATGCATGTGTATGTGTGTATTTATGGTTGCTTACACACACATGTTTACAGTAAACAAAAAATCAATTAATCGTAATTAAGGCAATAACGGTCAGTGGCCCATGGCGTAATTTCGTTGTCGTTGTCGTTCTCGTTCTCGTCCTCGATGTTGTTTCAATGCAATTGGGGGGGTAAATTAATTTACAGCCTCTAAACTTTAAAGTCAAATTTATATATTTCCACTCGATACATATATATACATACACACACATATATGCAACCATAGAAGGCCATGTATAAAACGGTTTTTAGACCGGAACGATTTGGTGGTTTTTCGCAGAGTTAGATTTGTTTGTCTAATATTAAACGAATCGATGTAATCTAATATTAAAGGTAAGTCTGCCAGATAGGGACAAATGAACGTCAAAATCAATTTAAAAAAAACTATCAGTAGAAACAAAATTTCTGTACATTTTTTTTTGCTTAGTGTAACTTTTAATTGTTATTTTAAGGGTTTTAATTGCTATTTTGGAAAATTTAACATAACTTTTATACCAATTCCGATAGGTCAGTGTTTCTAGAGTACCATGGGTCCGAACCGTAATTTTCCATGGAATTTTCTTTCTCAATTGCATTTTTATATACTTGGTTGGTACGTGTGAGAGCTTGTCATTCAACTTTTTTACTTCAGTCGCATTTTGTTTTGTAGAAATAAAAAAATGTGTGGAAAAAGTGATTGATTTTATTGAGGAGTATCAAAATAGGCCTCAGTTGTGGAATTCAATGTAATAAAAACCAAATAATTGAAACAAAAATATGTAAATTTAAAAACAAATGCGTTCGTGTTGATGCTACGGAAAATATTTGCAAATGAGATTGGATACGGAATTAGTTGAAAGGTTGTAGCGTGTGAGGAGAACGACCAACCTGTTTATTAACCCTTCGATGAGTGAGAAGGTACCAGGAGATTGCTATTATTGCTACAAAAAAAAATTGGATTTAAAGAAAATTTTTTCGTTTCAAATAGGAAATATATTTTCATTTGAAAAACCATATCAGTGGTCACAATCCAAAACGACCTAACTCGAATTAGGACAACATTTTTTTAGTAGCACCGTGTTCCCTCTTGTTTATCTACAAATTTGTTTTTTTTATGGAAGTTTATAATAAAAATTTCGTTTCTGCTTCGTATTTTGGATAACAAATCGTTTGATTTAAAAATTTTTAACGGGGACACATAAACGATCCATGAATGATATTGTAAAAATTGTAAATACGTAAAAAAAACATATGGGCCACAAGTGACCTATTGGTCATCAAAGGGTTAAACTGCTAACCTAAAAATATTAAAAAAAGGTTGGCTTATTATTATGTGTGACCACATTTAAAATTAAATATTACTGAAAAATTTCAAACATTTTTTTTAAAATATTTTGCAGTTGAAAAAACAAAAATCAAAATTTCATTCACAGATCCGAATCTTGCCTTATCCCAATTTTAAAAATGTTGGCGCTTGTTACTTTCTTTTTTAGGACGGCAGAATAAATCGTAGTTGTTTTCCTTTACCAGCCCCAGGAAAAATGCCACAAAAAAATGTCTAAAAAAATTTCATAATGAAAAAGTCCCCAACAAAATTGCAGAGTTTTTCATAATTTTTAGGTGATATTTAATTTTTTGTTTTTGGGACATTTTTCAAAATTGAACAATGCACAATTCTCCAATTTATTATTTTTTTTGGGTATATTTTCAAAACAAATGGGAATCATATATTGATTTTTTTATAATGTTTTGGGGTTACGATCCCAATTATTACATTTCAAAAATGGCCCAATTCAAATATGAAAAATCTCCTCAAAATGTTACACAACAACACGTATGTTTGGGATGATTTTTCACATTTTTCAAATGTGATAATCAGGGTCGTATCCCCAACACATTATAAAAACAAACACATGCGTGCAATATATGAATTGTTCACTATTGTTTGGGGTTATTCATTTTTATTTGGGGTTTTTTACTTTTAGTTTTTTTGTTACATAAATTGTATGGATGGTTTTTCAGAACCTTTTAGGGCTTTTGAGAGGATTTGTCATTCATTTCGGGGAATTCTTTACTTTTTTGAGGCATTTTTCATTTCGACTATTATTTTTAGAGCCGTATGAGACACAGTTTTTTTTTTACTAGAAAACCCTTTTCCTAAACATTTTTATAATTGGCGGTTTGGGCTCGACGTATTTGTGTTGCTCTCCGATTTTGCGTGTGAGCCACTGTAGACATCTTGAAGACCCGAATGTGTTACAGTCGACTCTGGTAGTGACCAAATCAAATTTAAAAATCTACTTTGTGTCCTCAGAGTTTTTAATTTTGAATAACTGAAATATGGTTTGATGGGATTTTCCTTGTTGAAATTATTTTAGGGAAAAATATGTGACAACATTTTTAATTCTCTCAAACCGTTTAGTAGTGACACATTAAAAATTTTTGTTCAATTTAAAAAAAATCGCACCAATTACATATTACCAGGAAAATTAGAAATTAGTAAGTATATTTAAAATGTACTTTTTAATTTAAAAATCACCGGATTTAAGGACCTCAAAATAATTCAATCTTAAAATATCCTTCAGGAAAAGTGGAATAGTAGAACAAAAAAAAAAAAAAAATCACCAACATCGTTCCGCTCTAATACGCTTAGCCATGTATGCTTGTGTATACATTTCATGCCCGTGCACCTTTATTGGGTGACTGGTGGTGTTGGATCAGCTGGTGGTGAGGGAGGGGGGGAGGACGGGAATCGAAATGGTTACTTTATTGAATTTACCTTGTGTATACATGGTTGATATGGAAACCGTTGTATCCGGTCTCTTGGATGTTGTTTCGCCGCGTTGACTGTTGCTGCTGCTGTTGCCTGTGGGCAATGCAACAATATGTGGATGTTTTCTGCCATGGCCACCGCCACCACCACCACCACCGACGCCAGTGCGTTGATGTTGCTGATGGTAGTGCTGATGCTGATGATGTGTCGACGTTGTTATTGTGGCAATGGCACCAGCATGGCCACCCACTTGTGGTGGTGCCATACTCGTCGTTTGCCACAAGCTATCACTTAGATCCGATATTTTGATGAAATTTAAAAACACACACACTAATTTTTAGCCCCTCCCAAAAGCCAATATGACTCCACTCTATAATCTGAGAGTACGCCTTTGCTTTTTCACTATAGTACTGATAGTGGCAATGATCGGGAATCCACAATCGGGAGGTGGAGCACAACGTTTGATTGCGCGCACTTTACGGTGCTGTTGTATTCGTTGTAGTTAGTCTGCAGTATCTATGAGTACATTCACACATACATTCATATATCGCTTAATACTCGGAGTGTTACACACACACACACTCGCACAGTTTATGAAGTAATAAACAAAGCCAAATGCCTTTGTTACATACACATGTGTGCTCGTGGGTGCCTGCGTGTGCGAGTGTGTGTGTGTGGGGTTTGCAAAACTTTATGGCAGTTTTAGTGTCCCTTTTTCTGTGTGAGTGTGTGTGTGTGTTTCCGTGAGCAAGTGTGTGCGCCTATGTTTGCGTACAATTTATGCTGATACCATCAATAGTAAATAGAAACTGAAATATTTCAAGTGTAGCAAAAGTTCTTCTCTGGCAATAGTTTTATGGCACTGATGAAAGTTTTCTCGATTTATTGAATGCATTTGTGTAAAATATGCATGTACGTGCGTGCTGGAAATTGCGTATGTTCTAATAAATATATGTGCAAAGTTGTCTCTGTTAGAAGAAGTTTTTCAATAAAACATGTACAAGTTTTATTTTTATGCTCTCCCCCTGCCAGAGACTGGCGGGAGTCTAGTCAATTTCACATGACCTTTGTCATATCTGGAAGTGGGGACCCGGGGGGGTCTATCGTTGAGATTGAAATTCAAAGGGGCTTCAGTTGGACCGCTGTCACTGTAACCATGTCAGCTAAGAAGGAGACGTGGCCAAAAAAAACTAAAATAAAATTCAAAACTATTCGCTTTATTTTATTAGTGTATCCTTTCGAAAGAATTAACCAATTACTTTGAAACTTGACAGAGATTAATATATTCCCAAAACTAATAATGGAATTGCATATGAGTTATATGGCCACACATTTTCGGGTACCTCTAATACAAATGTTCCGTTCCACCCACTTTGGAAATTGTTTCTCTGAAATCCGATGGGGACGGCCTCGTTCATATTTGCTACATTTTTTAAATTTTTTTTTATAATTATTTGCTGTCATCAAACTTTTAATTTGTTTAAAATATTAAAAAAAAATATTTTTTTATTTTTTAAAAAAAAATATTTTTTTATTTTTTAAAAAAAAATATTTTTTTATTTTTTAAAAAAAAATATTTTTTTTATTTTTTAAAAAAAAATATTTTTTTAAAAAAAATATTTTTTAATAATTTTTTTTTTTTTTAATTTTTTATTTTATTTTTTTGCCCTATATAGTTCTGTACAAAAATGTATTTATTAATTAATTACAATACAAAGTAAGTTTATATTCTAATTTTTGGGTCCAAGGGTAAACCGGGAGACATTTGACTAAATTTGTTTGCAGCGACTGACCAAAGTCTCTTGTGGGAATCGAACCCACAACACCAATGCTGATGGAGAAGCACTCCTCATTTGCCACAAGAAAATTATTTTTAAAAAAAAAAAAATGTTTCTTTATTTTTTTTTACTTTTTCTAAAATAATGTTTTTTATTTTTTAAAAAATATAAATAAATTCTATTTTTATTTGTAATTTTTATTTAAAAAAAAAAATATTTTTTTATTTTTTTGCCCTATACTTCTGAACCATTAGTTCTGTACAAAAAAAGTATTTATTTATTAATTACACTACAAAGTAAATTTATATTCTAATTTTTGGGTCCAAGGGTAAACCGGGAGACATTTGAATACATTTGTTTGCGGCGACAGACCAAAGTCTATTGTGGGAATCGAACCCAAAACACCAATGCTGATGCACTCCACTTGTGCCACAAAAATATTATTATTTTTAAAAAAACATTTGTTTTTATTTTTTTAACAAAAATATTTTTCTATTTTTTAAAAAAAAAAATATTTTTTTTGTTCTAAAAAACCATTTTTTTTTGTTCTAAAAAAAATATTTTTTTTTTAATATTTTTTAAACTTTTTCCAAAAAAATCATTTTTTTACTTTTTCTACTTACTTTTAATTTGA
Organism: Hydrotaea cyrtoneurina; assembly: GCA_958296145.1. Classification (NCBI taxonomy): domain Eukaryota; kingdom Metazoa; phylum Arthropoda; class Insecta; order Diptera; family Muscidae; genus Hydrotaea; species Hydrotaea cyrtoneurina. The sequence goes on along the minus strand of OY282515.1, from coordinate 37,531,152 downwards.
TGTAATTTGGTTTGATCCCAATTATCAAAAATTAAAAAAAAATTGTATATTCATAAATCTGTCTGTCTCAATGCATACGAAAAATAACTTTTCCGTTTTTCATTTCTTTTTGTTGCACGGTCTTCGAAACACACAAAACCCTCCCTAATATACGCATGTTTTTGACTAGAGGCGATTTTCATATCATTTTTATTACGTATTAAACTAACAAAATGTCTCTTAGAACAAAGACACACATACAAATGATAAGATTCTATGGTTCCTCAAAAAAAAAAAAAAGATAATTTCCTCAACAAATGCTTAGCCAATTGATAATAAAACCTTATCAATTATTGACAAAACCACAGCAAATATTTGTTTTGATTTCCCCTGATTTTTTAATTCTCTTCAAATTCATTGACCTGAACAAGTCGATGTTTCTGTAGCAATGAATTTTCTTAAGAGTTTCATATTTCTGATTGCATCGACTACAGCTGTGGCGGATAATAGAATAACTAATGGAAATACAGCAGATGTGGGTCAATTTCCTTATCAAGTCGGTCTATCCATGCACATAAGTTCAACCACAACGGCATGGTGTGGTGGGTCTTTGATTGGTCCGCGATGGATTTTAACAGCAGCACATTGTACACATGGGTATGTATGGTGATTGCGATTATTGGAAAAAGTTTTGGCTAAAATGGTGGGTAATTCGAAAATGTTTCGGAAAAAATCTGTCATCCGATAAGATTGAAATATCACCTAGGTAAAGTATGTTCGAGATGTAATCAGTGTATATACCCAGAGATGAGCTCCAATGGAGCAGATTTGGAAACCTCGGTTCTCAAAACGTTTAAAACTTACTTCAAGTTTTTATTTATAGTCCAATATGCCTGATAGGTATAAAAGAAAAAAAAAATCATGTAATTGAATATGTTTTTTTTCTTTATGGTTGTCTCTTATAGAACGCGAGATATGTGCATTTTAATAGAAAAAAATGGTTTTCAACATCGGTTCAGTGTACTGGATAAAACTAAACTATTTGAAGTGCGATTTCAGTCAGGTAAAGGTGGTTAGTTTGAAAACAGAATTTTTAAAAAATAAAACCGCAAAAGACATTAAAACTAAATCTTTAGTTAGTCAGACATTGGAACTTGAAAATGTGAAAAAAATATTTTCTTGGGATTTTTTTGGTTTAAAAAAAGTACCACCATACTTTTGTTTATTAATTTGTTTTTTTTTCCTGAACATAAAGAATATTTGGATTTTCTGAAACATAACTAAACGTAGATGAATTCAATAAATTGAAAATCTAGTGTTCCCCCTATACTTTTCCCACCAATGCCCCTCAAAAGTAACCCTTTTTAAGCAAATTTCCACTTTGGACCACAACTTCTTGAAGGGCCACTTATCAGCTCAGCGTCCCTTCAGAATTGTGGAAACTACTGCCAATTTTGCGAACAACTCCCAATTTAGGGGATTTTCTTTCCATTTTAGGAATATTGGGGTTGTCTTGAATGAACACCGCTTACAAAAAATCCGCTCAATTTGACCTCTTTGGATGACCCATTGAACAGAGCGATATTATGCCCCAAACTCATCAGTCCCCGGTAAATATCATTGTCTACCACAAGGCCGATGCGATAGTGGACGAAGACCTCAGCGACAACCAGTCAGACTGGCATAACATCTTCCTCTATTGAACGCGACGACAAAGATGTCAGAGTGCTTCAGCTTGGTATATTTCCAGCCTGAATCTGACTGAAAATTTGTTGGTTTCTCAATCGATCACAAAGCAGTAGAGAAGGAGGTGACGACTGTCTATAGGCGCTCGTTAATGTATTTGAAGATCTGGAATTCCGAATTTTCATTTATCAGCTCAGCGACCCTCCAGAATTTTGGAAACTACAGCAAATTTACAAAAAAAAAACTCAAAATTTTTTGTATTTTCGTTTCTATTTTAGGAATCCTGGGATTATTTTCAATTAACTCCTACATTTTGTTATTTTTTTTTTCGATTTCTATTACCAAGCCCAACATGTTGGCAAAATTAAATGTCAATATGTCAATTAATAATTTTTTTCATTGGAACAGTTTCAAGGAAAAACAGAATGCCAGATAACTGAGTAAAACATTCCATGAATGTGGAAAAAACTAATGAAGGATGGCAAAATTCTTAGTAATTTGGAAAAAAAAAAATTATTGATATTATTCAAAGTTAGAATGTCGAACTATTTGTAACTAGTAAGTTGTAATGCGCCTATGGCGCCCGTTGAAATATGGAAAAAAAATTTTGTTAAAAAAAAAAAATTTTGTGGAAAAAAAAAAATTTTTGTGGAAAAAAAAAATTTTGTGGAAAAAAAAAATTTTGTTAAAAAAAAAATTTTTTGTTGAAAAAAAAAAATTTTGAAAAAAAAAAATTTGTAAAAAAAAAATTTGGTAAAAAAAAAATTTTCTAAAAAATTTTGGAAAAAAAAAATTTTGGAAAAAAAAATTTTGGTAAAAAAAAAAATTGGGGAAAACACAATTTCTGTACAAAAAAAAAATATTATTTTTTTTATTATTATTATTTATAGAAAGTTATAGAATGTCTATTTAAATTCCTACGTACTGCGTGACAGAGTCAGTGAATCAGTGTATCAGTGAATCAGTGTCGAGGGTAAATATATATTAAGATAACTGATTTGTTCGAATGGGGAATCGCTTTGTGTATCGATTACAATATTTCTGGAATTCGATAACATGCAGTAATAAATTTAAGACATCAACATAGACGATCTTTGGTTTTTACAAGGTTTCGAAAATTGGGAAATTTTTTTTAAAAAAAATAACTCTCTAACCCACCCGCAGGCGTATCTTGAGTCTCTTTTTGTAGATTATACAAATTTTGGGGTAATCCCAATACCCCAAAGTAATCCCAACATCCCCTGGAATTAACAACTGATTTGCCCACACTAACTCTTCTTCTCTTCACTCCTCTAGCATTCAATCGGTCACTGTGTATTTGGGCGCCACCCTAAGAACATCCGCTGAGGTTACCTATACTGTCTACAACAACAACATCATTATCCACTCCAATTACAAACCGACCATTCTACGGGATGACATTTCATTGATACGCATTCCCACTGTCACCTATGGCATCCGGATCCAGCCCATCAAATTGCCCCCAATGTTGAACACCAACAATCAGTCATTGTATGCGGGTGAGACGGTAATTGCAACGGGTTGGGGCCGAATATCTGATGACATTGACAGTGTTACCGATGAATTGCAGTGGACTCGCCTGGAGGTTGTGGCCAACGATGTCTGCTCCCGAACATATGGCGCTGTGGTTTATCCCACGAATATTTGTGTTGGTTCGATGACGCTGGGCTCGTCCACCTGTAATGGAGACTCGGGTGGACCGTTGGTTTTGGAAATGACGGCCACTCAAATAGGTTTGGTGTCTTTCGGAGCTGCGGCTGGCTGTGCGAAAGGTTATCCGGTGGCCTTTACACGGTTGTCAAGTTATTTGAAATGGATTGAAATGAACAGCAATATTTCGTATTGATTGTTGGCTTGAGAGTGTGTGTGTAATAAATAAATAAAGTAGATAGGTAGTAGATTAATTTGTGGAATAATTTTCCAAAAAAATTAACTAACTAAACTTATTTTTTCAATATTTGAAAATGGGGTCTTTATATTTAAAGGAGTCGGTAGTGAAGAAATTTGTTGAATAATTTTCCAGAAAATAATAAACAAAACACTTTGTTTTCAATACTTGATTGTTACAGTTTGTTATAATTACTTTCAATTAAACATTTCAACAATGGCACGGAGCACTTACTACCTGAATAGTCCATTAAATACATTTAAAAAAATATACTCGAATTCGGATGTAAACAAATTTCCCTTTTCAATGTTGTCCATGTTGTTCGATTTGATTTTGCCTCATTATCTTTGCTCGGATTTCATAAAAGTTACATTTTATCCTGTCTTTTGTTCTATGTTTCTGTGTATGTGTGACAATTTCTGATCACAATTAAAATCCCATCACAAAAGTCAACGAAAGCATCGCCTACGGCCGACCAGCCCGGCCTGTGTGTTTATTTTGTAAATATTTGTCTCGTTTATTATTTTTTGTGTGTGTTTCAACATCAACCAACCAACCAAAAACAAAAAAAGTTTGAATTGAACAAATCCATTCGTTACATTTGTTGTGTATACGTTTTTAATTAAAATTATATTCTTTGTTTTTTTTTGTCGGTTTCCGTTTCTGTTTTTCTGGCACTCCTCTTGGGTACACATCATTATGGTTATGTATGTATGTATGTGTGTGCTATTTGGGAACTGCACACTTCATTCCTCGCCATCGCATCGCATCGACGAGTAGTAGGCAGTCGCATCAATTCATCCAACCGTATTCATTTACATGTGTGCCATTGCGTTACCCGCTGCTACATGTGATCATGTTGGTATATTCAACTTTTTGTTTATATTGAACATAAATTCCGGGAGTTGGCAATGGCGGGCATAAAATAAATTTGGTTAGTCGTGAGTGACAGACTGGAGGACAAGTGATGTGTATCTGTGTAACACACAGTCGGCTATTGGATATACGCCCGAACTGGTAGGCAGTTGGACTCATTCTTTCTGAAGCTGAAAAACAAATCAAATTCGAATATGACACCAGTGAAAGACTATGGTGTGACCCGAATGAATGTGAAAGTTTTATTTATTTATTACACCGTGTTACACACATTCCTAGTCCTATGAACCAAATTTACTTTTTCGGAAAGGGTATAAAAAATAAAAGTACACGTGTATCGGCGATTTTCATGTACACGTCAGAATTTTTTTTTGTTTAAGTTTGAATTATGAAGCTCGTAGTTGCCTGTGTGAAAGCCTTTGGACCGATTTTTAACCCTTTTTCAGTGATCCAATCGAGCTGATTTTTGGCAGGCAAACTCGTGGAAATGTCTGTATCACGTCAAATTTTTTAAAAAATTGATTTTTATCAATTCTTAGATTTTCCTATACGTTCCGATACACGTGTATTTTTATTTTTTCCCCTCTTTCCGAATATGTGCATTTGGTTCATAGGACAGACAAAAAATATATTTTTTGTAACACGGTGTTATCAGAATTCTTTATAAAAATCAATTTATAAAATACGGTTTGAATGGCACCGACATAAAGAAGCCTGATCATTACTCACAATGAGAAGAACACGCATAAAACGAGCCTCACGGCCTTTCTAGCGGTCACACACCAGTTGCCTTGCTTCGGACAACTGGAAAAAACACAACCACTGAGGCGAAGGCTCTGCTGGTCTTGAGACATTACTCGATATAACGCCCATTGATGTTCATCTGAGGGGCTGTGTCGCTAAAGTTAATCTCTAGTCTAAGAAAAACTAACATTCTCTGGACATTAGGGCGGGTCATACTTTTTCCATGCTAAGCGTATAGCAAAAATATAATTTAAAGGTAATTCTAAGAATATTTCAACAAGAAAATATGGGTATAAAATAAAGTCCTAGCTTGGTTAAGACGATTTGGTCGATTTAAGTGGGAGAAAATAAAAATCTATGTTTCGTTTTTTTTTCAAAAAAAAAAAACAAAAAAATACTGGAATTTCTAAGAATATTTTACAAAGAAAGTTGTTACCAGTAAATATTTCTGTCACATATGACCAAAAAAAAAAACAGTTTCATTATTGAGTTCTGGCGAAAAACCGATGCAAAAATACTTTTCGATTATGAAAGGGGAAATTAAAAAAAAATACAAAATCGATTTGAGCGCGCTTTTTGTATTGGATTTCTTTTAAAACCCATGGTTTCTTATTTAAATATTCTAAGAACAGTTTCATTATTGAGTTCTGGCGAAAAAACGAATAATCACCGATGCAAAAATACTTTTCGATTTTGAGGGGGAAATTTTACCAAAAATATCGATTTAAAAAAAAATTCAAAATCGATTTGCCCGCGCATTTTGAATTGGATTTCTTTTAAAACCCATGGTTTCTTATTTAAATATTCTAAGAGTTTTCCGATGTTTTCGATTTGCTGAACGCTTTTAGGGTGGGTCAATTTGTATGGACATAACATCATCCTAAAAGCAAAGTGGAACGACAAATTCAAAAGAAAGACTAAACTAATGCTCCCCATTTATTTCGAAATATTTTTTTAATAACCGCCATTAATTTTTCAAAAATAATACGCAGTACAATTTCATCATTCACAGAGACGGTAAAAATACATCAGTGATTATGACACTAATTCCGTTTCATTTCATTCTCCTCCATAACACAAAAAAACTGCGCGCATTCTGAATGTGGAATATCATAGGAAGGAAATGCCATAAATGATGTGGTTTCCAAAATAACAAATTCGCTCAGGGATAATGGAGTTATAAAACAATTTCTCCTAAATAATTCATTTTGCTCATAAATTATACACACACACAAAACAAAACGTAGACAAAAAGAAAAAGTAAAACAATATTTTATACACGTTTGTGTATGTGTGTGTTTTCGCCTTTCTCGGTTACGGCAATGGGCACATACATACATACGTAATTGCCGGAAGATTCTATTGGTTTCTCCCCCAAAGATTAGGTTGTATACGATGTAATAAATATGTATCTGCTCAAAGCGGGGCAGTGGGGTGGAGATTAATGGTTGGACATCCCATGGCCTAAGTATGATTATACACATGCATAAAACATGCAGTTGCTATTCTTTATGGGCTCGCCTAGTCGTTAGTAGGTATTAGTTATTTTGAAAATAAATTTCCGGCGATTTGAGGTTTTTTCAATTAAAATTATGGAATAGAAGACACGGACGCCACAAAATCATATTAGGGCCCATATTGAAGGATGAAAAATTATCTCGCATTTGAAATTATTAAAGAATTGTATAAATTTACTTTCAGAAAATTTTTGTTCTGTTTTTGGCTGAAAAACAATTTTTTTTTATAATTTTTTATTAAAAAATTTAATAATTAGTTTATTTAAATATATATTGTAATTTGTGTGTCCAAGGCTAAACAGGATTACACAGAGCGACCAAAGCTTCTGGTGGCAATCGAACCCACAACCCCCACGCTGATTGGCAGGCATGCCAAGAGGCCTTTTTTCGTTTTTGGGGTTTTATTTCCGATTTATAATTTTTTTCTAATTTTGTTCACCTTGGAAATACATTTTATATATTTTTTTATTGCGATTTTTTGAGTTGTGACCCTTTTGTATTAAGGTTACAATATATCTCATGATATGAAGAAAACAACCTTGAAATCAAATTTTTTAAATATTTGTGTTTTTTTTCATTTTGAATTTTGTGCCATGATGAATTCCAAATTATAAAAAAAAAATGTTTAAATATATTTTCAGACCATTTTTTGGATTGTTTTTTGCTGAATATATTTTTTTTTATTTTCGGGGCCATTGTTGTTTTTCTAATTTTTCACCTTTTTCGGCACCGGGAAATAATGCCAAAATTGAAAATTAAATTTCGCCCCAAATTTGTGGCCTAATTGTCTTATGATAATCGACCCCGGGAAATTATACCCAAACATGCTAAGAATGTACATTTCAAATAGGCCCCCACTAATTTGCAGTGGGGCCTAATTGCCTTCATGTTTATTGAGGGTATGAACACACCCACCAACAAAAGGTTGTTGGGTCCTGTGTAACATTTTTATATTAGACTTAGGGTCTTTAGGAAAGTAAACACCAATTATGTAATTAAGTCCCAAATACTATAAAATTTCTTGTTGTTGTTCCACGAACAATTTGTGAACCAAAATTAAATGTCGCCAATTTTTTCATTAACAAAAATTACCCAAAATTGGTGCTCTTTGCTACTTCTTGCATTAGGGCCATTTTGCATTGCGGTTATATTTCAGGGCGACGAATTACAAACTAACTGTTTTCTTAATTTTTTGGTCTATTGTGATACCAAGGAAATTAGCTGGGAAAACGTTTCCCTAGTCCCTCTTGGCGAACCTCATGAGTTCTCTAAGCCGGCCAATACCAGCATTGGTATCCGTAAAACGAATTCGATCGTTTGTTAAAAATCGTTAAAATTTAAAGCGTCATAAAACGGATATTTCACAGTAGGCGAATCTTCAAATCGAATTTTCTAAAATTTAGGATTGATTATGATTGGGAACGCTTCCAATTTTCGAATTCGTTTTATGGAAACTCACAGTACATCTTTGTCTCTTCGAATACTTTCAAATACCAAAAATGTTATTTCATTAAAATCGTTTTACTACTGTAAACGATTCATGACCATACGATTTTTCACAAACCAAGGGATCAACTTTGAAATCCGTATCTCTCCCTCTGTAAGGGTACAAGTGGGTTTTATCACAGGGATAACAAAGACAATCAATTAATTGAAGTGTATATGAAAATCTCCAATTGTAAAATTATTTTTCTTTAAATAATTTCGAGTAGTTTTCAACTATTTGTTGTGTCCATATTGGCAAATCGTACAAAATTATGACTTTACACACCGTAGCATAAAATCTGTAAAAGAATTTCATCGAACCCTTTAGGGAGCCATATGTCACAGCTGCCCATTATCGGGTAATGGTTCGAAGGGGTTTTAAGCCTTTTCATGGAACCGGTATGGGGGCAGGGGTCACACCTGCCTTTGTTTGTGGTTATGATCGGTTGGTAGATAAAAAAGTTTTTGTATCCACATTAATGTCTCTTGGCTGTTGTGGTCAGTCCTGTGGTGCGTATACGTAATATTTGTAATTAAACACATATATCTCCCATACGCTCCATATAACTTTTGGGCACACTCATCTTGTATTTGTGATGGTATGTGTTAAGTATGAATAATTATCTACTTTACCTTATTTCTGCCCACAGAAATAAAAACCAGTAGAAAACCAAATAACTTCTAGGGCACGTGTCAGCCGTCTGTCACAAAAGTTCAGTTTTAACTAAAGTTTTTAGTTTTTTTCAAGATCTGGTCAATGCGGTCGTGGGAATTACAGTACAAATCACCGTGGCTTTTCATTTGTTTGTTTGGTGTTTTTCCCAGCTGGAAATTTCATTAAAGAAATGAGTTTTATGGTTTTAAGAAATTTTTTGATATTTATGCATAAACATTAAAAAAGTTTTTCGCATTCTATTTGGGTCAGCCTTCCATTTCATCAACAATTGCCTAAGGCTTTTCCCATGGCCCAGAGAGGGAATAGGCCGGAAGATGGTGGCGCTGTGGAGGTGGTGGTGCTGAACCAGATAACATGATGACGGGTTTCCTCTTTTGTTTCCCTCTCTCTCTCTCTCAAAAAAGTTGTGTGCTTTTAACGAAGGAAACATCGAAATTGAGTTAAGACTACGGTTTGCCATTTGCGATGGCGTTTATGCCATTGTGGTTGAATTTGTATAATTAAAGAATGTCCGTTGGTTCCAAAAGGAGCATATGCGTGATAAATTGTAGTCGATTGTAAATAGAAATTGTTGAAACGTGATTTCGTTGCAATTTCCGTTCAGTTAGAGGTGGCAAGCAAATAAATCTTCCATTCCCACTAGTTTATATTTGGTTATGGTCTTATGAGAGTAGACCAAATGGCAACCGCACACACTGTACAAGGGAAAGGTGGCAGGTGGATTTCACTGGAAACCATTCTTGTAGAGTCATTTGACCGGTACATGTTGGGTTTTCATATTTCATATGCGGTGTCCCAAATACGGAGACTGCAAAAGTGCTGACACGTTACATGGTGGAGAGGGGATTTTGATTTAAATTTAAAGTTCCTTTTCCAAGGGTATCCTTCAATGATGTTGGATATTTACTTGGGTGGGAAACAAAAGAGCAGCCATGAAACGATTTTTCAATACAAACAAACTCAACGTTTTTTTTTTGTCAGAGGTACTAAATAAATGGCAGCGGTTAGTTATAGTGCATGGGGTAAAAGATTTTAAAGCAAATAAAAGTCTGACGTCATAGTAATGTAAAGAAACACACACTTTCAATGTATGAGAAAAAGTCGAAGCAAATTAAGAATTAAAAAAATGATACGCTTAAACCTTTGACGACCAACGGTACTTAAAAGTACCATTACTGTTTGTTCCAAATATTGTTTTTCTTCCAGGGATGTGTGCTGTTGTTGCGTTCACTCTCGCGAGACACGTACCAATGGGGGCCACTGATTGAGTATATTGTTGGCCAAGGAAAGATGATCTGCACTTTATTTGTGCCACACAACTCTGTGGTCTTATATTGTATTAAAAAGCAATTTATTAAAAAGGAATAAAACGTCTTCACCCAACGTACCAGTCATAAATAATATCCTTGCAGGTCCTTGACAACTTTTCAAATATTGAGTTGACCTTTAGCATGTCATAACAGTTCTGATTTCGTGAAGAACATATTCATTTTGTAACACCTTCGAGTCTGCCGCAGTTACGAGTCACATGGTCCATTCTAGCAGTCGAATTTTTGATTACTTTTTCCCCAATAAATCTGGAGATATAGCTTGAATATTGGCTTGAAATGCTTCAAGAGTTGTTTGTTAGTCCCCATAAATCAAGTCCCTATAATAAAGTCCTACAAAAAGTAATCCAGAGGCGAACGATGAGATCGTGAACAAAACAACTTCTGGCAATTGTCACCAAACTGATGTGAAATAAATCGCTGGTTTAGCGCGCTGAATGGCAAATTGGCCAGGGCCCTCTTTTTGTCAACAAATATTGTGGCAGTTTAACTGATTAATTTTTGAAAACAAAAATACAGACTCATGTAGGTTTTTAACCCTAAATGTTAAATTTTGTAAAGAAAAGTAATGCCAGTAAAATATTAAAAAATTCTAATGGGCATTTTTTTTTAAAGTAAACTATTTCAAGGGACACACTTAAGACGTATGGAACATAGAATATAATATATGGGTGAATAATCTTAAATGACTCCTTTCTGTGTCCGGCTGTTTAAAATTGTGTTGTATTAACTAATTTTTTTTATAAATATGTTCTAAGCAGCTTATTATATTTGTTAAAATAACCCACATATTAGTTTTTAAAATTTTTAATTTGTTAATATCGAAAAAAAGAAAACAGTACATGTAGTCTCAGTCCCGTGGCGTGTCCAAAACCGACGCAGCAAAATAAGCCGTACTTATTATGTATGTAAATATTAAAAATCTGTAATTGCATTCAAATGAATTTATGCACTATCACTTCAAGTCACATATACTCTTTTTTTGATTTAATTAAATTAATTTTAAGAAATTATAAAAATCATTGACTTTTGTCCGGAACATTTTCTCTCAGTCCCGTGCCTGGTGTGGTTTTCTGCTTAAAAAAAGGTAACGTTCAATTTGTAGTGTTTCTTTCGCGCTGAAGTATTGTTCTCTTCGAAGGTTCTCGAAGAAACTCTACTTCTATTTTAGTTTGCGAATTATTTTCGTCGGAGTGGTCCCCTTTTTCCCAAATAAAAGGAGTCATTTCAGATTATTATTTTTTTTTTTTTTTTATACACAAGAGGACAGAAGCGGATTGGTACTGAAAAAAGTGTCCGTTTATTAGAGGTGTCCGCTTATTAGAGGTGTCCTCAAGGAGAGAGTACACTATATAAAGAAGTATTACTTTCAATAGTGACCCCAAGTCAGGGTTAAAGCAGTTTAAGCAACCACCTCTCATGCACGACTCACTGTGGTTGCTTAAACGGTTGCATCTTCATTAGATTTGTTCCGTATTATCAAAAATGTACACACAAAAGTTTTGAAAGGTTGTCCATTCAGAAAATTATATTAATGGAAATGCAAAAAAAAAAATTAATTAAATTGTTATCCCCCCCGTAAATCGGCACAAGATGACGTGGTCTGAGGGATGTGATATTGTTGTAAATTTTCCCTAACAACCACTATAAAATTCTGATGTACTCAGACGAGTAGTCGAAATTTATTTGTTCTGTTCCTAGGATTTATTTTTATTTTTTTTTTTAATTTTTGACCTAATTTGATTTTGTTTAAATAAATTTAAAAATTTTATATTTTTTTCCAGTATTTTATTTTGAATTTATTTATTTTGAAAATTATAAACAAATTTAAGGAATATATTATATTTTAAGTTATATATTTTTAAAAAAATCTTGTAGCAACGAAAATGGCAAAATTGTCCATTTTCGGAAAACTCACATAACTAACAATTAAAATGGCATATTGAATATAATAATCGATACAGGGTTTTTGATTTTAGTCCAAATTTAGTGAAGTTCGGCCGTGGTGTGGTAGGTAGTGTGTGCGACTATCACACAAATAAACACAGGTTCAAAATCGTTTAAGACAATTAAACAGTTTTCTGCGGCTGCTGTCCACCTCGTAAATGCTGGCCACGTTACGAGTAAGAGAGTAATCTGTAAGCCATGTAAGACTTCTCTAAAAAAACATTAGTGAGTATACACAATTAGATCGGGCACAGCTCACTGATTCGAGAGAAGTTCCCCATCTGTTCCTTCATGGAATGTTAAGGGAAATAAGTAATATGAACCATAATATTGTTTTCGTTGTACAGTGTAATCTGCCAAAGAAATGTTTTCATCTTTTTTGATTTTTTTTTCGAACTCACAAATGTTTGCCCGTTAATCGATTCTAAACTACTGTGCGCCTCACATTACTCACACTACCAAATGTGGCATTTTTACATGTTCACACAATCGTTTCAATGTGTAAATATTTTGCAAGCGAGTCTAAAACGGAGGCTCCCAACCGGTGAGCACAGAAAAACTCCATCATGCACAGTTCACTGATTTGAGAGAAGTTCCCGGTCGGTCCGTTCACGGAGTGTACAGGTAAATACTTGAATATGTACGTGGCATGACTGTCGGTTTGTCTAGTGGTGAAAATGTGTTGCGGCAAATATTTGTACACTGGCACGTATACGTGATATTTAATTAAACATTTCTCATATGCCACGTATGACTCAAGGGAGCGAACACCATAGGCGGACAAGTGGAATATAAATTTGTCGTGAAGCTTAAATCGAAAAAAAGGTCAATTTCAAATATGAAATAAATTAAATTTACACGAAATATGTGATGGGCTAATATTTGTGTAATATCTATAGTTTATAGTTCAACTGCCTGTTGCCATAAAACGATAAAACGCGCTCGTTCGTTAAAAATCCTCAATATTGGATGCGTTATAAAATGGGCCTTCAGACATTATTCAATTCTGGTTTTCGGATATATGGTAAATATGGACATTTGGAACACAATCTCAAAAGAATGAGCTCTCACTACTGGCAAACATCTTTCCATTTTGACAATTTGTAACGAACGAACAAATTCGTTTTATGGAAAAAGGCAGTAAATATATAATACAATTTGTAATTCATAAAATTAGGCTTAGAAAAACACTTGACCAATATTAATAAAAATAATTTATTTCTCTATATTTGTTCTTCTCGGAGATCAGGGAAATTTCTTACAGTTTAGATCATGGCAAACTCTAAAACTTTCCACTGCATACAAATGCACTGAATTAAGATTTCTCCTTTGTTTTAGGGTTTCCGCCTTCATCATGTAAACTCCTTGCATTACATACATTTGCTCCCTTTCAATTCCAACTATTAACAATTGTTTCCGAGTGCATTTCGATAAATTCCACTATCATAAACTCTGGTCCAACACAAATAACTGAACATTTCTTGATTCACCGCAGAGAAATGTTTGCCAACACCAAGTAAAGCATTGGTCCGCGCATTGTTTTTCAGAAAATACTACACATTAATGCCCCATTACCATGCCCCGACTCTAAGTACAACGAGGGAGAGAAAACGATGGAAAAGAAAAAAAATCGCTGAACATTGAACTCAAAACTTTAACGATAAATTCCATTTTATTTGTTGTTGTTTAGTAAAACTTTTCACTCGGAATTAACATGTTTAAGTGGGTAAGGGGCATGGATAAACATTTTGAAACCACATAAAGGCACAGCAGTTGCTGGCTTTTTTCTATTCGCAACCTACCGAATAGTAGAGTGTGTACAGTAGACTGGGTCATGCCCTAAAGTAAAGACGATTTCAGATTTTTTTTTTTGATCCGAAATAATATTACAAAAAATAGATTTTTTTCTGTCCTATGAACCAAATGCACATATTCGGAAAGAGGGGAAAAATAAAAATACACGTGTATCGGCGATTTTCATGTACACGTCAGAATTTTTTTTGTTTAAGGTTGAAGTATGAAGCTCGTAGTGGCCGGTGTGAAAGCCTTTGGACCGATTTTTAACCCTTTTTCAGTGATCCAATCGAGCTGATTTTTTACAGGCAGACTCGTGGAAATGTCTGTATTACGTAAAATTTTTGAAAAAATACATTTTTATCAATTCTCAGATTTTCCCCAATTTTTATTATTTTTGAAAAAAAAATATTTTTTTACTTTTCTTAGCATAACTTATAGAGACTCCAAATTTTTAAACTACTTAAGCGTTACGAAAAAAAAATGTTTTTTGAACTGAAACCTTATAAAAAACGATAACCATTTAAAAAAAAAAAAAATAATAGGAAAATCTGAGAATTGATAATAATCTATTTTTTAAAAAATTGACGTGATACAGACATTTCCACGTGTCGGCCTGCAAAAAATCAGATCGATTGGATCACTGAAAAAGGGTTAAAAATCGGTCCAAAGGCTTTCACACAGGACACTACGAGCTTTATACTTCAAACTTAAAAAAAAAAAATTCTGACGTGTACATGAAAATCGCCGATACACGTGTATTTTTATTTTTTATCCCCTTTCCGAAAAAGTAAATTTGGTTCATAGGACAGAATGTGTGTAACACGGTGTTATAAGTCCCATATTCTTGTTTGATCAATTGCAATATGGCATTCATTGACCATTTTGACTCCGAAGTCAAATGTTAATTTTAATTTTTTTATTTGCCCTATTCTAAATCCCTCTGTAAAGATTTAAAAAAATAAGAAACATTTATTTTTAAATTACTAATTTTTTTATTAAATGTTAATAAAACTCGTTCTAAATGCCTGAAATTCTATCAATACTAAACGTACCTCTAACGACGAGAATAAACACAGAAAAATATCACAAAGCAATAAGGAAATATCAGAGCAATACAAACAACAGACATTACAATAGTTAAATTTTTTGTTCTCAATTTATGCGAAAATTTTTGTTTGTTTTCGGCTTAAAAAACCGTTTTGGTGTTCTGAAATCCTCGTTGGATAAGCTAACAACTTTTTTCGTGACCCTATCTAGTGTACAGACATTTCATTTGATGAATGGGGTGAAAATCGTATACAACGCATCGCAGAATGAGTCACTTAACATTCTAAGGATGTTTGAACTTTTTAAACGACTTAAGTCAGGTCCTTAGTTCGCTCTCTCCCCCCCTATCTCTCTCTCTCAGAGTAATACTTGTTGAGTATTTATTAAGAATTTGATAATGAGCAATATTTCCTTACCCTACCCTAACAAATGTAGTTATGAAAACCGTGCAATACGTTTAATTTATGCCACAATTGCTGGAAAACATCTACGATGGAAAAACCTATTCCAGACTCTTCCGATAACATCAGCCTATGCTCAATTATGGAGCGTTGTTTCGTTTTGACATTGGAGACTGCTGAAATGTGGCTTTAGCAAATCCTTGTTAAAATGTGATTAGAGACAAACCTAAAGGGATTTTCTTTCACATCATGAAGCCATTCAAGACCTAGATCTCCTGTGGGGACACAGTCCTAATAAATACCAATCTACAGTGGTTCACCTTCGACTTTCCAAATAAGTTCACTAGCGGTACCGTAAGTATTCCTATGTCTGTGATTAGGTTAGGTTAATTTGGCAGCTGCCCGAAGAATATCTCACTTGGGTACATGAGGAGATCCCATTGTGATATCGTCTATTCGGCGCCTAAAAAATATCCTGGGTTTCCTTGTTCCAGTCGCCGGTGCCGAAATAAGGAATTCTACCCACATCAACTGTGGAGTGACGGGTTTTGTCTACTAGAAGTTGCAGAGCAGACATCATCCATGTGAAGTGAACAAAAGCCGAACAGCAATTTCTAAGTCGTTGCATGGGATACTCAGTCTCCAAGCCTGTGAGCCCAGACGAAAGTGATAACAGCAACATGTTTTTTAGATGAAATGTTGGCAGATTAATTGTGGCTCTGTCTATATCAGGACACACTTGTCATGGTTTTTAGGCAGCTTGGTTTCTTTACTCTCCGTCAGAGAGTATAAGAAATTCATGGATGACATCGATTTGTTATCTGCTGTCACATCGCTCAGCTGTAAATGGACAACGATGAGGCTCGAAAAATCATAAGTTCTATCTTCTGGGCGGCTGTGTTAACAAGCTGAAGAACTGCATCTGGAAATTGGAATACCAGCACATGATCGTCGAGAAGACCATACTTCGTCTGAGAAGGACAGATTGGTGCGAATTTTAAGGCGGCGGCATTATTGAGCTTTTTTTTTGAAAAAGTGTAGACAAAACTTTTTTTGGTGGTCGAAGATTGAAGACATGGACATGGATGGTGGTTGGTTTCAGAAAGCTGACAGGCTCTGTCACACCGAAATCTTTTGCACACCAAGTTCAGTTGTCATCGTGTTATCAGCCCTCTTGGCGATGTCAATTGTCTACCTAGAACCTGCAATTTGTCACCACACAGAACCCAGTTCTATTCTCCATAACGTCTATAACTTTTGATTTAGTAACCATTTTTTTTGGTTGTAATAAATTATTTGTAGGCCAAGCGTGAGGGATACTTTGAAGGTAGCAATGCGATATATTTCAGAAATATTTCCCAATTTGACTACTTTGAGTATTTTTAGATTTCAGAAGAGAACAGGTTCAGCACGAAGGTACTTAACGACAAATGGTTGTGTATAGTGTATAGTGACCCATTATTTCGCTCAATTTGAGAACAACAGCACCCTGTTATTATTAGCTTGCATTTATACTCTAAAACAAAACGTAATGGAAAAAATGATCATAATAAAAAAACCAAAAACTCATATTGACTTTTTAATTTTTTTTGTTTTAATTTTTTTATTAGACATTTTGAGGTTATTTTTTGTATTGCATACGTTTTTTCATTTTGAAAATTTTCAGATTTTTAAATTCGATTTTTTGACTATATCGAACTGTATCTCTTATACTTTAAGAGCAAATGTAGTCAACTTTTATTTTTTATAAGCTGCATTTTCTTATCTTTATTATGACGACAGCATTTCAATTGTAGCAAGTATAGATTAGGTGTAGCAACTATTTTAAAAAAATATCAGAAGTTCTTTTTACACTCCAGAGGTGTAAAAGAAAGTAATACACATTTTGAAGATGGAAGATAGGGTACATTTAGACCTAAAAGTCAAATTGTTAAGTCAATTATTTTTTCCTCATAAGCTCGTGAAAATATGAGCAATTTTCAATTGCCCAAAAGCTGATACACTGACCTGACCTGCTGTTGTAATACGTAACAATTTTTCTAAACAAGTTTTTACATGGCTGAGACATAACTGTCGTAATCGTGAAAATGGTCGCAGAAAAATGTTTATGAAGGCCTAATCAGAATTCGAGCCTGGTTTAGATGAGCGATAGTGTCACACAACACTAAGACCGACAACGATTTGAAATCAAATATTAAATGTTAATTATTCTATTCCTATTGTACTTCTTTGGTAATGTGTAAAAAACGGAACAATGTTGTTTTGTATAACCCTTTAATGTGCGGTGTATCCTATAGGATTCAAACAAAATTTGACTTTATCGCACTGATCATATTTGGTCAATAGTACAGTCCAATGACAAAATAACTCATAATTTGTTAGTTTGTATTCAAAACTGTGAAATTATGTAGACATTTCGTGTTGAAACTCTAAGGGTTAACACTCAAAATCTTTAATTAAGAACTTCACTTTTTTTATCATTCCTTAAAATATTTCATATTTTGTTATTTCAAGTAGCGGAATTTATAAAATCAGCTTATAAACGGTATCTTTTGGTTGTTCCGTTGTAGCGGAACTCATGCTTTGGCATGGACAATCAAAGATACGACCCAGACGAACTAAATTTGGTCTGTGCTGCTTTTATTTCAGCGTGTTTTTTTTTTCATTTGTATGTTAAAAAATTAAATAACAATAACTTGGCCATAATCGAGAGCTCAAAAAAAGAAGAAAAAAAAAACTTTTCAACAACTTCTGATGTTGTTAAATGAAAAGCCATTAGCCCACCAAACAGCCAGCCAGCATAAAACAATGTTTTTTAAATAACATCGAGGGCACAGTTTTATGAGACTAAAAGTGCCACCTTCCTGTGCAGCAGCTACCAGGAATGAGCCGCGAGCCCAGCCTGTATCTAAGCCAGTTATACGACACAGCGATGTGCACATAAAACAAAAAAAGTGTTACAGCCCTCTGCATATATTTGTTATGAACGAATAATACACCCGACTTAGTCTACTTACGGATGTAAGCAGAGTAGTAGAGTATGTAATAATGTAAATTGTTAAAAACTCTCTCACGCACATACGCCTAAACACATGGACGGACACTCACACTCAGACACACGGCTGCACAACAAAACGCGGACTTTCGTAAAGACAAACACAAATGCGAAGCGAATTGAAATTTTCCTGAATGTAAATGTGTGTGTGTTTTTTTTACTCGTTTTACACGCCAATACGGAGAACGTAACACTTTCGGGGTTACTCCAACTCTTGCGGTTACACCATGCGGCGTTCCACCAGTCTCCTTCGTGGGGGAAACTCTCACAGCACAAACACTACTACACACTCTCGTACACTGTGGCAGTCACTCGCTGGGGCTTGCTGGTGCCATCCACTAACTGACTTCAAACTGAAAAACCAACTGAACTAAGCTGCAGCATGAGGTGCATGCTAAACATTCTGTGCTCAGTTGTTCGTCTAAGGCTACACAGCATTTGGAGCCCAGCCACTGGCGCAGTAGTGGCATCATCGACAGCAACAGCAACAGCATCAGCAGTGGCAGCATTAACAATAGATGTGACATTGCACAGTGGTTTGCCAACTACCACCAATAATAGCATGAAAGGAATGTAGCACTGATGCAGGTGAGAAGTATGGAAATTTAAAAATTTATCAGAGATAGCAACAGAAAGACAAAGAGGTAGACTAGGATTAAACAGGGATCATTATAGGGAGCATTTTCCCCTGATGGACGATGGAAAAAAATTTACCTCAAGAAGGTATTTGGTGTTCTGCACTTTTTTTTGGAAGCAAATTCGATTTGGATGGACATTTTTTTTTAAACTGAAAATTGTGCTTACAGAGGCCAGCAAACGCCTCTCCTATATTTTTAATGTAGCTTTATAAAAAAAAAGAAAAAACAACAGTTTTAATTTTGGCGATTTTTGAAATTTTTTCGAAATTAAAATTTTTGCTGGAGTATTGTTACTGATGCCAAGAAACGCCTCTCGTACAATGTAATGTAGGTTTTATAAAAAAAAGGAAGAGCGCAAATTTAAATTTTGGCGATTGAGAGAAATAGATTCGATGAGAAATAGAAAAAAACACAACATTTTCCAAAAGTGGCTTGTGCTTACTGAAGCCTACAAGTTTAATGAAGCTTTTATAAAAAAAAAACGGAAAAACTCAATTATAACTTTTGGAGATTGTTGAAATTTTTTCAAAAATAAAAATTGTGCTCGATTGTGTTTAACGAAGCATCTCTTGCAATTTAAATCTAGCTTTTATAAAAAAAACGAAAAAAATGTTTTTTAATTTTGGCGATTCTTCAAAAAAAAAAAAAAAAAATAGATATGAAAAACACAAAAAGTCTCAAAAGTGAAAATTGTGTTGGTTTGATTGCTAAAAAAAACGGAAAAACGCAATTTTAAATTTTGGAGATTGTTGAAATTTTTTCAAAAATAAAAATTGTGCACGATTGTTCTTAACGAAGCCAACAAACGACTCTCTTGCAATTTAAATCTAGCTTTTATATAAAAAAAAAACGAAAAAAATATTTTTTAATTTTGGCGATTTTTCAAAAAAAAAAAAAAAAAATAGATATGAAAAACACAAAAAGTCTCAAAAGTGAAAATTGTGTTGGTTTGATTGTTAAAAAAAACGGAAAAACGCAATTTTAAATTTTGGAGATTGTTGAAATTTTTTCAAAAATAAAAATTGTTTCCGATTGTGCTTAACGAAGCCAACAAACGCCTCTCTTGCAATTTAAATCTAGCTTTTATAAAAAAAACAACGAAAAAAATGTTTTTTAATTTTGGCGATTTAAAAAAAAAAATGATAAGAAAGTCTCAAAAGTGAAAATTGTGCTGGTTTGATTGTTACTGATGCCAAGAAACGCCTTTAAAAAAAACGGGAAAAAGCAATTTTTAATTTTGAGATTTCTGAAAAAAATTCGATGAAAAAATCAAAACCACAAAATTTTTTAAAAGTAGAAATTGTACTGGATTGTGTTTACTCTCCAACAAGCTTAATGTAACTATTATAAAAAAAAAACAATTTTGAAAAAAATTTCAATAAAAAAAAGCAATTTTTTTAAATTTTAAAATTATGTTGGATTTTGCTTACTGAAGGTCTCACTTGCAATTTTAATGTAGCTTTTATAAAAAAATAAAGGAAAAAAGGAAATAATATAAAAGGAAATCTTTTTGAAACAATTCCATAAAAAAAATGTAAAAAGACAAAATTTCCATATGCGAAAATTGTGTTGGATTGTGAAAAATCAAACCCACAACATTTTGTCATAAGTAAAACTTCTGCTAGATTGTTCTTACTGAAGCCAACAAACGTCTCTTCCAATTCGAATATAGTTTTTATAATAAACAAAAAACGGTTGGTGATTTCCTAAAACCGACAGATTTAGAAACAGTTGAATTGTTGGATTCAGTAAGTCCCGATTCACACTAAGCAATTTTTAGAGAGGTAAGGGGAATGGAAAGATACAATTTTTTGTGTTTTTCGAATTTTAATATTTTGTCATTTGTAATTGAAAAAGCAATAATGAAAACAAAAATTGCCAAACAAGAATTTGCTTGTGTGAACACAAGAGGCAAGTTCAAAAGGATAACATAAAAAAATGCCGGAAGTAAATTTGCTGAGTGTGAATAGGGACTAAGCGCAAATAAGCACAATTTTCAGTTTTTTTTTAAAATAATTTTTTCCGATTTTTATATCGTATAAAATTAACAAATTAAAACTAGCGATTTTCTCAAAACTCATATTTTTTAGATATTTTGTATCGTAAACGGCATAACTATCTGGGTCGATGTATCTATTTGGCAACAATTTCAGTTTCGGGAAAAAATTGAGCTGACACTATTTCGAAATTGGCTATTTTTCGAAAGTGGCTGCAGACAGACATTTTTCGTAAACAACACAATCAACCATAACTTTTGGGTTTTGAAAAAAAGAAACAAAGTTGCGGTGTTTCTTTTTTTTTTTAAGGATGAAAGTGGTATTGCAGGATCTTTTTGAAATATCTGAAACACTGCGCTTCCACCTCGTAAATTTCGGCGACTTTGCGAGTTAGAGAGCAATCTCCAAGCCTTATAAATCTTCACATCTTTTAGCGGTTGTATTTTGTTTGGCTTTATACCGAGGTCCTTATCAGATGTTCGAATAACACCAATCTAATATCCGCTTTCGGCGACAGGCTAATTTACAATTGCGGACACGGCAGCAATATTTTCCTCTGTACGGATATGGGTGGCGAATTTTTTCTATAACAGAGTAGAACTGGTGCAAAATTGAGTTACCATGGCTTAAACATAGTGCCCATACAACTGACGTCACTTGGGAAACTTATTTGTTTATAGAGCACGAATTCTGTTTATATTTTCAAAACAGTTAATAATTTGTTGCCATTTTAAAATGTTTGTCATTCGGCCTCCTCTTAATTCCCGCCTTATGTTCCCCATTAACCACTGTGCACTGGTTGAATAAGTATTTGAAGTGTAGGCAACAACAACAGCCGCTTGGTAAGACAGTGGTAGCGGGGAACAATGCACGTTAGCCACAATAATAACCAGTGGAAAACAATTGCACAAATTTATGCATATGCAAAAGTATTAGTGTGTATACGTGTCTAGCTAGCTATGTGCGTGTGTTTGTGTGTTCTATGTAGTAAATTGTGGCAATAACTATTGCCACACACACCCACACCCACATCCAACTCAGGCAACCACAAGCCACAAACTGTCAAGCCACTATGTCCCCTACATCACCACTAACGGCCACTAGTCCATAAGCAAGCAAACCTTCTAATGGAGAAGAACAAGAAAACGTCATTGTGTAAAAACGAATGGATGAATGTGTGCGTGTGTGTGTGTGTGTGTGTAAGGGCAAGCTGTATGCCTGTATGCTGACTGAAATTATGTTTATATTCAAATTAAGAGAAAGACAACAACAGCACATGTCTGTATGTGTGTGTGTGTGATTGTAACAGAAAAAAAAAACAGAGTAAACGTTAAAATTAGAAATTCAAGAGGGTTTCGAAAGCATAACAGGACTACTGACTAGTGACTGAGTGAGTGAATACTGAATGAATGACATGGCAAATTCATGTACTCGTGCTTAGGTATCTATGCATGTATGTGTGCACACATGTATAGCGATGCATATATTATGTACTCCCACTATGTATGTATGTACATAATACCATACATGCATATTTATATTTGCATTCATGTACACACAGAAAACACACACACAAAAAAAAAAAAATAACTTAACGATCATCATGGAAATTGGGGTATGTATATCTGGTTGTTTGTCGGTTTGTTTGTGTTAGAGTAATTAATCTCCTTAACTCAAGTGCTTTTTCAGCTAGAAAACCCAACACATCAAACTTTCGTTTCATTTGCACATCAAAAGCAGGGAGCGACAACAAAAATTTAGTTTATTTCCTCTCAATCAAAAAGGATGACTTTGAGAACGCACACTTCGCATATTGCAATGCTGTTCGTGGTGTTCTCATACTCACGAATCACTTTGTCCAATATCCTAGTCAAATGCAGTGACAGAGAAAAAAGAACTCGTTGCTCTGTGTTTCGCTTCAAGCATTTGAAAAGAAATTGTTATCGATAACAAATTTGTGAAGGAGAAAATTTGAAAATTTTCCTAGTTTAAATTTCAAAAAATTATTTCGTAGTAATGACAGGAAAACTTAGAGTATTTTTCAATCCTGCCATTCGCATAAAATGTCGATTGAAGAAAATGTACCAGCAAATACACGCCTACGGAAATCATACACATTTTATGCAGACTGCCTTTATCGAAACTAGTGAAAATCGCATTCCTAGTCCCTAACGATGAAACATCCCGAGTACCATAAAAGACTCTACCAATACTCGTGTAGGTCCCTACAGAAATAAGAATCCAGTGTTGGTCCCCTGCTCTTGGTCTGACGAACTGGAGAAGCCAATCAGAAGACCGAAATGCTTGGAAATCATTTATTTAGTCAATAGCCGCAACCTACGGCCTCATTTCATGACTATCAATCATCGAGCGTCCAATATATAAATAAAATAAAAATTACATCAATTCAATTTAATTACGTATGAGTGCTAGGCTTTCAAATTAATATTACTCATACGCTCCAAAAATTGGCTAATGCTATTCTACAGGGTTTTCCAACAATACGTGTTATTTTGGTATTCAAAGAAAAATGGATTTTTTTGAGATAAATGATCGGATGTTAATAACGAAAAGAATCTTGTAGTTCTGCTGCGCCCTGATAGAGCGATCTCTGAGAAAATTCGATATGAAACGAGAGAAGGCATTACGGACACCAACTGCAATATATTTTACTTTTTGTTCCATTAATTCAAATAGAGTTTTGCTTGAAATTGTTACATGACTTCAACCTGGTCTTAGGTTAACCAAGCTGAGCCACAACAGAATCACAACCTGTGCTCCAGACTACATACGAACGAGCCATATCAAGCGGAATAACAATTTTGTCATGTCTGGTGCTGGATTCGGCAGGTGATTCCCTTAGTAAGACAGAAACAAAATTGTTGCCATGAATATTCAGCTGGCCTCTCGATGATGCTGCATGACCACAGCATCTGTGTGATCTTATTTTCTTCAGATTTTCATTGAGGATTTATTTGTCAGTTATGTTTTCCAAATTGTCACCTCCTGTTATTATGGAACCGAATTTCCTTATTTTTGTTCTGAAGCATTTTAAACGGCATTTAAACTGTTTTTCCTCCTTTTTCATTGGAAATTTTCGAAGGTCTTCCGATTTCTATGAAAAATTATGAAGCAATCTATTTTTAGACGAACTTTTTTAGGAACAATTTTGAGGACCAATTTTTTGTTGGCTTCAGTCATTTAAACTGATTTCCCACCTCTCACTAAAATGTTTTGCAATTATGTTCCCAATGAGTAAAATCATCGGAAATTTTCGAAGGTCTTTCGATTTCTATGAAAAATTATGAAGAAGTATATTGTTAGGCGAACTTTTTTAAGGAAAAACTTTGTTGGCTTCATTCGATTGTGAAAGTGGGCTGAGCATTTTAAAGTAAACAACAGGCAGATGGCCGTAAATTAGATATTTTAAATTTTGAAAGAATTTTTCAATCTGTCGGTAATAGTGACTGAAAGCCCCTGTACCCATCTCCATATAAAGTTGAACACATTTATAGAAATTAGTTTGAACCCACTATGCTTCTTTTTCTACCACCGCCCTGACTACTGGCCTGTCATTCCAAGGGTTATTTCTATTATTGTGGTTTTAATAAAAACGGAAATAAAAAAAAAAAAAAACACACAGAAAAATCAAGTCTCCTAGTTGCCATTTTAGATATCAAAGCACAACGGGTGGGCATATCATATCATTGCAATGCCTTTGTCTGTGCACTCGGTATTCGAACAAAACATTTAGTAAACCGTGCTGTGCTCACTTGTCTTTTTTCCTCTCTCCCGATTTGTCGTCAAGAATTTTACGGTTATAGGCTCAAGGTTTACAATTTTATTTCGTACAGAACTATTTCAGCTCAGCTTGGCTCTCGGTTGTATTTGTAGTTTTTGTGTTTATTAAAGTATTTCGTTGATGTTGTGTTTTTCATTTTATATTTTTTTCCATTTTTTTTTTGAGATAATTCCTTCCGCTGGGTTCTGTGTAAGCGATGTCATTGTTTGTCTTATTCAAAGGATGTCATGGCATGTGGATGTGGTGGCATCCCCACAAGGGGACATGGGTGGCCATATAGACCAACAACAACAACAACAAAAACGGAAAGGAAACGAAGGAGAATCTACACAATCTCTGTAATGGCCATCAAATCTTTATTTGTAATAAAAGGAAAAAGCCTAAACAATAAACACATTTTATCATACAATGCTCCAAGCCTATGTGTGTGTGTATGTGTGTATATGTGTGTACAGCACTATAAAAGAGAAACTACATAGTATTTATTTACTGGTTTTGTTTTATACGGTTGGCTTTCATCGCTTGCTGCTAGACAAGCCCCGGACGACTGCACAGATAGCCAAGATCCGAGATCTATAACATTTTCAGTCCATTGTGCTAAACAACAATTGCTTTGAATTCATTATTATTACCACTTCACTTTTGCTATTCACCGATATGTCATTGTGTAGGGCGCATGTCCTAATCACCCTAACTGCTTTGGCCAACACATGGACAAGGAGTCGGCAACTACCCCACCACCGCTTTCCCTGGCAGCATTTGGGGGCGACAGCATTGTGGCCCTAATCGGTGTGCAAATACAAAAGCATATGCTCTGAGACAGATGATAATTATCATCTCGACTATTGATGTGTTGTTTTTCCAGTGACACTTGAGACGAAATGGAAATGTGTATTGGCCACAGCCTGTGAACGAGTACCGGCCCACTTTGGTGGAGTTTTGCAGAACGACAGTGAAAATGGATGTAATTTAATTCATACAATATACAATATTATTAAATTATAGGGTTTTGATTTTGGTCAAAGAGTGTCACACGATGACACACATTTTGCCCAGGCCCACGCACTCATCAATCATAATTTTATTTTAGCCTGTCAAAAGTTTCTAATTATTGATTAACTAGTAAGTTGTAATGCGCCTATGGCGCCCGTTAATTTGCTTGAGAAAGTATTTGTTACTTAATTTTAAAAATTTTGTAAAAAATATTTTGAGAAAACTATTTTGTAAAAAAAAATTTCGAAAAAAAATAAAATTTGTGGAAAAAAAGTTTTTGCTAAAAAAAAAAATTTTTGTTGAAAAAAAAAAATTTTGTTGAAAAAAAAAATTTTTGTGGAAAAAAAAAATTTTGTTGAAAAAAAATTTTTGCTGAAAAAAAAAATTTTGCTGAAAAAAAAATTTTGTTGAAAAAAAAATTTTTGTGGAAAAAAAAAAATTTTTGTTGAAAAAAAAAATTTTTTGGAAAAAAAAAATTTCTTGAAAAAAAAAATTTTGAAAAAAAAAATTTCTTGAAAAAAAAAATTTGGAAAAAAAAATTTTTGTAAAAAAAAAAATTGTAAGAAAAAAAATTTTGGAAAAAAAAAAAATTTTGGTAAAAAAAAATTTTGGGGAAAACACAATTTCTGTACAAAAAAATATTATTTTTTTTATTATTATTATTTATAGAATTATTATAGAATGCCTATTTAAATTCCTACGTACTGCGCGACAGAGTCAGTGAATCAGGGAATCAGGGAATCAGTGTATCAGTGTATCAGTGAATCAGTGTCGAGGGTAAATATATATTAAGATAAAAAAACCAACGATTTACACAATGACTTTTCACCCAAGACATTCGGCGATTGTTGGCGAAGGGTGTAGTGAAGTAAGAACAGTCACGAAATGGAAATTGGTGGGGAAAATTTGACTTTTTAATTGGAAATTTTTTACAAAAAATTATTATCAATTTTATGTGGTTTACACAAAAGATGATTATGCTTCAGAAACAGTTATCCGAAAAACTCAAATGTGTGATTTGTGACTTTTTTTTACACCGCAAACATCTTTACACAAACCTGAAATTCATGATTTTGAAAATCAAGCAAAAAGCGCTTTGAGAACGAAACAAATTAATTTGAATAGTTAAAGTTCAGCGAAAAATCGAAAGTGTATGGATTTTCCTCAAGTCAGGAAGTTCTCTGGAATCAGTGAGCTGTGCACGATAAAATTTTGTATACTCACTGACCGGGGGCGGTATGCCAACGAGTTTTTCCTCACCCACTGTGCAGTATTTCTATTGCGGAAGTGTATGTGTTTCATGTGAAAATATTCCTTTGAGGTTTGATGATTTAGTGCAGTAATAGAGACACAATTATGGCGCAGAGCAATTTGTACAAGTAAAGAACTTCGAAATGGAATAGAGTCTTCTTTTTTTAAATGTATCCTGTGATTCTTTAATTCCAAGAAATTCATGTGTGTTGCCAGCATTGTATCCGGTTGCGTGTATTGCATCCCATAGAAACAGTTTGCGAAGATTTCGATAATGGGCTAGTGAACTGTGAACTAGGATAACAAGGACTTGTGTAAATTACTTCAATTGTTTAATGAAAAGGCAAAGTTCTTTTTTGATCTGTTTTAATGGCATCGTATTATCGCCTTAGTCTCCAATACATGGTGAATATTTCCGAATGAACTGGTACAAATTCTTCAAGATCATGGCCACAGGAATTCTCTTAATAACAAAGGCATAAAGAGAAAACGACAGAAACGTGAAGTAGAGTTAAAAAATGACGCCCACTTTTTCTAGAAAAAGTTGCACAAAAAAGTAGTTTTGCCAAAAAAAAATAGCCCACTTTTTGTTAATGTTTTTGTTTAAATAACCACAACTAAAAAAATATAAAAAATAACATTTCAGCCACCTTTTTAAATACACTTTATAAACAAATGTTTTTTTTTTAAAAAACTTCTTTTCTGCACTTTTGCACAAAATCATTATTTCATGCGACCTCGCGAATAACGTTGTAAACGATATTCCTTTGACAGCTGTTTTTTTTACGAATTCCTGTTAGAAATTAAAAAAATGGCAAGTACAACGTTGTTCGCGTGAACGCTTCATTTGGTCTTCTAGTTTGCGACTAGTGCGAATTTAGTGCTGATAAAATAGAATGACAGGTTTTACTTTTAATCCTATTAAAAAAAACGTTCGGAACACCCGTACAACTTAAATTATGGAAATTCGAAAACAATTAAAAATACATCTGCTATTTGCAATTGCACTTTTTTTTAATGTTTTTGTTTAAATAACCACAACTAAAAAATTTAAAAAACATTTCAGCCACCTTTTTAAATACACTTTATAGACAAATGTTTTTTTTTTTTGCAACTTCTTTTCTGCACTTTTGCACAAAATCATTATTTGAAGCGATCTCGCGAATAACGTTGTAAACGATATTCCTTTGACAGCTGGTTTTTTTTACGAATTCCTGTTAGAAATTAAAAAATGGCAAGTACATCGTTGTTCGCGAGAACGCTTCATTTGGTATTTAGTCTTCTAGTTTGCGACTAGTGCGAATTTAGTGCTGATAAAATAGAATGACAGGTTTTACTTTTAATCCTATTAAAAAAAACGTTCGGAACACCCGTACAACTTAAATTATGGAAATTCGAAAACAATTAAAAATACATCTGCTATTTGCAATTGACTTGTCAGATTTAATTGAAATTTCACACAAGGTAGAGAAGGTGCAAATTTTGAAAACTTGGTTGTCTGAAATATGTAAAGTTTTGCCAAATTTTTACCACATTTTTTAGATTTATCAAAATGTATTTTTACCTTATTCTTGTCTCCGGTAGAACTCGAGATATACTCATTTTAATTGAAAAATAAAAATATTTTTTTGGCCGCATTTCAGTGCCAAGTAAATCAAGTGAAGATAGTTAGTATGGAAAGTTATTAAAAAAGATTTTCGTTCCAAATTTAAAAGAAAATCTAAGTTTGCTGAAGAGTTAATACAAATAGTTTTAATATTCTGAAACATAAATAGCGAAATTTGTATCCTTGACAATATTTCGTCACATTGTTTTTGATAAAAAAAAAAACAAAATCATCGCCCATTTACTTCAATAGTGTCACAATTAAAAATTCACTCTTCATTTTTCTGCTCAAGAAAAATCAGTAAATCTCTTATTTGAGTTGACTTTTGTCATATTTCACTACTGTAGTAAATGAGCGTATATATAACTACATGTATATGGCAATGTATGTGTGTATACATGTGTACAGACAGAGCCGCATCAAATATGCCTGACATTAATAATTTCAGCCCGTTGAGACATCACATGTCCCCAAAGACCAAATATTTTGGCCTAATTCTATGGCCTCCATTGCCAAACAAACGCCAGCGCTGTCGTAA
This sequence comes from Hydrotaea cyrtoneurina, assembly GCA_958296145.1. Lineage (NCBI taxonomy): Eukaryota > Metazoa > Arthropoda > Insecta > Diptera > Muscidae > Hydrotaea > Hydrotaea cyrtoneurina. The sequence continues at coordinate 37,501,880 of OY282515.1, read as the reverse complement.
CATTTCGCATTATGGCTCATTTCTATTCTCATTTCCACTCGCAATCGCACGGCATGTGCCGGCTTGGTGACTGCTGCGTCTTCTAGCGAAACTAATATCAAATTTCATGTGATGTCTTAATATGTCAGCTTCAATGAAATGAGAATATGTGACGGTAAGCATGGTTGTCCTCCATGTGCTGCCACATCCCTGGTGTTTACCGCCTTAGACATTGATACTGATTAGATACATCCGTACATATGTACATGTGTATGTGCAGTTTGAAGCAAAACACTTCCATAGAGATTGAATTGAATATTCGAAGAAATCTTGGTTGGATGATCAAACAACAAATGGTTATTTTTTCACATTTTGCTGTGTGGTTGTACTAGGCGACGGATTTATAAAGTCGGACAGTGGTGGGCATTTAAAAATTATTGTGAAATTAAAGTGCGATTTTTTTCTGGTAAATTGTGGAAAATGGTGTTGTTGGAAATACTTTTTCGTCGACAACTTTAAACATTCAACGATTTTTATTTGGTTTTATTACAGAAATATATTGTTAAAAAATCATAAAAATCATACTCAATTAGTACGATTCAATCCAAACACATGAATTTGGACTGTACTATTATTTTCTTAGAATACCTTTAAGCACTTGTAACTTGAAGGGATGAACAGATAGAGGAAACGACTGTTTACTTTCTGATGTTGAATTCTATTTTACCGGTGATATTTATGGAATTTTTTTTCGAAATTTTTTTATTGAAAAAAATTCTTAAAAATTTAAAAGGAGAACTTTCAGCAGTCAAATTAATAGCACTATGCTAGAAAAAAAGTTATGCCGGAAACAAATTTTTTGCTATTTTTTTTTCATAAAATATTGATAATGTCAAAAAAATTTCATTTTATCATAAAGTCAAATATCTTACAAATTAACCTTTAACTGATGAGGTGAATTTTTTGGACATAGTATGTGGCCTAAAAAAGTGTAAAATTTACCACTACCTCATCAGTTAAAGGTTAAATGAGTTATAGACAATTAAAATCGATACAGTACTTTCGGTAATATTCCGAATTTTAAGAAGGGCCCTTCAAAAATTGCTATAAGAGGCACCCGAAGATATGTGGATTAATGACAAAATTCTAAAAATTACTTTATGTAATTTTCGTTATTTTATAAATACTTTTTCAACGAAAACATTTTTTTTTTGCATTACCGCTTCTCTTTTTATTAATTTTAAAAAAATTGTCTAACATTTTTCGTTTCTCATTTCGACTTCACCCACTGTGCAACATTGGTCTTCTGCTTCAGCTGTATTTTCTCAAATCTGTTTATTTCCATTGGTTTTCTTGGTTGTGAATAGTTTTAGTATACAAAAAAAAAAAAAAAAAAAACATCCTGTCAATTAAAATGCTGGGTTTGGGTGTTCATTGTCAGACTTTGTCTGACAGCAGCTTAATTATGGGTGAAATTTATACGTATATAATTGGAGGAAGCTGATCAACATAATTCATGTTTATGACAATCATTGCATTGAAAGATCTTAGCAGTCCAGGTTAAAAGCTAAAAACTAAACGAAGCGATTTTATGTAAATTGTGAAAATAGTGTAAATTGTGTAAATTAGGTAAATTTTGTACATTATATACTTTTTGTTAAATTTGTAAATTCTGTAAATTATGTAAATTGTGTAAATTATGTAAATTATGTAAATAATGTAAATTTTGTAAATTATGTAAATTGTGTAAATTATTTAAATTATGTGAATGTGAAAAATTATAATTACATATGTAAATTGTGTAAATTATGTAAATTGTGTAAATAATGTAAATTGAGAAAATAATGTAAATAATGTAAATTATGTAAATAATCCAATAATAAATAATGTAAATAATGTAAATAATGTAAATAATGTAAATAATGTAAATAATGTAAATAATGTAAATAATGTAAATAATGTAAATAATGTAAATAATGTAAATAATGTAAATAATGTAAATAATGTAAATAATGTAAATAATGTAAATAATGTAAATAATGTAAATAATGTAAATAATGTAAATAATGTAAATAATGTAAATAATGTAAATAATGTAAATAATGTAAATAATGTAAATAATGTAAATAATATAAATAATGTAAATTGTGTAAATTGTGTAATAATTTATGGAAGTTTGAACGTCTAAATTTGATTATAAAAATGTTTCTGAAATGTTCTTGATATTTTTATGAATCAATTTAATTTATTGCGTATCCATTTTGCTTTTTAAAACTACACGTAAACAAAACACATACATATACAATATTTTTTTTCATGAAATTTCTTTTTTATTATAAAGTTTGAATGACCACCACGCGAAGGGTTGCAAGCATTGATTCTTGTGAGGTAATTTTTGACCACTTTTTGGCACATATTGGGTTCTTAAGTGCTCAAGAGTTAATGATGTCAAATCGCACGATCTTGGTGGCCAGTTGATGTCGTCACAACGAAAAATTACGCGGCCAGGAAATGTCCCTTGCAGTAAAGCCATATTCGATCGAGTTGTGTGGCATGTGGCACCGTCTTGTTGATACCACATATTCTCCTAGTCGCATTCTTCAATAGCAGGCAAAAAAAAAGTCGGTTATCGTACGACCATAATGCTCCGAATTGACGGTGACAGTCGTTCCCTCGGCGTTTTCGATGAAGTAAGGTCCAATCAAACAAGTGCACCAAACAGTGACTTTTTGTGAATGTAATGGCCTCTCTTCAATTACTTGAGGATTCTCAGAATACCGATATTTTGACTATTTATTTTGAATATTTAAGACAATGCAATTTTTTTTTAGTTGGTGCTATTATTTTGCCCGCAGCTGTACACTTCTATAGATTTCATCGTCCATCAGATCTGAACAGTACAATTCGTTTGTGCATATCAATGAAAGAATTCGTTTTCTAAGAATTACTTGGTTCACAGTCTGGTTTTTATGAACTTTCAAAACGAATCTGGTTATTCTTTACCCAGTTAAGGTTGGCAAATCTCAGATTTGTCTTCTCAGAAATACATTTTGTAGTATCAATTTTCAATTCATGCAATGTAATGAGGAACACAGGACAAACTCTGAAACATTCATCATTGTATTAAATCGTATTCATTTAATTTCCCAGAAAAATAATCAACAAAGTATTTGGAAGTATAAAAATTGTTCTCTAAAATCGATTGCACTTAAAATGTGAACCGAAATCAGTACAAAATAAGGAGAAATGTATTTTAAGGGGTGGGGGGCAAAGTATCGAAGACTACAATGTTGAAAACTCGATTTGATTTCGAAATAGTTGGACACAACACAATGTTGTTCGTTGCATCAGTTGCTGCACCAAATCAGCCAAACCTCAGTGGAATACCAAACACACACACGCTCACACACACACACACACTGAAACCGAAATACACCCATATGTCATCCGCCTGCATATGTGTACGTGGAACTTTCATGCAGATGTCGTTGATTGTGTTTTGTATTGAATGGACATCCGGTTGAATGTGGCCAATTCTATTGAATTGATTGTAGGTGAAATTTCAAAATCATCTAAATATTCATGTGATTTATTTTTCATTGCATTAGAGTAAAGAAAAAATAAATAAATGCAAAACACTATAATTAGACATGATTGTCGTTTAAAATGATAGCTGGTTTTTATGGTTGAGTGACTTCAAGTCATTTATCATTCATTCAATGGCCATTCAAAAATATGTGAACTGTAATTGTATATATTTTGTGTTTTTTTCTCTTGGAAATTAGGCCTATCTGGCCGAATTGATTTAATTTTGAAATCGTTTCGAAACATAGAATTTGCTTGAGTTAGCTCAGAACAGTAAACTATAACCATGGGGGTGAATTAAACTGGAGTCACTGGGACATGATTTTGACAGAAATTTAACTCGCTCTGGTCAAAAACAATCGTCCATCCATAAACTGTGCAAATGTTTTTCATTATCGGACGGCACACATGGCTTTTGGTTTAACAAGACTTCTAATCGGGAGAACCATTTATATGGACGCTTTGTATGTGAAAACATAGCTTTATATGGTCCAGCTACGTCAGGTTTTGTTACCATGTTACCATAAAGTTTAAATGCTACACAGAAAAAAAAGACAACCAAAAAATTTCGATGAAAATATTTGTACAAGAATTTCATCACTTCTCAATGAAACTTTTCGTTAATATGCTAAAAATTTATCAAATATTAAAACAAAATTTGATAAATGGGATCAACAAAAAAATTCATTAAAAATATCCACTTTGCCTTCTCATTTTCACACTCCGAGAAGGATATCCACACACCGCTAGACTTTGGCTTCATCATAAATATTTTATATTTTTATAATTTAGAATTTGAAACGTAGTTTTTCAGAAAAGCGAAGGAAAAAATGTTCGACTACGAAGCCATTTATCTTTGTTTATATTCTGCTTCATTTGCCATATTACCATTGTTTTTATGTTTTGTTTAATGTGTTGCCAGATTGGAAAACTAATAGTTTAAATGACTTTGCCTAAATGTTTCCGCGAATGCGAATGTGGAAATAGTTTTTTTGCGAATGCGAATAATAAAATAATGTTTTTTGCGAGTGCGAATGCGGTTGCGAATTTCCAAGAAGTTCAAAAGAAGTTCATCGGTGCGTCTGATTAACGATGAGCTTATATTACGTTACTTATACGCCACGTAACCTTACAGGACTGAATCAACACCTGTCGCTGTCACTTGTTTTTATGGGAAACTCAAAAATGAAACTTAGCATTTTTATTTGTAAAAAAATATGTTTTTTGAAAGTTTCCTATTAGTAAAACGAAATATTGAAAATTATTTTTTTTTTATTTAATTACAATACAAAGTTCATTTTTATTCTAACTTTGGGTCCAAAAGTAAACCGGGTGACACAGGGCATATGCAAGATTTTTGCAGCGACAGACCGAAGCCTCTGTGGGAATTCGAACCGACAAACCCCACGCTGATAGGCAAGCACGCTACCAACTCGCCTACCGGGCGCCTAATTTAAATTTAATTAACGTTAATTAAATTTCACAATCAATGAAATTTTTTTTTAAATTGTTTACATTTCATTACAATTATTCAGATTTCTTAGAGCAGAACGTTTAAATGAAAATCTGTTGATTGTAATATCAATATTATTAGCAACGAAAAAATAAATAACCGTAAGCATCTACTTAATGGTTCACGCATTCCGTAATTAGTTCTGCGTAATGATACAGCAAATAAATGGTTTTCCCTTAATGAACGTGAGGCTCTGTGAAATTGTGAGATGGTCAGCAATTCTGGTGAATCGAAACATGAATCTATTATATCTTTCATACAAATTATGCCTTGGAATTTTCTACGATGTGACAGTTTTTGCATACCGAGTAACTGGCAACGAATTTCGTAAGAGGGCATGTTTTCAAAAGACCAAATGGAGATACTGCACCCAATGCTTATCTGTTTCTTCGCAGATGACTAAACCTTTCATTATTATTTATTTTTAATAAATAATGAACATCGGTGAACAAAGGTAGCATCCTGAATTTCCTATACGCAATACTATTTAAGTCAAATATTTATCGTTTTATTTAACACCGCATTTAATTCTAAATTGTATCACAGAATATTCTCGAAAGTCGTTGTCCTACCGCTTAATGTAGAACAAATGTGTACTGGACCTGAACTGTTGTTGAGGCCGATATGAAAGTGCCGTGTTTTTGTTCTATCTCGTATTGTGGTGTTCATTTGCCTGCCTCGACTCTGGCCAATTAAAATAAGAAACGTCATTTATGCTCTAGTAACTATAAAATTGCTTCTCTTGCTGTTTCGGTTTTAGTCGAGCATCGGTTTTTATTGTGGCCGCTGCCTGTCGATTTCTTTGTGTTCATTACGTTTTTTGTTGTGCTGGCTAGCATTTCGCTCTGTCGATTTGTTTTTAAAATATTCGACTAAATGTTTAGGCAGCGGAGACATGGGTGTATGCCTTAACTCTAAATACACTTTGAGCTCTTCAGAGTATAGGGACAAGAAAACAGAATTATTAAATAAACTGGTGGAGGATTCGATTGTATTTAATAGACAAGAATTTAGTGTAGAAAAGACTTAAAAACTCAGTAAGTAGATCAAATAAAAATCTATTGTACAGAGGAGTTTAGTCCCAGACTCCCCATAAGGCACCATATGCCAACTCATCAAAGACCAATGCTAAATTTAGCCACAAAATAAGTTCCAGAAATTGTTGTACAATTCCAGGTCGTCTCAAACGTCTTAACCAAGTTAACAAACTACAACCCAATGCACGAGCATTCCATTCAGTCCATACATTTGTTTTTCAATTAGAATACGTGCATCTACCGGCAAAGAGCATAGAGAAGTGGATAACCAAACAAGCTATTATCCAAAAATAACAACAACAACAACACAAAAAAACAACAACAGCTTCAACAAAATAATATAAAGAAAAACAAAGTCATTTGTTATGGCAACTCAAGACGAAGAATATGACGACGACGCTGACGACACCCAATAACAATGGCAAAGACAAGAATAGAAAAACAAAGTTGCCAACAAAATAACAGCGACAGGGCGGCAAAATATTGGCCAGAAGCTGAGGAAAGAGAAAACACCAGTGAAGATAGAAGACAACAGCCGCACAGAGACGAGTTCAATGGTCTCAGCATTCCGCCATCCCAGCAAACGAATGAACAACAGCAGCAACGTCAAACGCCTGCAAGATGGTTGGAAGTAGTGAGAGTTGGTCCGTGTGTCCGTCCATCCGTAACATGAAAAGATAAATGATTGTCTAACTGACAAACAACATTGTGCCGAGCAGCTCAAAAGGCGGCAGATAGCAACAACAACAACAGCTGTTACAAGAAGGGACCAAATCTGTTACACTTTCTTACTCAAGTCGCACAGTGGGCGAATTCATAAATAAATCTGCCATTAGGCATTTACTTATCCGACTGGATTGAAATTTCACACAGACCTAGCTGAAGTGTGTGGATCTACCCAGAGATGAGCTAACAGGGTTCCGACATTGAAAAGTTAGGATCTTAAAACAATTAAATCATCCGGAAAATTTTTATTTAAAGATAATTTGTTTGGAATCAAAATTTTTTTAAAAAAAATCCACTAAAGACATCAAACCAATGTCGTTACTGAGAAAAATTGTATAGCGTTAAAACTTGAAATTTTTTTTAAAAAAAATTGAATTTTTGTTAAATGTTTTTTTTTTGGTTTTAATGGCCATACTATGTAAATTTATGTTTTAGTTTTGGTTCCAAGGGTAAACTGGGTGACACAGACCATATGGCTTGATTTTTGATGGGACAGACCAATGCCTTTGTTGGAAATTGAACCCACAGCCACCATGATAATTGGCAAGCACGCTAACAACTCGGCTACTGGGGCTCCTAGGTAATTTTTTTATATTTTTTTTTTTTACTGAACATAAAAAAATTTTGATTTATCTTCAACATAAGAAAACATAAATAGATTTTACAAAAACAAAATTTAGGGGAAACCCCACACTTTTTCCACAACTTCTCGAATCGCAAAGCAAATCATTCACGATTTTTTGTTTCTACGTCTTTTTAACTGTTTTTACATATCAGCTAAGCGTCCCTCCAGAATTGTGGAAACTACAGCAAATTTACTAACACAAATCCCAATTTTGGGGATTTTCCACCTCGTTATAGGAGTTCTGATTGAAAACCTACATTTCGTTTAGTTTTTTAGTGTCGTTTTAAAAATTTTTACATATCAGCTCAACGTCCCTCCAGAATTTTGGGAAACTACAGCAAATTTACTAAAAAAAAATCCCAATTTTGGGGATTTTCCACCTCGTTATAGGAGTTCTGATTGAAAACCTACATTTCGTTTAGTTTTTTAGTGTCGTTTTAACAATTTTTACATATCAGCTCAACGTCCCTCCAGAATTTTGGGAAACTACAGCAAATTTACTGAAAAAAATCCCAAATTTGGGGATTTTCCACCTCGTTATAGGAGTTCTGATTGAAAACCTACATTTCGTTTAGTTTTTTAGTGTCGTTTTAACAATTTTTACATATCAGCTCAACGTCCCTCCAGAATTTTGGGAAACTACAGCAAATTTACTAAAAAAAAATCCCAATTTTGGGGATTTTCCACCTCGTTATAGGAGTTCTGATTGAAAACCTACATTTCGTTTAGTTTTTTAGTGTCGTTTTAACAATTTTTACTTATCAGCTCAACGTCCCTCCAGAATTTTTTAAACTTTAGTAAATTTACTAAAAAAATCCCAATTTTGGGGATTCTGGGATCGATTTGATTTCATTCCCTAATTTTGTTTAGTTTTTTCGATTTCTAATACCAAGCCCAACATGTCTGCAAACTATCATGACATATTGAGTTTTTTACATTTTCACGGAAACCCAAAATATCAAAACATGAGTTTCATAACTTCTAAAAATTCCATTAAAAATTTTTTGCGAATGCCCCACTGTGTGTCAGTGGCTCAGAGCATCAAAAGTGAAAGAAAATCGACTTGAGAAAACCCAATCATCATTCCCCCTCTGACATTGGGCACAATGACGATGGTGATGATAACCAGTTTATGGATTTTCCTTTTGTACGACTATTTCCCTGAATTGAACATCTTCCAGTGTTTGTGACCACTGCCGAAGGTAAGTAAATATTCATCAAGGCCTCCTTCCCTGCCAATCGGTGGAATTGATTTCACAATTGTTTGATATCAATGAAATGCTTGGAGTGGCAGTGCATCTCATTAGTGTCCGTTATGTGCCGAAGTAATCGATAAGGAACAACATGAGGAGTAGTTATAAGGAAATGTATCAATCGGTGTTCATGGGTTTTAGTCAGTGGAGAATTCGGCTCTAAACAAGGTGAGGAGAGGGGGGACAGGTTTTATAAAACGAAATGGAAATTAATTGGATTTTTGTAAGTCACTCCAATTAAAATGAAATAAAAAAAACAATACAATTTGAATTTTGAAACTAGCAGAAGTTTTACAAAAAAAAAAACCAAATAGACGATAATGAGCTATCGTTCTTTGTATGAGCAAATAGGGAATTCGTTTAATAATAAGCTACAGCAAGGGATATTTTATGGTATTTCCCTTACAAATCATCCATGCTCTAATTGTATGTTAGGCATCACCGGAGTTTAGGTGACTTAGAAAATTATATTATAATTGATTTTTTTTGTATTTATTTATTTATATATTATTGCAATAATAAATTATAGTAAACTAAACCATAAAGGGCACAAGCAGCAAAGACTATCGACCTGTACAATTGATTACTTCTATCGAAGGTTATGGTTTGCAGCCGGTGGACAGATGGTCATCCGGCTTGAAAACGGCTTCCTGGTAAATTATCCCAATGCCAACAATCAAAATTTATTATTGAGCACAACAACTCAAAAAATTGTGAACGTTTTTCAAATTTTGTCGGCGCTATTTTTTTATTCTGATTTGAGGCTATTTTTATTTACCTTATTTATATTTATTATTTTCAAATTCTGGGGTCTTTTTTGGTTTTGGGTCCATTTTGCATAATGAAAAATTACCTTAAATTCAATATTATTGGAAAACAGTTCTCAATTAGTATTTGTATTTGTTGTGGCACAAATCTTCTGTTTTTTTTTTATTGTTGCGTAATTTTTCTTATAGCTAGTTTGAAAGTTTGGGAGCATTTTCATCTGTATAAATAAAAATGAATTGACTCATGTATGCACTTAATAACTTGAGAACGGCAGGACCTATTTGGCTAATTTCCTTATTTCATACAAACAGGACAAGGACAAAATTCAAACGATGATTTTTTATATTATTTTTTTTTGTTAAGTTTAATTTCTGAATGACGTTTCAAGGAGAAAAATGGTAAAATCGGTATGGAAAATTTCGAAAATTCTAAAAAGGAATCATGTTTGAGGAATGGCGGATATTTTTTCTTTCTACATGAAATTGGTTCACTTTTTCGGAAATTGCGGTACAATTTCCATATTTTATAAAAAATTTCAATTCGATTTTCCTTATTTTTACGCATATAATGGAATTTTGAACAAGGAATGTATTTAAGGCAAAACAGGGAAAAAAATTGCTGAAGGCGAAAAATTTTAAAGAAAATCCACCGACTTTTGTTTAAAGTTTTTCCTTATGTTTTTCTGCATTTGTGTAGTCTCTACCAACGGCCGGAACTCTTAAGCGAACAAATTTCTCAGTGTGGGTTCCGATTAGGAGAGAGTACACTGTATTCGGCGTAGATTCCGTTGACAGCTCTTACATCTGCCCATAATTTAAGGGATTTGGGTACATTCAGAACCAAGCAATGATTCCGTTCTCAATTTTTTTTTTTAATATTTTCTATTTTGTATAACTTCTATGTTTTTCTTAAAAAGTAGTTTATGCGTGGTAAGGTAACATCCTGTAGGCCGAGAATATTACTTGACGCCAGTGTTATCGCTGAGAATTTTTAAAAAGTCGCACAAAAAAATCGTTTCGTCAAAAAAAAAGTCGCAAAATTTTGTTAACGTTCTTATTTAAATAATTTTTAAAAAATTACCAATTCAAACAATTTAAAAAAAATTAAAAACAATATTGTAAATTAAAAAAAGTCGCACAAAAAAATCGTTTCGTCAAAAAAAAAGTCGCAAAATTTTGTTAACGTTCTTATTTAAATAATTTTTAAAAATTACCAATTCAAACAATTTAAAAAAAATTAAAAACAATATTGTAAATTAATTTTATTTTTTTTGAAACTTCTTTTCTGAAGTTTTTCACATGATCATTATTTGAAGTGTTCCGCTTATAACATTCTAAGCTAAGCATTTTCTTTTTTTTATGAATTCCTGTTCAAAATAGTATATTTTACTTTGGGCTTATCTCTCATGGAAAGCGAGACATACACCTTTTAAACGAAAACATTTTCAATCCCTCTTCAGTTTATTGCCTTTAACATAAATCGGACCGAAAAGAGGGTCCGACTGATTTTGGTTTGGAAAATTATTTAAAAAAAATCGTCATCAACATCACATCAATATCTTTTCTGAAAAAAAAATATGATAGTCGTTGGAATTTAAATACATTAAAAAAAAAATGTAACTCTGCTAAAAAAGGTTACCAATATTGTGTTTAAATTTTTTTTATGAATATAACATAATTTTAATTTTTTTTAAAACATACTTAGCGTCATGTTTATCCTTGAAAATAGTCGCAGGAATAGTTGCAAATTGCACAATGGTAGCACTGCTTGACCCACAAAACTAATTTCAAAAATTTACAAAAATTAGCTTAGTGTCCAGATACATATTTTACTCTTAGAGGATTATTCCAATCCCCAAATGTTCAATAGAAAAACCTTTATTCTATATGTGTTATTTGGGGGAGTGTTGCATTATTAATGATTAAAAATAATACATACTCGCAATTTCTCAATAAAATTTCCATTTTAATAAACTGCATTTGAAATGAAACTTTTGTTGCGCACTTCAGACAGAAATTGGAATGAAATTTTTGAATATAAAATGATACAAATCTCTTCATATTCGACTAGACCTAAATGTGTATAAGTGCATTGCACATTAAGGTGGATTGGAATTAAAACGTTCTAGTTGTTCACATATTCTTTTTGTTTTTGGATATTCGCAAAACATTTCTGCCATACAGAGCAATTCCCAATATCTGGCAAAAGTGATGATCTTCTATGTAGTAGTATTTGACCAAATAATTTTTAATTAAAGCCTGAGTTTTTTAACAAAGTCTCGATATCCAAAAGTTTACATCAAAATATTTCGCTTTAAGAACAACACTATTTATAAAATACTCATTGAATTGCATATTACTAAATCAGTTAAATGTTGAAATTTTGTCATTCCTCCCGCCTTAATGTGCATAATTTCACACACATACATCTGCTTATACATAATTTCATTTACTCACTCATTTGGCGCACTGATGTTCAGATGTGCCCGGATCAGGAACAATGTGACCGACATCGCCATAATCCAATAAAAAGCATTGAAGAAGAATTGCAAAATTCCCAGCGTGCAAATGTTGACGATGTAAAGGATGTGTGACAGAATGCGATGACATTTCACAATTTATTTCCGTTCATGTTGTTGGGATTTTGTGGTTGTTGCATTTTGTCGATTTCGCACAAACACACAGTTGTAATTTATGTGTAACAGTATTTTATAGATGACGATTCCAGCCCAATCATGAATGTGGCGTTGACAAGGATGAAGTAAGCGCAGGGAGGAGAGAAAAGAAAATCATAAATGCGATATTAATAGGTGAAAATAGATGTGAATAATAAATGAGAGCAATTTTTTTTAATTTTTAATTAAATTCTAAGAAATTCAATTACTTTTAAAGTCTGACATTGTTGAGTAATGGAAGAACTTCTGAAATACCAGCGCTATTTTTTTATTTTTTTTAGTTTGAATTGTTTTAGTAATTTTGGATATAGAGTGAATATAATTGTATATCCTCTGCCGTATATTTCCAAAACGATCTAGCCATGTTCGTCTGTATGTTGAAATTGTAATTCAACTCAACTGTCACCTTGTTGACAGATCACATTTATTGATAACTGTCATTATATTTACAGCTGTCATTTTTATTGACAATTGTCATTTTATTGACAACTGTCATTTCTGTGACAACTGTCATTTCTGTGACAACTGTCATTTCTGTGACAACTGTCATTTCTGTGACAACTGTCATTTCTGTGACAACTGTAATTTTACTGACAACTGTCATTTCTGTGACAACTGTCATTTCTGTGACAACTGTCATTTCTGTGACATCTGTCATTTCTGTGACAACTGTAATTTCTGTGACAACTGTCATTTCTGTGACTACTGTCATTTCTGTGACAACTGTCATTTCTGTGACAACTGTCATTTCTGTGACAACTGTCATTTCTGTGACAACTGTCATTTCTGTGACAACTGTCATTTCTGTGACAACTGTCATTTCTGTGACAACTGTAATTTTTGTGACAACTGTCATTTCTGTGACAACTGTAATTTTACTGACAACTGTCATTTCTGTGACAACTGTCATTTCTGTGACAACTGTCATTTCTGTGACATCTGTCATTTCTGTGACAACTGTAATTTCTGTGACAACTGTCATTTCTGTGACAACTGTAATTTCTGTGACAACTGTCATTTCTGTGACAACTGTCATTTCTGTGACAACTGTCATTTCTGTGACAACTGTCATTTCTGTGACAACTGTCATTTCTGTGACAACTGTCATTTCTGTGACAACTGTAATTTTTGTGACAACTGTCATTTCTGTGACAACTGTCATTTTTGTGACAACTGTCATTTCTGTGACAACTGTCATTTCTGTGACAACTGTCATTTCTGTGACAACTGTCATTTCTGTGACAACTGAAAGACAAATTGCTATTGAATGCAAATACGAATTTCCATTTTAAAGTTAGAAACAAATTACAGCCCTGAACACACAAGTTTCATAAGTGGAGAAAGCATCTCTTAACATTTTATGAAGTACTCCAGCAGGAAACTATCTTTGCAGTGAACTGTGCACGATATAATTTAAAACCAGCCCACTTACACTGCTACACAAATTAATGGATTTCACAATATACGCCTCCCTTTATTTGCCTACTCTGCTGGTATTTCATTTAACAACAAAGTTTTCCGTCCACAATTCAATTAGGATTGAGTTTTTTTTTTTAGTTTTCTCTATAAAAACTTTTCCTCTCCACAACGTTATTTGTTTCTGGGAACTGCATTGTTATTGTGTGGGAGGATGTGGGTCTGCTGCCGTACTTACTTTGCATGATGCGTTTCCGGTAATCATCATCGCGTTGCATTGTTACGCTGCCGCCACCATTTGAAACCATTGAACTTATTTGCTCCATTGGGACTATATCCTGCAAAGCGTGGAGGAAAGAAGAGAAAAGAGCAAAAATTGTACAAATTAATTCCGTTGAATTGTAATATTTACATTGTTGAAAAGCAAAACAAAAATCAATCCGGGTCAAAAAGTATGTTCTCAATATAAAGCAAATTGCAAAGATGATGTTAAATTTCAATGAAATTTCAATATTGAAACTATCAATGAATGAATAAACAAATAAACAGAATCATTTGAAATGGAAAATAGAGAGGCATCATAACTGGTTTTCAACTAAATACCAAGTCTTAATTACTATGCCCGGTTTAAGAAGGACTCGATTGTTTCATGGTTTCTTTAATTAAATTAATTAATTTAATTAAACTTGTATTTGTATGTCAGTTATAGCCAACAGATATGTAACAGGGGATCTGTATGGTTAATAAATTACCATAAAATGTGAAAGAAAATTGACCAATGCTCTTAATTCCAAAATATTAAAAATTAATTTTTTATAATTTTTTTTTTTACTAACACTCATGTGATGCCCCCTATAAATGCAAATGCGATAGGAAAGACCGGTGTTGGACCAAAAAAAAAAAAAATCTCCTGTAAATCCTTACATCATTTTCTCGTTTAGGTCTCTCCATGCATGCATTCGATTAGGTTAGGTTAGGTTAGGTTAGGTTAGGTTAGGTTAGGTTAGGTTAGGTTAGGTTAGGTTAGGTTAGGTTAGGTTAGGTTAGGTTAGGTTAGGTTAGGTTAGGTTAGGTTAGGTTAGGCTAGGTTAGGTTAGGTTAGGTTAGGTTAGGTTAGGTTAGGTTAGGTTAGGTTAGGTTAGGTTAGGTTAGGTTAGGTTAGGTTAGGTTAGGTTAGGTTAGGTTAGGTTAGGTTAGGTTAGGTTAGGTTAGGTTAGGTTAGGTTAGGTTAGGTTAGGTTAGGTTAGGTTAGGTTAGGTTAGGTTAGGTTAGGTTAGGTTAGGTTAGGTTAGGTTAGGTTAGGTTAGGTTAGGTTAGGTTAGGTTAGGTTAGGTTAGGTTAGGTTAGGTTAGGTTAGGTTAGGTTAGGTTAGGTTAGGTTAGGTTAGGTTAGGTTAGGTTAGGTTAGGTTAGGTTAGGTTAGGTTAGGTTGAATGGAGGATAAGTAATGTACCATGACCGTCTCATGTCACTGACATACACCTAGGCCAGCAATTCGGCCTGTTGTCCGCTCCTGGTTTCTTCTATAAATTCCCCCTCCCCATTTTCCTACGTTAGGAATTCGGTCCCCTCTATAAAGTTCCTTAAATTCCTATTGCTTTGACGGCCGATAGGTCATCTAAGCTGTCCTCTCCTAACTGGACTTTCCTGACCTGCGAGAAAGCAGGGCAATGGCACAGGAAGTGTTCCGCCGTCTCGGCGTCCTCTCCGCATGCCCTACATTCGTCGCTCTGGGAACATCCTATTCTAAATAGGTGTGCCCTTAGTGCATTCGATTAACTCTTAAGAAAACGCAAAATTGATATTGCTGAGTAAATAAATATTTTTCGGGAAAATTAAATTAATACAGAATAGCTCCAATCTTCACTGATCCATTTTTTTAATTTAAAGTGCAAATTTTTTTTATCGATTTTCTTCTTGTAGCTATTTATAAATTTGTTTTTAATATTTTCCACAACTTTTTCCTGATTGCAAATTTTTTGATTATTATGTCTTTTTGCCTTGAAGTTCATATTAATTTATATTTTTTGTTTTGTTTTTACTTTTTATATCCGTTGTCCGTTTGGCCCCTGTTTTGCAAACATAGTTTTCGTTTATCAGTTTTTTTGTATCCGTTCTTTTGTGTTGGTCTTTTAAGCTAAACACAGTGCTGGCACAATTAACCCCCACAGATCTGATGCCATGCAGGGAAAAGTCAAAGTTAGACTACAATTAATCAAATGAAACAGTAAGCAGAATAATGTATACCTTAATGTATATATATAATATATTAATGGAATGTATCGCTCAGTTTCAAGTGTCTATCTGTCTACATGTACAATTAATTTCAGCTGGGTGTGCGTTTTACCCAAGTGTCGTAATTCTCATTAACCACACTTTTCTCATGGGCTACTCTATGCTAAGAGTATAGAAACTGATTTTATTGTTGCTTCCTATTTAAATGAGAATAACATAAAACTCTTTTTATTTTTCTATAGTTTAACCAATTTTTCACCCGAAATGTTTCTGAAGGTTTACAAATGATTCTGTTTGGTCCGGTATTTGCCATTAAATACCACATTGATATCAACCCAGCTGTTTGTCCCAGCCAAGTGTCGCCATCTTAATATATATTTACCCTCGACACTGATTCACTGATACACTGATTCACTGACTCTGTCACGCAGTACGTAGGAATTTAAATAGGCATTCTATAATTTTCTATAAATAATAATAATAAAAAAAATAATATTTTTTTTTTGTACAGAAATTGTGTTTTCCCCAAATTTTTTTTTTACAAATTTTTTTTTTCAAAAAAAATTTTTTTTCAATATAATTTATTTTGCACAAAATTTTTTTTTTCCAAAAAAATTTTTTTTTTCAAGAAAAAATTTTTTTTCAACAAAATTTTTTTTTTTTTCAACACAATTTTTTTTTTCAAATTTCAACGGGCGCATTACAACTTACTAGTATTAAATAATATGGGAATACTACAAGTACTGAACAACATTTATTTTTTTTTAAAATCCAAAAATTAACAAAAAATAGTTTTTTTCGGTCTATTATTGGTTATCGAAAGAACAAACATTCCCTGTTTATGGAACACGACTTTATTCATGTGCCTGACTCGGCTCGCCTCGCAGTAGTGCATCCTGTCAACTCTATTTTCCAAAATGACGGTTTCTGGCTCTATCTTAAAAATATTTTGCTCGACATTTACTTTAAGGCCCTGAGTCGTTAACATATTATTCGCATAAAATTGGCCTCCCATGGTAGCTCACAAAAAACGGCGTCAATTCGCAGCTCCAAGGCAGCAAAATGACATCGCTGGTATCCCGATTTCCGAACACGAAAAGCAAAATATCGTTAATTTGTAAAATTTCTCTTTGTGAATATTTTGCTTTTATATTCACATGCATGACATTATTTATTTTTGCGAATTCATGCTGAGTGTAATGAGATTCCATTTCCTGGTATATGCGAATTGTACTTGTAAAGTTTTTCCTGGGTAATGCGGATATGCGAAATTCATTCCCGGCGAAATGTTGAATACTTAAATAACACTTTTGTATACGGCTTTGTACGTAGCCAACGAGGATATAAAAAAAAACACTCTTGTTCTGTAGCCTCAACTTAAGAAAGAGTAACGACATGAAACATTTATTTTCCATTATCAAGTAATTTCTTCTACCTTTATACTACCAATGTAGCCGTTGAATACACAAAAAGACCGATGGTTTCACATATACATACATACTTACATAGTTAATTACTTATATGGAACATGTCCTAACTTCATACAGACATACATATATTAATATATATGATGTGTATGTAGTTGCTTTTTATGCATACACACATACAAAATTGCCTGTTTCAACAGGTAATCCGTACCAGTTCATGTTTTCATAGAACTCAAGAGCATTTTCGTATACGAAATTTATTATTTATGTCTGCACAGAGGGTTTGGGAGTCCTTCAAAGTCAGACAACGGTTGTCTTGATTTTTAATTAAATCCGCATTTACTTTTTTAATTTCACATTTCGAATTTGGTTTAAACACATCCGGCATTGCCCAAAATGAAATATGAAAATTGAGGTAATGAAACCAACCAGAAATGGTGGCAGGTGTTACCAAACTGAAATCGTTATCGTATGGATGCCGATGATTACTTAAGGATACGATACACAGTAAGAGAATTGGATTTTTTTTGTAAATAAATCTACCGTTTGGAATTGGATTATCCGAATTGTCTGTAATAGTCTGTAAGGAATTTCTGTCCATAGACTCAATAAATAAATCACACAGACCTAGCTGATGTGTGTTCTAGCCTTATTCCGGAATATGGACCCAGTGGGTCTACCCAGAGATAAGCTGCCAGTGTCCAAACTAAAAAAACTCGAATGTCAAAAAAATTAAATCATTTGCCAAATTGTTTTTTCAAGTCCCATTTGCCTAATATTTTATATATGTATCACGAGGTAGTGGTAGACTTATTAAAATATGGTTTTACTTTGAAACGACAAAAAATATATGATTTTTTTCCACCCCCCATTTCAGCTTAAAACTAAACTATTTGAAGTTCGACTTTACTCAGGCAAAAATGCTTAAATGGAGATTCTCTGGATGCAGTTTGAGTGTACGGGATGAGAGAGATATACAAAAACGTACTCGTCTGATTTTCGGACGATAAGCACGGTAGTGTCTGGTCGCGGACGCTAATCTCTGTATGTATTTATTTTTGAAAAATGTTCGGGGGACTTACCAGGTTTTGAACCTAGGTTGTAGGTTTCAATTTTAATACTAACACCGTGTTACAAAAAATAGATTTTTTTCTGTCCTATGAACCAAATGCACATATTCGGAAAGAGGGGAAAAAATAAAAATACACGTGTATCGGCGATTTTCATGTACACGCAGAATTTTTTTTTGTTTAAGTTTGAATTATGAAGCTCGTAGTGGCATGTGTGAAAGCCGATTTTTAACCCTTTTTCAGAGATCCAATCGAGCTGATATTTTGCAGGCAGACTCGTGGAAATGTCTGTATCACATCATCACATTTATATTTTTTCCCCTTTTCCGAAAAAGTAAATTTGGTTCATAGGACAGAATGTGTGTAATACGGTGAAATACATTATCCGAATTTCTATCTAACCCGGGCAAAGACTATACAGAGGGCAGATGTCCCAAGTCGTTTGCTGAAGACTTCCAAGAGCGTATTTAAATAGTATTTGTTTTAAAAAAGTAGATATTTGTTTTAAAAAAAACATTATTTGCTTTGAAAAACTTTCAAATATTGCCATGTCAATTACTGACATCTAGAGTGTGCAGCCGAACTAATGTGTCAAAAAACAACTTGAGACGCCTGCCCTCTTTATAGTCTTTGCCCGGGGTTTACCCAGCCATTAGACAGGGCAGTAATTGTTCGAAAAACTCAACACACTCACACTTTTTTACTAATACACACACATTTTTGCTACTGTCCGGCCGACTGGCAACAAAAATTCAATGGCAGTAAAATTTTGGCACATGCATCAGAAACGAATGTTAGAGTTCCCCCAACATATTTTTTGTGTCAATTTATGGGATAATTTTATTGTGTAATTGTGTTTTGACCGTTTGGTCGTAATAAAAACAGTTATATTTTGTGAATTATTATCAACGAAGTATTTTTCAGACTTGTTTGAAGTACAAAAAACAAAATTTAGACGTACTTATGAAAACAAATTTGCGTGTCCATACTTTTCCCCAAATGCTTTGACAATTTGTGGCGTGGGGTAACATTGTGTTTTTGTTTGCTGCTGCGGACGGTAACAACAACAAGAGATGTAACTCATGTGACGACGTTTTTGAAATGATTTTTCAGATGATTTTCGATATTTGGTTTCTGTTTCGAAGAGTATATGTGTGCTCAACTGGCAACAAATTATATGTAGGTGTAATGGCAGGGTTACATGAAACTGTTTTGCAAATACATTGACACTTTTTCACTAACACATATATACATTTCCCACTGTCATCGTCGCTGTCTCTGATTTTTTGAAAACAGTCAAATCGGCAATTCATTTGACGTAAACGGCCAACTCGATAAAGTTTCGTTGTAATATGTGAAAAAATAAAACAAAACAATCAGAAAAGGGCTTAAAAGTGGAAAAAGGTCCACAAATGTTCAACACAAAATAAAAATTTGATTTTGCTGAAATTAAATGTATTGCAGATATCAGTAGAATATAAACAAAACATAAACAGAACACGAAACGATACGAACGACGGTTGCTGAAAAATTAATTTTCTTCAGAATTATGTGGACACCTTTTTTGACAACTAATACATATTCCCAATTTTCTTTCGCCAATTGGTAAGATGTTGGACTCTGACATTGCCATTAAAATAAATACATTGGTTTGATTTTACAGAGACTACGTATTCCAAGCGAGACACAAGACCGAAAATGATTTTTCTAGATAAGTTTTACATGGCACTCTGGTCGTTGGAATTTACAAGATGGAAAGAGACGCGACTAATTTACCAGAACCTATTGTGATAGTCGTGTCAAGACATTACAGCAGAACTGCTATACCAGCGAGGGTACATGGTGTTGCGCTATGTCTACATAATGTGGATTTGCCATATCGCTCAAGCTGAGTGAATTTCTCAGTGGGCCAGAATTTCGAGGGTCATTGCCACCCTTTGAAAATCCTAGAAATTCACAATGATTCCAAGAAGAAAATAAAATTATTTCGTCCTTAATGCTCTGACCAGCATCCAATGAATGTGAGAATGTATGATGGGGTTTTAATGATATTCTACATTATGTATTTGCAGTTTTTGTTTCGTTTCATAACATTAATGGGAGGTGGTCTTTGTTAATAACAACCAAGTTCCGGAAATATTTTGGACATTTAGGTAATTCATTTTCTCCTGAGGGATGTCCAAGTGAAAAACAAAACATAAATCCACTATCCCCTCTACACGTTAAGATGGAATATAAATGAAAAGGGGTTCGAAGGTGTTATAACTAATGGACCATGAAATATTACCCAAAATGTCATTCTACCTTTTCTCCTCTGGATAAATGAGCGTAAATCCTAGTACGTGGCCGGTTTTTACACCACTGTTAACAAACATCCAATGCCACAGCGAACAACAGCACGACCACCGTTGTCGTTATTAAATTAAAGCATTCAATTAATTACAGTCATTATCGCTCGATTTATATGTGTATTAGGGTGGAGTGAAAACATGCTTTTTTTTTAATTTGAAAAAGTTAACCTCGGAAAGAGATGTAGTCTGGGGTCCTAATGAGGGGAAAAATAAAGAAAAAAATTTTTAGGGGTCGGAAATTTGGAAATTATCTCTATTATGGCGTTGATTTTAGAAAAATCCTAAAAATTAACGACTTAATTTATTCGAAATTTAAAAGTTTGAGCTTGTTCAGTGCCCAAACAAAAGTATTTGAGGCAAATATGAGGATAATCGACTAATATTTGTAGCTTTGGTGGCGATTTCATTGTTCAGTCAATTTTCTGAAGAAGGGACGATTTGACTTATTTTACTTTTTGCAATTTTTGAACAATGAGAAACTTTTTTTTAAATTTTTTCATGTCCCTATTTCATTGTTTACGCTATTGCGAACATTTATTGACATAAAACTTTTTTAAGATTTTTCTAAAATCAACGCCAAAATAGCGATAATTTCCAAATTTCGAGAGAATGGCGCTACCCCTAAAAATTTTTTTCTTTATTTTTCCCCTCATTAGGACCCCAGACTACATCTCTTTCCGAGGTTAACTTTTTTTTTTTGAATTTCACTCCACCCTAATGTGTATGCTTAGGCGAATAATCACAGAGTGTGTGAGAGAGAGAGGGAGAGACATAAAGGGGAGAGACGCTTTCACCTGATTCTGTATTTAATTAATCACAACATCCTTCTTTCACAAAATGTCAAACCTTGTGAGGATTTCATATGTAAAAAGGTTTCCTCATGTGTATGAAATATTTTTCACAATTTTGTTGTTGTTGTTGTTTTCTGTGCTTGCTTTTCTAAATTACATTTTATGTTCCACTTTTCGGATTTGTGTGTGTGTGTTTGAGTAGACGAGTGTGTATGTGAGGGCCGCCTGTTGTAATTGTGAACTGCTGCTTATGTGTGTGTGGGTGATGGCAGGTGGGCCACTGGGCCGTGCTGTGCTGGGCTTGGCTTGGTGAGCTAAAAGAACCGTTAACCTGTTGTTGCTTAATAATTCAAATACTTTCATTAATCCCAACACACATTAATGTCGCATTTTACGAGTCGTTGTTCTTTTGGTTGCTCTCGTAAAACTGAATTTTATTTGATTGGCAACAGAGCGCGAAAAAGCGTATGCGAAACTCGTCAGTGACTACAAACGGCACCATATCGGCTGGGAAGCATACAGCAGAGCGGAGGGCAGCAATTACTGTTGAATAAATAATTTTTATCGGTTGATGTTTATGTACAGCAATAATGGGTGCATATGAAATTCGGTGTACAATGTATAAGCATATGCATGAGTAGATGTATTCATTGTTGTGAAAAAAATGTGTATGTACTGTGTGGTGGTATGTGTGTTGCATCATAAACAATGTAATAAAACAAATTGTCTGCTGACATTGTAGGCCTTACAGGCAGGCCATAATAGATATTGAATTGTGCAAGGTTCCAGCAATTTCTTA
Source organism: Hydrotaea cyrtoneurina (assembly GCA_958296145.1). Classification (NCBI taxonomy): domain Eukaryota; kingdom Metazoa; phylum Arthropoda; class Insecta; order Diptera; family Muscidae; genus Hydrotaea; species Hydrotaea cyrtoneurina. The sequence continues at coordinate 37,479,632 of OY282515.1, read as the reverse complement.
AAAACATCGAAGGACATTAAAACACACACAAAAACAAATTAAAATTAGAAATAAAAAAAAATTCGAACGACTTTAGTTATTTTCTGAGCTTCCTGTGGACTTCTACTGCATGACAGATCCTGTAGAGAAACAAACGTTAGGTGAGCGACTACACCTGGGTTCTTAGCCCATATGCACCGGATTTGATGTCAAACGGCCCTAAGACCACGAAATGTTCAGATTTCAATTAAGTTTATTTTGTTGCAAATCTGAATAATCTCCATAAAATGGATAGAACAGTTCATGTTTTGACAGCGTCGTCTTAAAAATATACCATCCGATTCTAATCTACGCATGTGGTTGTCAAAATTCCCGATTTACAGATGAATTCTCTGCAAGTTACACTTGGTCTCTTCGAGATTTTAACATTTGCAATAATTTTTCCATTTGTTTTCTCAATTACTGTTTTTACGGATAAGCTTTCGTTTTATGTCCAAACGAAAATGTCCCCTTTTCTCCAGGCGACAATAAAAATATCGCTATGTATGAACATAAAAACCCAACTTTAATCGAGGCTTTTTTTTTTTGAAATTGGAATGACAACACTGTAATCCTCGGCTCCCCCGTGGTATCATTCGTTCATAAACCTTTGGTACGCTTATCAAAAGCTGCTGTATGCATTTTCAGGGATTTGTAACATCTGTCCGTGTGCTTTGAATTTACATTTTGTTGATCACTTAATACCAAGTCAAATCGATGTGATATATTGGATAGATATTTGTGCATGATTGCCAAATTGAAATAAACGTTTTCTTTTTGGTTTGTTGTGAAATGATTGATATGGCATTGTGTCAAACCTTGTGGATATGTAGGGGTTCCTGGTAAACATAGGAGGCTTTTCCGTGTATGTATGTAGATATGTTTGTATATACCTATAATATTTGTGACCTATATATTCATATAAACGTATATATATCATATATCACTTATATATATATTATTATGCATTGCTTTCCTCTCATACATCTAAAAAGGAAATGTATATGGCCACATGTTGTTGGTCCTGTTGTTTACAGTTCATATTCATCTGACACTTAATTGGAGCATAATATTCAAATCAAGAGTTCAGTAGTGATTCAAACTCAATCACTCAGAGGTGTTTATTTGATTCTGGATTTTTTCTTTTTTGTTTTGTCATTTCTGAGCATTTCCCTTATCGTGAATTTCTAATTTCCGCTGGCTACGTGTATTTGATTTTCGAGCGTTATGTTGCTACTCATGTCCCTTACTTATGCTGACAAGGTCGGCCATTTTGAATGTTTAGTTAATTTTTGACAGATTTTGTGCTTGTCTTCGATTTGTATCTATTTCAGAAAATCGATCAAACAATCTGCATCAAATTTTGTGTGAAAAACCAAATAAAGTGCGCTGACGCATTCCGAATGTTAACTGTGGCATATGGTGAACCAACCTTGGACCAAAGCAACGTTTATCAGTGGTACAAAATGTTCTTAGAGGGATGAACAGAGTGCCGGACGCCCGAGCAAGTCAGCAACACACGAAAACATTGATAAAGTGAATAGAATAATATTGGCCAATTGACGAATTACCATTAGAGAAGTTTACTGAGGATTACAATGTTAATCAATCATTTGGGCATGAGTCGGGTCACCGCTAAATTCGTGCCAAAATTGCACAATTTGTACCAAAAACAGCATCGCGTTAAAATTGCTCAGGACATGTTGAACTCGGCTCAGGACATGTTGAATATGCTCCAGAGGGTCATAACTGCTGACGAAGCACGAGTTTATGGTTACGACGTGGAAACTAAAGCTCAATCATCCCAATGGAATCGTTCGCATGAACCAAGACCGAAAAAAGCGCGCCAAGTTCGGCCGAACGTAAAGGTTATGCTCACAGTTTTCTTTGATTGCAGCGGCGTGGTGCATTATGAGTTCTTGCCACAGGGTAGTACGGTCAATAAAGAATATAACCTGCAAGTTATGAGCAAATTGCGCGAAGCAATCAGCCAAAAACGCCCGGATTTGTGGAAGAACAAAAACTTTTGGCTTTTGCACCATGATGCATATTTTTGGACAAAAACAACACAGTAATGCTGCCAACGTATTCCTTTGACCTAGCCCCCTGTAACAGTTTTTTGTTCCCAAAACTGAAAGGTCCATGAAATGACGACGCTATATCCGAGGGAAATTACTTTGAAGGGGACAGAATAGATAATCATGAATAAATAAATACTTTTTGAAAAAATACAAAATTCGCTATATTTTTCGAACTGACTCATCACTGTCCTGACCAAACGTCTGAAGCTAGAATCATGATCATGGATAGTATGTAGACTAGACCGGTCGTTATTTTCCAAAAAAGTGTCTGATTTTGAAGTGCCGGGCAGATTTTATTTCCTTTTGGTCTAAAACCATTAAATTTAAAATTTGGGGCTGATCGGATAATATTTAGTGGCCGCGCCCATCAACCAAAAATTTAAATACATGAAATATATGGAAAAAATTTATATTTACCCAATATTCTTCAAATAAAGTGCACAAAAGAGAATATTTTCTACAAAATCTAATTGATTGCGATTAGCAATGAAATTATCTTTCTAATAAGTCATCAATTTCCAAAATTGGTTAATAAGAAAGTTGAAGCAAGTAACATAATTATTTATTTTAAACACTTATGAAAAGGCTATATATATCGTTTTGAAATATTTCTCTTGCTGTTGCAAAGCAAAACAAAAAAGTACCGTTGCGAATAGCTCAGTACACAAAATATATGTATTTTGAGTCTTTATTCTTTATTTTCATTCATATATTTTTTCCATATATTTCATATATTTAAATTTTTGGTTGAACCACTAAATATCAGCCCCAAATTTTAAATTTAATGGTTTTAGACCAAAAGGAAACTGAATCTGCCCGGCACTTCAAAATTTATTTTTAACGACCGGTCTAATGTAGACCTTGCAGTCTATACATCCGCTGAGAACGGATTTTTAGAAATTCGGACAGAAAGGGAATACAAATGGGGGATACGAAATACGCAAAATAATAAAATATAGTGATTTTTGTCGGAAAATTGTCCCACAACAACGATTGGCAACAAAAGGTGGAAATGCGTAAGAGATGGGACGAAAAAATACCAAAAAGGAAAAATAAATAAAAAAGGATGCAACAAATTTTTGGCAACAACATGTGGAAAATAGTTAGAGAAGGGATGAAAAAGTGTCCACAACGAGATAAAAAAAGGTACAAAAGGCGAAAAAACTACAATTTGTGAAAAAAAATTGAATTGACAGGAATCAGCCAAAAGGGTCCAAAACGGCCGCAAAACTCGTAATATCTAAATGAGAAATAATCCACATAAGAGTATATAAATTGATGATTCATTCTGTCCTTACCAGAGCTAAATCATGAAAGTTGAGGAGTCCTTGCCGCTTAGACAGCCACTAGGTGGGCATGAAAATGGGAGAAAGCGGGAAAAATGTGTCGCCAAAAACCCTTCGAAATACGCAACAATACAAAATTATCAAAATATTGTGATTTTTATTGGAAAACAAAAAGGGGAAAAATGAAAAAAAACGGTAAACAAATTTTTGTCAACAACAGGCGGAAATGGTTTAGATATGCGATAAAAAAATGGGGGCATAAGGTACCAAAACGGGATAAAAAAGGGCAAAAATGGGTGAACAAATTGTAGCCGACAGGAGTGATTGCATTATTGGAATAAATGGAAAAGTAGACAATAGAGTCCAAAACTGGTGAAATATATAAGTGGAAAATAATTTACAAAATAATTACAAACGGCCAAAAGTAGAAATATGCTTGGCAACTGCAATAAGAATTGGGTTGTAAAGGGGATAAAAATTAAAAAAAAACGTGATAAAAATTACATCAAATTAATATGAGGGGCGAAAAACGGGGATAAAGGGAAAAATAAGGAGCCAAAAAGGTCCGAAGCGCACAAAAACATGATAAAAGGGACAGACGGTGGGAAAACCAAAAAAATTAATAAAACGAGCTAACAAATCCAGGATACTGAAAGGACTACAAAAAGGCTCCAAGACGGATAACGTATAGAGGATGTGGGACAACGTTTTAAAAATAACCATAAAGGACAACAGCAGTAGCAAAAAAGTAGAAAAAAGGGCCAACTAGGGAAAAGGGAAAACTAACAATGAGATAAACGTTTTGTCTTTTTTGTCAAACAATTTATTTATACAAATATTTTGTGTTTTACGACAAAAGGAGAACTGAACCTTTGATGGTCCGGAAGGTCTTCAATAATAAATAATTTCGTATTATGGACAAATATTTCTAACCATGGGGGTTATCGTTTATGGATCACGAGCTATGCACATTTGAAACCAACAATGTCTTATTGATTGACAAATGCGATTTCGCTGGACTAAAAAGTTTTTGTTAGGAAATACAATTTTTGATTGAAATAATTTTTTCCCCGTTTTAAAAAGACTTTCAACGAATAAAAAGATATATTTTGTGGGCTGCAAGGTAAGGTCATGGAACCACTGGACTTCAGTGACATATGCCAATTTTTTTTTCATTGATTTCTGTAGGAAAGCTTATCCATTTGGACTTTTTTCTAAAATATCTCAATATCTCATGCAGATATCAAAAATGTTTACTAAATCAAATGTTATTGATTTTTGGCCGATGGCAAAGGATTCTGAGCCATTGTGGGCAGTCAACGATGATTGGTGGTGGGTCATCGTTTCCAACTGGTGACAATCGGTTGGAAAAGGGTTTCGCAACAAATTATCATTACTCTTTCCGTTACCAGATCTCCATGGTGATCTCTATAATGAATACCATTTCTAGGATCCTCAGTCTGATGTTCGAAAAAAATTCCAAATCCATAGGAGTACATCTGAATTTTAACACACTCCAGCAATTCCTTTTCTCATTTTCTTTTGTCGGACTAGTCGCGATTCCTCTCATCCCAGATCTAATTGCTACATCCTTTGGCGTTGTGCTGTGGCCAACAGGCTTCGCTTCGATATATTCGTTACACGTCGCACAGAGGGTTGAAATCCATCAAAAGTGGCGATGAATTAAAAAAATGAGCTCTAACTTTCATTTTCATAAAATTCTACACCACTAACTGCAGAAATAAAGGTTCATAGTGGTTTACTTTATTTGCACTGTGACTTCAAAATTCAATAATAATTATTATTTTTGGGCGCATTGGTTAAAAGTAAAAATTTGTCAACTTCAAGTGATTATTTTTTTAATTAAGACTTCTAAAAGTGAAAGTGCATCGCACAGTAATCCAGAATATAAATCCAATGGACAACAATCGGAATCTTTTGATCTAGTAAACATTTTTGAGGTTTAAAAAAATATATATGGATTATTCTAAGATATTAACCTTCAATTTTAGAAATATTTTCAAAGTCACCTACTTTTTTCGATTCGGGGTAACACTTTTCGATGTAATTTTGCGCATTGTGCATTAAAAAATTTCCTTTTTTAATACATTTCCTTTATCAGATTTTGAAATTTGAAAAAAAGTTATTTGATTTTGTCAACTGGGTATATTGGGGTATATAAGACTGACTAGCGGTCGTGAGTAAAGCTTTGCGAGGTCTCCCTTTCTCTTACTGTATTATGTACGACATTCGCTACACTTAATAGGCTAATGCTAAAAACCTTAAATCTCTGTTGGTACCTTTAATCTTACGTACTTCGAAAATATTTGAAGCGCGGCTCTGAATACTTTGCTGTACTATTTTCTTAGTCACTTTTCACAATCTGCCGCCTTTAACGTCTGTAGATCCATTTACAGTTCATGTTTATTTACTTCATTTACATATTTTATTAAATTTGGTTATTCCATATCTGCTATGTCCTAACCTTATCTGATATTCGTAGGATATTCGCATTTTGATGAATAAAAACAAAACATTTCATTTTTCATCAGACAACAGATTTATTTTGATGAGCACTTGTTTTCTTCAAGTTACATGCATGTAGATAATGTAATGTAACATACATACCCGCACATATTTGTGTTTTGGTTTTTTTATTATTGTTTTCTATAAAAAAAAAATTTCAAAGGCGCCGCAAAACAAGACATACGGTAAATAAATAGAGACCATTTATTTGTGTTCTCTAGGAGTGTACATATATATGTAAATGTACATGTACATTAGAGAGGGTCGATTTGTGGGGGTGTTTGTTATCACTTCTTTCTGGGGAACAAATCAGGGAATTGTACATGATATAATTTTAATGTGTTCTGGAAGAGACGTACTTGTCTCAAATAAAATTTTAAAAGAGATTTCTTACAAGCATTTGCATTTGACAGCTTCAACTAGAATTTATTACACTGGATTGAACCTGGCGCACACTACGATTGTAATAAGAAATCCATTGAAAGCTTATTTTTCCTAACTGGCTGATTTTCTTATACCACAAGTATAGAGTAGTCTTGCCTAGGTGCTTTCAAGCTGGCACATGAGCGGCTAAGTGACCTGCAGAAGACCTGTCATGGCCCAAAGTGCACAACTCGATCCTACGAAATTTGCTGATGTCTAAAATTTTGTTTACAAACAACTTTCAATAAATTTGATTTTACTCGGTAATAAAAACGATTTAATCCGCTGGATTTGACATAAAAACTACTTTCCAAAAGGTAGTTAAAAAATACTACGTTTTTTTTCAAGTAGTGCTTATTTCGGTTTCGTTATCGGGCCATGTTGAACGAATTTTTACAAAAATTGAAGAGGAGGATATTGGCAACATTTGATTTCAACAGGACGGCGCTATGTGCTGGTTTTGAAGATCACATTATCAGCCGCAGAGCTGATGTCCTTAGGCTACTGCATGGCCAGATGAGGTAGCCGTTTGAATGAAATTATTTGCCATTATTAACCGGAAGGATTGTAAGAAATTTCAGAAAATATCCAGTAGTTTTTTTTTTATAGAATTTTCAAAAAAAAAAAGTTATTTGACGGACCCTGTATAAAAATGAAATTGTTTCTCACATACCAGAGCTGATGTCCTTAGGCTACTGCATGGCCAGACGAGGTAGCCGTTTGAATGAAATTATTTGCCATTATTAACCGGAAGGATTGTAAGAAATTTCAGAAAATATCCAGTAGTTTTTTTTTTATAGAATTTTCAAAAAAAAAAAGTTATTTGACGGACCCTGTATAAAAATGAAATTGTTTCTCACATACCAGAGCTGATGTCCTTAGGCTACTGCATGGCCAGACGAGGTAGCCGTTTGAATGAAATTATTTGCCATTATTAACCGGAAGGATTGTAAGAAATTTCAGAAAATATCCAGTAGTTTTTTTTTTATAGAATTTTCAACAAAAAAAGTTATTTGACGGACCCTGTATAAAAATGCAATTGTTTCTCACATACCAGAGCTGATGTCCTTAGGCTACTGCATGGCCAGACGAGGTAGCCATTTGAATGAAACTATTCGCCATTATTAACCGGAAGGATTGTAAGAAATTTCATAAAATATCCAGTAGTTTTTTTTTACAGAATTTTCAAAAAAAATAAGTTATTTGACGGACCCTGTATAAAAATGCAATTGTTTCTCACATACCAAGGCCGGCCGGTTCAAAGTCTCAACAACAAACGTCCACTTTCAAATAATTTTGTTTACCTCTGATCTTAAGGGTGCTCGAGTCCGAGGGTCCTAAAACAAACGTACAGTTTCCAATAATTTTAAGCATCCTAATGATTTTTTTTTGTGAGGACTCCGAATATGCATAAAAAATAGGGCTGGTGAGTAATACACTTGTGCCTACTCCAAACAGGAAAATATAATCTTTCTTTTTAAAAAACCCTGTAATTTTTTAAAGGAAATATCTGCCTGCTGTGCTTTTTCTTGAAAATAATATTTTTAAGCACATTTCACAACAAAAATTATTTTTTTTTTCAAAAATATTTTGTATGCAAAAAAAAGTAATAAAAGTAAAAAAAAATTTATCTTGATAATTCATTTCTTTTTAAAAAATCCTGCAATTTTTTAATGAAATATCTGCCTGCTATGCTTTTTCTTGAAAATAATATTTTTAAGCACATTTCGCAACAAAAATTATTTTTTTTTTCAAAAAAATGTTTTAATGCAAAAAAAGTAAAAAAAAATGATCATGAATTATTTCACTTTTATTTAAATATCCAAAATTATAGAAATGTGTGCTTAGATGTTTTTAGAGCCGCGAGGACGCCCTGAAGCATGTTTTTACGATATTGTCGACCCATTTCACTGTTTATCTTGACTACCAACAACTGTATTTTTTGGTCTAGTAAACTTTTTTTATTTTTGAGAAAAATATATTGTAGGCAAGGGGTAGGTCAATTAATAATGGCATAAACAATCAAAATCGGATAATTGAATATATTTTCGAAATATTTCCAAATTGGACTACTTTTCGTATTTAACGATTTTACATTTTGGTCTAGTAAACATTTTTGAGTTTTGAGAAAAATATATTGTAGGCAAGGGGTAGGTCAATTAATAATGGCATAAACAATAAAAATCGGATAATTGAATATTTATTTTTTTTTTTTTATTTATTTATTATTAATTACAATACAAAGTAAATTTATATTCTAATTTTGGGTCCAAGGGTAAACCGGGTGACAAAGACCATATGTTTAGATTTTTGCAGCGACAGACCAAAGCCTCTGGTGGGAATCGAACCCACAACCCCCACGCTGATAGGCAAGCACGCTACCAACTCGCCTACCGGGGCGCCTGATAATTGAATATATTTTCGAAATATTTCCAAATTGGACTACTTTTCGTACTTTTTGTGTGTGTTGCCTACGAGTATTCTTACAGCTCGCTACTACGATTTCCTGATGTTACTGGTAAAAGCGAATTATAAAGCGAAAATTGTTTTTCCCATTCGCAGGAATTTTGTTGAAGAACATTATTTATGTACAAATAGGCCTTATCTATAACAGATAACAAAAGATTTAATGGTCAATATGTACACAGTACACGTGCCTCCATTCACGCCAAAAGAAAAAAGTCACGTAACATAGAAAATTGAAACCGTAAAGCAAATACACACCCTAATAATCAAAACACTATAAAACGTCTTAGCAGTACGACTTGTATCGGATTTCAAAGCAAACATACACATTTTATATATTCCAGAAACAAAAGGACGAAGGAATTACGAATAAAGCCTACAATTCCGATATATTTGTATAATTTCCTTTTTTTTTCGCCGAACAATAACCCATTCAGACAATAATCGGGAAGTAGTGGGTGCATAACAGGAAATCCTGTTAAATGAGATTTATGGTTTAGTGGCTTCTTTGTGCATAATACGTGCTCTTGATACGTGCAGAGACAGCTCTTACCCGCTCGAAATCCGTGAAACGAAATGTATCACTTTACGCTTAAGCAAACGTTCGGAAATTATTTATTTATTTATGTGAGTCCTATCAGTTTGTCCATAGTTTAAATTATGTTCATCAATGTGGCAGGGTCCAGTTGACTCAGACATTGAATAACCATTCGCTTGTCAGCTTGAAAGCTGTTCGATTTTTTGTCGGCGACAATATGAAGGACCGATGAATATCGAGCAAATCATTTGTAAGATAGAGCCAGAAACCAACAGATCTTGGTAAATTCGGTTCGGTTCTTTGCCGAAATGAAAAATATTTGTTAATTTTTTTTTTAACTATGTTGTCACTTAGTTAGCCATTTCAATGATGTGTAGGTTTTTATTTCACATCCGGTGACATTTGTATGATCCGATTTACACGATAGAGCCAGAAACCAACAGATCTTGGTAAATTCAGTCGAAGCTGTCACATGAATAAAATCGTGTTCCATAAATAATGAGAAAATTTTCTTTCTTTGCCGAAATGAAAAATATTTGTTAATTTTTTTTTTTTTTAATATACTCTCACTGTAGTTACACTTCTTTGTTAGCCATTTCAACGATGTGTAGGTTTTTATTTCATATCCGGTGACATTTGTATGATCCGATTTATACGACGACTTTTTGCTTGATTTTAAATCATGATTTTCAAGTTTGTAGGCGAAAGGTGTATGAAAGATTGCTGGTTAGAAAAAAGTCACACATCACATATTTGCGGGTTTTTTCCTTTTGACTTCAAACATTTTCCTTTTCGACATTGCCCCGACGACGACTTTTTGGCTTGACTTTTTTAATTCAGTTTTGAATTTGGTTCCAAAAGTCTTTTTGCTTGCGACTGCGTTCGATTTTTTTTTGTAAGTTTATAATTGAATCTTGTTGATGCGTAACCATGTCGAAAAGCAAAAAGTTTGAAGTCAAAAATTTAAAAAAAAAACTCAAAATGTTTGAAATTAAAAAGAAATTTAAAAATAACCTTAAATTTTTGGATTTTTATCCCACCACCCCATCTTCTGTACGCCTTTCGCCCACAAACTTGAAAATCCTGATGTTAAAATCAAGCAAAAAGTCATCGTGTAAATCGGATGTATGACTTGAAATGCCGAGGAAAAGAAAATCGAGGTGGTCAAGTGTCATGTGGCCTAACTTATGTGTTGACTGGTTGGACATCAACTAACTTTTCGGAAAACGTTGTAGTCTCCAATAGTTTTGCAGATCAATATTTATGGTTTATTTCAATTCCCTGTTTAGTTTCTGGTATTCTTTAGAATTTGAATAAAAAAAGCTATGAAACTGCGTTTAATTATTTTACAAAGCGTGGAGAATAAAAAAAAAATATTGGGAATATTTTCGAAATTTATAACGCAGCCCTTCTACAATTTTGTAGTTGGCACCTTGAAGACAACGCATACAATTAAAAGAGTTACCGAAACGGTTAAATAAACAAAACAACTCTTTTTTTCGTAAAACATCAAAGCCTAATTATATTCACTGGTTCACTGACTTTTCAATGGAATTCACTCTGCTCGGTTAGACTTTCATCGCAGTTTGGACAATCTTGTTGTCCCTTTCCCAATATTTCAACAACAACAATAAAAATCTAGCAAAATTTGTTTACTTTGTTATCCGTTCGCCAAACAGCAGGTGATTCTCGGAAATAAAATTTATCAATCTGCTCATAACCTTTTGACAATATTTAAGCTGGTAAGTTGTTCATTTAAAGCCAACGGCTACTTTCGTCCAATGCCATTTACAGAATAGCGAACGGGTACTTGGAAATATTTTATTGCCTCCAGATAAACAATTCAGGGCAAAGACATTATTATGTCTGTGCATATATTAGACCGCCTTTTGCCGTTCCTTTGGGGGGGAGTTGCTGCGGTGGGTTGGTTGGAAAGGAAACATCTTTATGCCGTAGCGAAAGTCAAAAGAAACAGAAACAGAAAATGCTGCAAACTGCCATTCTGTGTAAACAACTTTGAAATTTCCATTTTGTTTCTCCGAACATTTTCTCCATGTGTATGTGTATTTGTATTATTTTTCTTAATAAAGAGTTTAAGTCAACATTTCCTTTCGTTTGCATTGTGTGCCATTGCGTTGTTGCTGGCTGAACTTGTTGAGAGGAGAGATAATGAAAAATTCTTCGGCATATTGCCAAAGGTTCGTTCGTTCGTCTGGTGGTCATGAACAGCAAAAGGCATTCAAAAAAAAAATAAATATGTATATGTATATAAAAATAAAATGTGGAGAAAAAAGACCGGCAATATGCAGCATGAGTACATACACACATTGATATGCACATTAGGGTGGAGAGAAATTTTTTTTTTTATTTTGCTTTTCCTGTATTATCAATCAATCCTATATAATCAATCGTGTAAAGTTTAAGATTTCTAAGACAATATCTTAAGGTGGCGCAGTAAGTTCTTTTTTTTAAAGTTATAATGTTACCGCTACTGGCATATGTTTATTTTAAATGTTATATGTGTTTAATGTTACATAAAATACAAAATAATGGAATATTTATTAAATTAAACAAAAAAAAAACAATTTGTTCAATTTTCACAATTTGATTTTTGTTGAAAAAACTGAGATTTGGTCTCGAAAAATGGTATTTCCTGCCTACATTTTATCCTGATCCACATACAGACATTGAAGGCTCCGTCACCAGCTTGACACATCTCTCTACAGCTTGAGTGTGACAAGGAAACTTCTGAAATTTCAGCCAATTAGTTCCTGATGAAATCAAGCTGGTAATTACTCTGTCTTTTTACTTTTACTTTCTTTTTACTTTACTTTTTCAAAGCCATTGGAGGTTCTGTAAACTTTTCCTTTGTCCAATCTATCAAATCATAAGAGTTTGATGCATGCGCTTGAAGTTCTGGGATGCGAAATTCGCGAATTTCAGCCCCTTTTGTCTCCATTTTTGCCTTTAATATTTTTCGAAGAGCCTGCTCCCTTATGTGAGACGTATATATTTCTGGATGTGGGAAGAATGAATTTCAAAACAATAATTTTCAGAGCTCCATGTTGAAAACGTGAAGTAGACCATCTTTGCAGGATGGCTTTGTTTTGATATCAAACCAGGTTGGTGCTTAAACCCTCATAATGAAAGTAGCTAGTTCCTTCAAGTTTTCTGTTCACTGAGCTGTCCCAATGTATAAACGGAGAATCCTGTTCCCGCAAGTCAGCCATCGCGAATGCCCCAGTTTTCCTGGGTCTCTGAAGTTTGGTGAAATTCTCCCAGCAGAAACGACGGAGCATATTAGATAAAGATATTGTTGGTGAGTATCAATATTTTGGCAATTCTATGGGAATGGCTTCAAAAGCTTCTGGATTCGAATCAAGACACTTTCTGCCTATAAAAAACTATTAGGCCAGAAAAACTATTAGGACCTGTCGTAGTATCGTCTAGATTAAAGAACAACTGGCGGAGTGGTAATTCATTGGCATGTAGCAATAGTTTCACAAATTTCTTTAACCTTTTCTTTAAATGGAGGATCAAAAGGTAAACAAACGAGCTTTTGAACTTTTGCTTCAAAGTAGCATCTATTGTTAAGCTTTCAAAAGAATCAGAATAATCTATCGTTTAAATGTTTTTTTTCCAGTTTGTAAAAAAGCTTATTTTTGACAAAGAAGATCGTTCCTGCACCACCCTGCAAGTGTAAGTCGTAGAAATGTGAACTTTTGCGCAAATGATGCTTATCTGTAGGGTCATCGACAAAAAAACAGAGGAAAAGCAAAACAAAAACTGTTCAACTCCGCCCTAATGTACATGTGTATACATTTCACGTTCCAGACTAGTTATGCCATAATATGGCAATAATGCGCTTTGATTTAGACAATGTAATATCTTGTTTTTTTTATACCTCTTCATATGGTAGCGGTTTTGGTCTATTGAGTTTATCCCTATTCTATTCAATAAAAAAAAATTAAGTTTGTTTTACAGTGTAATTCAGGTGAAAACTCTTATTATTCTGATAACTATCACGGCCAACCACTACGTAAATAGTTTTTCTCTGAAAACCAGAAAAACAAATTTAGTTTTTTTTTCTGAAATTCACATCAGAATAGCACTGTTAGTCCCTTTAAGTGGAATTGTTGTCTGTATTATGATGAAGAACTAGCTATGGGAAATCATTATGAAAAAGAAGTTTCAAGTTTTTTTTACCATTATTTTCATTTTTATATTTAAATCATAAAAGCCTAATTTTTAGCTAACATAATTGCCTTTAATTTGTTGTTTGATCCGATGTCTCCTTCCAAAATTACAGACAATACAATAAAGGAACATTCGACAAAAATTTTAAATAATTTTTGTTTAAAAAAAAATGTGTCTATGATTTTTTTTTATGATTTTAGGCGACTGAGTGACTCAATGCACACGATTAATTACTTTTTTTTTTATATTATTTTTTTGCATAGTGTATTTGGTTCCCTAGAGGCTCCCCCGCATTAGGTCTTTGAAATTGACTATCATCTAGTGGTTTATTTTGGTGTCCTTTTGTCAGTGACCGCTCTTTCCCACTCGAAATCTTGACAGAAAGTCCGTATCATATCTCGGCAAACGGAAATGAATCTGTAAAGAGGATCAGATCGAAGGCCCAAATGTTGAGACCTTTTATCAGAAATAAAACTCTTTACGCGTTGAGTGCTTGTAAGACACTGATTTCATTCTCCAAAACGAAACACTCACTTAAATAAAATAGTATCTGAAAATATGTCTAGTATATGCCACTGGCAGCATATATTCAATATATGTACATCGATGGTGCCGTACGAAAAATCAATAAACTATGTACATTTATACACTACAGACTAATCAAGATTCCAAAAATACATTAACATGTAACAGACGCAAAAATTGCAGTGTTAGAGTATCGATATTAAATCGATGGAATGTGTATGTGTTCTGATTGTGAACCACTTGAAGGGTTCGATTTCCAATTTAATGTGTACGTGAGTACAGCTCAGGCTGCAGATAGTGACAGACTTGAAGTGTCCGAATCTTATCGCCTGTACATACATCACGTGATCGTCGAGAAGCCATTACATTCTCAGAGAGTGGCAGTTTAGTGCGAATTTTGGAGCGATGATACTATTGGCCCATTACACCGTGTTACACACAATCTGTCCTATGAACCAAATTTACTTTTTCGGAAAGGGGACAAAAAATAAAAATACACGTGTATCGGCGATTATCATCTACACGTCAGAATTTTTTTTTTTAAGTTTGAAGTATGAAACTCGTAGTGGCCTGTGTGAAAGCCTTTGGACCGAAAACATTTTTTTTTCGTAACTTAAGTAGTTTAAAAATTTGGAGTCTCTTCAAGTTATGCTAAGAAAAGTGAAAAAAATATTTTTTTTTTCAAAAATAATAAAAATTGGGGGAAAATCTGACGTGATACAGACATTTCCACGAGTCTGCCTGCCAAAAATCAGCTCGATTGGATCACTGAAAAAGGGTTAAAAATCGGTCGAAAGGCTTTTACACAGGCCACTACGAGTTCCATACTTCAAACTTAAAAAAAAAAATTCTGACGTGTACATGAAAATCGCCGATAGACGTGTATTTTTATTTTTTCCCCTCTTTCCGAATATGTGCATTTGGTTCATAGGACAGAAATTCAAATTTTTGTAATACGGTGTTATATTCGTTGCTAATGCTTCAGGAAACGCCATTTCGGTTAATGATGAGCCCTACAGATTCTTTGTGGCTGGAGATTGAAGATATGGATTTGGAGGATTATTGGTTTCAGCAGGATTTGGTCATTTGCTCACCATGTTTGGTAATGTGATCAATTGTCAATTGGCCACCTTGGGACTGATATTTAACACCGTTAGACTTTTTTTCGTGGGGTACGAACAATGCAGTAATGATTCAGGCCATTACTGATCTAGATCCCATATATCAATTTATATAATTACACCATTTCTAAAGTGAGTGGAATGGTGCATTTGTATGGGAGGTACCACAAGCCAGACTTCTAAGTTTTTGTCCAAAACTTTGCCAGCCGAGGCCGTCGCATGCATGAAATCGTGTTCCATAAATAATGGGAAGGTGTCTACTGTCGAATTGAATATAAGTCCCATATATGGCCAGGGGCTTTAAAAGACATCTTTGCAGCTCCTAGACCGCGTGAGAGTGCGGTAGTGATGATATGGATATTTCGATAATTCTGGAGAATTGAACTTTTCGTTATTTCGGGAAATTCCGGGAATTTCCGGGAATTTCAGAAAGTATTTTCTCTTTTTCACACCTCAAGTAAGAAATATGTTTTGTTATTTACATGGTGGCATAGGTTTTGTAAATTTAAACAAAAAAATGTTTGTATAAAACATAATTTCTAAAACAAAAAGGTACAGAGCCACAGTTACTCACATCTCTCACAACCAATTCTCAGATGTGTCTACTTTTCACAGTTGACGGCTGTTTTCACAGATTCGTCACAATACACGATTATATGAACTTTTTCTTTAAGATACAAACGCACCGCAGCGCAATATAGAGTATTGGAATAGTGGAAAGGCCAGGCATACTCTTAAGATGAACTACAGGTGTGTTGACTTCTTGGGTTCTTCAAAACGAAATGTAATCTCCATTTATAGAAGAGAGTCGAATTACACCAGTTAATCGTTACACACAGGGAGACGACTTTCGAAAATAATAGAGAGATCGTGTATTTGAAATTCCGAAAGAACTTCTACTGAGAGGTCAGATACCAGACACAACGAAATAAAGCAGCTTAGTAAGCTGTCTGATTTGCTATTGCTTAATGGGTTAAGAAGTTCACAGCCTGGTTTTTTCATCTTTTTTTTCCTGTTCCTACTTTGGCATATCCGCTTCTAAACCTTAAGATTAACACGCCTAAATTGTCTGCCAGACTGTGCCACACTTTGCATGTGGCGAATTGTATCGCTCACCGTAATCACATACTTTTTGACTTGTTTCGCCAGTGATTTGGTTTTTTTCGGTGAATAATGTCATGTATAGTTTTAGGGAGACGACTTACCTCATAACGTGTATCAATTTCCGGTAATTTTTCTAGAAATTCTTCAACCATAATGTCTGGACGAGAACGAGAGGGAGTTGCAGCACAGGGAGGCACACTTCTTTTGAAAATATGCTCTCGTGCAAATTATTATGAATTCAGGTTGCCAGCTTCAAGATGATGATGGTGATGATGACGACGAGAACGAGGATGTTGGTTGTTTTGTTGAAGCAGCAAATAATAGTCGGAGTAAAACAATCACAAAAGATTCAGGCCATAGAACACAGCGCGCACGGAGGCAAGCTAGCGAGCAAACAAACACTACTGTTTCCTCAGATGAAACGGCCCGTGTTGCATGCAAAAAGTTCTTTGTATTTGAAGAGAACCTGTTGAAAATACGGTTTGCATTTCCTTTTTCTTTTCTTTTCTGTTTTTTTTTTTTGCTTTTCTTAATCAAAAGTTAAACATGATTTAAACGAACTTTTGTTGTTGTTAACGGTGATGGCGATGGTGGATGTACGGGGAATCTGAAGATGCTGAAAGTATTATTTAGGTTAACACCTTTGAGTACAGGTGATTTAAGTTGATATGCAGCGCTGCATTCGTTGTAGACACAAGTCTTTGGTATTTGTATTGGTTTCCTGTCGATTTGTTCACACTGACACTGGCGCAGCACTCACACATACACACACACTCACTGACACTCACTTGCTAACCACTAAAGAACACTCGCCCCGACCGACCGTATTGAATGTGAATATCGCATTTAAGTATTCGCCGTATTTGATTATTTGACTGTTGTCACCGTAGTTTGTGACTGTTCTGCGTGCGGTGTTCGCTGGCGGTTTCTGTCACGGGCCAATGTGGCTGACAGACTGTGCTTCGATTTTCCGTTGGTGTGGACCAGTAAAAGAGAGCCAGAGCCGCAGCAACAGGACTACGTCATCACAGCTTCAAGTCAATGCACAGCACTAAGGGAAAACCTTTGGAAAGTTGATATTTATATTTAGTGATGTGAAGCCGAAAGGAATGGAAAGATGCCACACGGCCACAACACAACGACGAATGTGTAATGTTCCGTTGCCTGAAATAACCCACACATGAAGGTTTCTGTTTTCTGTTTTCAGCTTTCTGCCGTCTGATTTTTGTTTCGGCTCTGTTTTCTACTGCCTGCTGCCTACTGCCTTCTGCTTTTGACTTTGGTGCTCAGAAGCTACCAATCGCCTGCTAATGTTTTCGCAGTTAATGCTCAGGATAATACAGGACTTGTCACAGATGCCAACAAAAAGAAAAAAAAACAGCAAAAGCCCCCAACGTACACACACACACACATGGAACTCACCACCATTGTCGCCCATCCCAGCATCCTGGCTCTTCAAAAAGCACAGGCAGCAAAAACATGTCATAAGAGAAGAGTTGTTGAGCCAACAGAACTGAGCATCCAGCTACCCAGCGCCATCAAGCGAGCACGGCTCCGATGAGTCCTCCTCATTGCCTTGTTACACCACACTCTCATTGAGTGAGTGAGTGTCTTTTTCTACCACCGTTACGGTCATACTTCGCTTTGCTCTTTGGGCCAACCAGAAAGTGTGTGAGTGTGAATGTCTGTGTGTGTGTGTGTTTGCGCCACTGCAACTCTTAATACTCTTATCTTTTTCATTTAGAGTAATTAAGAGTTGGTGAAGAGCTTTGAAAAGTTCAATTTGCCTGTACTCTCAATTACCTGGTAACTCTTGCACTCTTACATTAGCAGCTTATCGCTCTCCCACCATGAAGTCATACACTAATGCGAGAGTGTGCGTGTGTATGTTGGACTCTGCTTGCCCGGTACTCCAGTGCGTATGAGTTTTAAATGACTGTTTTCTGTTTTGTGTTTTTTTTGTTTATTTGGAAAATAGATTCACTTTTCTCTTTATCTCAAAGTGAAAAATAACATGGCCAAGATACGCTGGCAGAGTGATGGCGCAGTGACAAATGCATCACCTGAGCAAATGATGACACCTGAATGAATGAACATTCAATCACATTTAGTTCGACACGAGATGTTAACTTGAGTTTCATACGAACGGTCGACGAAAACGAAATGCGAAACAAAACAAAAAGTCAACAACGAAAAAAAAACTTTTGAAATCCACTTACTGTTTTAATTATGTTTTAAACTCTGGCTAGAAGCCATTTTAAAACCAATTTTTTTGTGTGCATATTGCGGTATGGGAAGATTGTCTTTGATTTGGCCATTTTACTGTAATTCAGTACTTCCCTGTAGGCTCTAGGCTTTCATAGGGATATTTCTTGCAAATCCCATAACACACACACGCATGTTACATATTTCGCACAGATTAGAGTGTGGTGAATTATGAACCATTCAGGAACCTTATAAGTAACATTTCCAAGTGCCCTTATTTTTCAATATTGTGACGCAGGCTGGAGGAGACTTGTAGAAGTTAACTGTATGGTTCCTGAATGGTTCATAATTCACCACATAATAAACTACATTACATGTGGTCTCTGTACCTACAAGATGTAAGTTGGGATAAAACCGTTTTTATTTGTTTTAAATCATCGAAAAACTTCGGATAGTTCACACGTTGTGTGGGTAGTGTCACGTTCTTTCACCGCATAGTTTATGAAAACGGGAAATCCATCAAACTCTAGTCTCAAGGATTTTCGGCCCTGGAGAATTGTTAGACATATAGAGAGGGTGTTGTACGACCGCTGTAACTGGGCAGCCATTTAGATGGCAGCATTGTTATAGTAAAGGAAAATCTACGAAGACGTCACTGCATCACATAGAGAAATCTATACACCAGAAGGTATATTTATTTTTTTTTTTTTTTTTAATTACAATACAAAGTAAATCTATATTCTAATATTGGGTCCAAGGATAAAGCGGGTGACACAGACCATATGGCTAGATTTTTGCAGCGACAGACCAAAGACTCTCTTGAGGTCACGCTGATAGGCGACCTTTCTACCAGCTCACCTAACGGGGCGTCTCACAAGGAACATATTCTCGTTGTTCTATAGATATAGAGGGTGCCTTTAATAACGTTGTATTGGACTCGATAAAAGAGTCATTACACCGTGTTACACACATTCTGTCCTATGAACCAATTTTACTTTTTCGGAAAGGGGATAAAAATACACGTGTATCGGCGATTTTCATGTACACGTCAGAATTTGATTTTTGGCAGGCAGACTCGTGGAAATGTCTGTATCACGTCAAATTTTTAAAAAAAAAATTTTATCAATTCTCAGATTTTCCCCAATTTTTATTATTTTTGAAAAAAAAATATTTTTTTCACTTTTCTTAGCATAACTTGAAAAGACTCCAAATTTTTAAACTACTTACGAAAAAAAAATGTTTTTTTGAACTGAAAACTTAAAAAAACGATAACCATTTAAAAAAAAAATTTAGGAAAATCTGAGAATTGATAAAAATGTATTTTTTAAAAAATTTGACGTGATACAGACATTTCCACGAGTCTGCCTGCCAAAAATCAGCTCGATTGGATCACTGAAAAAGGGTTAAAAATCGGTCCAAAGGCTTTCACACAGGCCATTACGAGCTTCATACTTAAAACTTCAAAACAAAAAAATTCTGACGTGTACATGAAAATCGCCGATACACGTGTATTTTTATTTTTTCCCCTCTTTCCGAATATGTGCATTTGGTTCATAGGACAGAAAAAAATCTATTTTTTGTAACACGGTGTTTTCGACACTCGATGTTGTTTAAGAACTCATAGAATTAATAAATTGGTTATTTAGGATAGCGCGTAAAACCTCCACCTATAGAGAAAATTCGTTCTTTAGTCGGACCGTTCGTATGTGGAATAATCTTCCAGCAAATGTGTTTCCTGCCATTTGTGACATTCAGAAATTCAAAACAAATGACAACAAACACTACTCCCTCTTTCCTCCTTCCGATACTTACTAGGAAACGTATAAATCCGAAAATTGTGCCACTAATACTGGACGGGATAGAGAATAATCCCCGAAGACAGCGCAAATTATCTTGGGCTTATTCTTGATAGCAAACTTCCAAATTTTTATCTGAAACTTTCACCAGACATAGCGAATATCACACAGATGAACCCGAGTTCGAAACCGGGTAAGACAATCAAACATTTTTTAGCTGCTTTTTGCGCCTAGTAAATGCTGGCGACTTTATGAGTAAGAGAGTAAACTCTAAGCCAGGTAAAACTTCTCTAGAAAAACATTAGCCGTTCAGAGCTGGCTTTAAGCATTAGGTACCGGTCAGTAAGTATACAAATTATATCGTACACAGCTCACTGATTCAAGAGAATTTCCCCGTCAGTTCCTTCAGGGAATGTTCAGGGAAATAAGTAAGTAAAGACTAAAGACTTTTGGCCAATGAAATTGGATTCTTGACCATGACGGAGGGATTCTATACCAACTTGTTAGAATGGTGGCTCTTTATGGCCAACTAGGTACACACCTTAGAAATACAAGTTCGTGACTGGGTTTTGGTAAGAATTGTACACACAGGCCACTGTACGATATGGATGATTGCAAATCGTATGGGTTTATCTCGGTAGACCCATAGTAAATGTTTGTAACAAAGGTTTGCAGGCAACGCCCAAGTGTAACATCAATAATTTTTTTTTTATCAAATTACTTAGAATTATAGATTTGCAAGTGTAAAATCAATAATTGTTTTTTTTTTATCAAATTACTTAGAATTTTAGACCAAAGCCTCTGGTGGAAATTGAAACGACAATCCCCACGATAAAAAAATTAAGACTTGTATACATCAAATTAAAGCAGGGATATTGGTCTTTTGATGATGACTCAAAGACATAGAAAATGCCTTTTTTTGACAAAACAAAATTCGTTTTGGTTCTAGACTGTACATCGTACTGGTATCCTTTTCCTTACCTTACTCTACCTTTGCCCCTTTCTCCACCTACCAATGTCCACATTTTTCGATTGAACCCGTTGTATTCAATCAAAACCTGTTGTTTATTTTTCAGCTCGAAGACTCATCATTTAGATCTCCATGGAATTTCATTCACATCCGTCTAGGCATTTTGAATTACCAGAATTATTTCCAAACACAATTTCGAAGATCTTCACTGAATGTACGACACGGACATAATTCTCATGTGGACTGTTTATCATTTATGGCGTCTTGCGATATCAAAGTTGTATGATGTTTTGGTGTCATTATCTGGGTGGCTGAACAAAACCAATATTGGATATACTGCATTCCTAAGAAAGAAAGTCGCAGGCGCCAAAATTTCACAAATTTGTGCATGCTCCACTGTGAAAACATGATCGGTTATTTAATGTCCATTGGTAGGTCCCTCATCCTCTGCACCAAATAGAACGAAGAACGACACATCAGACGACGCAATGAATAAACAAACCGAGTAAGTGAATGATTGGATACAGACGAAGCACATAAATGATTCCGTCCATCTGCTAATCTTTGCTCATCTTTTATCTAAATATCGTCTTCATGTTTCGATATTTATCACTACATGGCTGCATAGAGGACCCGAGTCGGACATACGATGCTGCTATAAATAAAACACGATTGCCTGACGATTTTATTCAGAATGAACTTTTATTTAATTGAAAAGATACATAAAACTTTTATATTATCTTAGTTTCGTGTGTTTCTCGATGTCGTTTTTCTTATGTTTTCATTTCATTTCAGTGAATGTGTAGGTGTGGTTGTGGATGTTGGTGTGAATCGGTGAGTGAATGTATATGTTTTGGATATATGTGTATGTGTGTATTATTATGAAGGTAAATCTGAATTTGAAATCTACAAGAGAAAAAAAATGTTCATATGTTTATTTATGTATGTATATTTATTTAATATTTACAATATTATATTTTCCATCAATTTTTCATTTTTTTTTTATATTTTTTTTATTCAATATTCTGGTTTTGTCAAGTACGCCGTTAGAGGATGGTGGTGTGTGGGGAAAAACCAAAACAACAACGGTCCATGATGCTAAATATGCGATAACGATGTAACATAATTAAATCACTTATTGGCTTTCATAAAAATTAACAAAATTCCTAATAAAACAACAAATAACAAATTCGGAAAAAAAACAAAGTTTACCCTAATTAATAAACTACATACTTAAATATAGATCAGAACAAATTTCATAAATCATCGTCGTCGCCCCGTGAATGGTGAATGGAATCTACATGATGGCTGTGTTGCCGGTTTTGATTCGACCTTTGATTTGAAATGGTTAGTTGGCTAATTAAAAACTGTTCCCTTTTTCTTTTTTTCTTTTGTTTGGATTTTAATAAAAATGTTCGTTCGTTCTTTCGTACTTTAATGTAAATTCTTTAATTCATAACTACGACTAAGAAACGTTCATTTGGTTTTTTCTTTTCTTGGTTGAATTTTAAAATTATTTATGTTTATAATGTAATTACTGTTTTTTTTTTTTGTATTATTTTTTATTCGTTTTGAAATGTTTAACATGAAAAAAGCTAATTTGATATTTTGATTAACAATTTGGTTGTGTACAGAGTTTGGCACAGATTTCAGTTTAGGGACTTAGTTTTTAGAGATTTTGTTGTTGTTATTGTTGTATTTCTTTAAGACGAAAGAAAATGTAAAGAATGAAATTAAGTTTGCTTATGACATTCGATATGGAGCGAATTTTATGTGTTTGTGTGCATTTGCATGTGTGTATATTCGCCCTACACTCACCAGAAAGGAACTAAGGAATTATGCAGATTTCGATTTTATAATTTTTTTGCTGTTTGATGTTATGAGAATACAGATACACACTGATCAAAGTCACAAATATCTGAGAAACACTTAAAAAAATTTCCAACATTAGAAAACCCTCCAATTTGAATATTTTAAAGGTCTTTGAAACCTAATAGGGATGTTGTTGTCCACATGATTCCCAATAAATTCAAAAAATCGATTTTAAAATATGTTTTTTTTTTCAAATTAGTTTAGTTTAGTTTTTCTAAGAGAATTTTCACAAAAATAATTACTGATGGTTAGTTGATTTCAATTTACAACGGTGTTGTCCAATGAGATTATTTGGTGATTTCTATTTACTCGAAATAAGTCCTCAAAAAAATGTACAGAAACCAACAAAGAGGTTTTTTGAGGACTTGCTTCTTTTTTTTGGCTTATTTGATTTTTGTATTGGGGACATATTTCATATGAGTGGACAAATTAGGGTATTATTTCAGTTATGTTTGGGGCTTTATTTCATTTCGTTAAGGGTTTATTTCCTTTCCAAATTGGGGATTTATTTCACTGTGATTTATGAATTTTTTAGGAAAAAGTACCCAAAAATTAGGGTGTTATTTCTTTTCTATTTGGGGCGTTTTTTTAAATGTATTTTATATTTTTGAATTTTAAAAATGGGGATTTATTTAAAATGAAATAAGATCCCAAAAATTGGGACCTATTTAATTTTTATTTTGTGGGCTTATTTCGAGGAGTTGTTGTTGCAATTTTGAATTTTTTTTAAGTGGAAAATTCTTAGGGAAAACTTCGTTCTGTTTGACAACAAAAATGAGGAGATACTCAAGATTTTTTTTAAAATTAAAAATGAATTGTTATGATTTATTAATTAATTCAATTGAACGACGTTTAATAACAATTTAGCACAAGCAACCATTGCAATGCTAACTCCAGCGTCCCTTCTCAGCAGTTGTGATCAAACTCCGTTTGAACTATTCCGAAGTTTCCCTTTTGTTCTGAAGTTCACCCTTATTGTAACTAATGTATGAAAATGCATTATCTGAAATGGATACCATGACTTTAACTCAATGTCATGTCAAAGGATATCCCATCAATCGATGTTAGTAAAATCGAAAATAACAAACACAACAACCACATTCACTAAATCGAATATCCCTAACGATGTGAGTCATTATTAAAAATTAATGGAGAATCCTTTTTTTAAATTACAAAGCCTATAAAACATTTGCCTCAAACGCTTAAGATATTTGAAACACTCTCGGGCAGACAGACGGATTGATTTGCTTACTCTTTAATGGGGGTTTCCGCTACGAAACCTGGCCGGGGATCAGGGAACGATGCTAATATGCTTTGCTCAGCTAATTCGAAGGTCAATAAGGCGAAGGATATACACACACCCAATTCGGGACAAAGGTTCTTTAGAAAATCTCTAAGTTGTGTTATTGACGACATATAGTTAATGTCGTCCTTGGATGGTTGACCATGTACACAAAAACAGATATTCTCTTAATTAATGTGACAGAGAAAGAAGGTCGCTGCAAATAAATAATAGACATGAATTGGTTAAGGCTGTTGTCATTTAAGTGGATGTTTTTTGTTTTGGTTCCTTTTCATTCTCAATGGTGTTCTTAACCTTTCTCTTTTGTTGTTGTTGTTGTGCGTTGCTTCTTGTCACCGTTCAGTGAAATTGTTTGTGGCCATTGTTTCATTTACTTGGTACTCAGTGTTTAAATGTCATTGTAATGTCATGTTTTTGTTCTTCTTAAACGTTACTGGGAAGACTGCAGGTCGCGTCCGAGAGCCCACTGCCGCTTGGTCACACGCAAATCGGTCGGTTCGTGTAAGAGTTTAATTTATCTGCGCACCCTTTAAGCACAGAGAACAGCATTGGCCATGAAAGCGTTTTTTCTGTGTTCAGAAAAAGTTAAAACAGAGAAAAATGTATGAAAACAATTTTCAAATATTTTGCTTTTAAGTTTTTAATTCGATGGCAAATAAAATTTTGAGAAAAACTCGATTTTGGCAAACATATTTTTTATATTACCAACATTTGGGAAATGTCCCCTTTAATGCAATGTTAGCACGGTGTTACGACAGGAAGAGTGAGTTGAAATTTGCCTAAAGTGTCACAGCTGGCTGGAAAGATAGTTTGCTGGAAGTGGGTTCCACACATGAACAGTGCGACTGAAGAACGAATTTTGTTCTATAGAGTGACGAACAACCTACTAATCGGTTAAGTGTGCTAACATTAGGGACTTAACGATGGCTGTAATAAAGGGGCAAACATATGACAAAAATCAGGATTTCATTTATGGGAAACAGTCATCGTAGTGTCCTTAAGTGGAGCTTCGTCCAAAATATCCAAATCTCTCAAAAATTGCACAGTCATATAACAAAAAGTCACTTGTTTCGTTATCAGAACAACAACATCGCCAATCGAAATCTCATTAATTAATTCCACTTTCAAATGATGATGAAGCAGATGACAAAAAGGTTAAATATTTGGGGAGAAACCACAGTTTCCTTTACACAATTTAAAGCCTGCCCAAAAAGGAGTTAGAGAAATTTAAAACCTGTCAAAAATAAGTCAGAGAAAATGTGCATTTAATTTATAAAAAATCAGTGGAATAAATATTTAATTCAACAGAACTGATGCAGAACAGAACATTTTTCCAAAATGTGTCTCACTGAGAGGGTTGTCAATTCCATTATCAGCTAAATTTGTTGGGGTTGTCATTGGCTTGCATCTTATCCTGCAAAGAAATACTAGGGAAAGGGTGACAAGATCACTGACAGCTCCATTCACTGGAATAACAAATTGGCAAATGAGATCTAAGATGGTGAGGTACAAAACAAGAATGTCAAGAAAAGAGAAATTTCCTTTTCGACTATTAACTTCACAGGTGAACTCCCGAAGACGCTGGCTGTGTTATCTAAAGCTGGGATAAGCCATATAATTCGGATATAAATTTTCGTAAGTTTTAACATTGCACAATTACTGACAATATATATATACTCATATCTTTTTCTTCATCGATATTCCGTAAGTAATGAAGACACTTTTTGGTACGACTACCCCATCTATGGTAGTCTGTCGCTGCTATCGGCAGCCGAAGGTTCTCCAATGAAAGCAACAACTATTGCACTTAACAGATCATGGGGGAAAACAGCTGGAATAAAGGGGCAAAAAATGCCAATAATCAGGATTTTATTCATGGGAAATATCCGTCGTAGCGAATTTTAGTTAGTAAAACTCATGCCTCTTCTTCATTTGTAAAATAATATTCGCTTTCGTTTCTAATTTTTAATTCTACAGTATTTTGTTGGTTTACATATTGGA
This sequence comes from Hydrotaea cyrtoneurina, assembly GCA_958296145.1. Classification (NCBI taxonomy): domain Eukaryota; kingdom Metazoa; phylum Arthropoda; class Insecta; order Diptera; family Muscidae; genus Hydrotaea; species Hydrotaea cyrtoneurina. The sequence goes on along the minus strand of OY282515.1, from coordinate 37,453,200 downwards.
GGAACTCCTGGATTTATCGATTTACTTCTGGTACGTTCTAAAGAATATCTAGAGGGCTGGCGGCCTATGTTGGCAAACTCTAGCTGTCACTACGTCTCTTACAGAAAATGTGTTTTTCGTTTATAGAGCAGGCTACAGAGCTGAGTTCTGTTGAAAAAATTAGCATGTGACTTAAGTCCTTTGTACTCTAGATTGTCTGTGGAACGTACTATAAGTAAATTGATAAATCCTGGAATTCCTTCGATATATACATAAAGGAAAATACTGTGGAATTACAAATTAGAACAATAAGCCCATATCTACTTAGAAAGGAATAGGAAACATAACAGATCTTCCATACGAAGGTTCCAACAATTCGAATGGGAAATGACAGACATATGTCTTTGACGTATCAAAAGATACCTTATTACTATTTATGTCAGTGTTCTGAACATTCTAAATACTCAGATACATTTCTTTCAGAACCTTTCAGAATCTGCGGTAGTACGCAGCAGAGATCCTTAATACTGGATTCCATTGCATTATTTGGGCACGGACAACAAATTGATTATAAACTCGGTATGGACAGCAGGAGGAGATGCGCAGCAACACATCGATAAATGGACACAATTAGTGATTCTGAGGTGGTCGACATAAATAAAGCCAACTCATTTCCAGAAGCTACCACAAGTTGGTGTACGATGTGAACGGAATCGGTTAACTACGAAAGTATTCTACTGTTCTAGCAAATGTGCCATCAAGTCATTTATATTTGGATTTCATTGTTTTGTGTTGTTATGAATGTCAATTTTGACCTACTTTTTCCCGGGTTAGGGTACCCATGGCGATGTGTGTCCACCTGTAGTTGGGCTTGAAAAGTGTCATTAGCCTCCTTGAGGGACTGTGTTTGCAAGACAAAAAAAAAGCTTTGAATAGTTAGAACAGACAGAATGGTGAATTGTTATCACTCAACAGTACATACACTTATACACTTATGCATACATACATACATACACACTTACATACATATTAAATGTTATGTTAATTTAATGAACTTTAAATATTCCATGCATTTTATTAAACTCTCAGTTACTGTCTATGAACTCTCGAGTGTAGTTGTTTCAGCCAGAGAGAGAGAGAGAGTGAGTGTTTGGACCGGGCGGCGAAAGCAAGGCCTTCTAAAAGTGACCATTCTATACTAATTTCAAAATAACCTATTGGGGTGCAAGAAGAATGAGAAAAAAAAGGTTAACAAGAGAAAGATTTGAATATTTGAGCCATGCTGACAGTCAAAGCACAGCCGACAGCTTTTTTAAATAAACGCTAGTGAGCATTATTTTCAATGAGAGTTGTTATGATCGTTTATCGTTAAGAGAAGTAATACAACGCCTATCAGCGTGGGGGTTGTGGGTTCAATTCCCAAACAAAGGCTTTGGTCTGTCGCTGTAAAAATTTAGCCATATGTTTTGTGTCCCCCTGTCTATCCTTGGACACAAAATTAGAAGAAAAATTTATTGTGTAATTAATAATAAATAAATACATGTTATTATTGGTAAGCACTTCTAAGAGGCTCTTCCTCCTAAAAGGTCTTCTCTGATAAATTGTTCTAAGTGGTTTCTACCGAAAGTGGAAAATATAAAACAAATTCAATAGTGACTGCTAATATTTATAGACGATATCCCAGGGACTACAGTTTCTTATAAATTAGAAATCAAACAATTTTTTTTCGCGAGAATTCTTGACTCTCTCTTGCCTTATACTGGCCAACATTAAAATGTGTTAAGAAACCTTTGAGTCATCGATGAAACGGACACCTATATTATGGTCTGTAGTCGCCATATATGATTGTCTAGAGGAAATTGATCTTTGATGATTATTGCATATTTTTGATTGGTTTTAAGAAGGACTTTTAGAAGCCATTTTGGATACTCGTATATGTGCCATATAATATGAGAGCCTTCTATAAGCAAGGGAAGCAGTCATGAACGATTATGCGAATGCCAACGACTAAGTACAGTATATCGCTTCTTAGAAAAGCAACACAAGAATGTCTGGGAACAGAGCTCTGTGGCATTTCTTCTTAGACAAGCGATATAAGAATGTGTGCGACAATGGCTTTGGAAATGATTTTTTTTAAGGATCTTAAAGAATACATATCGACCCCTTTGCGCGGAATTATCGTATGTGCCAAAATCCAAATTTTACAGGAGAGCCATTTTTCTACTTTTCTCTGCTTTCGCTTGCAATATCAAAATGAAAATTATTCACTCAATTTTTGGAGCAACGAAGTGGAATTCGCTTACAATATTTTGTCAGGTGACGTGTCTTTGAATGTAGAACAAAATTGCATCAAAAACTCAATTTCGAAAAAATTGGCATATACGATAATTCCGCGCAAAGGGGTCGATATTTGTATTTATTTCTGATATACAATTACGCTATCAGACATAATGAAGGGAATCGGGAATGACCTTATTTCCGAAGATATTCTGTGAATTTAGCTACGTAAAAAGAATGTCTTTGGTAACTGGTTTTTAGAAGGCTTAAAAAATTTATTTTTTGGTTTAACAAGAAATTGTTCTGAGTGGCAAAGAGATCTTCGTTGAGAAACCCTACCAAGAGATCTTCTGTGAGAAGCCTTATTAAACGATAAAATGGACTTTCTAGGTGCTGTTTCTATGAGATGCTCTTCTAAAAGCTCTGCCGCCAGAACCCCCTCTGCCGCCAGAACCCCCCTTACCTAGAAAAGGTAATTTAAGAAGTCCTCCATTAGAAGGCCTTAGATCCATTCCATTAGGCATTCATCATGAGGATATTTTCGCCTATTTTCCAAAACATCCTTCATAAGAAGGCCTTGTAAAATTCTGGCCCTATTACACGTCCACAAAGAGTGTTTGTCTCTTATAAAACGCCCATTATGAGAAGTCTCAAACATCGAGGATTTTTTTGGAAAATCTTCTCTTGGTTGACTTTTTGGAAGACCTTCTGATGGTGGACAGCAGAGACCGAAATCATGTACACACAATAAAATTATACACGTGTATTTACATCTATTTTCCATGCATGTGTATCACATTCTCACATCGCCGAGAATACATTCCACACACATTCGCATCGCGACAATGTCCATGCACATTATATGTCTACACACATTACTTGCATATACACTGTATATACACAGTGTACACACATGTACTTAATGTACCACAATTATTTTTCATATCATAGCACGCATTCTTCATTTCACGAAGCACACATTGCTTCACACGAACATATTCCATGTGTACACAGTGTACACATTTTGTATACGGTGTACACCATATACATCTCATATATTTTTCGTAATTCAACACTCAACAATGTGTGCTTCGTGAAATGATGAATGTGTGTGGCACACACCATCGATTGACATGCAATGTAGTGTACGGTATAAAAGTAGATGTGTACATTGAATGTACATGCACGTTTGGGCATCGATAATTAAAATGTACACAAACTGATAATTTTGTCGTTCTCTGGTGGACAGCTAATGGAATGGAATTAAGATATTCTAATGAAAGACCTCTTAGAAGATATATAGATCACTTTGAAGGAGTACTAGCTCTACAGCTTTTTAAAAAAAAAAGACCTCACAGTAAACATCTGGAAAACGTACCCTGTCCAAAGGGCCATAGGAAAGCCGTGTACCTAAAGTTTCTCTAAAATGTCCAAGGGAATTCTAAATTGTCCACCATGAAAACGTCTTCAACGCTCTAGCAGGACAAAACCTTCTAATCGATCTACCATGACCTCGTTATAGATCCCCCCCATTACAAGGCCTTGCTAATTTTCCCGCCAAAGGAAGTGTTGACTAATGTTGTGTATGTATGTGTTCGTGAGAATGCCTGTAACGAAAGTGTCATAGTAGTTGTTTTCTTATTTTTTTTTTTCATTTTTGGTTTTGTCTGTGTATGTATGTCTACAGGCTTGTTAAAGGGAATTATGGCCGGGGGTGGGGTTGTTTGTTTGTTTGTTGTTGGAGGGGCCTTGTTTATGTTATTCTTGGGTTTGTTGATAGTGAGTATGGACTGCGGGGGTAAGGGGAGTGTTGCTCTGTATATGTAAGTAAATGCCATCTTATTTGTATTTATTGTTGTTGTTGCTGTATTTGTGTACTCTCAAATATTTGCACTGAATGACTGACACTGCCGGTTGCTGCTGCTAATGTTGCTGTTGTTGCTGCTGGTGCTGCTGTTGTGTGGACACACAGCACCCTGACTCTGACGCCATTTACATGGCAGCCGAAACAATGGTGTTGTCGTGGTTGATGTTGTTCATATTGCTGGTCGAGGCGGCGACCGCAGCTGCTGCTGTGACTATGGGTACTGGTAGGGGTGCCGGTGCTGGTGCGGGTACGGGTGCGACAGCAATGGGGACGGGTACAGCCTCACGGTCGGCTATGGCCTGGGCGGTGTTTGCGGCGGTCTTTATTGTATCGGCATCGTTCGACTTCAGGAAATACGTTATCAGATCAATGGGCAATGGGAAAACAATGGTCGAATTCTTTTCAGCCGATATGGCACTCAATGTCTGTAATGGAGAAACAGAAAGAGAGAATGTAAATGACATCACCGTATCCTTAGAAATGTATGTGTGTAAATATAAATGTACCTGTAAGTAGCGCAATTGTAGTGCTGCCGGTGAGTCACCAATAACTTCGGATGCCTCTCGCAAAGCCTTCGAGGCTTTCTGTTCACCTTCGGCGGCTATGACTTTAGCTCGTGCTTCTCGCGCTGCCTCTGCTTCGGCAGCCATGGCTCTTTGTAGTTGGACGGGTAGACGTACATCTTTACTGTTGTTGTATTTGGCACGGGCGAAACGGAAGATAGCAAATGTTAAGCGATTTTACAAATGGTAATGGATATAAATAACGTTCTACTTTATGTTGAGCGATGTAATGGGCAATTCCTTACATTGAGTTCAATACAAAACAAAATTGTTCGACAACATTTCCTCTGGGAAAATGTATTCATCTTATGGAGCATTTTAGAGCTTGGACATTCAAATTGTCTTTCCAAATTATTCCAACAACTACAATATGAGAGAAATTGTGTAAATTGTAAATCAGCGGATTTTTAACAAATTTCAATACTACACGACATGTTATACTGGGATTCAATAATTATCGTAAATGCGAATGACACTGACATCGTCGGAAAGATAGAGCGAGATGTAACTGGCGCCTTTTCCAAATCAAAATGGAATCCACGAAGATGGGTGAACGAGGGTCAGTCAAAATGTCTACCTATTTAGCTAATTTTCAATACCAAAAAGCGACCTCTGACAAGGCAATGCTGAGCTAAATTTCCCTTAAATTTCACAAAATAAAATCGATGGACTGTGCATTTGAACCCCGTCAAGTAACCCAAGCTATATGACAATAATATTTTTACAAACCCTTCAATTTGTTTTGGGACTCACTGTATTTAGATGAAGCATAGACAGCAAATCAATAAAGGCGGTTAACTGACATTTTATTGAATGATATTAATTGTATGTGGCTGGCTGGCTCTTCGCACTTGCTGCTGTTTATCCTTAAGTGTCGTGGTGGCCATTATCAGTAATATAATGGACTTGTGCTGAAGGAAACCCAATGGACCACATGTGTTTGTGTATCTCTGTGTATGGTTGACCTTTCCAATATGGGGGCGTCGTAAAAACGTTTAATCATCATCGAAAACGACGTTGTCTTCAGCATCAGCATTATAAGGGTCCGATTAATTTTTGTCTTGGTGACATGTACACAAGGGTGGAGGGAAATAAACAAAAATGAGTCACACTCGGCAAGAGATGTAGTTTGCGATCGTTAATACGGGAAAAATAAGAAAAAATTTTAAGAAATAAAGTTATTTAAAAAAAAAAATATTTAAAAAAAAATTATATAAAAAAATATTATTTAAAAAAAATATTATTTAAAAAAAATTATTTAAAAAAAAAATATTTAAAAAAATTTTTTTAAAAAAAAAATATTTAAAAAAATTTTTTTAGAAATAATTAAAAAAAAAATACTTTTTTAAAAAAATAATTAAAAGAAATCCGCCTCGCCCATGAAATTTTTTTTTTCGCAATTGGTGCTGATTTCAAAAATATTTTATTTTTATAGTTTTTTTTCTCATTTTAAAAAAAATGATTTAAAAAATTTTTTTTAGAAATAATTAAAAAAAAAATACTTAAAAAAAGTGATTTAAAAATTTTTTTTAAAAAAATAATTAAAAGAAATCAGCCTCGCCCATGAATTTTTTTTTTTTTTCGCAATTGGTGCTGATTTCAAAAATATTTTATTTCTATAGTTTTTTTTCTCATTTTAAAAAAAAATTACTTAAAAAATTTTTTTTAGAAATAATTAAAAAAATGAAATACTTAAAAAAAGTGATTTAAAATTTTTTTTAAAAAAATAATTAAAAGAAATCATCCTCGCCCATGAATTTTTTTTTCGCAATTGGTGCTGATTTCAAAAATATTTTATTTCTATAGTTTTTTTTCTCATTTTAAAAAAAAATTATTTAAAAAATTTTTTTTAGAAATAATTAAAAAAATGAAATACTTAAAAAAAGTGATTTAAAATTTTTTTTAAAAAAATAATTAAAAGAAATCCGCTTCGCCCATGAAATTTGGATTTATTCGCAATTGGTGCTGATTTCAAAAATATTTTATTTTTATAGATTTTTTTCTCACTATTATTTATTTTTGTATACATGGCCGCCAAAAATCACCGTGGGGTTTACAAATTTAATAAATAAATTTAATGTGAAAAAACTAAAAATGACTAAATTTATGACAATAAAAAAAGACACACTAAAAAAAATATTTAGAAAAAAGTCCGAAATGGGGAGTTTTTCGCAATTGGTGCTGATTTCAAAAATATTTTTTATAGTTTTTTGACCATTATCTTTCATTTATTTCTACAGGGTGAGCAAAAAGTCACCGTGAGATCTACAAATTTAATAACATTAATTTAATCTGAAAAACAAAAAATGACAAAATTTATGCAAATAAAAAAAAACAACCTATGGTGACTTTTGGCCCATTTCAAAAACAAAATGCCCCATTTTTGGAGCGAGTTTCTGCTCAATAAATGTTAACAATTTAACAGCATCTAATGGAAAATGTAAAAAAATGTATGGCCGAAATATTGCAAAAGGTAAAATAACCCAAATAGGCGTTGATCTAAAGAAAAAGTAGTTTTAGAGTTTCTGGTCAATAAATGTGCACAACTTTAATATAACCAAGACCAGCTGGTGGAAAATTAAAAAAAAAAAATGTCTGGCCGAAATATTACAAAATGTTAATGGAAAGAATTGGACGACCGTGGTTCGAAACCGAGTAAGTCCATCAAAAATGTTTCTGTGGCTGTTTCCACCTCGTAAATGTTGGCGACTTTACGAGTAAGAGAGCATTCTCTAAGCCATGTAAAACTTATCTAGAAAAGCTCTAGCCGTTCGGAGCCGGCTTTAAACAGATTAGGTCACGGTCAGTGAGTATACAAAATTATATCGTACACAGCTCACTGATTCGAGAGAAGTTCCCCGTCTGTTCCTTCATGGAATGTTAAGGGAAATAAGTAAGTAAATGGAAAAAATTAACTTAATATTTAAATCAATACCAAAGCTTCGAATAGTTTCCGATGATGTCTCAATTATGCCTCTGGACCAAAATCCGCACCAAACAGTCACTCACTATGGGTGCATCGGCTTTTCAATGTATGCGTGCGGGTTTTCTGTGAACTATATGCCATATATCAAGTCAAACATTTTTTGTATATTTTTTATTTTATAAAACGGAGTCCTGATTTCGAATGCATTGATATTACTAATTTTACGAAATCCTTTTCTCTTTGCCATATGGCATCGCTGGCTATGAAAGGTTTTCGAGTGTAAAACTTTCAAATTCAAAAATAGTTATCTCTCACTCCACCCTAATGTACAGGCACTGATAACATGGGTCTTCTTATTTACAATGAACAAGTATATAAATAAAGATATACATTTTAATTTTATATATTTTAATATTGGCGTTTCTAGGGAAACCGGATTTTAGGTAAACGAAGGCATTGCAGTTTCCTTTCAAATTGAGAAACCGTGATGGAAAAGGTATAAGGTAAAAATTATTATATTGAGATAATAATGTGGCAAATTTGTTCGTGTACTTTCTTTGCAGCCATGCAGCAGCAGATGCATCGATGGACAGCAACTCCAAAACAAACCATTGCTTAGAAAAACCAATACCAGCAATTATGAAAGAGTAAATTTGTCTTTGTCTGTAAATATCACTAATTTTTGTCAATTAACAATTGTGTAGTTCGCAAAAAAAAATAGACTATACTGGCTGTGAAGTAAAATTAGATAAAGGACTTTAAAGCTATGAGGTTTCTTAATTAAGAAAACTTATTTTTGGTTTAGTTTTTTTCGGTAGATTTAAAGTGGATTTAAAGACTCTTGGCTTGATTTTCCTAGTCTTTTTTCCTCTTCCATTTGATCCCCTGGCGGTTATGAGAAAACTAAACCGGTTAAGCGGTTTTGATAACCACCCACACAGACAACACATTCAAGAGTGTTGTAGACAATTTGTGTTTATCTCATCCAGGGGCAGAAATTCCTTGTAAAACGAGTGCTTAACGAGCCGGTTGGAAGACACGCTGAACATGAAAAATGTACGCACTTGGCATAGTTCGGGCGCCCTTAAGTGGTTACTTAGCGAATAAAGGGTCACCAAACAAGCAACTACGAACGGCATTTACTTGTATCTATGTATTTATGTAACTAATGTTGTGGTGTTGCTGTATACATTACATGCAGCGTCACCAACTGTTTTGGTGGGGTTGGGTTGTGGTGGTAAATGGCTGAATGGACGGAGGCATGGGCAAATTTGGCCTAAGTGGACAGAAAATTGTTTAGGGTCAGGGTAAACATAAATGTCATGACATTATTACTTACAAGGAAATCGACTGACACCGAAGCTTTCCATTCAGTGGAGTGCTTGAGTTTATATCGCGATACTCTGTTGGCATATTAAGAGGCTTAAATTAGACGACATTACAAATTTGTTTGGTGTCGGTCATAAAGATTAAAATGATTTAAACAGAAATATTGCGTAACTAAATAAGGGCTATTCCAAGATATGTCGACTGATTTTGGAAGGAAAACAAATGGCAATTGAAATTTTGTATACTCATTGGCCGAGACCCACTGTTTAAAGCCGGCTCTTACGAGGACGAAGCTGAGCCTTGTAAACTTAACACGAAAATCACAATCTCACTCGCGGTTCCGAATCTGGCATTACCTTAATCTGGAAAATTTGTTGCTGGTGTCTGTCTTTCTTAGGTGTCTTTTCATCTCCACAACTTCAGCAGTAGTCGCCAACATTTTCTAAAATAAAAACCTAACCACAGAAATGTTTGTGCTCAGGGGACCATAGTAATAATAATTTTCTATTTTCTTAGACGAAATTTTTAACCACACACATCGAAAACTTTTAAATGTTTCTGGCGAAACAAAAGTTGTTCGTAATACTTATTATGAAATTTTAATATTTTGAAATAATGTAGTTGTTAATAAGATTTTTTAAACTTTTTTTAAATAAATTGCCATAACTCAAAATGACTTGTTTGAAATCTGAATAACAGTTTCGGAGTTATACAGAAATTTAAGTCGTTTTCCTAAATTTTTATGGTGAGAAATAATATTTATACTAAATTAAAAATAACAAAAATGTCCAAATGTTGTTTTCTATTTACAAGATGTTATTTTTTTATTTTTTTTTTAAATTATGGTAACTCAAAATGACTTGTTTGAAATAATTTTTAAAAAATCTACCACTAAATTCTTCCTTTATCGCCTTTAAGTTGTAAAAAAAATTATTTAGAAAATTTTTTTGTTTAAACAAGGTATAAAAACGACAAAAATTACCGAATTATTTGTTCTATTTATATGTTTACATTTAATTGTTTCAAATGCCATGATTTCGACTTAAATTGTCAAAACGATTTGTTTGAAATAAGTTTTAAAAAAAATGACCACTAAAATATTTTTGAATCTTCTCCTTTAGTGACTTTAGATTTGAATAACAGTTTTAATGTTATAAAGAAATTTCAGCCGAAACCTTACTAGTTCGTAAATTTTTTTTGGTGAAAAAAATTCATAAAAAAATGACAAAAAATTTCCGAATTTTCTGTTCTATTTACATAGGAAATATTATTTTTTTATTAATTTCGAAAATAATCTCTGGATGAAAATTAAATATTCACAATATTTAGTAATTTCGGATATAATAAAGCTTTTTAATAACAATATGGCTAACTGAAGTATCAGTCGCAGCGGATATTAATGATTAGTCAACAATTGGGTACTCTGGGTTCCAGAATTAATCCATTATTTAGTTATCGCAATGAAAGGTAATTTGCATATGAATCTTCATAAGATTTTTTTTTCTTATTAACTCCTTCGAGAACCCCAATTTTCGTAGAAATTTTTATAATTTCTCATAAATCATGAATTTTCTTAAAATGTCACGAATCTTTTTTTAATTGACTAAATATTGTGATTTGATCTAGTTTTGCTTAAAAAAAAATGGGCCCACCACAAAGGAAAAATATCACTGACTAACTTGAAGCCATATAAAACAGTTTTTGAACAGTCACTTATAAAGTTGCATGTTCTACGAAGGCATCGAAAATGGTGGCCATTCTCCCTAACAGTATCACAATTGTATACCAGCTGAAAATGTTCTCACACTTTGTTTTTACTTTACTTATGAGTCCTATGTGAAAATTGGGTTACAAACAAGGTGCGTGCCCACATTTCTCAATTCTGTTAGAAGTTATGGGATGTTGAGGACTTCCCCAATATTTAAAAAAAACGTCCATTCGATTCAAATAATGTTTTTAACTTAAGTATAAGTTAGGAGATAAAAAGCACTTCCCTCCTTTTTGATTTCAACAAAATATTAAGCATGTTGTAACTCATTCCAAGACAAAAAAAATACCCCTAACTCGTCCAAACCAATGAAACCCGTAGGTGGACGGACATGTCCGTATTTGCCACCCATGAGAACTTTAACATACGTCAGAATGAGGGCAAATCGAGTGACACTAGTTTTCGTTGAAACGTCACACGGTGTCGACAAACACACTTGACTTTGTACAAAGTTCGGTGAACCTGCCAATGTTAGAATTATCGGCGTCGTCTTCTACTGAAATCTTTGCTTACGTCTCATAATGCCGATTTTTTTTTTCGAAAAATTAACTGCTGATTTTTTTTTCAAAAATCCACAGGACATTAGATTTTGGTAAACTTTTTTGATTCACTGGTTTAAAATTAAAATATAGTAATAAGTAAAATAAAACTCAGACTATGAACCCCATCTACTCCTGTGCGGATGACAGCAATCTCTGTCATTCTTACTCATTTGATCATCGGTCAAGTCCTCTGGAGGTCGCGGACAAAACGCTGGTTGATCGGACGATACACAAAATAAGTGACTCTATGACATTCTCAAATTCAAGTCAAACGTCAAAAAACACTACTCCATCTTTCCTCCCTCCAATACCCTTACTACCTTTCGCTAACACAGTGCATTGCCTTCATAGTAAAAAAAACAAACAAAAAATCTGATGACACGACAAAAATTTCAGTGATTTTTGAAGATCTTATTTCAAAGGCTGGAATTATTAAAGGACACACTGCAGGGAAACAGATCAAACATTTTGTTGGATTGAGTAACGTCAATGGAGGTAAATAGGAGCTCCTTATAACGCCCATGTACAACGATATAGTCCCCCTTCCCCCTGACCACTGTTCGTCGTGTCGACTATCGTCACCCGAATTTTGTATATGCTATACAAACTGTGATTATAGATAACATAAACAGAGTTTGCTAAACAACAAATGGCTGTAGTAATGCTAGGTCTTACCGGAGTCTGTAATCTGGTCTGAAGCCCCTTGGCAGTTTTACGGTATTGTTGGTTACTATGTAAATGGCAGGGAGAGTGAAGTTCGGCGTGAAATTGCGATATCCGACAGATACTTTGACTACTGGGTACCTAATATGAGATCTACATTAGAAAAAATTCATCAATGCAACAAATTATCTGGCTAACCATGCCTTCACAAGGATAATCATGGCAAACTTAAGACACTCTCTACTGGGGTAGTTAATTCCCAGAGCTAGCACACATAGCAACAACGGTATCAAATGAACATTAGTCAAAATGTTATGAGAGAATACTTCTGAGGTAATTGAATTCTTGGGTTGATCTTTGTTTGTCTCTCAAGACCCCATTCGAACTCTTTGCCAGGACAGACTTATTGTGTAGTTTTTTATTATTATTTTTTTTTATCGTTTTACCTTTTTTCTAGGTTTTAACGTTTTTATCATTTCCAATATGAGATTGTGGTAATTGAATTCTTCGTATGATTTTCAGCTGCCTACAAAAACCCCGTCTGAGCGTATTTGCAAGTCAGGCTTATCGTGGCAACATGGATGCGGACTTAATGCGGATGTCACCTCAGCAGATTTTAAGCCCCACTGCCAATATTTGTTTTTTATTATTTTTTTTTTTTTTTGCGATCATTTTATCTATTTATCATTTTTATTGTTTTTATCATTTACCATATGCGATTGCTGTAATTGAATTATTGGTTGATGTTTTCCCCAATCCAAAACCCGCCTTTTTTGCAACTCCATAATGGACTGCAGTTAAAAAATCTCAGCATTTTTCTACAATTTGGAGAGAGTTGCCTTTAATTTTTCTTTAGCTTTGCAGATTTCATTGAGGCTAAAGATACAGCCATTTCTAAAGTTGCCCCACCCACCAACATGGGCGTACGCTAAAGTCTGATTGGCTTAACTGCCAACTCTACATATATTCTGTGTTGCTGTAGGATTCTAAGTCGATTTCGCCATGGTAGTTTGTCCATTAGTCCATGGCGTTGTCCTTTTTGCAAACCCTTCAACATTCGGGGGTTATTTCTAGTTCAGAATACATTTTATCGATTGTGATTTTTTTTTTGGTGTTGAACTGACTTTGCAATAATCAAAGAAGGAATGTCGATTACACACACACACACATTTCAAGGAAGAAAATCATCACAGGATTCGCCCCAATCACCAACCACATACCAAAACTGGAATCTGAATTTAATCTATTGCCGTTGCAGTAGTTTTTGCAAATTAAGTGACATGCGATGATGTTGTGCCACGACTACCACAACCACATAGCATGACACGTACTGTCGGGTGGCAGTGTTGCGATGTGATGGAATATAATGATTTGCTTCCTTGCAACGAAAAAGATAGCATGCATTGACTTCAACCATGAATGACTTACATTTCAACACGTTCCACTTTAATGCCCCAAGCATCGGTAGCTTCATCCAATTGCACCTGAAAGTATGTACAGAAGAGCATAATATAATATAATGAAAGCCAAGGAGAGTAGGGGAGAGATGGGGGTAAGGATGGCGAATATTTTTGCAGCGACAACAAATTCTGCCCTCATCACATCTTCCGGCCTTGTCTTAGGCAATACAGTGACAGCGACAACTCCGACCACCGCCTTCTGCTGGGGAGTCATGCATGCACTCCCATGATGTCGTGTTTGCTGGTGGAAATAAATATTGTCATATTCATGTCATCATTCCTTATTTGTCCGCACCGTGTGGCGTGAAGTTGTTGCTGGCTTCCTTTCAACTGCGAACGCCAAGAGTACGACCGTGTACAACATCCCTTCATCCCGAAAGATGCCAGCAGTCGGCGAAAATGAGCTTGGCTGGCGTATATTTGATGCTATTGTACACCTGACTGCGCCTAAATGGAGGTGCACAGCTACGCTTCCTAACCCATATGTATGTGTGTTTTCTGTATGTTTGAGGGTGTGTGTGTGTGGTTGTATTGACGTACATACCTGCATGGTGTCGGAAATTGTCATACGTTCACTGAGAATTTCATGTAAGTGCTGTGTGCCCATTGTATTGCGGAGAGTTGTTTGCGCCAGCAGCCTGGTGGAGTGATGTGCATTTTCCACATTCGCTATGGAGACTGTTGCATTTGAAACGCGATAATAGACAACGGCATCCACTGACACAGTAACACTGTCCTTTGTCAACACCTGCAAAATACACAAACCGACAGATGGAGAAAAAACAGTGTTAGAGAGAGAGAGAGAGATAGCCGAATAAGATAGGGGGAGTGAGAACAGAAAACGACAAACTGTCATAAACAATGACAACGAAATCCATTGAAGGAAAGTGATGAGATTTACTTTTTCCCTATTTTTCATGTTGTTTCATTTTTCACTTCTTCCACTAAGACTACAATGTACGGATGCAAATGAATAGAGTGAGGCCGAAGTGCATGTGCTGCTGGTCCAGTATGTTATTGGGATAGGAGAGATCAAGTCCAGCCCAGTGTCAAGAAACATCATAGTTCTGTTCGTGTCCATATTTTCCAGCATTAATCAGATATTCAAGGGATTTTCTAATTATGAAATCCCTTCATAGTATCCACACTTTGGACAAGTTCTGCATAATGGGATGCCATGCAGGGATATCTTGACAATTACTTTCAGCAAGGCGGCCATTAAGTCACTGTAGAATATGTGCGTAGCTTCTAGAATGCCGAATGCCTTAAGAATTTCTCCCGAATGCCGAGTGTTTCTCAAAGAGATATGGAGATATTCGTCGGTTACACTTATATGAATTCCTGGCAGTGATGCCAGCTTAGCCCTATTCGGGCTATTTTTAGCCCTGTTTTGGCTTGCCAAAACTCGAAAACAAAATTGTAGCCCCAAACTAAAATTGAAATATCAATTGAAATATGTATAACCATAAACATGTACTTTACTTAAGTATTCAACTACATTAATATAAAAAACTATGTGTTGATTTTATATTCCAAAAAAATATTTTAAACTAATTGGTCAGTGATTGATTAATTTATTTTGAAATTTAGCGCGTTTTAGCCCTTTTTCGTAAGTTGTCTGTGCGTTTTGAAAAAAATTGTGAAAATCTTGCAGTCACAGTTCGCAAAAACTAAAGCATTTTTGGGTCGTCGTGAAGCATCTTGTCGGACAGAAATTGGTGGACAAATTCGAGCTGTTGGGACAAGTTAGTGATGTGAAGAATAACACCCGTGCACGTCGCTCAAGAACAACTGAGAATATTGCTGCTGCAGCCCAAAGGGTTGTCCATTTCTCGTCGTTCTTTGGAATTGGGCATTCCACAAACGTCATCTTCTTAATATATATTTACCCTCGACACTGATTCACTGATTCACTGACTCTGTTTAAATAGGCATTCTATAATTTTCTATAAATAATAATAATAAAAAAAATAATATCCCCAAATTTTTTTTTTTCCAAAATTTTTTTTTTATAATTTTTTTTTACAAAAATTTTTTTTTTACAAATTTTTTTTTTCAACAAAATTTTTTTTTTTCCACAAATTTTTTTTTTCCAACAAAATTTTTTTTTCAAGAAAAAATTTTTCTTTCAACAAAATTTTTTTTTTTACAAAAATTTTTGTTTTTCAAGAAAAATTTTTTTTTTCAACAACATTTTTTTTTTTTCAACACAATTTTTTTTCCATATTTCAACGGGCGCCATAGGCGCATTACAACTTACTAGTTACAACATATTTTGCATAAAGACTTGGGTCTTATAAAGTTCAGTTAACACAAGAACTCAAGCCGGCCGTTCATCAACAACGTCGTATCTTTGCTGATTGGATCCTTGAAATGCATGAAAATGAATTCCATCGAAAAATCATACATATTGACTGATTAGGCCCATTTCCACCTCGGTGGCTACGTCAACAAGCAATATTGTCGCATCTGGGGCTCGGAAGACCCATCCTCAACGTGTGACTGTTTGGTGCAGTTTATGGTCTGGCAGGATAATTGGACCTTACTTTTTTCGAAAATGAGTTTGGATCAACAGTTAAGGGTAATGGATTGCGCTATCGAGAGATGGTTAATAATTTTGTTGCGGTCGGAGTTGGATGATATTGGTCTTGACAACGTTTACTTTCAACAAGACGGCGTTACGTGCCACACAAGCAACGAAACCATTGCTTTTTAACGGGAAAAGTTTCCGGATCGTGTTATCTATCGAAGAGGCGATCACAATTGGCCACCGAAATCTTGTGATTTAACACCATGCGACTTCTTTCTTTGGGGACCATGTAAAAGATAAGGTCTACGCCAATAGCCCAGCGTAGATTCAAGACCTCAAAGATATAACTCATGAGGCTATCGAGGACATAGGACTTTTCGATTTGTTATGGAAAATTTCATGTAAGTGAGGTCATGGTGGCCATTTGGCTGATGTTGTTTCTCATTATTAACTGCATACCTTCCAAGTTATTATGAGATAAACATCCGATCATTTATCTCAAAAAAAAATTTAATTTCTCTTTGAATACCAAAATAATATCTCTTGTTAACAAAACCCTGTATAAAACTAAAAAACGTTAGATTTAAGTAACAAAAAAATATGAATTAACAAAATATTTATTAACAAAAAAACATTACCTAAAAGATTGTAATTGCTGAAATTGAAAGCCAAATGAAAGCAGATTCAACATTCTAATGAGAGCTCCCATCTATTTCTCCCTCCATATAATGCCACACCTTTTTCATCCTAAGACCTCCTCTGCCAGGTGCATTCACCTTAAGCTATCAAAAGCCTATCAACAGAAAACACTAACATATCCGTTTTCCGTTGCTCTCTTCGTATGCCATGAAATCCCAACAAGTCCAATTGATATATTTAATTTAATAACATTGGCCCGACCGGCCTTTACTTACCTCCTGTGGTGGCACGTCATATGTCCGGGTACGTAAATCCACTCTGGCATATGAGTCTATGCAGGGCAGTATGAAAAAGATGCCTGCAAAAATGATGAAGAAATTGATTAAATTGAATTTACAGCTCTATAAGCCATAAAAGCTTTATAACTCAATTCGGTGGTAAGACTCGTAAATGCTTTTGTATCAAAGACAAATAAGAAACCATAATGTACCTGGTCCTTTGGCTCCGCCCTGCATTAGACGACCCAAACGGAAGATGACAGCACGTTCATATTCCTGGACCACCTGGATGTCGATAATATACACACACACACACACACAATGTGGGGAGGGGAAGTGGATGAAACAATAGTATTTAGTTAAGAGATAGAAACAAAACATACACATACAGTAAACCACGATATGAAGACATACGTAGATAGTCTTATAGATACATTAGGGTGGGTGGCACGCACGGAAAATGTTATAGAGAAATTAAATTTGAACTGTTTTTGGTTTTATTTGTTTCATCTAAAGAAATTGCACAAATCTGATGATTCTCGAAAAGAGTAAAAATAGCTTCTTAGAATTGAGTAAAAGTGGCAACTGCAAAGAACAAAGCAAGACCTTTTTGTCATTCAATGAATTTTGTATTCCAACAATTTCGACCCACCCTCCTGTAGACATGTCTATTATATTGAACACGTTGTATTTTTGTAAATATAATGCAAATATAGCAACATAGCTGCGTATGAGACCACATGTGGTTCTCTGTATTCTATGGGCTGTATTTGTATATGATGAAAATACACCTAGGATTGAAATATACAGTGATCACCAAAATTAAGTACATATAATAATTTAAATTTCATTTCGTCCTTCCATGAGAGATTCCGGTGCTCTGCTGTCAATCTATTGATCCTCAGACTAATTTGTTTGTCGTCGCTGGTCGTATCTGTCTACACCTACCAGTACCGATTCATTTGCAATGCAAATACTCAGTTTACAAGGAAATAAAAAAAAGTTCGAAAAAAAAAAAACGGAACAATACTTGTATACTTCGTCTGACCTATGTTATTATCAACGAAACTGAGGTTGTTATTACTTCCATCTCGACAGAGTCTCAATGGATACATTTTGTCTTTGTCATGATTAAATTATGTCAACAAAATGGCAGATGTCACAATAATGACAGATGTCACAATAATGAAAGATGTCACAATAATGACAGATGTCACAATGATGTTGCTATTAAAATATTAAAATATTGCTATTAAAATATTGACAGCTATCAAGATAGTAATAGAATAATGACAGATAAACAGCTGTCAAAATAATGACGGATATCAAAATAATGACTAGTATCAAAATAATGACAAGTATCTCAATAATGACAGCTGTCAATAAAATGACATATCTTAAAATAATGACAAATTTCTCAATAATGACAAATATCAAAATCATGACAGCTGTCAAAATAATGACAGATATCAAAATAATTACAGCTGTCAATACAATGCAAGCTGTCAAAAAATGAATGACGGTTATCAAAATAATGACAAATGTCAGAATAATGATAGCTGTCAATAAAATGACAAATATCTCAATAATGACAAATATCAAAATAATGACAGCTGTCAAAAGAATGACAGATATCAAAAGCATGACAGCTGTCAAAATAATGACAGATATCAAAATAATTACAGCTGTCAATAAAATGCAAGCTGTCAAAAACTAACAGCTGTCAAAATAATGACAAGTATCAAAATAATGACAAGTATCAAAATAATGACAACTGTCAATAAAATGGCAATTCCCAAAATAATGATAGCTGCCAATAAAATGCAAGCTGTCCAAATAATGACGGATATCAAACTAATGACAACTATCTCAATAATGACAGCTGTCAATAAAATGACATATCTTAAAATAATGACAAATTTTCAATAATGACTAATATCAAAATCATGACAGCTGTCAAAATAATGACAGATATCAAAATAATTACAGCTGTCAATACAATGCAAGCTGTCAAAAAAATGAATGACGGTTATCAAAATAATGACAAATGTCAGAATAATGATAGCTGTCAATAAAATGACAAATATCTCAATAATGACAAATATCAAAATAATGACAGCTGTCAAAAGAATGACAGATATCAAAAGCATGACAGCTGTCAAAATAATGACAGATATCAAAATAATTACAGCTGTCAATAAAATGCAAGCTGTCAAAAACTAACAGCTGTCAAAATAATGACAAGTATCAAAATAATGACAACTGTCAATAAAATGGCAATTCCCAAAATAATGACAAATGTCAGAATAATGATAGCTGTCAATAAAATGACAAATATCTCAATAATGACAAATATCAAAATAATGACAGCTGTCAATAAAATTACAGATCTCAAAATAATGACAAATGTCTCAATAATGACAAATATCAAAATCATGACAGCTGTGAAAATAATGACAGCTGTCAAAAAATGACAGCTTTCAACAAAATGACAGATTTCAAAATAATGGAATAATGGGTGGTGTCAAAATAATGACGGCTGTCAATAAAATGGCTGCTGTCAAATTAGTGACAGATGCCAATACACTGACAGCTATCAATAAACTTAAACCTATCAGTAAAATGACAGCTGTCAATTAAGTGATGACATCGCGACAATTTGGCACGATTTGAGTTTTACTTACTTTGGGCAATCACTGTATTGTAGATTTGTATTAAACCATATTTACCTTAAAGCACACAAACAAACTGAAGGGCAACGTTAAAATGACCAAACAAACCGAAAGGAATATCAAGATTTTGCCACAAGTTGATGCCTGATGATTCATATCTCCATTGACTTCAAATATGCCACAAGGATGCCATGAAAGAAAAAAACAAGAACAAGAAACAGCCAACACATAAATTACAATAATATTACGAATGCTAAATATTTAATAATCATGTCCAATTTACACAATGTCCGATAATGTCTTTTGTTCATTCGTCGGAGATCTGTGCCTCAGGCTCCGTATGGCTTTAATTGGTCATTGTGCCAGGGAGAAATGGGGGAACATGGGACATGGCCAATCAAAAACTATTGTCATTTGGATTTATTTTTCCATTAGGCTAAAATGTTAAGGCACATGTAGTTATTTCTATTATATTCAATATTTTGCCAATTGTCAACATATGGTTTCCAAACTAATACACATTTTATGGGCATTTCCCTTTTCTTTTTCCTCCCCATTTTCACTTTAATAAAGCGTCATATTTTATATGTTGGTTTTTGTTTTTCATTTTGGTTTAGTTTGTTTGGAAAGTTTGCATGTGTTTTGCGAAGGGCGATAAAGAAGAAAATATTAAAACGGGCGTTTATTGCGAAACCGACCAACATTTGTTATCGCTGTTGCTCGAAGTGTTGCTGCATAAATCACATCAACGGCCAGCATCTGGCAGTGATGCCAGAGTGACAGTGCATGTTTAAAAAAAAAAAAAAAAACTATTTCAACATGGCTCTGTTATTTTTAATATTAAAGTTTTTAAGCAATTTAAACCACTTTGCGATATGGCAAATGTATCAGATCCTTTGCTTTTGTTAAACATTTTGGAGATTAACTAAACCTCGTATTTTCAAAACGGCACGCCCAGCCTCCATTAATTGGTTTTACTAACAAGAAAATTATTCTTTCGTGTGGCATTTCACAGCATACAATAGGTAACTAATAATAATTCTTTATTTAACAAATATATATCGAATGTATTACAAAGAAAATATTGAGGGGTTAAATAAAGTAATGTGCTTAATCTGAAGTAAAACTATTAACAAAAACCTTCAATGTAAATCAAAGAAAAATCGAAAATGAAATTTATATAATAGTTATAACGATAAAACAAAATTATGAATGCACAACATAAAATTTACTAATAGAAACATTAAAAATAAAGATTTGTGATCAGGGGATAATCAGACTAGTTAAACAAGAGATACATTTGACAAAATAGTTCATCGGTGCGTATGATTGACAGTGAGCTTGTTCACATTACTTATACGCCACCTAACATTACTAGATTGTGTTGGTTTCCCCTCGTTTCGATAGGAAAGCCACCAAGTCAAAATTAAACAGTTTAGGAAAAGGAGAATGATGTTAGCTTTGGTATCACAACCAAAGGTATTACTGCAACAATTGAAAGAAACTTAGGAGTTTATTTTAAAATCAGTAAAACGAAAGATTCCATTAACATTCAAATAAATACCTAAAGTCACAGGGGTGTGAGTCATGTGAAGAACGAATTTTGAAAACGTTGATCCACAGAATATTTTAAACATAATGTTATGTATGTATGTAGGGTTGACCTGTGTAGAACT
The DNA here is from genome assembly GCA_958296145.1 of Hydrotaea cyrtoneurina. Taxonomy (NCBI): domain Eukaryota; kingdom Metazoa; phylum Arthropoda; class Insecta; order Diptera; family Muscidae; genus Hydrotaea; species Hydrotaea cyrtoneurina. The sequence goes on along the minus strand of OY282515.1, from coordinate 37,432,031 downwards.
TTTAATTATATTGGCTTTAGTTTGGCTTGAGAGAAAAAAAACGGTGTAGTTGTTTCGATATTATTTTATTAACTATTTCCCAATATTTCGGTTGCCTTCTCCAACCATCTTCAGGGGGGTGATAAATTTTAAAAAATTTATTTTGATGATGTTGTTGCGCTCACAATCCCTAAGTGTATATAACATGTATGAAACACGATAAAGTAAGTATTTACTGAAAGTGGTTGGCCTCTCCTGTACAATTTTAAATCTTACACCCTAAAGTCGCGACATAATGCATCGACAAAATGAGAAAATTGTCAAAATAACTGTCGAAATAGTTAACAAATAATTAAAATAATATTAGGGAAAGAAATAAGTGCCGTTGGAATACGACAAATCTCTAAATGTTGTATTATTTTTGCAATGTCAGAAATTTGTATATGAATTTGTAGCCTCATCTGACAAATGGTAAAAGTCAAAGGTAAATGGAGCAAACGACATTGGGGTTACTCTAGTTTGTAACACGGTGCCCTGTGCTGCCCCAAACCAAAAAATATATTTTGATTAGGAGTATGTAGCGAATGTAGGTTAAGCGAAAGCGAATTTTGAAATATATTTCTTGAATACTTAAATATAAAATTTTGAGAAAGCGAATATTCCAAAATGAATAATTCGCATATGCATTCTTATTTGTTTTTTGAATGAGAAAGCGAATACTGAAATATTGTTCTGCGAAAGTGAATGGGAATACGATTATTTCAAAAATGTTTTTTTTGAGAAAGCAATTGTTCAAAATGATGCGACTAATTCGCATTCACATATGCGAAAGCTACCATCGTAGGCAGGGACACGCCCCTTTTCAAACCTCATTTCAAATAGCCTGTGCATACATCTAAGTCAACTGTAACATGTGAACATTTCAGCATGATCTGATTGATATTGTGGCTGTTAAAAAGGAGCGTGAAATCGCCAACTTTTCCACAAAAAAAAATTGCGTTGAACTACAATACAAAGTAAATTTATATTCTAATTTTGGGCTCAAGCATAAACCGGACAGCACAGGCCATATGGCTAGATTTCAGCGACAGAATTGTAATAAATAAATAAATAAGTTCAAAAACACGTTAACTGAGTCGATATCAGTAGTCGGCTATCCAGGCACTCTCAACAGTTCATTGTCAAATGGACATTTGATCGCACGACACATTGTAGAGAAACCTTGTTCTTCAGCCGAACAGTTGGTATACGGAATACGTTCCTAAGTTCAAAACAAATGCCCATAAAAACCTAGTCCATTTTTCCTCCTTCCAATATCCCTGATTGTTATCGCTAACACTGTAAATTTGTAGCGGGCATCCCTGAATATTCGAAAAAAAAAAAAATTTGTTTCTCTGTAAACAAGCCATAAACTCTAGTCTAGGATAACAAAATACCTATTTTTAGAAAGTATTGAACATGCAGCAAATATTAAGGCAAATATCAAAAATTCAGTTAGCTCCTTTTTACTGTAGACCAGTGTGTTAAACAATGCAATCTAAAACCACACACAAATGAGTTTACATCGCGGCCTGTTTCAACTCCTTTAATAAGCCCTATGCCCTATTGGGGGGCAGGGGAGAAACGCGTCATTGTCGACCAGCTCCATGCAGTTGTTGTCCTACTAGTGGGCAAATAATTTAATTAAAATTCCCATTGAAGTGATGTTCGCTCGTACACCTTTTGTCTCCCACACAATCAATTACAAACGCATAACACACAATGTGCCTCTGAGGACCAATTGTTGCAATAACTCAAATGCCATTTTGCAACAAACCATTCGAGCCCAGCCAGCCCAGTCATGCCACCCAGACCCCAGCCTGCATACCCATCCTGCGATCTACTCTCTTGGACGAAGCAGTAGAGTGTACAGCTTAGAGCACGACAATAAACACACCCACTCCTGGACACATACACAGACATACTCGTAGTTGCCACACAGCCGTGTTGCAATCTAAAACCGGCAGACGGACTCGATGTGTATGCAACAAGTTTTACTAATTTCTCCTAGATTGTTTTTTCCTGCTATGCTTTCGAAATCACTTGACGCTGAGGGGGGAAGATAAATATTTCTCATAATATTTATTCATACATAGGTACACACGTACACAAGAGGGGGTCAGATGAATGCGATGCATTTTTTTTACAAATAATAGAAAATTTATTTTATTTCAAACTCCCTCACAGGTTCTACAGCAGAATTGCAAGTCAGCGGTCCTTAATGAAGGAAGTATGCCTAAATATGACAATTGCCTCCACCTAACCAGACCTAACCCACTCTAATGTATATGCACACATATAGCTGTGGATGATTGTTTGTATTTAGTAACAATAAGTTTATATGCAAATATGTGTTTTGCATATATGAACGCCTACAGTGATCATCATATGAATAGGTACAGCTCCATACAGATTTAGAGCAGAAATGGGCTGTAAGCGTAAGGCATTGGAGAAATGTAAGGCACTTTAAAATTGTAAGGCCTAAAAGCGTCGGGAGACTTTTTAAAAAATTTCAGCCTTGGTAAATTGTCATCATTGAAATGCTGAAGAAAATGTACATTCCAGAAGAAGGTTCTGAAGAAAATTTACATTGATAGCGTGGTTGTCAATCATCCGAGAACATTTTAAAAAGCCAGACAGCGCAAAAGGTGTAAACAAAATCAATTCCTTAATGAAATGTTTCGCAGTCTTCCAAGTATGCATTTCTGAAATATTTCATATAAACTCATATATGTATGATCTAGCGTATACAGTCCAGTACAGTGCGTCGTATCCAACAAGTGAGCTGAACCAAATTATTGTATGCAAAAATAAGGTGCTATATTTTTGAGATGATGCTAGAAATGTGGTTTAATTGGCTTTCCACTATTATCTTAGTTTTGTATGAAAACTCTATTATCTTGGTCATCCAAACGATTGAATACCGACAAAAATGGTACGGGACCAAAACCCTCTTTCTCACGAGACATGACAATAATTGTAGTCAAAAGCGCCCCGGTAGGCGAGTTGGTAGCGTGCTTGCCTATCAGCGTGGGGGTTGTGGGTTCGATTCCCACCAGAGGCTTTGGTCTGTCGCTGCAAAAATCTAAACATATGGTCTTTGTCACCCGGTTTACCCTTGGACCAAAAATTAAAATATAAATTTACTTTGTAATGTAATTAATAAATAAATAAATAAAAATTGTAGTCAAATATGACAATACAAACTTGCTAAACCATTAATCGGGAAGTGTTGTCAGTGTTCTCCATAAATGTTCGATTTCTGCTCTTTTGAAAGTCCAACATTCAGTTTTGTCCAGCCAGCTTTAACCACACGTCACACTGTGGCCGGATTGGTTGATGGCAATACCAGCGAGTGTTTGAAACCCAAAAGAAGAAAGAAAGAACAAAAACTGGGAGAGAAAAAACTCATACTCATACCCAAACCCAAACCTTTCATTGTTGACGGCTTCGGTTACTTAAAGTCACATCTCAAACAATGCCATTATCGACAAAGGCACACCATGCACATATTTACGTGCATACATATGTGTATGTGTAGCGATGGCTCCATGCTATCTCATCTGATGGTGTTTCCCTTTTCTGGCTGTGTGTGTTTGTGTGGCCAGTGGTGCCAGACGTGACGCCATTTTCCGCCATTTTAACGATTTTTATTTGCAAGAATTCACCAAAATTACGTTAGACTTTTTTTTTATTTAGAATGCCTTTTTGTTTTCCATTACAAAAGTAAATCTCGCAAGTATACTGGCAATGAAAACCGATTAGATTATTATTATTATTTTCATTTATTTCAGTTTAAACGATAAAGGTGCCCCAGCGCCACATGGAAATTATTGAAATACTAGTAAGTTGTAATGCGCCTATGGCGCCCGTTGAAATATGAAAAAAAAATTTGTTGAAAAAAAAAAAAATTTTGTGGAAAAAAAAATTTTTTGTTGAAAAAAAAAATGTTCTAGAAAAAAAAAATTTTTGTTAAAAAAAAATGTTCGTTGAAAAAAAAAATTTTGTTGAAAAAAAAATTTTGTAAAAAAAAAATTTTGTTGAAAAAAAAATTTTGTAAAAAAAAAAAATTTTAGAAAAAAAAATTTTGGTAAAAGAAAAATTTGGGGAAAACACAATTTCTGTACAAAAAAAAAATATTATTTTTTTTATTATTATTATTTATAGAATTTATATAGAATTATAGAATCCCTATTTAAATTCCTACGTACTGCGTGACAGAGTCAGTGAATCAGTGTATCAGTGTATCAGTGAATCAGTGTCGAGGGTAAATATATATTAAGATTGAAATTTGTTGATGACATAATTTGTGACAAATAAATTCTGTGACAAACAAAAAAAAACATTCGTACTCTGGTTTGGACATTTGGCAACTCACACCAAAACATATACAATAATTTTTATATTTTTAACACATATTATATCTTGCGCTTACCGTGAAACACACGTAAGTCCAATTGTTCGAAACTTGCGTTTTAATGAAATTCGATAGAAAATTTTCCAACGATCTTTCTCCCAAAATATTAACAATTAAAAATAAAAAACTGAGATATAGAAAATTAAATTTTATTGTAAACCCCACACACCTCACCTGATGAACTGTACAAAAAAAACGTTCTCCTGTAAAATTTTCATTTATTTGAGTTTTTTTAGAAATGTTATATTTTTGGACACTTTTTAAAAACCCCCATTTGAGAAACATATTTTAAAAAATAAGTTGGCAAAAATTCTGTTTATCGGTGACAAGCCAACAAAAACAAATGCAGTTTCCTTCGAAATGACCACAAAATGACGAAAATGCAAATAAAAATTTGAGCATTGAAAAAACGTACTTATTTCGACAAAATTGTACTCAAATGGAAGGACACGTTCTCACTAGTTCAGAAATATAATTTTTGGCGGACGATGATGGGCGTGGCGTCGACAATTCAATCTCGCCCACTTGGACAAAATTGGCAAAACCCTTTACACTTTATTGTCATTAAAAAAAAAGTTTTTGTAAATTTAAATAATTTTTTTTTATGCCCCAAGCGCCTAATTTTCTTTATATTAGTCATTTGTATGCTATTTCCTACTGTTTCAGAAGAGTATTTTCACTTTTGAGCACTTTTTTTGTTGAAATTTTCCCCTCTTCTCATGTCGATTTTCATAATCAGTGGGCAATTCTGAAGGGATGGCATTTTTGGTTCCATGCGAGTTTAAATATTCAGTGTTTGTGCGTCGAAAAAATATTTAAAAAAATCGCAAGAGCGGTTTTTTCAATGCCACGCCCACACTGCCCCCCAAACCCTTATTTTCATTTCCATCATATTGGGATCATTTCTAAGGACACCGTATATTTTTTTTGTCTTGTCCCCCATAAACTAAAGATTAGCCAATATTTTTTTGGTTTGTTAATGGATCAAACCTTAATATAAAACAAACACAAATTTAATTCTTTACATTTATCTAGTTTTTATATTTACTCAAAGTCGAGAAATGACAAATGCGATGGTTGAAAATATGCTAATCCAATAAATTCCTTCGGCAAATATAAGGTTTTGAGTTTAAAAAAAAAACAGAACTCCAACAATTTGTATCATTATTTTTACTTTTCATTGTACTTAAATACATATGTACTAATTTGATGTACTATGGTTTTTAATAAAAAAAAAATGTTGACGATTTTGATAAATTTGACGATATTTCCAAAATATTATCTGGCAGCACTGTGCGTCTGAGTGTGCATTCTTTTGACGCATACCCATGTGCATATTTTGTGTGTACACACACACACATATCTGTACAAATGCACACATCGGACAGATCACACATACACGCACTCACACAACTGTGTACGTGGCGCGCTTTCATCACATTTCATCATCGTTGCTTTGCATTTGTGGTGTGTGTTTGCACATATGCACGTGCATTGGCACGAATTATAGGTCAACACATTAAAAGAGGTTATTTGCACTAACTAGCTGGCACAGTCTCATCCGAATGAATGTACACCGAATCATTAAAATCACACATAGCGAGAGTAAGAGAGAGGAACGGAGAGGAGCGGCGAAAAAAACACATTTCCCCTTAATTTGTACTAAATTGAGGGCAAAAATGTGGCTATAATTTAATATAATTTGTGGAAAACAATGGTCAATTGTTCATTATTATCTGTGACATCAACAAATTGGAACAGATTGAAATACAACACACACACAAAAAAAAAAAACAATGACCACAAATTAACATGAAATTAAACTCAATCAAGTTTCTGTTTTGAAATATTATGACTGAGGTCCAGAGTTGCCAGCGTTATCTGAATTCCCTCCGTCAATGGAAAAAATTGCAATAAATTGCTTTTAGCTTTTACAATTAGTAGGATGATTACAAGACTTTAAGGTCTTTATCCGGTTTTATCCGAAAAATATATAATCATCTTCAGATTAGATTAACTTTGTCCCAGTACTAGATATAATTGGGTATACTTCGAATATATGGCTAGCCTAGCGAGCATCACCCTGCATCTTCATGCCCAGAACATCAAGAGTGTCTGATTCGTCGATATCCACAGCACCCATAGAAATTGACGACCATGCTGGATCTGGTGCAATTTGGGCAGGATCACGATGGTCATATTGATAATATTACACGGCTTATAAGGTGCGGGATGGTACATTTGTATGGGAGGTACCAGAAGGGGAGTTGTTAGACTGCCAAGTTCTTGTCCAAAACTTAGTCCAGTTATACCTTTACTAAATACGGAATTTGGCAAAGATCGAACTTGCGCATGTTGCTATTATTACACAATTTATAAAGTGGGCGAAATAGCAGATTTGTATGGTAGGTACCAAAAGAGGAGTTGCCACATAGCCCATATGCAATCCCACAAGCAGCTTTGGACAAATATTAACGCATTCCAAATTTCAAAGCGATTCTTTAACTCTTTTCAAAGTTATCGTGCGTACCAGCAGGACAGACGGACATTGCTCAATCGATTTAGAAAGTCATGAATCGAAATTGGTTCAAAGACACCTGGGGAATATTTCTATGTGTCACACTTTTGGGTCGTATCAAATGATACGACCCGAGGGTATAACAAATATATGAGAAAGTTTCAGTCGAATAAACTGACTTACCATCCTATTTACACGTGCAAGTTCAAGTTCAAAAATCCAACAACCTCACAGTTTTTTTACTAATGAAAATTCTGACACTTGCAGCTAGAAAATATCAAAAATTTTAATTAGAGTTCCCCAACACACTCGGTTTTTGTCATTGTTTTGGCGTGTAGAGAAAATTCGTTCACTAAGCCAAACTGTTTGTATGTGGAATAATCTTTCCGTGTTTTTCCTGCCTACTATGACGTTTTCAAATTCAAGGCAAACATCAACAAACACCACTCCTCTTTCCTCTCTGTAATATACTCAGCACAAACTATTTGCTGGTGAGTAGGGTGATCCAGGGCTGCGGAGTCGGAGCCGGGTTCTGACAGCTTAGCCCGGTGTTGGAGTCTGGAGACGAAAAATTTGGTCGACTCTGACTCCTAGTTTTATTTACTTACGTTTCCCATAAAAAAAATAAAATGTATTGTGAATAAGTTAAACGGTTAGTATTTTTTTAAAATTTTAAATATTTTCGGTTATATGAAAAATTTGGTCGACTCTGACTCCTAGTTTTATTTACTTACGTTTCCCATAAAAAAAATAAAATGTATTGTGAATAAGTTAAACGGTTAGTATTTTTTTAAAATTTTAAATATTTTCGGTTATATGAAAAATTTGGTCGACTCTGACTCCTAGTTTTATTTACTTACGTTTCCCATAAAAAAAATAAAATGTATTGTGAATAAGTTAAACGGTTAGTATTTTTTTAAAATTTTGAAATATTTTCGGTTATATGGACTTTTTTATCTTTAAGATACAAACGCACCTCAGTGTAATAAAGAGTGTAGGAATGGTGGACGGAAATACAATTATCGAAATTTTTAACAATTGAATTCAAAGTCGTTTCGATCGAATGGCAGACAGAGCGTAATAAATACTATTTCGATGGGTTGCTAGGATCATACAAAGTTTTGCTTTTCTGAAATCCTCCTTAGATACGCTACAAAATAGGGGTTGGCCGAATGAAGTTTTGTTTCCTTCCGGCCGATATAAGTGTCTGCTCACTGATTGTATATGGTATTAAAACTAAATAAGTTATACAATTTTGTGAACAATAAGTCATTGCAAATTCAGCCCATATTAAATTTATCTTACATTCTAGTTATTTTTCTATGCCATTTTCACAAAAAAATACTGAAAAACTCTGTTTTGAGTTTTGTTTCTCTGACATGGTTTAGTTAACAATTAGTTAATTGCCCCCAAGCAATTGAAAGCAGTCTGTTTAATTTGCAGCTTTTTTATATGCGTTCTTTTCCCTTAATTTTGTTCACTTTTCTTTTACAAAGGCATAAAGTGTCTTTATGCCCTTTCTCCCAAAAGCCGTGTATCCACACAGTTGAATCACACTGTGCCAAAACAAAACAAAGAAGTTCCTTCTTTTAGAAAGTGTAGTTATGAACAAGAAAAAAAAAGAGTTTTTGCCACTTTATTGACACACATCCTTTTTGTTGTGTCTGACCTGTGCCTGAGACTGTGATAAAATGAACACCGTCATTGGCCATGGTGGCGTATGGGTGTGTTCGAGTATGTTTGCATTACTCATACGACACCGGATGCATAAAAAAGGTGTTATCCAGGAACGAGGTAGGTAGATTATAAATAATTTGAAACAATCAGATAATATTCTCCACCATCGAATGAGGTTTCGTTAAGTTGGTCATTTAATTAGGCCCCACCACCTTCATATATTTGAATTTTTACATTGTGAGATACACTCACACTGTAAAATAAATTTGTAATAAAGTGGGTTACGGATTTTGGGTTTTTTTTATTAAACATACAAATCGTTACCCTGTTCATGAGCAAAACTATTTTGAAAACCCTGAAAATATTTAAATCTCCAGCCAGACAGTCGTCGTGCGACAACTAGCACGGAGGGCGCAGACAGGGATGACCGAAACTCCGGTGGATGGACCAAGTGGAACAACACATGAAGATCATTGGTATCATGAACTGAAAAAGCCCAGCAGAAGACCAAAGTTCCTGGAAACCATTTAGTAAGCAGGCAATACCACCAACAGGTTGTGGGGCCAAAGTAAGTAAGTTAGTAAAAATACTTTTTTATGGGAAAAAAATCTGTAATATAATGTCGCCAGACAATAAAGATCCATAAAACTATGTAACGAATAGCCAATATAGAGATCTGATGTCCTTCGGTTACCTGAGTACGACAGTTTTTTGCTAAAGATTTTTTTAAAAATTTCAAATTGTCATAACTCGAAAACAATCTGTGCTAAAAATTCTGTAATTTAATGTCGCTAGATAAGAAAGATCCATAGCACTATGTAATGAATTGCCAATATAGAGATATGATGGTTTTTTTAAAAAAAAAATTTTAAATTGTCATAACTCGATATATTCGGTTGTTGAATTAAAATTTAAAAAAATGATCACAAAATTATTTTTAATCCGAGCTTTGAGGTTCTTTTAATGTGAATGGCAGTTTCTGAGTTATAAATATATTTAATCCAAATTAAGTGTTTCCAGGCGTGCTTGCCTTTCAGCGTGGTGTTTGTGGGTCCGATTTCCACCAGAGGCTTTGGTCTGTCGTGTCTGTTAACGTTTGGATCCAAAATTAGAATATAAATTTACATTGTATTGTAATTAAATACAAATACAAATAATACAAATAAATAAAATAAATGTTTTTCATAAATTTGTTAAAATAAGTATCACAATCGATTTATTGCAAATTCAATTTGGTGGCAACTTTATTTTCCGATGTGGACCTGTCCACTGCCAACAATTATGAATTTTGAAATAATGTTCGCCATATACAGAGTAACAAATTTAATTTAATAAGTGAGTAAATATTTTCTTTACGTTTTTTTTTTTGTTCTGTTTTTTCTCTTAAGACTTGCAGCCAAAGTCATGATGTCGAACGGCAACAAAACGACAACGTTCGCATGCTTTCTAAGCGACAAACAGATGATTCTGGAGTCACTTATCTGCGAACATTTTCGTTCGACATCGTTAGAGATGGAATTCTGCCCAATATATGGGTAAATACCGGGTGCATACCATTTTGGGAATTTATTTTATATGGGAACGTTGTCGTCTGTTGCCTTTCAACATCGTAGCCAAGGCTGTTAACTTTGATAAACTTGGGAAAATCTATGACATAAAGACTCAGAACAGAACAAATTTAATTCAATTTATTTGTATTGAGTCTGTTTTAATAAACAATACAGAAAAATTCAGACTGAAATGTAATATCCTAAGGACAAGTGGAAAAGTAGAGCATCCAGCTTTGACAATAAAAATGTCAGAACAAAAAATCTCTGTTTTCCATATTTTATTTTGAAAGTCGACAAACAAAGTTTGGAACCGATTTTGTTTAATGTTTGAAATGCACCCAACGCTCCAACAATTTACGGATTTGTTCAGCGGTTTCCAGGGTTCAAGGGTTCGTCCTCTGCACTCTGGAAGGCGCATCTATGCTCCTTGCAGGAGTAAAAGGAACAAATATATATATGCTGAAAGGCACCGATCAGTTGGAAACGATGTGAATATTCCTCGGGTACAAGCAAGTATTGAGGAAACTGCCGAAACTTCCATCAGGTGACATTGTCAGTAGTTGGTGATGTTTAGGCGATCTCTGCCAAGAATTTTGCCATATTTACACTTTTTCCCATATAGGGTTCAATCGGTTCATCAGTTATAACCAAATGACATACATACATTCATTTTCAAGAATTGTGATTAGAAAACAACGAGTCAATTCTCATAATATTGAGTGATTCAGTACATTTTCACCTCAATGTAAATTGACAAGAATAATCCAAATTTGCAGCATATGGGTCATCCGAAATCCAAGAACTTTGTAGACCAACAAATGCACCCACTTAGATGCACATGGTGTGGAATAACTTTGGAAATGATCATTGGACCATATTTTTTTTCGAAAACGTTAGTTATGCGCCAACTTAACGAACTTTTAAATTCTGAAGTTGTCAAATGCGGGATCGTTTACATTAATGGGATAATATGGTTTCAGAAATACACATACAGTGTACTCTTTAGCGGACACATCTCATAAACGGACACTTTTTTCTTTACCAATCCGCTTCAGTCCTCTTGAGTACTTCTCTCATAAGCGTACAAAATTCTCTGTCCCTTAGAAGGCGGGCTGACTCGGACGGTGACAGCTATTTCCTCCACGAAATCTTGACAGAACTTCAGTATCATATATATTCAGTGGAACAACGTTGGGAACCATAGAGTGAGTTTTTGAAAAGAAGTTTCGTCGCGAAGCCAATTCACTCGCAAAGAATGGCAGATTGGTGCGGTGTTTTGGAATGTTGGCTCCATTGTCCCTCTTTTGGTTTGAAAATGGAGCCCGAATCTTTATTTCAGTTGCCGATGAGCTTCCAAAAGCAAACAAGGACATCGATTCTCTGTCCCTTAGGAGTCCGCTTATGAGAGAGTACACTGTATTTAGATTATCCCGTCTGCTACAACGCATTTTTTTATTACAATTTTATTCATTTCTGGTTAACGACTCTCAAAACATCATTTTAGCCACAATCATGTTTTATTCTGAACTTATTTAATGGAGCAACAAAAAAAAGAAAAAAGAGTTGCACCAATTGAAAGAAAAATTCGTTTGGGTTACATTTGACCCCCTCAGATGATCCCAGGGATAGTGATTCAAAACATGTAACTCTTGTAAATTTTCTCAACTCCCGTCGAAAATTGACCCATATTTTAAATTGTCTTATTATGTTTGTTCCTCCGTCGGTTTGTCTAACTACTCATGACTATCAGTGTTTAAAATCGTGGGGGTGGGAGAACTTACTTCTTCTCGTATCTATGACAGAAATGGTATCGGGCATATTGCAGCCGAACGTTTCGGCTGGTGTGTTTTCCTTCTCCTTCCGCTTCTACTGCTTTGTACACGTACGCACGTCTATCAGCACTGATAACAATTACTCAGTAAGTGTCTCCAAACCGATGACAATCTATGACGCGGCGCGCACTCACACGCACTCACTTAGGTACACAGTTTCAGGTGTGTGGTGTCGATGTTAGTTTTTCCAGTAGCGGCGTCAGCAGCAATTCATATTGTCGCTATCGTTGCAATAAGGATAATGCACTCTTTCTACATAAATACACACACACACTCACACTAATTGAATTGTATGGCAGTGTAGGAAACACTCCGTGCGGGACAATTTAATTTAAGTTGAGTTTTCCGCAGAAGCAAAACGGAAATGGCCCATGGATGGATTGTTTTGGTTGCTTTGGTTGTGGCACTTTGCTTTTTTTTTCTGACTTATTCAGTTCTCTTTTGTATTGGCGTGTGTTTTTGTTTAATTGTGTATTTACACAACTGGTGCTGACAGTGAAGTTGAAGTTTCTTTCACCACCAACAAAAAAAAAAAAACAAATAACCCGAACACTTTCAAAATCGTTCACTCCGACCCCCCACATACATGTGTATCCATTTTGATTTGTGCAATTTGTTTCATTGTAGGGATTTTCTTTTTGATTTTTGTGTTTGGCGTTGCGATTTATTATCCCTGGGTTTTCCTGGTAAGTATGCGGTCATTCATACATTCATTCGGCCAGGACACAATACGCCGAGCACTTGCATACACACAGACATGAGATTCTCATCTCACGGATCACCATAAAAACCAGCAACAACAACAAGCACAACCAGTAAAATTGTGACACAGTAGAATTCGGTATTTGTTTCGATTTAGGTTTTCAACCGTTCGCATTCACTTAACCAGTCCAACTGATACTGCACCAAGCTAACAACTGTGAATTCATACTGCGTCATATTTACACTCAATTACAAAACACACAGGCGAACAGTTCACAGTCCTGATGGATGGAAATCGTCGTGCTGATGCTGCCACTACAGCAGCAGCTGCTGCTGCTACTACTGCTTATGTCTCTACATCTGCCGCCTCAGCTGATGTTCAGAAAATACTCATCCTCATTCACAGCTCACCATAGCCAAGAAAAAGCTACAAAAGCACAGAATACTCTCGCACAGACAAACACACAGATACATCCATTCCCATTGAAAGAAACAAGGATCCATTCGGAGGATTTTCCTTTCATATGCCGTATCATAAATTCATTACTGCGTTTGCACACTCACATTCGCTTTTCTTCATCCGCGAGTCTGTGTGTGTGTGTATGCGTGAGTAGCAGGTTGTACGCATTGTAGTTTGACGTTCTCTGTGTGTGCACCGAGTGCTCTAACTGACCTTGCGCACTCTGGAAAACATTAAATATATTCTGCTCTACAAACAGACACTAAACATAGCACAACGAACTTCTCCTTAGGCTCCAGGTGAGTTCTTTGCAACTCTGAATCTCTTGACAACATGCATACTCTTTGGCTGAAAAAGAGTTTTCCCACCGAAAATCACACTCATTCCATTCTACTCGCAAACATCCGTTTTAGCTCTCCCTCCAAAACTGCTTCACTCTCTCTCTCTCTCTCGTTTTCTATTTAGCTCCACTTGCTTTCGCGCTGCATTAAGTCGAAGCACTCTTAATAAATACAAACTCACAATGTGTGAGTTGTTTCTGGTCCTTTTAAAATTACTCCATTTATGACCATATGTTTTGCTAAGATCTAAAAAGGAGACAAATGAGTATTTCCTGATTTATGTCACATTAAACAGATGTTTTATTTTTTACATACGTACATATGTATGTGACGCATGGAAACCGATTTGTTAAAATTGTGAATGTGTCGATTATTCGAGTTGCTCACAGTTGCTAATGTCGACGTTTGCCTTGAAAATGCGTGCGTGCATCCGTGAGCGGAGTGCCGTTTGTAGATGCCATGAGATCGACTGACGCACATGCACTCAATTGTTTCCAAAACAAACATACAAAATAGAAAAGAGGAGGAAACAGTTTCGGCATTGATTTCAAAGTGTTGCAAAATAAGGCCACAGCATTCCGAGGAAATCTTTGTCCGCAGTGGGTTTAGTTGAACTCGGAGTAGAGTGAAATCGGCAAATATAAATTAAAGAAAACCACTTATGGCCAAAGAGGAATCACTCCACTAGCGCCTTCTTTATGGAATTTTCAGAAAGTAATGCATGCTAATATTGCAAAACAATAACAGCGGGTTAAGGTAAACCTATAGGCCACATTGTCCTCGCATATAACATCGTGGCAGAGAAAGAGCGAGATGTAACTGGTGATTCTTCCAAAATCGTGAATCAGAGATCTGTCACGAATAACACGAACAATTGCTTTATCAACATAAACCAGTGAATTCGCGTAACCTCAAAGGAAAAAAACCAGTGGTGTCAAATCACACGACATTGGCCAAGCCAATTGAGAGGTCCATTTCTCATCGCAAATTTCAATAAATCGATAGTTGTGGTGGAAATATTTAAACGATGATGCCAACTGGATTTAATGGAGTCTGTATGTTCTGTTGTGGATTCCGTTTCGTTAAGCTAACCATGAGCCTCGCTGAACACAATTTTGCGATAAAACATCCGGTCGGTTTTCAAGAAGGATGTATAAGCGCCCCGGTAGGTGAGTTGGTAGCGTGCTTGCCTATCAGCGTGGGGGTTGTGGGTTCGATTCCCACCAGAGGCTTTGGTCTGTCGCTGCAAAAATCAGGCCAAATGGTCTTTGTCACCTGGTTTACCTTCGGACCCAAAATTAAAAAAAAAAAAAATATGATGATCTCGTGGCTTTAATTTCTGCATCGTCTGAATCTTCTGCTGGCGTTGGCCAAGAGCTTTGCGAAAAATTTTCCACCTAGAGGCCGGACACGTTCCTGCGAGGAATTTATGAATTTGGATCTTTTGACCGGTCATTGTGAATCGTTTAACGCCAGAACAACGCTTCCAAATTGTTTCCACAAATTAAGCAGTTCCAAGAAGCCGTGACTTGTCATACAGATTGTAATGAAAGAAATTGCATTCCAATAATGTTTATCATTTTCATTGTATTACACCGTGTTACACACATTCTGTCCTATGAACCAAATTTACTTTATCGGAAAGGGGATAAAAAATAAAAAATACACGTGTATCGGCGATTTTCATGTACACGTCAGAATTTTTGTTGTTGTTAGTTTGAAGTATGGAACTCGTAGTGGCCTGTGTGAAAGCCTCTGGACCGATTTTTAACCCTTTTTCAGTTATCCAATCGAGCTGATTTTTGGCAGCCAGACTCGTTGAAATGTCTGTATCACGTCAAATTTTTTAAAAAATAGATTTTTATCAATTCTCAGATTTGCAGGCAGACTCGTGGAACAGAAAAAATAGGACAGAAAAAAATCTATTTTTTGTAACACGGTGTTATCATTTTAAGTTTTCAAGCTCTTAATAAAACACCCTATAAAAACTTGCGCAACGAAGTCGTCTAGAAGTTGCGAGAATCGATGACAGAAGTAATTTGGTAGCATTGTCCATGTGACAGATGTGACAGAGTAGATTGAACACAAAAAGTCCCATATTCCTTTGAGAATGAAGGTATGACGCCAGGAAGTATATCCCGGTTTTCTACCGAACACTGATCGACACCTTTTTACAACATGTTTTTGGTAGGCAAACTACGTACACTCTCACTAGGTGTCATTAGGGCCACCCGTTTTTTTGTTTGGTTACTTTTATACAGTTTTGAAACACTGTATTGGCACTAGAGAATCACTTTTCAGTTTGAATTTATTAATATAAAAATGGAGAGAAGTGCAAAAAGATGTTTTTGTATGCTTCACTGACAACAAAAGAGCTTTCGATACAGAAAAACATGAAATACTGATGGAAACACTAATATCTATGGGAATAAACCAAGAAGAACCAAACAGTATAAAGAGTTTATGCTGTAGCCAATTTGCCAGTGTTAGCGTTTTTGGTGAAATCATCACCGATGAAATTGTCTGACAAAAAGTGTCCCTTATCAATAGTTGATCACAAAGCTCCATGTCCTTCAATTAAAATAGGGAAGACATAAAAACTATGGAGGATTTTCTCTTGTAATCACTATTTAGAGGAGGATCCGTCTTGGCCCATACAAATGTATTTATATAATTTAAAAAAGACGGAAATTATCAGAAGAGGTCTTTACAGAATTCCATATAAAATCGCTCAATTTATATATAATTTATTCAAGATCGAACCTAATATATGAATTCCGGAATTCCGGAAAAAATCAGATGGCACCACAAGTCGAACATACATAAACATGAAATTGAACAATGAAAGTTCTTAACATGTTATTGAAAACTAGTAAGTTGTAATGCGCCTATGGCGCCCGTTAATTTGCTTGAGAAAGTATTTGTTACGTAATTTTAAAAATTTTGTAAAAAATATTTTGAGAAAACTATTTTGTAAAAAAAAATTTCGAAAAAAAAAAAAATTGGGAAAAAACATTTGTGGAAAAAAAATTTTTGCTGAAAAAAAAATTTTTGTTGAAAAAAAAAATTTTGTTGGAAAAAAAAATTTTTGTGGAAAAAAAAAAATTTTGTTGAAAAAAAAAAATTTGTGGAAAAAAAAAATTTTGTGGAAAAAAAAAAATTTTGTAAAAAAAAAATTTTAGAAAAAAAAAATTTGGTAAAAAAAAAATTTGGGGAAAACACAATTTCTGTACAAAAAAAAATATTATTTTTTTTATTATTATTATTTATAGAATTATTATAGAATGCCTATTTAAATTCCTACGTACTGCGTGACAGAGTCAGTGAATCAGGGAATCAGTGTATCAGTGAATCAGTGTCGAGGGTAAATATATATTAAGATTGTGTTTTTTTGTTTATAACAATTGAGTTTGCATGGCTGAAACGAAAATGAATCACAACCCCTAGCAGCGGGAATCGTTTCTATTCTGAGGAGAAATAATTATAATGCTAACATCAATATCAGCCTTTACAAATTGTTTCCAACGGCACGAAGGACAAAACCTCTGTGATACGAATATCAATTTGAATACGAATAGAACAAACAAAAATAAATAAAAATTAAAAGAGAGACGAAAAGAAAGGGTACATTTGAAAAAACAGTAGTTAGTTGGAATGGACAAGAGGATTGCTGATATGAAGGAGTATCTCCAAGGTGACGTGAATGAAAGCAATGGAAAATGAGGATTGTAAAGTAGTCACTGAATTTAAGAATGTAACACTTACGGCCACTGTTGGAATTATGGCGATTAGACCTATAATGCAGCGATATATGGAATTAATGATCACGACAAATGAAATAGAAGTGGCAAGAAGATGAATGTTAAGGAATTGGAGACATTTTTTGCATATGAAAAATCGCTAGTAAATTGTATACATTCACCAATCGGGAATAGAAAAATATTGAGGAATCTAGACGATGGCTCAAAAATTGCTTACCGAAGAAAATATTATTGTTGTGCTTTTTAAGGCAGGTGAGATTAAAACAGCAATAACCCTTCTCTAGAACAGCAAGGCCGTAGATGCAGACGGAATACCGGCAGAGCTGTATAAGAGAGATATAGAGAACATGAATCATCTTATATCCACCATCTGGGACCAGAAATGCCTGTCTGAGATTAGAGCATCAGCGCACTATGGCCGATTCACAAGAAAGGAGAAACAACAGTTTGAAGAACAGTTTCAGCCCTATAATAATGGCTATAGACCGAGTATATCCTCTGTCAAAGAAGTCAATATACTCCGTCAAATCCTAGAATAGACTTAGAACCCGCAGATCATGAGTAAAGCCATCTGCGACACTCCAGCCAAAGCTTCGTAAGAGATCCCAGCAAAACTGGTACGCCTTTGTAGAACAACTGTGACTGACTCTGAATTCTCAGTAAAAAAAAAGGAAGTGATTACTTCGAATTATTCACCACACCAAGAGATTTCCGATAGGCTGCAACTTCTGCAACTATCAGGGAAATTGTAAGTTAATAAAGCCAGCACAGTGAATACCAAAAGTCACATTCTCCTTACATATGTGTAGGACAGGAGGTTTTTTTAAGGATCGAGAAGGAATCGTCTAAAGGTAAAGGAGTTCAAGACAAAACGAATGCTTGGATTGTCCTAGAAACGTCGAGACGAGGACGACGGTTGGTGATTCGAGGTGGGGGGAAACCATTTGTCTACCTCCGTGCTGTCATCGGAGGATGGGAGCATCAAAATAAATCAGAAAATGATGTGATATTTTGAGCGAAGCAAACAATTCAAGGGCATATCTCTATCTAGATACACTAAGAGAACACTGTGTAATCCCCTTATTCTAGACGTGCTTTTTATGACGCCGAAACAAGGACGATTGCAGCTAATGCGGTCATGAGTATTTTCGAGAGGAAATTCCTTTGCACAAAACTGTGGCCCGATCTTTGTTAATGAGAACTAAAAGCATAGAACGAACCTTGAGCTATACCTGGATATGAACGTACAGGGTTTTCCAACAAGAGGTGTTATGTCGGTATTCAAAGAAAAATTGATTTTTTTCAGATAAATGATCGGATGTTTATTTCATAACACCGTGTTACACACATTCTGTCCTATGAACCAAATTTACTTTTTCGGAAAGGGAAAAAAAAATAAAAATACACGTGTATCGGCGATTTTCATGCACACGCCAGATTTTTTTTTTTAAGTTTGAAGTATGGAACTCGTAGTGGCCTGTGTGAAAGCCTTTGGACCGATTTTTAACCCTTTTTCAGTGATCCAATCGAGCTGATTTTTTGAAGGCAGACACGTGGAAATGTCTGTATCACATCAAATTTTTAAAAAAATAGATTTTTATCAGTTCTCAGGTTTTCCCCAATTTTTATTATTTTTGAAAAAAAACATATTTTTTTTCACTTTTCTTAGCATAACTTGAAGAGACTCCAAATTTGTAAACTACTTAAGCGTTACGAAAAAAAAATTTTTTTGAACTGAAAACTTAAAAAAACGATAACCATTTAAAAAAAAATTTAGGAAAATCTGAGAATTGATAAAAATCTATTTTTTAAAAAAATTGACATCCCCGGAATGCAAGACACGATAAAAAAAAATAGTTGGCCAGTCAGTCCCGAAAGCCAACTCGAGTAAATATAAGCACGATGATAACGACAAGAACAATTGTCGGACTTCCCTAAATGTTGGCAAACCCATTTGAATGATCATTATTAACCGCTTTGCATCTGTAATATCCGAAATCGTAATTGGGAAGATATCAATGACTAAATAAATATGATTCACATCACTGCCATCCAGAAAATGTCATGGCCAAGACGTATTTAAATCAAACAACTGCAACACGAATTGGAATTCATTACAATTGAATCAGTCCACTGTGCTCTTCTTATTAGAACTCTAGTAGTTTGAGTATCCACCAGTAAATTAATTTTAAAAAAATTAAATTAGGAAGCTTTAGGAGAATTTTGCTAAGCGAATGCATAAAAATATGATCCGGATTTAACAGAAGCATGTACAATAGGGTGGAGTGAAAACATGCTTTTTTTTTAATTTGAAAAAGTTAACCTCGGAAAGAGATGTAGTCTGGGGTCCTAATGAGGGGAAAAATAAAGAAAAAAATTTTGAAAAAATTTTAGGGGTCGCGCCACTCCATCGAAATTTGGAAATTATCGCTATTTTGGCGTTGATTTTAGAAAAATCCTAAAAATTAACGACTTAACTTATTCTTATAGTTTGAGCTTGTTCAGTGCCCAAACAAAAGTATTTGAGGCAAATATGAGGATAATCGACTAATATTTGTAGCTTTGGTGGCGATTTCATTGTTCAGTCAATTTTCTGAAGAAGGGACGATTTGACTTATTTTACTTTTTGAAATTTTTGAACAATGAGAAAATTTTTTTTAAATTTTTTCATGCCCTTATTTCATTGTTTACGCTATTGCAAACATTTATTGACATAAAACTTTTTAGGTTTTTTCTAAAATCAACGCCAAAATAGCGATAATTTCCAAATTTCGAGGGAGTGGCGCGACTCCTAAAATTTTTTTAAAATTTTTTTCTTTATTTTTCCCCTCATTAGGACCCCAGACTACATCTCTTTCCGAGGTTAACTTTTTTTTTTTTAATTTCACTCCACCCTAATGTACAATGGTGAGAAATGTGGACAAGTCGTACTTACTTAATTCTTTCCCTTACTTAATTCTTTCTTCCAAATCAGTGAGCTAATTTGTAAACTCTCTGACCGGGACCCACTCTTTCCAGCCGTTTCCGAACGGCTAACACTTTTCCTAGAGAAGTTTTTACTCATAAAGCTGCCAGCATTTACAAGGCGGAAACAGTCGCTGACAAATGTTTGTTGGTCTTACCCGGTTTCAAATCTGGCTTTAGTGAGTGTTTCAATTCGGAAAAGAACTTCAAAATAACTTTTCAAAAACTTCCACTTACCATGACATTAAAGTCAAGGATAAATCGCTACGTTTTAAGTATAAAAAACTGAAACACAAAAACTCTTGTTCATCATTCGAATGTCAACACCGTCGCATACTCTGTAATTAAAACTTCCCTTTGACATGATGGACACGTGTGAGAGTGAGAGAGCACGCTAAAATCAAAGTCTTTTGTCCCACAATAAATACACAATTGCCAAAGACCGCATTTATGAATGGGTCTGCACTGAAAGGTAAAACCGACCGCTTCAGAGCTCAATAGACGAACGAACGAAAAGAAGACCTGCCATTCATGTGGCACAGACACAAACATCCCCGCGCGTTTTTTTTATTTCAAATTCGAAACAATATTGTTTCTCTAGGCCGGCATGCACAAAGAAACGTTTCCCTTCATCAAATTGCCGGCAACCAGATGCTTGCCACACACACACATGCACACATACTTAAATGCACAAAAGATGTGGGTTCATACTCGTGTGTGTGTGTGTGAAAGAGAGAGAGAGCATGTGCTTATACCTAAACCACATCGTATCGTAAACATGGTTGCCACAGATGTAGACGTGCTTCCGGTTATGGGAAATACAAACTTTTTGAACTCTTTGTTCACAAATAACACAATATAAAATGATCTCAACTGAAAGTGAATAGATACTCATATTAAGTACAACATATGTATATGTATATGTACATATCTTAGTATATGTATATATTTATTAGCGTAACTATGTGTGTGTGGCCTTAAAATTTGTTTTATGTACATGTGTTAGTAAGAGATATCATAAGTATTAAAATGCCAACCGGATGGCTATTCTTGGCCACAATGATACCACTGATAAATTTCAGAATCCGTAACAGGAACCTAAAACAGATTTGGAATACACAAATTAATGTTTTAATATGTGTATTGCTGGGGAAATAACTACTGCCTACAGTATAGCTCGAAATTGTACGACAGTTTAGGTAATGGAGATATTCAACTTTAGGAACACTATTTTTCAATTCCAAATTTAGCTGATTATAAAGGGTTAACCAATTTTGCTTCTTAAAAGTAAACGTGTTGCAAGCACTGATTCTTTTCCAGCACGTCTGTAACTTCGTGTAGAGATGAAAATGGAAAGACACGTCAAGTGGATTGAGGATTTCGGGCCAATTTCTCCAGCTTTGTGGCGGCTGAAGAAACTTATAAATAAAGCCACCCACATCCACTCACAGATGATGTATGGAGTACCTGTAAACCAGATGAGGTCAGAGCAGGAATTCACTGGAGAAAATAACACGGAACCCGGCAAAACGTATGAGCCTTTGTAGAATGACACTGACTAACACCTTTGTAGGTCTTCAGTAAAAATGGGAATTGACATTTCCGAGCCATTTACATCTACAAGAAATCTCCGACAGAGCGAAAGCTTACCGTATAACCTCTTTAACATCCTGACGGAGAAGATATTGGAAAAGGCTGAAGTTAATAAATCCGGCACTCTCACCACCAAGGGTCACATTCTCCTTGCATATGCTGAGGTCATTGACATCGCCGGTTGGATAGAGCGAGATGTAACTGGAGCTTTATGTAGAATTGAGAAGGAACGATAATGAATGAGGACAATATTAAACTTATGCATGAAAAGGCTAAATAAAAGTCCAAACGATAGGAAGTCGATTTTTTAAATTCGAAAATCGGTCATATTTGAACGGTTATATCTCAATTAAAATTCTGTCATTATTAAGGGTAGCATATTTGAAATCCTATGATGGGTTTATCGAAAGAATCGGTGTACATGAAATGCTGGCGCCACTGAGCGACGTAAGAAAACAAGTGGTTTTAGGTTTTTGGATAGTTTTTTTTAAAAGGTTTTTTTTATTAAAATATGTTCAGTTATTTTTTATATCTATCCTTTCTGTCTGTTTATTTATATTTTGACCACTGACTGCATCCACTTTTTGACTTTTTTTTTCAATTTAAAAAAAACGTTTTTATTACACCGTGTTACAAAAAATAGATTTTTTTCTGTCCTATGAACCAAATGCACATATTCGGAAAAAGGGGAAAAAATAAAAATGTATCGGCGATTTTCATGTACACGTCAGAATTTTGTAGTGGCCTGTGTGAAAGCCTTTGGACCGATTTTTAACCCTTTTTCAGTGATCCAATCGAGCTGATTTTTGGCAGGCAGACTCGTGGAATTGTCTGTATTACGTCAAATTTTGTAAAAACAATATTTATCAATTCTCAGATCTTCCCCAATTTTTATTATTTTTTGAAAAAAAAATATTTTTTTCACTTTTCTTAGCATAACTTGAAACTACTTAAGCGTTACGAAAAAAAATGTTTTTGAACTGAAACCTTAAAAAAAACGATAACCATTTTAAAAACAAAACAAAAATTTAGGAAAATCTGAGAATTTATAAAAATCTATTTTTTAAAAAATTTGACGTGATGCAGACATTTCCACGAGTCTGCCTGCAAAAAATCAGATCACTGAAAAAGGGTTAAAAATCGGTCCCAAGGCCACTACGAGCTGCATACTTCAAATTTTAAAAAAAAAATCTGACGTGTACATGAAAATCGCCGAAACACGTGTATTTTTATTTTTTATCCCCTTTCCGAAAAAGTAAATTTGGTTCATAGGACAGAATGTGTGTAATACGGTGTTATTTTTTTTTTTTTTTTTTTTTTTTTAAAAAGAAAATATCATTTTATATTTGGACCACACCGTTTCCGTTTCCAATGATATAAAATATTTTTTTTTTAAACTTAATTGAAATACAACTTGGCTAGATTTTAGCAGACACAGACTAAAGAATCTGGTGCGAATCGAACCCTCAACGATGATAGGCAAGCATGTCTATCAAGCGCCTTGACTTAAAATATGTTTACGTTTTTTTTATTTCTCATCCTTTTTTCTCATTTATATTTTCATATTTTTATCTTCTTTTCAAATTTGCCCTATATTCCTAAATATTTAGAAATTAATTTTCCTATCCACGCTTAGCATTCCATTGAGACACAAACGAAAGGACATTCTTTCAAACGGTGACCTGACTGCATAATATAATTTGTATACTCACTGACAGAGATCTACTGCTCTAGAGAAATTCGAGATTACTCTGTCTTTACTCTCAAAGCCGCTACCATTTATGAGGTGGTAACGATCGCCAACAAATGTGTGAAGTTCTTATCAGGATACGAACCTAACACATTATTTCATATTTCAATTCAATATCTCAATTTCCCTTAAAATCTCATTAATCAATTAAATTATCTGACGTCACTGATATGTGCCTGATTTACTGCCTGTTTCCATAAAACGAATTCGATCGTTCGTTATGAATCGTTAAAATTTAAGTCGCCATAAAATGGATGTTTCTCAGGAGGAGAGCTTGATCCTAAGGACATACGTTCCATATGTCATTATCTAACATATATCTAAAATTCAGAATTCAATAAAGTCAAAAACCCATATTATAACGCTTCCAATTTTTAAAATTTGAAACGAACAAATAAATTCGTTTTATGGAAACAGGCAGTTAATGAGTACACTCACTAACTGACAGTTCTGATTTTTTTTTTTAAATCACATTCTGTCTGGAATATCAATGAGTAGTATAAGGTTTCCAAAGAATCTTTTCGATCCGTGCATTTCCCGGGGCAACAAATCATTCCGCCCAATGCCATTGTAAATCAATCCATCTGTTATATTAAGCAATTTTAGTCCAGTCAAATTAAAGCCACCTTTAAAAATTTTAAACACTTAACTGCTGTTTGAACGCCCAGCTCTGTCAATCAGACAGTTAGTCCGCACAACTGTGTCAGTGGTTACAATGACATTGATGCTGATGCTGATGTTGATTTATACTCTTCCCCCATCAGCATCAACATGAGTGAACCCACTATAAAGAGACGATGATGTCGTTCGTTCATTCGTTTGCAACATAATTATGGCCATTTGTCGGTGTATTGAAAAATAAATGCCTTAACACACACACAGTGTCACATACTGATATATACTCACACATACAGATAAAAGTGGCTGTGAAGTTTGTCTTTTGACTTTCACAACAAAAGTACGAAACAACTGTGCACAGTACATATACACAGAGAGAGAAAGGGTGATCCAAAAACAGTATAACTTTTTATACTCTTCCCCTGCGGTTATGAGGGTACAACCAAATTCAACCAATTGCAACACTTAGACGGACTCACTTTAAACCCTCTATAGGTTTTGACCAAACTTAATTCATGACCGTTTTATGTCGTTTGATCCTTATCCGTTCAAGGGTCCGTTTTGTTCGAACGATAACATTTGAAAGAATTAACCAAATGCTCTGGAACTAGACATGGGTCAATATTTTAACAAAACCACTTATGGGATTGCATATGGGCTATATGGCCGCACCAGTTTGGGTATCCCCTTATGAAAATGTGCCAGTCCTCCCAATTTCGAAAGCGGATTTTAGCTTTCACACGACAAAGTTTTCATTAAAAAAAAATCGAAACTCTGGCCACACACATTTGGTAACCTTTCATACTAGGCGCCCCGGTAGGCGAGTTGGTAGCGTGCTTGCCTATCAGTGTGAGGGTTGTGGGTTGGATTCCCACCAGAGGCTTTGGTCTGTCGCTGCAAAAATCTAAACATATGGTCTTTGTCACCCGGTTTACCCTTGGACCCAAAATTAGAATATAAATTTACTTTGTATTGTAATTAATAATAAATAAATAAATAAAAAAACCTTTCATACAAATCATACATTCCGCCATTTCATTTTATAAATCATGTAATCATATTACTACTCCTTAAGTAATCTTACATAGTTAGGTATTAACTAGATACAGTCGTTGAAAAATATTTAAACTCTAGTCACACCCGCTCGGGTTACACCCATACACATGTTCAACTCCGGCCACTTTGGGAATCGTATTATCTCTTCAAAATTTTGTATTGCGAGTAGCTTTTATGATATTTTGCCCGATGTAAAATCCGAAGGTGTTTTCCGCACCCACTTTTGGATTTCTTATATTTTGAAATATGAAACTGATATTTTTCTGTCATTTCTTTTGGAGCACCCTCTATATGCGCTAGATAGAGTCTATGTCAGTATATTTGTAGTGTGGTTTTTTTTAAAATGGCAGAGTCCTATTCTATGTTTCTGTGCTTTTCGTTTATATGGCACACTCCTCCTACCTCTCTCTCTCTCGCTCTCGCTCACGGTGTCTGTCTATAAACATTTGTTTATTTAATGTGGTGCAATTGTCAAGTGGTTTGTAAGTTGATTCCTCTTTTTAAAGTTTACAGTTTTCTTTACTCGCCGCCCTCTTGTCCTTTTGTTGTCATTTGTTTTCCTGTGTGTCGGTTTCGTTTTTATTTCTTTTGGGTTTTTCTTCCAAATTTCAGTCACTGTTTTCAGAGCTGTTGCTGCTGCCGGAGTCCTACTAGTAGTTGTTAACTTTCGTTTTTTATTTTCAAGTGGTTTCGCCCGTCATTTATATTTCACGAATACATTTATTTTGTTGCCAACTGGTGAAATGTTTGTGTAGTTCTTTCACATTTTTGTGTTTGAGCTCGGTGCTCGGTTTAACTTTATTTCAACTTTTTTAAATACGAAAAATTTCAACGGTAGTTAAAGTGAAATTTCAGCAACACTTGCTGGTATTCGCTGCGAAATTTCATTAAGCCGTAGACGCATGTGTAACGCAGGGTAATTCACAATTCACTGGAAATCGTTTCGAATCAATTATGGATGGAGAACAACCAATGATGGCAATTAATGCAAACTATTCCCAGATGCGTGTTGGTGTT
This sequence comes from Hydrotaea cyrtoneurina, assembly GCA_958296145.1. Taxonomy (NCBI): domain Eukaryota; kingdom Metazoa; phylum Arthropoda; class Insecta; order Diptera; family Muscidae; genus Hydrotaea; species Hydrotaea cyrtoneurina. The sequence continues at coordinate 37,405,757 of OY282515.1, read as the reverse complement.
AAAAACTCATGTGAATGAGTATTATTTGATATGGCGAAGGCGTAGATTGAGATATGACACGCATCGAAGTAGTTGCTTCATAGACACGTTCTGACGGCATTTTTCATACGATCACACATTTCATAAAAGAAATTATCTTTCATTTCATGAAAGATGTGAAAAGAACAAGATCCTTGTGGGGCTGGCCGAATATCAGAGATGGTATAAACAAAATCAAACCAGAGCTTACCAAATATAAGCATATTGTAACATGAGCATTTGCCAGAGGTAAACTGATGAAGTCGTACAGTCCTCCAAATAGATATCAGTTTCATCGAGTTATCTTAATATATATTTACCCTCGACACTGATTCACTGATACACTGATACACTGATTCACTGACTCTGTCACGCAGTACGTAGGAATTTAAATAGGCATTCTATAATTCTATAAATAATAATAATAAAAAAAATAATATTTTTTTTTTGTACAGAAATTGTGTTTTCCCCAATTTTTTTTTTTCCAAATTTTTTTTTTTACAAAATTTTTTTTTCAACAAAAATTTTTTTTTTCCACAAAATTTTTTTTTCAACAAACATTTTTTTTTCAACATAAATTTTTTTTTTACAAAATTTTTTTTCCAATTTTTTTTTTTTCAACAAATTTTTTTTTTTCCACAAATTTTTTTTTTCAGCAAACATTTTTTTTCCACAAAAAATTTTTTTTTCAACAAAAATTTTTTTTCCACAAATATTTTTTTCCCAAATTTATTTTTTTTCGAAATTTTTTTTTACAAAATAGTTTTCTCAAAATATTTTTTACAAAATTTTTAAAATTAAGTAACAAATACTTTCTCAAGCAAATTAACGGGCGCCATAGGCGCATTACAACTTACTAGTATTACAATAATATAACTCGTCCACATCCCTTAAGCCGAGGTAACAATTACCCATGACTTAAGACAAAAATATATCCAAACGGCAAGCGCACGTTTAAATCAACAAATTCAAAAGATGATTTTTTATGTTATTTCTGCATTGAATTTCATTTATGAATAACGTTTCAAATTGAAAAATTAGAAAATCGTAGTGAAATACTCTGACAATTCAAAAAACGAATCATGACTATTGGAATTATAACTTTCTGGAAGAGAAGCATTTCTTGGAGAATATTCAGAAGTACAACAGTTATCAAAGCACGGTGTTTTAATCCCGCTTTTTGAGTAACTTATTTCTGCCACTCACACACACAAATCACATACAGCTCGTACAAATCCACATCTAGGATTCATAACGTGTCACCGCTACGAAATAATGTCTACCTTCGAGGATATTGTTCGAGAATTTGTTATAAAATTTACAGATTCAAGGACCAATTCACCATCATGCAGGAATATTGCTGCCACCAGTGAATGCTGATCAGAAGTTTCTTGAGATTTCTTTGCTTAAAAACTCGAATGATAAAATCAATCAAACTAACAAAAATGTCATCTATATGAATTTGTATGCCTATCGTTTGATGATTCGTCAAAACGAGGACAATCATATGTTGAAATGTCGTAAATTATTTCATCTATTCGCTATTCGGAAAGTTCGTTCTGCACGAGGAAATACAAACAATATCTGCCGACTTACCATTTTGCCAGAAACGTATGTTGGAAGCCCTGGGTAATGGATAGAAATAGGTCCTGGGTTTAGGAAATAAATAAATGAGTGCTGAAAGTCATCGAGACTAGTCATCGAACAAGGCTAGCTGTTAAAAATCAGATAAAGCACCTGATTCTAAGGATACCAAAGATGATGATCAACCAGCTTGGCATTCCAATCCAAGCGCATTTTTATAACTTAACAGAAGAAGCCAAATACTTTGTAAAGTCTAAACCGTCTTCTTGTTCTAATATCTTCTGCAAATTCCAATATCTTCTGTCCAGTGTGAAATACTATTATTTAAATTGAGCATTATTCCTTTTTTTTTGTTTTCTTTTTTTGAACCAGTCTCTATTCTTCGTTAATCACCACAAAATCCTATTTTTCATTATACGTTCACGGTAATCATCATCTCTGATACGTTCGCCTTTATCCGCTGGTAACATGTTCTACAAATAATTTATAAGATCAATCAATTAAACTGAACCATGTGAATATATGTTAGTCTAACAAGCCTCACATTTCTTCTTTTGTGCTCCTCTACTTCTTGTGTTGCTTTTGCTGCTATTCACAACACAAACGAGATTCAATGATACTTGTGATGAAATTGCCAAAGAATCCTTTTGGACAAAACTTTGCTAACTGCCAACAATTGAAAGTTGTCGTCGAAATTAAGTTCGGTTCTTTGTATTCTCGATGATTCTACTCCATTTTTTTTTGTTTGTTTGTGCTTTGCTTTTGTGCGGCTTTACTTGTCATTTAAATTAATTGTCACTTTTGGAACAAAACACACACAGACACAGAGTCACATGCATTCAAACATGCAAAGAAAGACAAATGTCTCGTATTAAAAGCCAAGCGACGATTGAAAGAAATTAAAAACTGCAGGTGTTGCAAATTGATGTTCTTGCTAATGAATGCACACGAAAATGTATATGTATATGTATGCGTGTGTGTGTGTGCATATATATATGTGCATATCTAAAAGGCGAAGTGGTATGCACATGCATTGCCTTCTTCTTACTTCTTTGAAGTCTTTAGAATATATCAAATATTACCACAGTGGTAAAAGTATGTGAGTAGTTTCAGGTGTATGCACATTAAACAGGCTCACCCAGCAAAACAATAACATTGTGAATTCCATTTGAATTTTATTTAGGAACTAAATAAGCGAATAATAAAAAAAAGGAAATTAGGAGTTAGAAAATATGTCCAAATCCACTTTGTTAAAAAAACTGGTCGTCTTTGAGAGGGTCAGGGGAAAAAGTAAACATTGCTTTTGTTTTCTAGGAAATCCTTTACATTGGCATCACATTGATAACATGAAAGGGAAAATACAATGGAGTGGTAGAAATAAATAAGTTTCAGAATTGAAATAATTTATGTTGGTGATTTTTTTAAAAAAAAAATTTTTTGCCAATATAAAAATGTTATGGAGTGATCTAATAACTGGAAAGTTAATGTGACAACAAATATATATATATATATATATATATATATATATATGTAAATATTTAAATAATTTCTGTTGGTGTTTTTTTTTTTTTCAAAAATGTAGCCAATACAAATTTTCTTACCAATATTGGCAAAGGATTCAACAGAATAGATTAAAACTGGTCCGAATAATTTAAATTCTCCCCAATTGGGCTTATTCAACTAAGGGGTGAGATTGACAGTGAACTCTCGGTCTGTGTATTTTTCTTGTGAGCTCTCCTAGTGTGCACATCGACAAATGCATAGTGGGGATTTGCGAAAAAATTGTTTCGTCTACATCGTTTGAATCGTTTCACAGTATAAATAGAAAACGTTCTAAGCCGTTTTTCGGAATACCCCAGTGTATACTCATACGAATAGAGGATAAATCGCATGCACACACACACACACATGCACGCACAGATGCCGTACAAGTTTTTGCTTTGAACAAATGGCCTCGACAACAGCTGGATGATGATTTAGTTTATTGACTTTGTGCCAAAGTGTGATAAATGTTTCCAAGTTACATGCATTCGAAATCTTTTTGCGAGTGTGCAGCGAAAGTTGCATTCAAACACTACGGATGAGTGTTGTCTGAAGTCTGGCAAACTATCAATCATACGCACTGTGGGCCAGAGAATGAAGTACTACTCTGTGAGCTTCATGTATCTATGAATGTGTGTAAGCAAACGAATGAAGTAGAATTCGTGGAGAGTTGCACAGCTGAATAGTGTAGCATGAAATTGTAGTATTTCGGGGCTGTGGCCAACAAATTTTGGCATTTGTTACCATAAGCGATTTTTCTATTTTTTAAACAATAGCAGTATTTTCTAATTCAAATACGTGATTGTGTATTGTATGTTATTATAACAATTTTTTTTACAAAAAAAAACTTGTACGTTGTCTGAGCTCAGTGACTCATGACTTCAGTGGCTCATGACTTATTATAATTCAGAAACCCCTTTTTATTAGCGATTTCATAATACTAGTAATCTCTTAATCTCTCTCGTCGAAATAAAATAACACTGTACAACACGCTTATTCTACCTGTGCTTCTTTATGGCGCCGAAGCATGAATACTTGCGTAAGCAGATGAAGCTGTGCTGGGTGTTTTTGAGAGAAAAATCCTTCGATCTGTGTTAACGAGCAGTATAGACGTCGAACGAACCGTGAACTGTATGAGATATATCCCAACATTAACGTAGTTGGGACATGTTGGTCGAATGAATACAAACGTTCCAGGCAGAAAGGCGTTGGACGAAAACTGCCACGGAAGGCGCAGACAGGGAACACCGACAATCCGGTGGATAGTCCAAGAGGAAGAATACATGAAAATCCTTGATATCACGAACTGGAGAACTCAAGCAGAAGACCGAAGTGCTTGGAAATCATTTATTTAGTAGAGCCAACTTAAGTAAGTAAGTAATATTAGTACAATATGTTCACTAAGGCGAGACAGCCCAAATATCTGATTTAATTACCGCATAGCTCTAGAAGACAAACTAATAAAAAGAGCAATTTAAAATTTTTTTTAATGCAGTGGTCTCCTTGTTATTTTTTTAGTGCTAAATACAGTCGAATCCGCTTAATTCTGTCCATATTTTTTCTATGTGTCGAATTAAATAAAAACCCTTACTAAATGTTTGTCAATGGGTGTCAACTAAAATATTTTTAAGAAATTTATTTCAAATTTTTTTTTTTTTGAGATTTTTCATATTTCATGCACAAGTTGAAAAGTAAAAAGAATTTTCTACTTTTTGATTTATCACTTCAATTTTTCTTTTTATTGGGTGTACGAGCCCTAATTGGGTGTACAGGGTTCTCCAACAAGAGGTATTATTTTGATATTCAAAGAAAAATTAAATTTTTTGAAATAAATGATCGGATGTTTATTTTCTTATAAAGAGGAAGGCATGCCGTTCATAATAAAGAACAACATCAGCCAAATGGACACCACTACCACGCCTACAAGACCACATCCTTTTCATGATATTTTCTATAACCAAATCGCAAAGTGGCTGCCCTATGTCCTCGATAGCCTCACGAATTCAATCTGTGAGATCTTGAATCGACGCTGGGCTGTTGGCGTAAACCTTATCTTTGACGTGGCCCCAAAGAAAGAAGTCGCAAGGTGTTAAATCACAAGATCTCGGTGGCCAAATGTGATCACCTCTTCGAGAGATAACACGGTCCGGAAACTTTCCCCGTAAAAGAGCAATGGTTTCGTTGCTTGTGTGGCACGTAACGCCATCTTCTTGAAAGTAAACGTTGTCAAGATCAATATCATCCAACTCCGACCATAACAAACTCATTAACCATCTCTCGATAGCACAATCCACTCACCGTAACTGTTGATCTAACCACATTTTCGAAAAATTAAGGTCCCCGCCTTTGGTAAAAAAAAATTCCTGAATTTGTTTTGAATTTGGTGGTATATTTTGGTATAATTTTTGCATGTTAATTGGCTCAATAATATGTTTTACCATCGAACGCAAAGTTTTGAATTCCGGGTGTTCATCGAAAAAGGCTAAGGCAGCCCGTATTCCAGAGAGGTAATTATTCACCAACTCCTATTTGTTTAGTCAACAAAGTTTTACATTTTCCAATTAAATTTTATCTGGATTTATCCCTTGGTTCTTTATCTACCAACCTTTCATTGTCCATTTATTGGGCACAACAGTACGTTCATGTATACGAGAATTTCCGCTGTAACTCTACGCTAACAACAACAGAATATTGTACACCATGCCAACAACAAGAGAAACAAATAAAATTATTATTACAGTTGATCCGGAACGAATATTGTATATCCTCTATTCATACGATACACTACAGTCAGAATACTGTCAACTACACACAAAGTCTATTAAATGTCCCAACCTTTAGCTAGATAAATGATAACATTTTAATTGAATGGTCCTGTTCTAGATCAATTGCGATTAGTTTGTATTCTTGCGACAAAATGTAGAATCGTTGATCGTAGAGTGCCCGATGAATATTTCAAAAATATTTCAAAAGCGATAGATAAAATAAATTAGATACAGGACACAGTGGAGGATTCACGATATTCTGTCAGAAATGTCAGGTTTTCAAACTGATGAGTCCGACTGGAGACTTCATAAAATGTCACCCTAATACTTCATGGGATATTTCGTCTGGCTGAACTCATGGTGGACGGCCGTGGTGTGGTAGGTCGAAACGGTGTAAGAGCATCAAACATTTTGCCAACGGTTGCTTTCACCTCGTAATTGATGGCGACTTTACGAGTAGGAGAGTAATGTCTAAGTAGTTTCCGGTCAGTGAGTATACAAATTATATCGTACACAGCTCACTGATTCCAGAGAAGTTCCCCGTCTCTTTCTTCATGAAATGTTAAGGGAAATAAGTACGTACAGTGACGAGCAAAATTGTTACATTGCATATTATATTCAGAATTATTGCCCAATACTTGTTAAGTGGAAAAGAAAATCAGTAATATTTTTAACGCAATTTATTAATTATATTCTCCTTAAACCATAACATAGATAACATTAATTATATTATTACTAATTAGTACAAAAAAATTTAAATTAAGACAAATCATAAAATGTAACATTTTTGCACCCTGTAATTTTCTGCAAAGACATGATGATGTTTTTATCAATATTTAATATTTTGTCCAATATCCTTTGGCTTTCTTAAGCTGCTGTATTCGATTAGGCATACTATTACAAAAATTTGCCACCATTTCATTGGGAATAGACTCCCGAATATCTTTTACACGAATCCATAATTCATTAACCCCTTTTGGCGGTTCCGAATATTTTGCCAGCTTAGATTTGATGTAACTCCAAAAATTTTCGATGGGGTTCATATCCGGTGACTGTGCTGGCCATTTTAAAGTGGTAAATTTTTTTTTATCCAACCATTCTTTAACGATTTTCGCCGTATGTTTAGGGTCGTTGTCTTGCTGAAAAATTACGTTTTCAGGAGAAAGACCCGCTTTTTCGATTGCAGCTGGCAAGTTGTTTTGCAAAATTGTTAGGTATTGTTCTTTTCTCATAATACCATCAATTTTTACCACTCCATTTTTGGTAATGCAACCCCAAACCATAATAGAGCCGCCACCATGTTTCACTGTTTGGCTAACCTGGTTAGGAGATATGACGTTGGGATCTTTAGTCCAATACCACGCCCGACCATCGGACTCAAAACGATTTATTCTAGTTTCGTCTGACCATATAACCTAAAAAATATTTGTTTTTTTCTTTATTTTTCATAATAGAAAGTTATTGTCGAAGTTCAGTTTTCACAACAATGTAACGTTTTTGCTCGTCACTGTAAGTATTCATAGACCAGTTCGAACAAAACAATGATTTGAATTTCTAAAAATCCCACACAGAAAAAAATAATTTTTCGATTCAATGAAAATATTCACGAATTCAAACAAAAAATTCATTGAAAATCCTGTGATAAAACAATTTGTCAACTTAAAGAAAATATTTGTATACAGTTTATCAAAAATATTTTTTATGAAGAAAGTTTCATATATACAAAAAAAATTGTATGTCGTTCATTAAAAATATTTTTGATGAAAACATTCACATTCAACAAAATAATTTGTAGGTTGTTTATCAAAAATATTTTTGATGAAAAAATTCGCATATCTACAAAAAAAATTGTAGGTCGTTTATTGAATGTTATTTTACGTTGAGAGGAGAGAGAAGATAAGATCATTTCTGTGGGTGAGAAACTCATTTTTTAGTATGTATGTATTTATTTTGTATGTATCCATGTTGATGTGTTGATGCAGTTGTAGCTTTTTGGAGGTTGTTCAGCTCAAAGGTGTACACATAAATTATCCTTGATTTGATATTCTAAGTTACATATGAAACAAAGAAAACCAAACCAAGAGTAAATTTAATAGAAATGAATAAGTCTTTTTACAATTTCTTTTGTCACGTTTTTTTCTAAAATTTTTGTCAGAAATGATTTCATTGTTAAAACGGTTCAATCAATTAGAATTATGCAATTTTTGAAATTAACCATAAATTTTTTCATCAACAATTATCAAATTTCCTTTTTTTTCGCATATTTGTGAAAAATTTTATTAAATATTGAAATGAAATTTAATAAAATAGATCGAAAAATATTATAATTTTTTAAATTTTGTTTAATATTTGATAAATTGCTTATCATATTTACGAAAAAATGTATGTAATATTAAAAGAAATTTTATAAATTAGATAACCAAATCATAAATCATAAAAAATATAAAAATTTTTGTCGATTCAATTTATCAAATTTCTTTCAACATTTTTCGTAAATATGTTAAAAATGTATCAATATTAAAACGAAATTTGATAAATGGGATCAACAAAAAAATTCATTAAAAATATCCAAATATTTGATGAATTGTTTTGTTGATACATTTCATCAAACTTCGTTTCAATATTTGACAAATTTTTTAGCATATTAACGAAAAGTTTCATTGAGAAGTGATGAAATTCTTGTACAAATATTTTCATTGAAATTTTTTGGTTGTCTTTTTTTTCTGTGCAGTAATTATACCTATGAAGAATATGTATAACATCTGAGGTTTCTTGAGCTCATAACACAATTTAAACTAAAAATTCCAAATCCCCCAATGTGTTTAATAAAAAAAAAAAACGAAATAAAATATTTAAAAGAACCACAACAATGCACGCAATATGTGCAACATTTTCTTTTTCACTTGGGTTTTTCCTGTATTCATAGGCATACATTCTGGTCTGATATTGAAAAATGTCCATTAAAAATGTATAATAAAAAATGAAAAATTCGATTATTTCCACATCTTGTTGTTGTTAACTTCCGTTCGGTAGATTTCAGTTCAGGCGCCGGAGTTATTGTGCAGACGCAAGCGCTGTCGCTGCTGCCGCGGCCACAGCCGCCGCAGCCTTGGCATCCTTGGCCTCGCCGCTCTTCATGAAATAAGTCAGCATATCAATGGGCAGCGGGAACACAATGGTCGAGTTCTTTTCAGCCGAAATGGTATTGAGAGTCTGTAGGCACACACACACACACACACAATGAAATAAATAATATACGAGGAGTTATGTTAAGTCAAGGCATACGAAGGCATGAATGTGGGTACCTGTAGATAACGCAGTTGTAGAGCTGCCGGTGAATCGCCAATTACCTCGGACGCTTCACGGAGGGCACGTGATGCCTTCTGTTCACCCTCGGCAGCAATCACCTTAGCACGAGCCTCGCGTGCCGCCTCAGCCTCGGCGGCCATGGCACGTTGCAATTGCACGGGGAGGCGGACGTCTTTGCTAATAATTGGAATAGTTAATAAGAGTAGCAGCGAGATAAATTGGAGTGTAATACAAAAAAAAATGGAAATGGAAAACTGGCTAAACTTACATTTCGACACGTTCCACTTTAATACCCCAAGCATCGGTGGCTTCGTCCAATTGTACCTTGAAATAAACAACAACAACAACAAAAGGATACAACATCATGAATTGCTATGTCCATTTAATGTCAAGGCGACTTTCTTGCCACATCCATACTGTTTTTTGGGGCAACGGCATGGCTGTCTTGAACCAACCTGCATTCCCTCCGAAATGGTCATGCGTTCACTGAGTATTTCATGCAAATGACGGGTGCCCATCGTGTTGCGGAGTGTAGTCTGTGCCAAGAGGCGCGTCGAATGGTGGGCATTCTCCACATTGGCCACAGATACGGTGGCGTTCGACACACGATAATAGACCACAGCATCGACAGACACTGTAACGCTGTCCTTCGTTAGGACCTGCAACAAAAATAGGGCAACACACACACACACACACACATAAAGAAATACTCAACAGCACTGCAAATAATTTAATGGATGGTGTTGTTCACCAATGGATACAATACCTCCTGGGGTGGGACATCATATGTACGTGTACGTAAATCTACGCGGGCATACGTATCAATGCAGGGCAGAATGAAGAAAATTCCTAGAAAAATAATAAATGACAGCATTAGAATGGTGTGCATTACCAACGGCAAGGACGCTTAATGTATTTACAATATATTTTTATTAATCATCCACGTTGAAGAGGATGTGCGAAAATTGCTGAAATGTTTGGCAACAAACAAACACACTTTTGGCAACAAGGCTAAGGACTAAAAGGTATGCCAACAAGCGTCACTAATCATTGCTCGTGGATAAGCTTTGAGGAATAATTTTTACAAATGTTTTCACCATTTCTATATTAATAATTGCCATAGCAACCAGCCGACTTAAGAAATAGGAAAACTGAAAAACTATACAGAACAGGACGACCATCAATGAATGAAAAATTGTTTCGCTTCAACCGAGTGAGTAGTTATTACATGTATTCAGGTTGTCTGGATTTTGTTGTAATGCACCCAGTGAATACTTGGAAAATACTATCGGTATGAATCTTCGAATAATACTCAAAAAATATGGAATTGGTATGAACTATTTATACATATCGCTCATTTACTTGAATAGTGGCATAACTCAAAATAGGATTTTTTCCGGAGAGCCGTTTAAAATAGTCAATTTCGTCGTACTGTCCAAATATAGAAAAAGAACTGCAGGCTATTTCAATAATATGGAGACCTGTCATATGAATCCATAATACTCAGTAGAACAAAAGCCAATTTAAATTAGAGATTTACAGCTTTTCCAAGACCAAAAATATATAAAGTGAATTTTGAATTATGCCACTATTCAAGTAAATGAGCGATATGTACTACATTCTATTAATATTGCTTTGGAGTGCGTTTGCGCACCCTTCTCCTTATCACACACCCTTTTCTTCATGTGGATGCCTTCAGTGCGCGCTGCATGTGACATTTTCTCCTTATCGATGTTTGCTCGTGACCATGTGCGTACATTTCTTGTCGGTGAGAGTGTACACACTCCGAAATGTAGATACTACAACAGGCCAATCCAACCACACCACAAGATACGTGTTTATCTTTGAACAATCAAATCAAACAAAATCGAAACTAAAAAATCAGATATATTTATTTGCAAAAATCACAGAGAACTTCAGTAATCCATGTGAGAGATTTTTTAAATTGTGGTTGGATCCAATGACATTAAGAGTTGAAACAAATTAAAGGGATTTGTTAGCCCATCCTAGTTTAAGTTTTTTTTAATTTACGTATCACGACTTATTATCGGCTAGGTTAATTTGCCATTTGCCCGAAGCATGTCTCACTTGTATCGTTCAACGTCGACCATAAATTTGTATCCTGATTCCTTTCGCTTTTTTTCAGCCACCAGTTACCATAACACCGTGTTACAAAAAATAGATTTTTTTCTGTCCTATGAACCAAATGCACATATTCGGAAAGAGGGGGGAAAATAAAAATACACGTGTATCGGCGATTTTCATGTACACGTCAGAATTGTTTTTTTTTAAGTTTGAAGTATAAAGCTCGTAGTGGCCTGTGTCGAAAGACTGATTTTTAACCCTTTTTCAGTGATCCAATCGAGCTGATTTTTGACGTGGAAATGTCTGTATCACGTCAAATTTTTTAAAAACAATTTTTATCAATTCTCAGGTTTTCCTTAATTTTTATTATTTTTGAAAAAAAAAATATTTTTTTCACTTTTCTTAGCATAACTTGAAGAGACTCCAAATTTTTAAACTACTTAAGCGTTACAAAAAAAGTGTTTTATGAACTGAAACCTTAGCCAAAAAAAATTTAAGAAAATCTGAGAATTGATAAAAATCTATTTTTTAAAAAATTTGACGTGATACAGACATTTCCACGAGTCTGCCTGCAAAAAATCAGCTCGATTGGATCACTGGAAAAGGGTTAAAAATCGGTCCGCAGGCATTCACACAGGCCACTACGAGCATCATACCAAACTTAAAAAAAAAATTCTGACGTGTAAATGACAATCGCCGATACACGTGTATTTTTTTTTTAACCCCTTTCCGAAAAAGTTAATTTGGGTTCATAGGACAGAATGTGTGTAACACGGTGTAATGAAGTTATGAACTCTAACCACTTCACCACTGGAGAGATGGGGTAGTCTTCTTGAATGTGTAGCCTTAAGTCCCCAAAAACCGGGCAATGGCACAGATTGTATTCGGTTGCTTCTCCGCCTCTTCATTACTACAACTTCTAGAGATGTCTTTGTATGGGATACATAGTCTACGAGCATGTGAGCCCAGAGGACTGTGACCAGTCATGATAGCAATGAGGTTTCTCAACTGGAATCTTGGCCTTATAATATTGGGATAGATTTTTCTGGTTTCCAGGCAGGTGGGTTCCTTTCACCACATTCACGACAAAATCGTTCCAAATACTAAATGACAGTCATTAGTCTTATGTTTATGATTCCTTGTGTAACCAAGTATATTTCTGTGCTCCAACAGAACTAACCTCATGGAGAGGGGGGTGGGAGGTGACTAACCACGTTTTTAATAAGCAACTGTCCACATGTTTATTAAATTTCCCTGTGTTGGTACCACCTTCATTACTTTTCATTGAGTGGTTACCGTGATTAAATGAAATGATGGCAATTCTCTCTCTCTCACTCTCTTTGGACTTTTTGTGTTTGGCCTCACAAGCTCTCCCTTATATGGTTTGTTCTCCTTGTTTAATGTTGAAATGAAAATTATTTATTAATATTTTAACAATATTTTTACAGAAACCCCTCACACACACACACATGTATATAATTACCGAAACCTTACAATTAGCAGGAAAAAAAACCCTTTCAATGTTAATCACTTTGTGTAACAACAGAAATTTTCACACAGTTACACATCATGAATAAAATATGTACGAGAATAATGAATAAAAAATATTTGATGACAGTGGAGTAAATAAAATGTGGGTCAACATCAAACCCAGACATTAAATATATTAAATCCTATTAAAGGTGACAGCTCAGACAACAACAACAACAACCATAAAAACAACAAATCAATCGGAAGCCTTAAACCAAAGACGTCAGACACCCTGAGGTGTGTGCATGTGTATACTTACCAGGACCTTTGGCACCGCCTTGCAGCAAACGACCCAAACGGAAAATGACCGCACGCTCATACTCCTGGACAACCTAGTGTGGGGGCGGAGAGAGTGGGAGAGAAAAGTACAAAATTCACCATTACAAGAAGGTAGGAAATTGTATTCAACAAATTGATAAAACACACAGCCATATAAGGAACAAACAGTTGACGCAACAAACCTTGAAGCACACAAACAAACTGAAGGGCGCTGTTAGGACCACCAGCACTATGGACAGACCCTGCAACACTTTGCCAAATGTTGAAGCCTTATCGCCGGAATCCGATTCATCTGCGCAAATAAGAACACACAAAACAATGGTTAGCAATCATCGTCATCATTGTTGTGATTGTCAACGTGTCGTCAGGGGCATCCCCGACAAGGCTGCATTGAACCCACTGCCACCACTCAAACCAATAACACTTGTACTTAACACTAAAGCAAAATTTAAACCAAACAATGGCCGTGGCCAACAAATAGACCCACCAATAATTGCTTTGATACTTGAGGCACTGCCAGTCATTGTTACTACAACTATTTTTAATCGATGTCCGTCCACCCACTTAAACTGCACACACACACACACAGTCGTTGAGGTCCCTTCGCTTATTAACCACAGAAAAGTTCTATGATTTTTCCAATAATAGGAATAGCAGCAAACCGTTTAAAAGGAATTCCTTGTTCGTTACAACCTCTCGCTATGGAACACGTTGACCAATTGATAGGTGGTAGATATCCACAAACGTCCATTACTGGCTGAGTTGTGTATTGCGTGGCTCGGGGACTTGTGACAAAAAAAAAAACGGCACCACTCAAACAACAAAATAAATACGGACATTATAATATGCCGAGAATGCCTGTACAGTTTTCCCAACCACAAATGTCGACGTGTCCTTATTGTACTGAAAGAAATGAGGTGGTGAATGTTTGTCTTTTTTTGCCCCCATTTATCGCAATTCCGACTAGCTTCGATTGCAGCTCTTCCCGGTCATTGGGTAAATTCAACATTTTAATAATATGATAATTTCCTCAACCTTGCAGTGGCCTGGTAAGGGAAATCGGACATTTAAATGAATTGGTGGGTTGCTCAAACTACTGGTGGTCCAAAGGAAGGACCCACGCATTTATGTTGGGATATTACTTACTGCCTTTTTCCATAAAACCAATTTGTTCGTTCGTTACAATTTGTCAAATGGATTCTTTTCAGTAATGAGAGCTTATTTTTGAATAATGTCTGAAATCCATTTTATAAAGCTTTGAATAGAGAGATTTGTAACGAACGAATAAATTCGTTTTATGGAAACAGACAGTAAATTGTTGCCCAGAACTTCCAGTGTTACCCGTCAATCAGCCGGGCTCATTTCAAATTATATCCTGGTCACTTTTCGTTAATATACATAAAATATATTAATAATAATATGAGAGTTTTATTTTTTGATTGATTTTTGGACCGAGACTTTACCAGAAAAATATTAACATCTAGAATAATAAAAAACATAAACCATTCGGAGAAGGTTTCAAAAAAGATTGCCCGATTAGTACACAAAATGACATCAGGCTTAACAATTCGAGAGAAGTGTGTTAAGGGGATTGTAGAAAAGTGCAAAACAATTCCTTTTTTTTTATAAATTTTTTTAAATCAAAGGTAACCTGTTTAATTATCTGTGATAACCAATGTAACAGAAAGTCCAAAATTTTAGTCAGAATAAAAGTGTTGTGTAATTTAAAAATTTACTGCCGAAAAATAAACTGTATGTAATCGGTAAATGACCCTTTTCCATACATGACAGGTAGTCGACAAGAAAAACCCTCTGGGAAATGTCCCAAAAAATATGAAAAATGCCCCAAATGAAGAATTCCCAAAAAAAATAAATGGAAAATCCCCCCAAAAAGGCCAATATTAAATTTTCCCCAAAAATTCGGAGAATTTTATTTATTTATTTATTTATTTATTTATTTATTTATTTATTTATTTATTTATTTATTTATTTATTTATTTATTTATTTATTTATTTATTTATTTATTTATTTATTTATTTATTTATTTATTTATTTATTTATTTATTTATTTATTTATTTATTTATTTATTTATTTATTTATTTATTTATTTATTTATTTATTTATTTATTTATTTATTTATTTATTTATTTATTTATTTATTTATTTATTTATTTATTTATTTATTTATTTATTTATTTATTTATTTATTTATTTATTTATTTATTTATTTATTTATTTATTTATTTATTTATTTATTTATTTATTTATTTATTTATTTATTTATTTATTTATTTATTTATTTATTTATTTATTTATTTATTTATTTATTTATTTATTTATTTATTTATTTATTTATTTATTTATTTATTTATTTATTTATTTATTTATTTATTTATTTATTTATTTATTTATTTATTTATTTATTTATTTATTTATTTATTTATTTATTTATTTATTTATTTATTTATTTATTTATTTATTTATTTATTTATTTATTTATTTATTTATTTATTTATTTATTTATTTATTTATTTATTTATTTATTTATTTATTTATTTATTTATTTATTTATTTATTTATTTATTTATTTATTTATTTATTTATTTATTTATTTATTTATTTATTTATTTATTTATTTATTTATTTATTTATTTATTTATTTATTTATTTATTTATTTATTTATTTATTTATTTATTTATTTATTTATTTATTTATTTATTTATTTATTTATTTATTTATTTATTTATTTATTTATTTATTTATTTATTTATTTATTTATTTATTTATTTATTTATTTATTTATTTATTTATTTATTTATTTATTTATTTATTTATTTATTTATTTATTTATTTATTTATTTATTTATTTATTTATTTATTTATTTATTTATTTATTTATTTATTTATTTATTTATTTATTTATTTATTTATTTATTTATTTATTTATTTATTTATTTATTTATTTATTTATTTATTTATTTATTTATTTACTTATTTATTTATTTATTTATTTATTTATTTATTTATTTATTTATTTATTTATTTATTTATTTATTTATTTATTTATTTATTTATTTATTTATTTATTTATTTATTTATTTATTTATTTATTTATTTATTTATTTATTTATTTATTTATTTATTTATTTATTTATTTATTTATTTATTTATTTATTTATTTATTTATTTATTTATTTATTTATTTATTTATTTTTTTTTTTTTTTAATATAAATGTTTGTGTCAGTCTGTAAACTAATTTCTGTTTGCATGAAAACAATTTTTTTTTTCTTAGTAATCCTTTGAGCACATTTCATGGTGGAGGATGTACAATATTGATGTTGCTCTATTACACTATTTCGTTTGAGAAAAATACGATCTTAGGACTTGGACCACTTTGGAAAGTTAAAGTGAAAGTGTCTCCTTTTAACTTACTTAGCTCCCTTAAAATGGCTACTCATATCTCCGATGACTTTTTATTCAAAACGTAAAGGAAACCAAAATTAATTTGTATTTGTGTGATACCACATCTTGGTAACGATGGAGATTAAACAAACAAAATCTCGCTATACAATAAGTAATTTAAATCCATTTTTACCTTAACAGAAATTTAAGATATCGTTTAATTCATTGATCTACCACACGTCTTTTTTACAGTGTGTTTAAATTCATATTTCTATTAAATTTCCTTTAACTCAATTATGACTTTCTATCAAAGTTTTTTTTTTTTTCAAATATGTCAATATGACCACGTGTCTCTGTGCGCCCCGCATTCATACAATGCATATTCAAATGATGGATATGTGTCTATTTTAAACTTCTACTATTTAGTAGTCATATTTGCGTGTATTCGCTTGTATGTCGATAATATTTTCATTTCATTAGAACTTTATGGGCATGTGTTGTTTTTCCCGGACATGAATGCCCCAAGTTGTAGTTGGCCATTTGACCAAGTTAATAAATTATTCAGAATTATTCAGGGGAAACTAACACTAACACACGTTAATACACATACCCAATGTGTGGCTATGCATTATCCGTAAAGAATTGAGTTGATATGGAAAGTTTGCGAAATTTGTCTAAATTATACTAATTATAGAGTAAATAATTTAAGTGTAGTTAATTAGAGACGACCTTGTGATATTTCACAAAACATTTGGCCACATGCCTACTAGAGAGCGGAGTGAGAGATGACTTGGGTCCAACAGGAACCGACAGTTAAAAGAAATTACAAAATTCAGAATATACGAAATTGGACTTTTAAAATTTGGCATGATTGTTGTGAGGGTATAAACAATAGGGAGTATCTCAAAAAAAAAAAAATAAATAAAAAATATTGAAACTGCCTTGGAAAAATACTTCATATTCGAAGATGGTGGGCGAACTTTCTTTTTTTCCGGTTTTTTATTTCTAAAAACCGGTTGTTATAGAACCGGTATTTTATAAAACTGGGTTTTTGGTACAGCTTCAAATTGTTTAGAAAATTTTACGGGTTTTGCACAAAAACCGGTTGTTCTAGAACCGGCATATATAGAACCGATATTTTATAAAACCATGTTTTTGGCACCGGTTCAATTTGTGTTGAATATGTTCAGGCGAAATGATTCGGAACATTAGACATCATGTTCCAAAAAAATAATTCTGAACATGTGCCAAAAAAAAATTTAACCATCTCCACAAATGCCGCTCTAAGTTGTATGCGAATATTTCCTGCAATAAAATGAATAATTTAGCAACAAACTTTGTAGATATCGACGACGAATATTACAGCAGCACTTTCGTTATTATTATTTTATTTATTTTATTTTATTTTCCCCAACGGAATGGCTTACAACCATCGCATTATGTTGCGAATTAATTACTTTTTGCAGCAAAGACCAATTTTCATTAGGTTCATACAATTTTAATTTAAGTACACAATATTCTACTTACTTAATCTTCGTACTAATTAGTCCAGTTCACCAAAAAAACAAAAACACAGCAGCGGCAGAAGCAGGAGCAGGAGTCGGCGGAGACCGGCAGCAGCAGTAAAAATGGAATATCGGAGGCGGAAGAGACAACAAGATAGAGTTGTTTGTGTGTGTGTGTTTTTTTTTTTAGAACATGTGTCGCCAATGAAATTGTGCAGCCATTAACTTACTCCTGAGCATACGTTCCCGATACTCGTCGTCGCGTTGCAAGGTTATTACACCATTTCTGCCATTCGAGATGGTGGAGATCGGCATAGGTGTCTCCATTGCCACACTCTGCACGCGGAAACGGAAGAGCCAAAATAGACAAACATGAATTTCAAATAGAATATCCTAGTGTAAATATCTAAACACAAACACAAATATGAACTATATAATCGAAAATATTCTGAAACAAGAGTTACGAAAACAACAACAACAACACACACAAACAAATCAACAAAATGTACATAAAACCAAAACAGAAATTCACACTCACACACATACATATAGACTACATAGGAAGGGGGAGGGGGGGAGAAGGAAGACATTTCCATTATGCCCAGACTGAATACTAAAAAGTGTCCAACTATTTTTGGCATGATCGTAGCTTCTACGTCTGTTATACAAAAATTCAAATTTGAATATCACTTTATCTCAATCGTTTGTTTTTTTTTCATAAAGTTAATAGTGAGTTAATAATTATTTCTTTTTTTCATGTTGCAGTGTACAAAATGAAAATCACAGTTAATGAGTCGAAGTTTGGCTAAACTACAGTTCATGACCATTGCTAGAGCTTTATCCCAGGGCTCGGCACAAAGAGCACTAGTCAGGAGTTAAAGGCATTCGTGTTTAACACACTACGAATTTACTTCGGCTTACAAAAATGTGGTCTTACTGGCTTGATCAGGGACTAAATTTCATTCATTCATTTTATATTACGAAGTCACATACAAGTTTTAATTTATGATGCCCATTTCTGGTGACCTCTGTAAAGATCTCAAAAAAAAAATAATGAAACTTTTGTTTTTCAACTATTAATTTGTATTCATAAACAGAAGAAAGTTATAGCGATTTTAAAAAGCAATAGGTCACCCTACACACCATCAAATAGTTTTATACTGTGTCATAATGTCCGATCGTTATTCATTCTTACACATTACAAAACATTAATTTTGATTTTTTTAAAAAATCTTCTTTAGGGCGCCACCCTGTCTGGTGAACAGGTTAACATCACCCTACTGCAGGTGATGGTAGAGGCATCTACAATTGCTGTTGATTTTCTGATCTCGATAAAGAGAGACGCCCGAACAAGTATAGTAGGGCGTTTCACAAAAGACGTTTTTTCTGATTTTTCCAACTCTTGAAGCGGAATATCGAAGTTTGTGATTTAAGAGAATTTTGAATTTTTTTTTGGATTTTTTGAAGATGGGTACGGGGTCGCTGAAATCGATTTTATCAAAAAAATGAGGTTATGGAGAACAATTTTTAATATTAATTTTTGCTGGTGCTTTTTCTTCATAAAACTAAACAATTCTCTTCTTAATGATCCGATCCCACGACAAAAAAATTATTGATGTGTAAAATTATTATATTAAGGACCACTTTGATAGTCTTAAAAGTACAAAATTATGTTTTTATAGATTTCAAACCTCAATAACTTTAAAAGTTTTCAACATTTTTTCAAGATGTATATTTTTGTATATTTTGGTATATGTTGTGAATGATATATCAGAAAGAGGCGTGGCGTCAGCTACAATATATAACAAAAAAAATTACAAAAAATGAGGATGATTTTCAAAACTTGTTGATTAGCGTTGATAAAAATCACAAAAATATACCTAATGTAAACAAAAATGTCATTGAAAAAGCTCTTAAGAAACTGTAACTTTAGAAAACTGTAACCATACTTTTCTCGATTTTGTATAAAATAAAAATGGAATTTTTTGTTGATACATGTTTTCTTCCACATTTAATGTTTTATATATTGTGATTTTAGATACAAATTTAATTTTTAATTTTAATTTGTTCATTAAATAACATGAATTTGTTTTTTTAATATCTTTTGATTTTGTATGGAAATAAAAATATATTGATGAATTGAATTTTTGATATTTTTATTAAAACAATGTATATTAAATGTTTTTTTTTTACTTAACCAAGAACGAAACTTAATGATATTCTTTTAATTTTTATAAAATTTGAAAAATAAAAAAAAATTTTCTCAAACTTAAATTTTTTTCTTATATTTCTCCCGCAAGTGAAAAGAAACCTATATACCGAATGAAAGGTAATTTAAAGACCTTTCTAACGCATTTTTCATCTTGAAAAAATGTTGAAAACTTTTAAAGTTATTGAGGTTTGAAATCTATAAAAACATAATTTTGTACTTTTAAGACCATCAAAGTGGTCCTTAATATAATAATTTTTCACATCAATCATTTTTTTGTAGTGGGATCGGATCATTAAGAAGAGAATTGTTTAGTTTTATAAAGAAAAAGCACCAGCAAAAATTAATATTAAAATTTTTTTCTCCATAACCTCATTTTTTTGATAAAATCGATTTCAGCGACCCCGTACCCATCTTCAAAAAATCCAAAAAAAATTTCGAAATTCTCTTAAATCACAAACTTTAATATTCCGCTTCAAGAGTTGGAATTTTTTTTTTTTTGAAACGCCCTAAAGTATAGGCCCACCCTATGATATTCCTTTTGGTGGAGTATATAACTAACCAACTTTCGCATTTGGGACCAGGACTGTTCAGCCACAGCCCGCACATATAGAGACATCCACCAACACTTATTTGCATTCGATCAAGTTGCATGTTGTTGAAAATCCTGTATTCGTAAATAAAACATTAGTGTCTAGCGTATGGAAGTAAGGATGTTCGTGTCTGTGTTGGTGTATGCATGACTATCACACGCCATTACCAAACACGAAGGAATCTTGTGCAGTTGGAAATGTTATCACGGAACGTTAGCACGTCGTTATACAACATTTCCGAATCCATCTTATAAATTATTTAAATTGCTCCAATATACGATGATACAGCGAAATTGCCAACATCGCCACCATTGCAACCACCACGGCCTCCATCACTGCCAACACCGACACCAACGCCCCTGCCGCCACAATCCACCAAATCAATGCCACAAAGATATGGCAGTATGTCAGTTTTATTTAAATCTAAGCTGACTCTTTGGCGAACACACACACGTTTGGCAGAGAGTGATAGAGAAAGAGAAGAAAAAAAAACGAAAACAACACCATTGCCTCGGCGTATTTGCCTATCTGGCTAATGGCGAAATGCTTACAGGCTTATGGCATATTAAACTACGAATACTACGAAATAACTGAGTAGATTTCAGGCCTTAGAAATCTCTAGGGAATTGCCACGTGAGACGAGCGCAACTTATTCAATTTACACAGAAAACTTCATAAACAACTTCAACCAACACCTCCATTTTGGGGCTGCCACAGTCGAGACATGTAGGTTGGCCATTCGTGCAGAAAAGTTCATGTGCATTTTTCATGGGATTTGCTTGCTTGGAAAATCGTTTAATTTTAGCTGTGAAAGCTTATGCAAATTAAAGGATGAGTGGATTTCAATGCTATAATTAGATATATGTAGGATGTTTATGCTCCAGATACTTTGTAGTTTATAGTTGTCTCGGAAATATTCATCAGAAAATATGAATTTAGGTTAGAGTGGACCCTTTCAATTTGTAAGAGCCCAGATACCAAATCAAGATAATTCCAGGCTCTTGAATGACCTAATTTTTATTTTAATAAATTTCAATAAAAATAAAAAGAAAACACATTAAATTATAATCCGAATTTAATAGACAGCCTTCTCCACTTGCAGAATATGGTCGCTACGTAAGCAATGGCACTTACAGTGTCTACACTAACGGCCTGTTTCCATAAATTGAATTTTTTCGTTCGTTACAAAATGTCTAAACTGAAGGCGCAACAAAAGCGCACAGTAACGAGAGCTTAAATCGAATCAAAAAAAATCGAAACAAAAGCGCTCCGTAACGACATCTTATTCTTTTGGTATTGTGTTCCATATGGCGATATCTAATATATATGGGCATTTCCGCCGATCCGTACGTTCGCGACCACATGTTTATTGCTATTATTATGAAAACTAAAACTCGATGAAAGCCATCTTTTGTACTAAATATAGAGCTACCAAAATGTTATTGAATCACAAAAAAAAATCGAGAAAAAAGATGTGTTCTATATTTTTTGTACATCAAAAGCGTACGAACGTACGGAAATGACCATATCTGAAAACCAGAATTGAATAATGTTTGAAGTCCATTTTATATCGTTTGCGATATTGACGATTTGTAACGCTTTATGGAAACCTATTATACGATGACATTTTGACTTTTTTTTAAAAAATCTCGTTTGGATTTGCTTCCAAAAGTCATATGAATTTGTAAGTCGACTTTTTGTTTGCGACTGCGTTTGATGTTTTTTTATGTTCATACTTAAATCTTGTTGATTCGTAATGTCGAAAAGCAGAAAGAGTGAAGTCAAAAAGAAAATTGAAAAAAAAAATTCTCAAACTGTATGAAGTCAAACAAAAATCTTCAAATTTGTGATTTGTGACTTTTTTTCAGCACCTTACCCTGCAAACATGAAAATCGTGGTCTTGAAATCGGGCAAAAAGTCATCGTGTAAGTAATTTGAATTGCTGTAGTCCCAATTGTTTATGAAATTTAGAGTCTGATCTGCAAAGAGGTTTAGGACGTGAGTTTTGGAAATACAAACGATCTGAAATCACTAGAATTCAATTCCATCGGTCAAGCGTCTGTCACTGTACGGCAAATTTCTGCCAACTAAAGAATCATTCAAAGTTTTTTGTCTGCTTAATTTGTTTCATCATAGAAGTGGAGAAAAACAATTTGCTTATACAGGGTTTAACAACAAGAGGTGTTATTTTGGTATTCAAAGAAAAATTAAATTTTTTAAGATAACTGATCGGATGTTTATTTTCTTATAAAGAAGAATGAAGAACAACATCAGCCAAATGGCCAATACCACCACTCACACATATCATGACCATATCCTTTTCATGAAATTTTCCATAACCAAATCGAAAAGTAGCTGCCCTATGTCCTCGATAGCCTCACAAATCTTTGAGGTCTTGAATCGACGCTGGGCTGTTGGCGTAGACCGTATATTACACGTGGCCCCAAAGGATGAAGTCGCAAAGTTTTAAATCACAAGATCTCGGTGGCCAATTGTGATCACCTCTTCTAGAGATAACACGGTCCGAAATCTTTTCCCGTAAAAGAGCAATGGTTTCATTGCTTGTGTGGCACGTAGCGCCATCTTGTTGAAAGTATACGAGTCCAGATCAATATCATCGTCCCATTTTTATTAATGGCATGGTTTCGACTTGTCAAATGTCAAAGAATAAAAGCTTCAAAAGTGACAGCTATCGAAATACCGGGTGATTCAAAATAACACCTCTTGTTGGAAAACCCTGTATTTTCAACTGACGCACTTGCCTCCTAATGTTTTTCTAAAGAAAGTGTTTTTATTAAATTTGTTTGTGGGTAAATATTAGAGGATTTTTTCCTTAAATTCGCTGATACTCGCATATTTTGGCCATAGCATGCCACACAATTTTACCAGACCTTGGTGAGGATGTCTGAACCTATCACCCAAACGGATTGCTCGATATTCATCTTAAGGACTTGAATGGTTGATGGATTGTCAATGAATGGTTTGACGGGCAGAACTCTAAATATCAAATTGTTTAGAATTTTACACTTTCATGGAATTTTTAAAAACTTTGAAATGTTTTTGCTCACTTATTTCTATGACATTCTGTATTTCCATGAAAGTGTTAAAAACTCAATATCCAATGAAATCATTGTTAATTGACATATTGCCATGAAATTTTGCTTACATGTTGGTATTAGAAATCGAAGATTAACCGGGTGACACAGACCATACGGCTAGATTTTTGCAACGACTGACCAAAGTCTCTGGTATGAATCGAACAGCCACGCTGATAGGCAGGCAGGCTATCAGCTCGCCTAACGGAGCGCAGCTTTTGTACAAACATATAACAAATATGAATAGATTAATTTCAACGCTGTCCATTCTTAATGATTCTGCCAATTTTTAGATTATTGAAGTTAATGCTTGGGAATGTGACGAATGTGAATATGCTTACGATTTCTCTGACGAGAATAAGAAGTGAATCTTATATTTAAAAGAACGTAAAACCAGAGCTCAATAACACACAAAGAAAAATGTATTCAATTCAAAATTAGTTCATATTTCCGAAGGGTCAATACGCTGAGATATTTGCCGCGCACAACGACTTGAATGAACCAACACACATTCCGCGTGTTGAAGAGCAACAGCAAAATAATCTTGATCTTTTTTTTAACCTCCCACCCTGAAAAGTATAAGGTTAACAGTCTTGTGCCTCTTGGAAACACGGATCATTGCAGCATTTCAGCATACTTTTCTTTCTCTGATATTCGAGCCCCTTCAAAACCAGTCACTAAGCGGACCGAGCTCAACAACTTTTTACCAGCAATTTAACGGGAAATTATGTTTCCTTGACAATAATGTCGATGCTGCTGCTGAAATGGTCGAGAAAATAATTCTTCTTGGAATAAACACGTTTATTCCCTTGAAGACTACCTCGATTAAACCTTCAAAGAATTGTTGGTTTAATCAGACATGCGAAGAAGCTGTCAGATCCAAAGAAGAAGCGTTCAGAAATTGACGTTTAAATAAAAACGTCACTACTGAGCTGCTACGTAAGCAGTCAAGATCTAATTGTGCCAGAGTGCTTAGGCGCCAAAAACTTCTCCACGAACAGCGCCTTCGTGCTAAAGTTATATCTTCTCCCAGGGGAAGTAAGAGCTTTTTGGTCATTTGTCAAAAGAGTAAGGGGCAATTTGGCGTCCTCTATTCCAACTCTTGTTAACGATGACGAGGTATTCACTGACCAATGATGGTAGCCCAGTTGTGTCTGCCTTCAAATATTGCTATGGAATAATTGTAATAGCTAACATTTAAAATGATTTTTTATAAAAAGGGCAATTTTACTCAATCAAATCAACAGACTCTCTTCCAGCAACAACATGCACCGGAACACATGTGTGCAGTTGCCATGACAAAAAAATACCAAGCACTGCGCACTAGGAATCCAACTCAACCAAACATATTTTTCAGAATATGGGCCGACTTCGAATGTTAATTCATCACCTGTGTCACCTGCGTGTTTAATGCAGAAGGCCAGCAGGACGGACGAGCAGATGCACAGACGGATGGTGAACAGATGGACCTGTCTAAACTGTCGTAGCATTTCGAGCACTGATCTAAAATAGTTTATAAGGTCCACACAGCAATATATCCATTTTGGGATTTTGTAAGGTTTTGTTTTTATTTTTTGGGAATTAAAGGAAGTCATAGCAAATTCGTGGCCTAAAATGTCAATTCTTCCATTTCGGTCAAAACCAAAACTCCCCCACCGGCCCAACCGCACCAAACAGTGCACTTTTCAGGGTACATTAAACAAACTGTGGCTGCTCTTCGGACCAAATTCGGCAATTCTCTTTATTAATAGACAAATGTGAGCCTCCATGCTGAAAACAATTAACTTGTGAAATACATTTTTCACAGGGCACGAATTTTGCTAATAAAACGCAATGAATTGACTTGTTCACTGTAAGTTGTTCGTTTCTAAATGTGTTCATGAAGAAAAAAGTTAGCATTTAAATCCACAGGTCTTTCTACAGATATCAGTCTTTACAATTCAAATATTTAGGAACTACAGAAAATGTTCCCTATATCTTTCCATTCTTTTTTTTATTGAAACAACAACAATAGTAATACCAGATGCGTGCGTTGAGTATCCACAGAGCCTTCACCTGTCCACATCTCCAAATCGTCGGTCATGGCGAAATATGTCACACTGGTCAGCAAACGTATACGACAAACCGGTTACAAAGCACTTTCCGTTAAAATGTACACAAAACCATGAAACACCCGAAAAGCTTAACGAACAAATCACGTGTGGCTGTTGATAAATCGATTTTTATGGCAACTTTAATATTTTTACTCGAATTTATTAATAATCGTAATCGTTTGTACCACGTACGCATGTACTATTATCGTGCTAACGGAACGGTTTAACACCACTGAAGCAACAAACAAACAGACCGCCAATATTTCGAAACAAAACTGATGAAAAACAAAAAAAAACTTACACTGGGGTTTCACTTGATTGGGTCGGTACGGTTCTGTTTGCCGGGACAATAAAACGCATACTGAAATGTCCCAAACACCTTTGACGCTAATTTAGCCATAGTGTCAAGCTGACATTAGGCCATTGGACCTAACCCAATGACAGTCACAGACACACACGCACACAAGCAGTACGACGTCGTGCATATGAAACATTTTGACCATGTCCACACAAATACAAGCACAGGCTACATGACTATGTGCTTGTTGTTCGAAACGTTGTAAAGAGCGGATAGACCAGCCAGCGGTTGTAATGAATTATTTAACATTAATAACTATGATGTGTGTATTTGTTTTTTGATTTTATAGTTTATCAGCAGCGGCAGAAGGGCTTTGAAAGGCCTGGCCTAGGGTAGTCGGAGGGCCTTTTCGTACGAATTCAAAAATCTGCAAAAAATCTAGCCATATGGTCTGTGTCACCCGGTTTACCCTTGGACCCAAAATTAGAATATAAATTTACTTTGTATTGTAATTAAATAAAAAAAAAATAAAAAAAAAAATTATTATTCGTTGGAGTAGTTTTCATTGTAATTTATTATAATTGGCCGTGAGGCTTTAAATTACAAAATCTGTGCAAATAAATGAAAAATGAAATGAAATGAAAATTTCAGTACAACGAATTTTTGTCAAAATATATTATTTTACAATGGCCTTAAGATGTATAATGAAATTCCAATGGAATTAAAAAATGAAAACAATTTATTTATATTTAAACGTAAAATAATCTTATATATCAAAGATATGTAAAAAATCGTATAATATTTTTGTAATTAATAGCAAAATAGCTAAATAAATTAATTAAAAAAAAAACTCAACTATGTGAAGAATTGCCTGCAATCATAAAAATAAATTTTGAATGCCAAATCCCAAAAAAAAAAAAAAAAAAAAAAAAAAAATTGTAGACCATCTGCTCTAGTTATTAATAAACATTAAATACTTTCTTATTCGAAATGTGTGTTTCATTTGCATTTGAAAAGTAACCCCAAACTTTAAAGATCTTATATATCGTCGGTATGCAGCAATAACCTCTCAAGTCACATAATTGTATTTCTGAGTTATTGAAGATTTAAAAGTGCATGGGGGCGAGTATTTTGCACATAAATTAATAAATAAATTGATGCCGTAACTACAAAACTGCTTTCAATAGACAGGACATCAACAATTACTTTGGGGGGCAATTTTGCATCATTAAGTCCATTTCTCAAAAATGTGGACATGAGATCTTTTTGCAGCACACCGACGATATGTCATGCTGTCGCAGTCCTTTGGTCAGAAAACGGAATCAATGGAAAGGGCTTCTAATGTGTATAGTAATTAATATGAAATCGATTCTATTTACAGGCCTCATTACAGAAGTCCTGCAGAAATGAAATTGTCCTTTGCATCCTCATTCAAATATGCATAAACAGAAAGGGGTGCAGACATGACAACAACAGTTAAGCTCAAAGAAAAGCATCACAACGATAAGTGTTACAGTTTTTAGAGCGCCATG
The DNA here is from genome assembly GCA_958296145.1 of Hydrotaea cyrtoneurina. Classification (NCBI taxonomy): domain Eukaryota; kingdom Metazoa; phylum Arthropoda; class Insecta; order Diptera; family Muscidae; genus Hydrotaea; species Hydrotaea cyrtoneurina. Next base: position 37,377,914 of record OY282515.1, on the reverse strand, counting down.
GAAAGTTTGGCGTTTCATGACGATCTCATGTACTTACACCGTGTTACACACATTCTGTCCTAGGAACCAAATTTACTTTTTCGGAATGGGGATAAAAAATAAAAATACACGTGTATCGGCGATTTTCATGTACCAGGCAGATTCGTGGAAAATTTTTTTTAAAAAATAGATTTTTATCAATTCTCAGATTTTCCTATTTTTTTTTTTTTTTTTAATTGTTATCCTTTTTTTTTGAGGTTTCAGTCAACAATCATTTTTTTTTCGTAACGCTTAAGTAGTTTAAAAATTTGGAGTCTCTTCAAGTGATGCTAAGAAAAGTGAAAAAAATATATTTTTTTTCAAAAATAATAAAAATTGGGGAAAATCTGAGAATTGTTAAAAAAAATTTAAAAAATTTGACGTGATACAGACATTTCCAAGAGTCTGCCTACCAAAAATCAGCTCGATTGGATCACTGAAAAAGGGTTAAAAATCGGTCGAAAGGCTTTCACACAGGCAAGAAAAGAGATTTATACTTCAAACTTAAAAAAAAACCAGTGAAAAAGTTGCAGTCGGGTAAACCGACTTATATATACCCTCACCCTCAGTAAAAACATACAAGTCTCATATTCCATAATAGCAACCTCAAAATACCGAATGTTATAGACAAATATTGTATTACACATTTTTACAGAAAGGGCGGAATATAAAGCAGAGTTTTTTCTCGAAAATTGTTAGAGCTTTACTAAATATAGAATTCGTTGAGCGAAGATTCGTTGAGCGAATTTACATAATTGCACGATTTCTAAACTTGGTGGAATGGTAAATTTGTGTGGGAGGTACCAGAAGGAGTCCGACTAGGGTTCTGGAGAGCTTTAGATGTTTATAGATTTACTAAATACAGAATTTGGGCAAGATCGCGTAGGTCATATTGATCATATTACCCGATTTCAAAGGTAGGCGGGATGGTACATTTGTATGGGAGGTACCAGAAGGGGAGTTGCCAGACTTCCAAGTTTTTGTCCAAAACTTTGTCTAGCTATAGCTTTACTAAATACAATATTTGGGCAAGATAGCGTTGGCCATACTGATAGTTTTAGACGGTTTATCAGGGGCGGGATGGTACATTTGTATGGGAGGTACCAGAAGGGGAGTTGCCAGACTTCCAAGTTTTAGTCCAAAACTTTGTCTAGCTATAGCTTTACTAAATTCAAAATTTGGGCAAGATAGCGTTGGCCATACTGATAGTTTTAGACGGTTTATCAGGGGCGGGATGGTACATTTGTATGGGAGGTACCAGAAGGGGAGTTGCCAGACTTCCAAGTTTTTGTCCAAAACTTTGTCTAGCTATAGGTTTACTAAGTACAAAATTTGGGCAGGATCGCGTTGGGCATATTGATATTGATACACGATTTCTAATGTAGGCGATATGGTACATTTGTATGGGAGGTACCAGAAGGGGAGTTGCCAGACTTCCAAGTTTTTGTCCGAAACTTTATCCAGTTGTACTTTTACCAAATACGTAATTTGGCCAAGATGGGTGTGGGCGTATTGATATTATTACACGATTACTAAAGTGGGCGAAATAGTAGATTTGTATGGGAGGTACCCGAAGGGGTGTGGCCATATAGCCCATATGCAATCCCATAATCAGTTTTGGGAAAATATTAACCCATGCCAAATTTCAGAGCGATTGTTTAACTCTTTCGAATGTTATCGTGCGTACCAGCAGGACAGACAGACGGACATGGCTCAAACGATTTAGAAAGTCATGAATCGAATTTGGTTCAAAGAGACTTGGGTTCTAATGTGAATATTTGTAGGTGTTACACTTTTGGGCCGTATCAAATGATATATACCCTCCTACCCGTAGGGTGAGGGTATAAAAATTCTGACGTGTACATGAAAATCGCCGATACACGTGTATTTTTATTTTTTCCAATCTTTCCGAATATGTGCATTTGGTTCACAGGACAGAAAAAAATCTATTTTTTGTAACACGGTGTTAGGAGACGCATGCGTATCTGTTGAAAGAAATCATTCCAGACGATTACCATCTCCGTGTACTATATCCTTTTCGTAAAAAAGAAAAGCGCATGGTTTGCACACAATTTCCGTTTCATCCGTTTTCAACAAATTGCATTTAAAATTCTCTCGAATGTTGCAGGTGAATAAAAAAAATAATTGGCTTTAGGCGTCTTCGCTTATAAAAACCGCCATTGGCAGTGCGGTGCGATCAAAGGTGAAACCATGATGACTTACCCGTATTCCAACCTGGCTCAAATGATTTGCACCCTAAAAGGAACGGAGTTCAAATAGACAAGAGATTGCCCGAGCAATTGTATGGGAAACGATACCAAAGGCAAGGGGCCAATTGATTTTGAAATCTGTCCAACGACAATGAATTGAATATAGGAAGCAAAATGATAGCGGAGAATGTTGTTCTCATACACAGGCGGCTTAGATGTCATGTGGAGGTATAGAGGATCTGTGACTGTTCCATTTACATGTAGAGAGAAGGAGCCGGCGCAACTGGCCAAAATAAATGCTTTTGATTGTAACAATACGCATGATGAGACATCGCGCCATCTGTCACAGACAAGGATCGGTTAATTATCGAGGTAAGGGACGAGTTTGTATACGCGATGTAGATATGTTCGAATAAATAGTAAGCTGTATGCTGACTTCGATGTATTCGGTCTCCAAATATTTCCATTTCTTTAGATATTTTTTCATGAGTGTAAATGCTAACAACTGAAAATGTTCCCAACGCAACCACATGTGGTATTTGTGTCGGTGGCCTGCATTGACGAGTATTTGGCAGGACATTATTAGACAAATAACATTAAACAAATTTAATGTCGCACAGTGTTTTACCTACGACAATCCGTGGACTTAAATACAGATCTTCCTAACTAACCAAAAGAAGAAGGAAATGCAAACTTTAATTAAGACATTAGACTTAGCCAATGAAAAATAAATTAAATATCAGCCAATAATGTGCACCTACATTTAATCGATTAACAGACGGACAACTTAAAAAACCATCAATCGAATTTAAGGGAAAACACAGCTAGGGTCTAAAATGACTCCGTCTTTGTTATAGCACATATCAGACATATCAAATGAAATACAGTCGACCTCGGATAAGCGCATGCCTTTAAAATGGAAAAAAAAAACAAAATTTTTTTTTCAACAACAATTTTTTTTTTTTTCAGCAAAAAATTTTTTTTTTTCAACCAAATTTTTTTTTTTCCACAAAAATTTTTTTTTTCACCAAAATTTTTTTTTTTCAACAAAAATTTTTTTTTTTAACAAAAATTTTTTTTTTCAGCAAAAATTTTGTTTCCTCAAATTTTATTTTTTTTCGAAATTTTTTTTTACAAAATAGTTTTCTCAAAATATTTTTTACAAAATTTTTAAAATTAAGTAACAAATACTTTCTCAAGCAAATTAACGGGCGCCATAGGCGCATTACAACTTACTAGTACACAATAATAGAGGAGAATTGCAGGACCAAGAGATAACAGAGGAGATGATTATTTATGCTATTGGACAATTCTGAAGCCATGGGCAAAACAAATGATCTCAAAAAAGTATGTGTCAACCACATTTAAGAAAACTCAGCCAAATGAAAATAAGTGACTATTTTCATCCAAGCTCATTAGTATTGAGTTTAAATTCTAACATACATGTATTTTGAGAGTTGTGCCACAAGTTTATATCTTCCATTCACAGAACAATTTCAAAAGTACATATTAGAGTACATTTAAATGAAAGAAACTCCAATTATCCGAAATGTTTTTTTTTTATTGAAAATCCCTCAATTAAACAATTTTTTTTCATTTCCGCTTAAGCGAATACTCTGGACATTTCACAGAATTGTTGGGTTTTCAACATAAGAACAAGATTGAATTTTTTGTTCTTAATATCTTCGAAACTGTAGAGGATGTGGATAGCTGATAGCGGACGCGTTAATGCTGCTGTTTAAAATCAAAATTGTTAGGATCGCCAGTTTTAGAATTCCACTTAATTTGTGCTGGCATCCACTGTGTGTGTATGTGTGTGTGTCGTTAATGCACGAAAAGCAAATGTACTCATCCGACCCTCTCCTGACCCATAAGTTCCAGTAAACATTTAACTACACCCATATATTTGTACATGATTAATTGATTTGGTATATTTAAGAGAAGAAAATATTCGATTTTTGTTTTGACAAAACTCCTACTTGTTGACTGACAAATACATCGGACATCGCAAAATGGATGTCGTGTTTATCGATCGTGTTTAAGGGATGACGGCGTGTCGTAGCCTTGACACCACATGCCGACAATTTGTATGGTGTACATGATTATTTCCAAAAGGAATTTTTAATGAGCTGGTTAAAATAACAGAGTTTGTCAACTTTTCAATTATCGGTAATAACAGGATATTTGAGAAATATCCACAATAACTTGATGACAGAAATCTCAGTCTATTAGTCAAAGTCGGGTAATGGATAATAGAGTCAGAATTGAAGAAGCGGAGGGCTGTATGTTTGTCATACTCAATGTCACCTTTGAAGTGATGTTCGTCAGGTCACCACTTTTTTTTTTTTGACTCATACCTACTCTATTGGCATTTGGTGGATCATTTCAAACATGTGTGGTTGGTGAATTGATTTCCGCGTTTCCTTCCTCTCCAGTTGAAAACAGAGGAAGGAAGTGTACCAATGACAGGAAATTGCTTTAAAACGTTCTCGGTACTGTCTAGAGTGAATGCAATGCTGGTCTTGCTTTGTGGCGTTTGATGGCAATAACATGAATTCAACTCAATCTTTAAATTTTGTGAAATTTGCACATTCATTTCTCAGAACCACAACCACGTCTTTTGGTTCTTGGCATACACGATTATTTTCAATATTTGAATTCGTGGGAGTTTGGAAAATTTAATATCTATAAAATTAAGCGCTAAAAGTTTAATATTTTTTTTTTTGTTAACTATGATTTTGTCGCAATAGGAATGAAAAATATAAACTGGTCTGTTTAGAGGTTTCTTTGTGAATCAGTCACAGCTATTTACAGCCAGAAATCGTGGCAGAAAGTCAGTACGCTTAACGCTTGAACAACGTTTGAATCCAAATCCAAAATTATTTCCAAAGTCCTCCATTGACATTGACGCACAAAACAGTGTGTTTGTTGAAAAGCAATTTTTGGCCAAAATTAGGCACCCACCGCGCCAGATTGTGCAACAAATTCATGAGCCTGGCCTACTAGTGGACAAAACAGCCAGTTCTCACCACTGTAAGGTGCGCACTGGCGCGAATCTGGCTGCCGAAGACCGAAAGTGATCTGAAGAACTAAACATTTCACGGGGCCCCAATGAAAAAAAGTGGCCCAATGGAATGTTACGAATAACGAATCGTGAAAACGCATCGTTGGTTAATTAGGTGTTGATGGCGCCACTTGTTTTGTGGAAAATCCAATTGGAAATATCTCGTATTAAAATCTATACGAGAATATACTCAATTTATATATACATATGTATATTAGGGTGGAGTGAAATATAAAAAAAATCAACTTCAAAAAGTCATGTAGTTTGCGATCCTTAATAAGAGAAAAATAAGGAAAACTATTTTTAAATAAATTTAGAGGTCGCCCTTGAAGTTTGGAATTTTTTTGATTAAATTTTTTTTTATTATTATTTATTATGAGTTTCTGTTATGTAAATGAAGTTGGAATTTTTTTGATTCAATTTATTATTATTATTATTTATTATGAGTTTCTGTTATGTAAATGTTCCCAGTTTTAACCAAATAGAACCGCCAATGGAAAATTGGAAAAAAAATTGTGATCGAAGAATGGCAAAAAGTAAAATAATCCAAATAGTCGCTTCTTCAAAAAATCTACTTAACATTTGAATCGAATGTTGGTCGACCATCCTCTTATTTTATTTGGGTACTGAAAATGCTCAAACTTCGAAATTTTGAAGGAATGTTTAAGTTTTTGGATTTTTTTAACATAAAAAAACAAAAATTTCAAAATTTGAAGAGACCGGCGCTGACCCTATAAATTTAAGAAAAATATATTCCTTATTTTTCCCCTTAAATATAACCCAAACTCATCTATTTCCGGGTGTTAAATTTTCAAATTAAAAAAAGTATGTTTTCACTACACCCTAATGTATGTTTCTCCGGCTAAAGTGGTTAAGATTAACGATGAGGATTGTCTTGATGATGATGAGCTAGTTATCGAAGTTCAATAGGAATTCGTCACTATCAGCAACTAATGAAATCGAATATTCTTCTTTGAGGAGCATTGGACAAACCAAATGAAAAATAACGAAATTCATAAATTTCGAATTCGATGATTCTGATGAAGGTTGTGCAACGCAGACTAATCGAGGATGTGACTAAGCTGTTTTGGCCTAGACACCACAAAAAATGCCAGACCAACTCGTATGGAAACCTCATATGGAAACCCATTAAATTTCACACACAAACCATGGGCACGGAGTGAGGGGATATTTTAAGATATTATTAAAGGGTTTTCCAACAAGAGGTGTTATTTTGAATCAGCCGATATTTCGGTGGCTGTCACTTTTGAAGCTTTTATTCTTTGGCATTTTGGAAGTAGAAATTACGCCATTACTAAAAATGGAACGAGACACGATTCAACAACTTATTGAAATTATCAAAATTCTCTACAAAAATGGTGAAAGCTGTGATGCAAAACTAAAGTATTTTTGGGTCGTCGTAAAGCACCTAGTCGGACCGCAATACAGAAATTGGTGAAAAATTCCAGCTGTTGGGACAAGTTAGTGATGTGAAGAATAACACCCGTGCATGTCGCTCAAGAACAACTGAGAATATTGCTGCTGCAGCCGAAAGTGTTGAAGAAAACCCAGATTTCTACGTCAACAAGCAAAATTATCACATCTGGGGCTCGGAAAACCCAAGAGTTGTTGTTGAAGAGGCCTCTCCATCCCCAACGTGTGACTGTTTGATGCGGTTTATGGTCCGGCGGGGTCATTGGACCTTACTGTTTCGAAACGGTGAATGGATTGCTCTATCGAGAGATGATTAATGATTTTTTTATGGTCGGAGTTGGATGATATTGCTCTGGACAACGTTTACTTTCAACAAGACAGAGCTATGTGCCACACAAATAACTAATCCATTACTATTTTACGAGAAATGTTTCCTTTGGGTTTTTTTAAAAATAGATTTTCATCCATTTTCAGATTTTCCTAAATTTTTTTTTTTTTAAATGGTTATCGTTTTTTTTTAAGGTTTCAGTTCAAAAAACATTTTTTTTCGTTACGCTTAAGTAGTTTAAAAATTTGGAGTCTCTTCAAGTTATGCTAAGAAAAGTGAAAAAAATATATTTTTTTTCAAAAATAATAAAAATTGGGGAAAATCAGAGAATTGATAAAAATTGTTTTTAAAAAATTTGACGTGATACAGACATTTCCACGAGTCTGCCTGTCAAAAATCAGACATGACGTGTACATGAAAATCGCCGATACACGTGTATTTTTATTTTTTCCCCTCTTTCCAAAAAAGTAAATTTGGTTCATAGGACAGAATGTGTGTAACACGGTGTTATTAACGGCATACCTTCCTCTTTATTATGAAACAAACAACTGATCATTTATCTCAAAAAATTAAATTTTTCTTTGAATACCAAGATAACACCTCTTGTTGGAAAACCTTGTATTAAATATCGGATTTGATACATTTTAGAAATATTTCCAAGGTCGGCTACATTTCCTAATTTTAAAAAAAAAATTGAGGGTTTGGGGGGTTCGTGCTGTTGTTTTATGGTTTTTGGTTTTAAATATTTTTACAAAGTTTTATTAAAAAAAATATATATATACAATACTTTTTCAGATTCTGAAATTTTAAAAATTGCCATTTTATTTTTCGAATTTGTCAAACTGCACCTGATACATTTTTTTGTTCGGGGACATTCCCAAGTATGTTCGTATTTAAAAAAAGACAACTTTTTCAGCATGTCCGCATAAGAAAAACAACTGATTTACTTATTGGTCATTAATTTATGTAGATGTATTTATTTTTGTTAAAACTTTAAAACTTGTATTACCAAACACAATCGACAGAATGATAGATAGATAGATAGATAGATAGACTATATATGTAGATAAGTAGATAAATAGATACAATACAATTCGATACGTTAGATACTTGAAATCATGACTTTAAGTCAGTTCACACAGTACAATTTATTCGAAAGACAGCAGGTCATCGCCCTCGGGAATCTATCTTGACACAATACTATCCCCAAGTCTATACAAACAAATTGTACAATGTGAACTCCCTTTGTAGACATTGCATATAAGTAAGCAAGAACAAAACCGTCACAACTCAAACAAAACGACTTTAAAGTACACTTTCATTGTGAGTGATTTACAATGGAAAAGTAAAGTTTAAATATCCGCCCACAATAAGATTTCCAAGAGCTCTCTCTCTTGAGTCTTCTTTTTGTTTCTATACAAATCAAATAGTACATAAATTAAACATTCTGAGTTATGACGGTCTTGCCTGCAATGTAAATCGTTCGATAATAGCTGGAGTAGATTGATAGTGAATAGATTGAGTTACTATTAAAACTACAAATTAGGTTTGTGGCAGCGGCAGCATTAACGCTGCCACATTTCCATAAAACCACAGAGTCAATTAAGTTATCATGCAACATATCATGGACTGAACAGGAATGGATTGGACTTAACCGCTTGAGAGGATTTAGATCATGAAGCTATCAGTATTGTAAATTTTAAATGATATTCTGGGGATGCTTAATTAAGTTAAAAGCATTGGCATGTTTTGACAGCTGTGCAACTTCGCACAACATTCATAATGCGGGCGGGTGGAGGAGTTAGAGGGTTGGATGTTTATGCTTGTGATTATTTATCATAAACAGGGCTCCTTTAGACAGATTTGTTTAATGTCTGGGCATCCTTTTTCACATTTGTTGGTGTTGGTGTTGACGTTGTCATTGTCTCTGCTTTTGACTTCTTATCCATGGCAGCCAAGGCAGCTTCGGCCTGTCTATGGGTGGCAGCATCATTTGATTTGAGGAAATATGTTACCAAATCTATTGGCATGGGAAAGACAATTGTGGAATTTTTCTCGGCAGAAATTTGACTTAATGTCTGCGGGGTGGAACAAACAAACACGTCCAAGACACAAACAGAAAATTATTTAAATATTGACATTCGTCAAATGTTAAAATTTCCTGTTAAAACATGATGTTGCACATTGGGTTTTTGTGACGTATTAAAAGTGATGATTAATTAAAATTAAAAAAGTAATTTATTTCCCAAAAACAAAAAATAAGAGCAACACTCAATTTAAAAAAAAAAAACTTCCTTATTTTCAAAGTAATTTTTTTTAGTATTTGTAGTAAACATATTTAGAAAGTTTAAAATCTGCCATAGAATTTTAGTATATAGAAAAAAGGTCCTTGATTCGTCCCAGAGATCCAATTTCAGCCATAACAGCGTCGCCTACGTTTTGGAATTATGCTTCTGTAGAAAAAAATGTACCTTATCCGGCCCAGGATCCCCAATTTCAGCCCTTACAGCTTCGCCTCCGTTTCGGAATTATGCTTCTGTAGAAAAGAAGGTCCTTGATTCATCCCAGGATCCCCAATTTCAGACCTTACAGCTTCGCCTCCGTTTCGGAATTATGCTTCTGTTGGAAAAAAGGTCCTTGATTCGTCCCAGGTTCCCCAATTTCAGGTCTTACAGCTTCGCCTCCGTTTCGGAATTACGCTTCTGTTGGAAAAAGGGTCCTTGATTCGTCCCAGGATCCCAAATTTTAGCCCTTACAGCTTCGCCCCCGTTTCGGAATTACGCTTCTGTAGAAAAGAAGGTCCTTGATTCGTCCCAGGACCCCCAATTTCAGCCCTTACAGTTTCGCCTCCGTTTCGGAATTACGCTTCTGTTGGAAAAAAGGTCCTTGATTCGTCCCAGGATCCCCAATTTCAGACCTTACAGCTTCGCCTCCGTTTCGGAATTATGCTTCTGTTGGAAAAAAGGTCCTTGATTCGTCCCAGGATCCCAAATTTCAGCCCTAACTCCGTTTCGGAATTATGCTGCTGTAAATGCCAAATTTATTTCCAATAAATTTCTTCGGTTACTGATGGTGTAATTGAACTACTACGAAGCAATGTTTGCTTTTTCGAATATTTGCTTATTCGCCATTCAGGGACCAACTTTTGGCAATTGGGATCATTGCACCATTTCGGCCCACTACAGAACCGGACAATATACATTAGGGTGGAGTGAAATAAAAAAAAAGTCACACTCGGAAAGATATGTGAAAATAAGGGAAAATGTTATGCTTTTATTTGGATACTGAACTAGCTCAAACTTGTGCATTTTAAAGTTGGTTCTTTTATTTGCAAAAATTTCAAAATTTCCAGAGCATGGAGTGACACCTAGAAAATTTCAAATCTGTTTCTCTTAGTTTTCCATTACTAAGGATCCCAAACTACAAATCTTTCCTAGTGTGAGATTTTCAAAATCAGAAGGTCCCCAAGAAGATGCTCCTGGCCGAAATCTCGCCAATATTTGTTCAATTCGTTATTTCGTTTTATTGCGTTTACTTTTTTTTTGGTATCGATTTACAGACACATCTCCAACCTATTTAACCTGAGAAAGCTTTCGATGGTCATACGTTACCCAGCGCTTTGACGGATGCCAAAACAAAACTCGTTGCCCTGTAGTTGGCAGTAGTCTGTTGGACCGAACATAAACTTTGCCTGATGGCAACACCCCAAACTGATCTGCAATTCTTGCTTACCATCGTGCTTTCAACATGAACCTTTGCTGATGGCTGATGGCATGGACCTGACAAATTGCTATTGGGGTAAATTAAAGTAGAACTAGAGGAATTTGTGGTGAATATTTCATTTTAGACGAAACTACTTTCAGAAATATTTAAAAATTTTCAAGTATATATCAATTTCACAAAATGAATCATCACATTTGAGGCATCACAGTCCAATGAGCAACGTTACGATAACAAAACCAACAAACCTGTAAATATCGTAATTGTAGGGCGGCGGGTGAACCACCTATAACCTCGGATGCCTCACGCAAGGCATACGATGCCTTTTGTTCACCCTCCGCCGCTATGACTTTAGCTCTGGCCTCGCGTGCAGCCTCCGCCTCAGCAGCCATGGCTCTCTGCAATTGTACCGGAAGTCGTACGTCTTTTCTGAAAGTGTGAATATCAACATTATTCTTGATAGGTTTGGTTGGTGGCGGTGTTGCCAGGGGAGGAGGGTTCGCATGGCAGTCTTTGGATAAACAGTGATTTTTGTGTGCGTGTGTGTTGGTGTGAATGTCAGTTTTAGTGGCAAATGGGAAGCGGATATTTACATTTCAACACGCTCAACCTTAATACCCCAAGCATCGGTAGCTTCGTCCAGTGAAACCTAGAAGAAGAAAAGAGGAAGATACGAAAAAAAAAATGAGAAAAAGCGTATTTTCTTTTTGTGTCGGAATGTAATAAAAGGGGGGATATAAATTAAAATCCTAAGTAAGAGTAATTCTGGGTAAAATTAAATTTCACACAAAATACTACGAGAGGTGGTTAATAGGATGGCGCCGTGGAGGGGGCGGATTAACTAAGACAACAAATTATGGACCACATTATTTTTATTTGATCTGCTATTTATATTTGATATTCGAAGATTTTTAACTAATAAATTTTTAAAATATACTGCGATCCCTGCTGGAGGAGCTCAAGCATGTTGAGGATGACTGCTACACTGAAGAATATCCTGATCGGCTTCAGTAGTAAGAAAGCTCTTAACCCATTCATAGCCAGCGATGCCATATGGCACAGAGAAAATGATTTTATAAAGTAAAAAATGTCTATGGACCCTTTTTTATAAAATATAAAACTTTTTTTTAACAAAATGTCTTGGTCAATGGGTAAACTTACAACAAAACTTAATACAAACAATACTAAGACAATCTCTGGCCAGGCGTGATGGTAGAGATCATTGATCAGATTCCTTGCTTGTCGACGATGAGATTGTGGGTTCCTACTCCAATTCTGGTGGACTCATACTGATTAAAAGACAAAACAAGGAGTTTGGTCAGAATTACTGGAAAATTATTAGGGGACGTGCTAGGGATGTGGGAGAAGGCAAGTATCGCTGGATCAAGATAGGATCAGAATCCTTTCTTTCGCACGGAGTGTTGATCACACTTGATTCATCATATTTTGTGTAAAATAGCGCCTCAAACAGTATCGGACTAGATTGTATCTCAAGTGGATTCCTTCTCGGACTCCAATAGGATATTGTTCAATATCGGTCTATTTAAAGAGAAAGGACTAATTTTAAGAATCAGGCAAAATCTAACAAGCCTCAAGTTCATTCTCCAAGGCAAATCACGAAAATACTAAGAGACAACTATCGATATAACATTAACGACAAAAAAGACCTCATAAAACCCAATGGTCTTTTCACCGTGAGGAGTCTTGAAACAATGGAACACACACTTTCCAGGTTCCAGAGATGTGAATTAGTTGAATTACCTAAAGTAATTCCACTCACAACAAGTACAATAGAGCTCATTAAGAAAAAATCACGTGGTCAGTGCAGTCATTCAACCTGAACAAATTATAAGGACCAGAAGTTATATCTTCGGTGTTGCTACCAGAATCTATAGAGGTTGCTATACCATGGCATCAAATAATATGTTCGTTTTGTTTAGCCTGGTCGTTTAAATGGAAAAAATTTAAAGAGAGCGATAGGGGAAAATGAACCCCCTCGCGGCAGGAGACTAAAGGCCTATTTTTTTAATTGAAAACTCTGGAAAGACTAGCTGACTCTTATGTAAGAGAAAATCTGAGGCCATACAAATTCAGTTGTAAACTACATAATACCTACAGCAAGGTTTTCCGAAGAACTTCTTACTTATTTCCCCCTTAGTTCCATATTAGTTAGTTTCTCGAGTCCGTGAGCTTTGAACGGTATAATTACACCGTGTTACACACATTCTGTCCTATGAACCAAATTAACTTTTTCGGAAGGGGGATAAAAAATAAAAATACACGTGTATCGGCGATTTTCATGTACACGTCAGAATTTTTTTTTTTTAAGTTTGAAGTATGAAGCTCCTAGTGGCCCTTTGGACCGATTTTTACCCTTTTCAGTGATCCAATCGAGCTGATTTTTGGCACGCAGACTCGTGGAAATGTCTGTATCACGTAAAATTTTTTAAAAAATTGATGTTTATCAATTTTTAGGTTTTCCAAAATTTTTTTTTTTTTTTTTTAAATGGTTATCGTTTTTTTTAAGGTTTCAGTTCAAAAAACATTTTTTTTTCGTAACGTTTAAGTAGTTTAAAAATTTGGAGTCTCTTCAAGTTATGCTAAGAAAGTGAAAAAAATATTTTTTTTTCTTCAAAAATAATAAAAATTGGGGAAAATCTGAGAATTGATAAAAATTGTTTTTAAAAAATTTGACGTGATACAGACATTTCCACGAGTCTGCCAGCAAAAAATCATCATCGATTGGATCACTGAAAAAGGGTTAAAAATCGGTCCAAAGGTTTTCACACAGGCCACAACGAGCTTTATACTTCAAACTTAAAAAAAAAAAAATTCTGACGTGTACATGAAAATCGCCGATACACGTGTATTTTTATTTTGTATCCCCTTTCCGAAAAAGTAAATTTGGTTCATAGGACAGAAAAAAATCTATTTTTTGTAACACGGTGTTATGTTTTCACTCCACTCTAATATGCAGATAACAAAGCTCTTGCAATTCGCAACCGGGTCCCCACAAGCGAACACTTTAAACGAGCCTCTCCTTACAGGAGGATATTTAGATTTAGCGGAACTGAACTAGATTACACTCTGGTCGGCAATTATTGAGTTTTTTACGTTACGTTAGTTGTATAGAAAAGAAATGGGTCCTGGCGTGAGAAGTAATAAGACATCTCATACCCATATCATCAAGACAGGGGACTTTAGACATTTTAAAAGGATCGTCTAAAAACGGTGGAAGGCAAGATTTTTTAATTTCTAATTTGCGCTTTTCTTTCCTTAGAGCTTGCTACAAACCCATCTGGAATATCTAAAAGCTGTAGCAGAGATTATAACCACCACTTTAATATCCAAACATCGTCCCTCACAGTCACTGGGTTACTTCACCTTAAACATACCACCACGACCTTTACCCCATATCTCAATGAATGATACCAGTAAATAACATCATATTTAAATAAAAAAAAAAAACAGAATAAAAACTTTCATATTTAAATACAAAAAAGTCAAAAAAAAGTCAGTCCATGATCCCATCACAATTAGCCGCTTTACCATTCCAACTGATGCCATGCAAATTATCCGCTCTTGTCTCACATGAATCTTCCAAATTCAATTTCTCAATTCATTGTCTCACAGATTCCATAACACACACTGTCAACAAGCGTTGCCTTTGTTTTTACATACAAAGTCCACAAAATACTCTATGGGTTAAAAAAGACAAAATCCCATGGACCCGGCGGTGGGGGCAAACGCAAAGTAACGTAACGTACATTTACTATGTGAAAAACATTTATTCATGATATAAAAAAATGCATAGAGCTCTTGAAGAGCATTTGTTCCGTGGTTGTTGCTGCTGCTGCTGATTTTGAAACAATTGCTATGCAAAAAAAAAAGGAAAAGGAACAAAAAATGTATAAAATTGTCATCTGTCTTACCTGCATCGTACCGGAAATTGTCATACGTTCGCTGAGGATCTCATGCAAATGCCTAGTGCCCATGGTGTTCCGTAGGGTGGTCTGTGCCAGCAAACGCGTCGAATGATGAGCATTTTCCACATTCGCTATAGAGACGGTAGCATTTGAGACACGATAATAGACAACGGCATCAACCGAGACCGTTACACTATCCTTCGTGAGGACCTGTAATGCATGGCCGGGCCGGGCCGGATGGCAAAGGCAGAGAGCATGGGGAGAAAGAAAACGAAACGGATGAAATGTATTAAATAAATGTATGGAAAATGTACAATTCAGTGATTCTTTTTTTTTTGTGTTTCTGTTGTCTTTGGCCTCCTTTCAGGATTTGTTTTTTGCGTTTTTTTTTGCTATCGTTGTTCTTGTTTTTTGGAGGCTGAATTAACAGCAACAAAAATGGCTGATGCTGTTATTTATTTGTGTGTGTATGTGCGGATATTGTTTAATGTTTTGCTTAACATTTTATTATATTTGGTTTTTTTTTTTTCGTCCTCATAAAGTTAAAGCCATAAATCATGATGAAATCATACAGAACAAAAAAACGCGTTGGCATAGCGAACACAGTAACAGGCGATATATCCGCATGTATGAACACAGTGTGTACAGTAGGGCGCCCAAAGACAAAGTGAAAGAATATTTTGTTGTTGTTGACTATTTCAATTTTGAATGCAATATCAGCGATATTGGTGATATTTTAAGATAAAGCATAAATTTAAAAAAAAAGTCCTTCAAATGCGTGTAAAAAAAATCTCGCACTGAACTGAATAAAAACCCTTGAAGATATTGTTGTGATTAATGTTAACTTTTATTTAAGACAAGGCATAAATTTAAAAAAAAAATTAAAAAAAAAAAAAAAAAATTCCTTCAAATGCGTGTAAAAAAAAATCTCGCACTGAATTAAAAAAAACCTTTGAAAATATTGTTGTGATTAATGTTAACTTTCATTTGAGATAAGGCATAATTTTTAAAAAAAAAACAAAAAAGTCCTTCAAATGCGTGTAAAAAAATTCGCACTGAACTGAAAAAAAACCCTTTAAGATATTGTTGTGATTAATGTTAACTTTCATTTGTAATTGGTCTCATTCCAAAGTTCGATGTCGAATCACTGTGGCATGCACGTTACCAGCTTAAAAAGTCATGGACCGTTTATGTGTTCACGATCAGATTAACCAGGTGAATTGTTGAGCGACAGAACGTCAAATTATGCGTCTTCTGTGCAATCGGGTTGTTCTAGAGACCACTTCAGTCGATATACATCGATAACCAAGGTCGATCGTTTACGCCAACTTCGATCGATCGTTAACCCTATTAGACAAGAAAAACTCCTACAGATTTAAATTTCCTCATAGCCCATAGCCTTTCTATCGGACAAAAAACACCTTCACATTTAAATTTTCAGACTGCCCACTAGGGTGGAGTGAAAACATGCTTTTTTTTTAATTTGAAAAAGTTAACCTCGGAAAGAGATGTAGTCTGGTGTCCTAATGAGGGGAAAAATAAAGAAAAAAAATTTAAAAAATTTTTAGGGGTCGCGCCACTCCCTCGAAATTTGGAAATTATCGCTATTTTGGCGTTGATTTTAGAAAAATCCTAAAAATTAACGACTTAACTTATTCGAAATTTAAAAGTTTGAGCTTGTTCAGTGCCCAAACAAAAGTATTTGAGGCAAATATGAGGATAATCGACTAATATTTGTAGCTTTGGTGGCGATTTCATTGTTCAGTCAATTTTCTGAAGAAGGGACGATTTGACTTATTTTACTTTTTGAAATTTTTGAACAATGAGAAAATTTTTTTTAAATTTTTTCATGCCCTTATTTCATTGTTTACGCTATTGCAAACATTTACTAAGTCGTTAATTTTTAGGCTTTTTCTAAAATCAACGCCAAAATAGCGATAATTTCCAAATTTCGAGGGAGCGGCGCGACCCCTAAACATTTTTTAAATTTTTTTTCTTTATTTTTCCCCTCATTAGGACCCCAGACTACATCTCTTTCCGAGGTTAACTTTTTTTTTTTTGGATTTCACTCCACCCTACTGCCCACCACTGTCGGTCGCGTAGGCCAGCTATAATAATCCAATTAGTCATATATCCAGGCATATTGTATTCTCGAACATCGCCTGAATCCTTCAAATTCTACTGAAGTATGTGTACGATAATCCTTTTTAACAGTTGTCCAAGTTCTGAAAGTTGACTGAAAGTCCGATTAGAAAGAGGATTACTGAGGTCGCTCGAAGATATAACTTTAGCAGGACAATAACCTTGACAGTTTTGACAGTTTCATGTCGACTTCATGTACTCAGGAATGACCTTCTACCTGACGTTCTTCTTACATATCTCTCTTTGAGAACAAATCATTCATTGGCGCCATCTCACACTTAGACCTGCAAGTAAGGACCGTGTCAACCATCTTAATTCCCGATATGTTTATATGGTTACTACACTCCGATAAAGATTGAGCTGACTGTCAGACAAAGGTAAATGAGGTGACTGTCAAACACCATTTTGAAACGATAACCATATACACTTTTAAGCCAGATACACTTTAAGAGCTTAATCCGCGCAGAAAATATCTTCGACCAATGTAAGTTTTGCATTGTAACAACAACCTTCACTATATTCTGCCATAAATTACGGTAAGGCGGTTTAGTGTATGTTCGCCCTGTGTGCGTGTAAATATACGCACATCTATATGTCTATTGGCATATAGCAAATACACTCAGGAAAAACAAGCCCTACATATGCAACCTTCACAGAATTCGCAGTGAGCAACACATGGTGCGCCATGAAATCGAAATGTCCTCCACACACACCAATACACAGACATTTGGGTAAGTAATTTCTTAACTGTACAGGCCTAAAAAAGTAAAAATCATGTCCTAGAAATCCTCAGATGGAAACAAATCGTAGAAATCACTTATCCCTTCATTACTAATATCGATTTGTTTTTAAATTTGTTTTTGGTCCTTATTTCGTATCCAGAACTAAAACGCTTCACACGGTCTTCGCATTCAAAAAGGTAGGCCATCATTTGAGATCTACAAATGATTACGATTTTATTCCAGAAATATTATTCAAGCCGCCATAAAAAAAAACCAACAAACCTCCTCCATTATCCGGCTGAAAATATCAGTTAATTACAACTGTCACATGACAGGGCCACCGCGTAAAATTACATTAGGACAGACAAACACAGATGTAAGTGATAATTACCTCTTGTGGTGGGACATCATACGTCCGTGTACGTAAATCTACTCGAGCATACGAATCGATGCATGGCAGTATAAAGAAGATACCTGCAAATTACAGTAAACCGATTTCAATAAGATAATTATAATTACTGATGTTGTCTGCTACAGAAGTGCAGTTGGTATGTATTACCTGGTCCCTTGGCACCACCGGACATTAAGCGACCCAGACGAAATATAACCGCTCGTTCATATTCCTGAACAACCTGCGAATTGACAGAGAAAGGCAATTAAAGTAATTTCCTATAAGATAAAGTGACAATTGTGCAGAAGCTGGTTGCAAGAATTCAGAACAGGTCATAGAATTCAGTCGACTAATTTAGATTTACCTTGAAACATACAAATAAACTGAATGGTAGTGTTAAAATAACAATTGCTATCGATAAACATATTAACAGGGTGCCACATGTCGAAGACTCCTCCTTCTCCGGAATGTCCTCTTCCACTGCAAAATAAAACAAAATATTATAATTTATAAATGTCATTAATGGATTTTGAGGTATTAACACACACACACACTCATGTACATATATGTATGCATTGCTATTTAATTCGTTTGTTTGGGAACTCAGAGACCTGTGGCGTATGATTAATTGTAATAAATTCACATTTTAATATTCATTTGACATGGTGAACTGAGAAGTTAAACAAAAACCAGTAGTGAACAAGTTGCAGTCGGGTAAATCGACATGTATATACCCTCACCCTCAGTAACAAACATACAAGTCTCATATTCCAAAGTATCGGAAGTGATGTAACATCTGATGAAATGTCATAATAGCAACCTCAAAATACCGAATGTTATAGAAAAATATTGTATTACACGGTTTTACAGAAAAGGCGGAATATAAAGCAGAGTTTTTTCTCGACAATTGTGTTTTGTTAGAGCTTTACTAAATATAGAATTCGTTGAGCGAAGATTCGTTGAGCGAATTGATATAATTGCACGATTTCTAAAGTTGGTGGAATGGTAAATTTGTATGGGAGGTACCAGAAGGAGACCGACTAGAGGTCCAATTTTTTCTGGAGAGCTTTAGATGTTTATAGATTTACTAAATACAGAATTTGGGTAAGATTGCGTTAGGCATATTGATATTATTACATGATTTCTAAGGTAGGCGTGATGGTTCATTTGTATGCGAGGTAACAGAAGGGGTGTTGCCAGACTTCCAAGTTTTTGTTCAAAACTTTGTCCAGCCATAGATTTACTAAATACAGAATTTCGGCAAGATCGCGTTGGTCATATTGGTAATATTACACGTTTAATAAGGGTCGGGATGGTACATTTGTATGGGAGGTACCCGAAGGGGTGTGGCTAGACTTCCAAGTTTCTGTCCGAAACTTTTGTCTGGCAATAGCTTTATCAAATACAGAATTTGGGCAAGATCGCGTTTGTCATATTGATATTATTACACGATTTCTAAAGTGGGCCAAATAGACGATTTGTATGGGAGGTACCCGAAGGGGTGTGGCCATATAGTCCATATGCAGTTTTGGGAAAATATTAAGCCATGCCAAATTTCACAGCGATTGTTTAACTCTTTCGAAAGTTATCGTGCGTACCAGCAGAACAGACAGATGGACAGACTTACAGACGGACAGACGGACATGGCTCAAACAATTTAGAAAGTCATGAATCGAATTTGGTTCAAAGACACCTGGGGTGTAATGTACATATTTCCTACCCGTAGGGTAAGGGTATAAAATATAAGAACGACAAGAATTCCAAAAAAAAAAAATAAAGTCCATTCCACAGTTTAATTGGCGCTCTCAATATTCGATAAACTTTGTCACTGTTGGTTAACAAGGACAAATAGCCCAAAACAACAACACAAGAGTTTCGGTCAATTTGTGCAGTGCAATTTCCCATTATGATTCAGAGACATTTTTCATTAGTAACTATTCACCTTTTTGAAGTTATGATGTCTTATTTACTGCTGTCATTTTATTGACAGTTGTAATTTTATTGACAGCCGTCATTTTATTGACAGCTGTCATTTTATTGATAGTTTTAATTTTATTGGCATCTGTCATTTTATTGAGAGCTTTCCTTTTATTGACAGCTGTCATTTTATTGAGAGCTTTCCTTTTATTGACAAATATCATTTTATTTTCAGTTTTCTTTTTATTGACAGCTGTCATTTGATTTGGAGCTTTCTTTTTATTGACAGCTGTCAGTTTAGTGAAAACTGCCCCTTTTTGAAAGCTCTCAATAAAATTATATATTCTTTTTCACGCCTGGCATTTTATTAACAGCTGTTTTTTTTTACAGCTCCCTTTTTATTGACAGGTATCATTTTATTGAGAGCATTCCTTTTATTGACAGCTGTCAGTTTAGTGAAAACTGCCCCTTTTTGAAAGCTCTCAATAAAATTATATATTCTTTTTCACGCCTGGCATTTTATTAACAGCTATTTTTTACAGCTGTAATTTTTTATTGACAGCTCCCTTTTTATTGACAGCTGTCACTTTATTGAGAGCTATCATTTAATGACAGCTGTCATTTTATTGACAAATATCATTTTATTTTCAGTTTTCTTTTTATTGACAGCTGTCATTTGATTGAGAGCTTTTATTTTATTGACAGCTGTCAGTTTAGTGAAAACTGCCCCTTTTTGAAAGCTCTCAATAAAATTATGGATTCATTTCACGACTGGCATTTTATTAACAGCTGCTTTTTTTTACAGCTCCCTTTTTATTGACAGGTATCATTTTATTGAGAGCATTCCTTTTATTGACAGCTGTCAGTTTAGTGAAAACTGCCCCTTTTTGAAAGCTCTCAATAAAATTATATATTCTTTTTCACGCCTGGCATTTTATTAACAGCTGTTTTTTTACAGCTGTAATTTTTTATTGACAGCTCCCTTTTTATTGACAGCTGTCACTTTATTGAGAGCTATCATTTAATGACAGCTGTCATTTTATTGACAAATATCATTTTATTTTCAGTTTTCTTTTTATTGACAGCTGTCATTTGATTGAGAGCTTTTATTTTATTGACAGCTGTCAGTTTAGTGAAAACTGCCCCTTTTTGAAAGCTCTCAATAAAATTATGTATTCATTTCACGACTGGCATTTTATTAACAGCTGCTTTTTTTTACAGCTCCCTTTTTATTGACAGGTATCATTTTATTGAGAGCATTCCTTTTATTGACAGCTGTCAGTTTAGTGAAAACTGCCCCTTTTTGAAAGCTCTCAATAAAATTATGTATTCTTTTTCACGCCTGGCATTTTATTAACAGCTGTTTTTTTACAGCTGTAATTTTTTATTGACAGCTCCCTTTTTATTGATAGCTGTCACTTTATTGAGAGCTATCATTTAATGACAGCTGTCATTTTATTGACAAATATCATTTTATTTTCAGTTTTCTTTCAGTTTACTTTTTATTGACAGCTGTCATTTGATTGAGAGCTTTTATTTTATTGACAGCTGTCAGTTTAGTGAAAACTGCCCCTTTTTGAAAGCTCTCAATAAAATTATGTATTCATTTCACGACTGGCATTTTATTAACAGCTGCTTTTTTTTACAGCTCCCTTTTTATTGACAGGTATCATTTTATTGAGAGCATTCCTTTTATTGACAGCTGTCAGTTTAGTGAAAACTGACCCTTTTTTAAAGCTCTCAATAAATTTATATTTCTTTTTTTTTTGACAGATGGCATTTTATTGACAACTGGCATTTTATTGACAGCTGTAGTTTTTTACAGCTCCCTTTTTTTGACAGCTGTAATTTTATTGACAACCGTTTATTACTGTGTAATACAGCCGATAGTTTGGTATCTGTCTAAGCCGGCATTCAATTTACACAGCTGTGACTCCGCCTAGCTAAGAAAAATTACCACACAATGACGTTGCTACCGATACCAGACGGTTAATTAGTTGTGACCATTATGACAAAACTCTATTCGAATGCAGAAGGTTCAAACTGCAATTGACTTAAATACTTCGCTTAAACTGAACACCACCTCCTTAACATCCCAAATACTCCGTTCTGCAAAGTTGGGACAATCAGATATTTTTTTCTTGTCCACTCCCTAAATGAACCGTTTTATTGGCGGCACCAACAAAATCACACCAATGTACATGACTTTATATATTTATAACTATAAAATATTCCAGAAATTGTTTAAATATTCAATTTGAAATGTGTGTTCCATACATTGAACACTATCAGACCATCACAATAGCATGTGATTAAATAAAATATTAATAAACAAAAAAAAAAAAGAACGGATTCCATTGGATTCATAAAAATCAAATATCGACGTTCCACTGGTAATCTCGGCAACAGTCATTGAATTGCTGTTGCACGTTGCAATACGTTATGAGAAGTTCCACTCGTAATTTCGGCAACATTCATTGAATTGCTGTTGCACGTTGCAGTACGTTATGAGAGAGAAACAGTGGTGCATACGGAATCTACTGCAGTTGCACAGTGGGAATTTTTGAGAAAAAAATATATACTGGCTCTTCCGATTTGAATGGAATTTCGAAAGTACGTTTTCGAGATGTTTGATGACCACAAACATCATGATCTCAGTATACAAGTGCGTCGACATATGCACCTGTAGACCCAGAAAAAAATTGTGGTCGCATCCAAAATTGCCTTTATGGAAGATTTTCAGAACTTAGTTTTGGGAAGCCTAAAAAAGTAGTAAAAACGCACATGGATTCATTTGTAACCCAAATAGGCAAATAGGAAGAATTCTATCAGCTTAGCAATATTAAAACACAAACAAACAAAATCGAATACAATGTATACCGGTAAAGAAAAATATAACTTAAACCAAATACTGGTCGAGTTTGATGTGGACACAAATTTGAATCAGCATATTTTTTAATGACAGTACTCAAAATTACTTGCGATTACTATAAATAAACGGAAAGAATCAAAAATAATCTCTGAAAGTAGTAGGACTACTTTCGGATCAGTAATCCTCATTACTTTTGGATTATTTGTCATTGTAATCAATTACACCGTGTTACACACATTCTGTCCTATGAACCAAATTTACGTTTTCGAAAAGGGGATAAAAAATAAAAATACACGTGTCGGCGATTTTCATGTACACGTCAGAAAGTTTGAAGTATAAAGCTCGTAGTGGCCTGTGTAAAAGCCTTTGGACCGATTTTTAACCCTTTTTCAGTGATCCAATCAAGCTGATTTTTTCCAGGCAGACTCGTGGAAATGTCTGTATCACGTCAAATTTTTTAAAAACAATTTTTAATCTCAGATTTTCGCAAATTTTTATTATTTTTGAAAAAAAAATATTTTTTTCACTTTTCTTAGCATAACTTGAAGAGACTCCAAATTTTTAAACTACTTAAGCGTTACGAAAAAAAAATGTTTTTTGAACTGAAACCTTAAAAGAAACGATAACCATTTAAAAAAAATTTAGGAAAATCTGAGAATTGATAAAAATCTATTTTTTAAAAAATTCGACGTGATACAGACATTTCCACGAGTCTGCCTGCCAATAATCAGCTCGATTGGATTACTGAAAAAGGGTTAAAAATCGGTCCAAAGGCTTTCACACAGGCCACTACGAGCTTTATACTTCAAACTTTCCGAATATGTGCATTTGGTTCATAGGACAGAAAAAAATCTATTTTTTGTAACACGGTGTTAGAAGTCTTGAAGAACTGAATATAGGCGTAATTTAATCATTACTGTTAATGGTCCACTTTTCTTTGCTGGACATATGAAGCTGGTCATTCGATAGCGTGAAAACATTTTTCTTTTTCGTTATGGTTATGTGGTGTCATGGATATTGGCAACTATCGAACGAAATACCCGGGAAGGAATTTGCCTAACAATATTGCCAGATTTTACGACATTGGATTATTTACCAAAGGCGAGGGGGGTTTATTTTATTAAACCAGAAACAAATAAAGCTCTGAGAGACAGCACTCGGCTTGAAAGACAATATTCGAAAAATGGCTATGACAATTAACCCATTGTGGGACAAGTAATAATATTCCATTTCGAAGTCTAACTGTAATCACATTCCCCTACACTGTCAATAGCATTATCGAATGCACTTTATATGGAAATTTGTCCGGCCATAACATGAAGACATGTTTACTGGCATTTAATATATAATATAGTTATTTTTGATTTCATAGAACTACTGTGCATTGTGGGCACGTCACCAAATTCCAACACATCGATTGCGGCATGACTAACAGGATTTTTCACAATTCAGGAAATGGACAACTGAAAACTTACTCATTTTGTGGCCCGTACCGGAAGACGACATACTCGTATCTATCAAGCGTTCGATCGCTGGCGATGCAATTATAAAATTCAAGTTTACTCGTTTTCAATTAATGCCGATGGCTACGGCTGCGGCAACAACAATGGAATTGACTATTATAAAACCATTTTGATGGCATCCGTTTGTTTGTTCTTTTGTTTTATTATTTGCTTAAAATTAATAAAAATCACGCATTGGTTTTTGTGGGATGGCGGAAATTAAATGCAAATGCACACACGCACACAAACACTGGTCACTAGCCGACATCACAATGAAACGACCATAAAATGAATCTGAATTGAAAGGAGAGCGAACGAAAAAAATACAACAACAAAAACAAAGAACGGTTGAAAAGTTAAAGCAATCGGTCGGTCGGAAACACGCTCGGTCACTGTGATTTCCGCTTGAGAGATCCTAACAATACTGTGTGCTGCAAACAACTGATTTTTTCATTATTTAATTATGCACAAAAGTTGCAGTTTTGTGAAACAATAAAAACGAAAAAAAAAAGTGGCAGGCAGCAGTCGAGATGACTACACACACTCACACACACATACGGTGACATACAGACACGTATGTCTGCACATATATGCCAGCGCCACATGTATGTGCATGCTGTACATGTACATGGATCCACTCGCATGCTGAACATTCATTCGTGGCACGTAGAAATGCAAGTACTAACACACGCACACACACACACACCTACATGCCAAAATGTCGCTTATACTCAGAGAAAAACGAAAACAAATGTAAAGGTTTAAAATGGTTCGAGGAATTTAGAAGAACCGCGTTGCCCACCAAGATCTTAGCACTTGGTGGTAGATCACAATATGCAGGTCCAGTTACCCAGCAAACATTGTGGCATATCTTTGGAAGCTATCTTTAGTATCTTTGCAGATATGTTCAGTTGTTGTATATAAATGGAGTAGGCAGCCGGACGAAGAATCTTGTACTAATCACCAGAAAATATAGACAGACTCTAAATTTTCAAAAAAGAAAATATTGTGTTGATATAAATTGTAAAAGATCAAGTCGACTAATAAAAACTGGACAATGATATTTGTGACTCCCCTCAAACCAACAACACTGTTATTATAGCCCGTAAATTATTCCGAAAAATAGATTCACACAGTCCATACCACAACGAATTACATACAAATCATAGATCAAAATAAATAAAACATTTTTTTTTTTGTAAAAGTGCAAGAAAACAATGCCTGTAGCCCTAGGCTTCAGTCTAGTCAGCCTAATGCAAAAGTCCGGGCCTGTTTGTGAATGAATCGTTAAACAAGTGGACCATTTTTTTTTTTTTGCAATGCATTGTGTTAGCGGAAGGAAATTAGGGTATCGGAAGGAGGAAAGAGGGAGTAATGTTTGTTGACATTTGTTTTGAATTTCTGAATGTCACAACTGGCAGGAAATAATTTGATTGTACGACATACGGTTACAGAGAATACTGATTATTAAAAAAAAATTAACCATGTGTTATGTTTTGTTTTTCGCCCCAAAACCTAAAATACCGTAAAAAATTTATCAAAGTGAAGAATATGACAAACAAAATATTGGCGGGCCGAGGGTTCGCTCCAGGTCCTTCCTTAAAAAATGGGGGCTGCTTAAATTTCAGCAAATTGCAAAGAACGAGAAATAGCAATTTAAAAAAAAAATTATGTTAAAATAAATCGTAAAAAATATTAAAAATGTACAAAGAAAAAAGTCAAGCAATTTATAATATTTTTTAACAAATCTGTAGTCATTTGAATTTTTTTTTTTTTAATCGTATAATTTTTGGAACTTATTTATATATTGTGACTAAAAAACGGAATGGCGGAAATCAGCACTTGAATTTTATACAGCTTAAAGTCTACAGGATGGTAAGTTCTATAAGGAGTGGTAGTAGATCAGAGCATAATTTTGCCCACATTAACAATTTTAATTAACATTTTTTTATGCGTTAGTGTTACGTTAGTGTTAGGTCAAATATGAACGGACAAAAAAATTAAAAGTTCTTGGTATCCTGGTTCGTCATTTACAGGATGTTGCCTATAGACAGTAAAGGTACATTTTACAAACAAACTAAGGACATATCTCATGATTAATTTAAAAAAATCGGACCTTTATTCATTTAATTTTTCAATTGTTTTTACAGCTTTTACTCTATCCTAGGAAAAGCTTGACATATACACTTTCTGGAATAAACAACTGATACATGTCAAGTTTCATCAAAATCGCCCATACTGCCCAACAAGGTTTCTCCAATTTTGATATACACATTTTCTACCATAAAAAAATGCTTGCCAAGTTTCATCAGAATCGTCAAAGCCCATGAGACCCATTGAAATAATAGATAAGATTTGTTTTTCATTTTCATATTTTATATTCTACAAATTACTTTATGTATTCCTCATCTAGCATTCCTTTGACTACATCGTCGCATTTCAACTCCTGTATGGATGGCTCATCTCTTAAGCTGATTATAAAATGGCCTGTTTTGTCGCAACTCTATTGCATTGCCGAGAAAACATTAGCCAATACTTCCTGGCGTATTCCGCTTCTTCACTTCAGCACCCGCCAGGAGAAGACAAAACATAAAAAAGTGATAAAGCTCTGACTCGGCCAATACCAATATCACCCAGATCTTCTAGGTACATAAAGGTGTTACATGTACCCCTCTTCATCCCCACAATATCTGCAGAAGTCGCTACTCACAACCTACGAGTTGTTATGAATTTGCAAATGGCTAGAGACATGCCAACAAAGTGTTGCAAGCTCGTCCGTATGGCCCGGCATCCGCGATTGGTGGATGTTTAACACTTTTAACGATCTCTCGCAGTCCAGGACTGTCAGTGAATATGTTTATCACAACTGCGTTGAGAATAATATATCTCGCTCATTCTACTACTTCTTTGACTTTATTAAAAATACCCCACAATGGAAAATGTCCCAAAAAAAAGTAAAATGCCCCAAGTAAATAATTTTCAAAAATAGATGCAAAATTCCACGAAATGTTTCGAATATGTAGTATTTTTCGTGAATCCATAACGCTTCCAAATGTTTTCCCCATTTAAAGCTTTCACTATTTCCACAGCCGATTTTGGAGATGTCACGAGTACTTTTTGAAACTTGGGGTCTTGGAAAAATGAAAATATTTCTGAATTACAAAAAAAACTCTTACAAAATTGGGGCATTTTCCATTATGAAAAATACCCTAACATTGTTGGGGATTTTTTCATAATTTTTAGATAATATATTTACCCTCGACACTGATTCACTGACTCTGTCACGCAGTACGTAGGAATTTAAATAGGCATTCTATAATTTTCTATAAATAATAATAATAAAAAAAAATAATATTTTTTTTTTGTACAGAAAATGTGTTATCCCCAAATTTTTTTTTACCAAAATTTTTTTTTAAAATTTTTTTTTTTAAAGTATTATCTAAAAACTAGTAAGTTGTAATGCGCCTATGGCGCCCGTTGAAATATGGAAAAAAAATTTTTTTTTTTACAAAAATTTTTTTTTTTACAAACATTTTTTTTTTTTCAACAAAATTTTTTTTCCATATTTCAACGGGCGCCATAGGCGCATTACAACTTACTAGTTTTTAGATAATACTCAAAAATTACACAAAATTGCCCAATTTTTTTCAAAAGGCCATACTGTACGTTTTTGCTCAAAATATATTCTTAAAATCTCGAAAAATCAGCTTGGGGAATTTTTCATATATTATTAATGGGGTTTTTCCAGAATTTGGGGAATTTCTCATTTATTTTTGGGACATTTTTCATAGAGCCCAACCGATCAGCTGTTGCCTAATGAAGTCACAACAGAGATTTTTCTTCGAGCGTAAAGTCACTCACATTCACACAAATATACCAAGCATTGTTAAAACCTAACATCAACTACAACTCGCCACACATATTCACACCCATATATACGCACGTACATAAATACATACGTATGTATGAACAATTGTGCGGAATTGATATAGGAATTGTTAGAATTGTATGTGGGGATTTGTGGAAATGAATGAATAAAGAGATTCCGAGAAACAGGAATACATAGACACACAATGGGCTGTGTGTGTGTGCATGTGTGTGTGTGTGTATAGGAAGGATGTGGCAAAAGAGCAGAAAAGAAAATAGGAACCCATGAATGTACATTCCAAGCATCGATGAAAAGCTAAATTTACTGCACACACACACACTCTTGAACATGCCCACACATACAGCCCTACATGGTAGCACACAATTACGTATATTTGGCTAATGTGATTGTGTGCCTGTGTGCGAGTATTTATATGTGTGTACGTAACGACAAAAAAAAAAAAAAAAACATAAGTACAATTATGTTATTATTTTTTATTCTTTTACACACATACAAACGTAATAGGAATTTAATGCCGAAGCGGTAGCGGAAGGTAGGGGAAAATCAAATTAAATGATAAGAATATTACCGAAGACTATTTGTGGTTTCATTAGGTTACAGTGGCCGACTTAAGAGGTAAATGTCCATTTCTGACAGTCTATGCCAGACTCTGACTCTGATGTTGTAAATTGTTGCTGATCAGGTTCAAAGGTTAGAGTTGGGTCTGCAACTTATACTGAAAACAAAACACTTTAAAAGCTAACACAAATAAAACGGACTCCATCTAATGTCGACGACCATTGTAAACTTTTAAGCAACCATGATTTATGGATATGTACTTGGAATGTACGAAGACTTCTCGCCAGGCCAAATGCTTCTATACAAATGGCGGATGTCCAAATTATGTAAGTAAAACTGCTAAAAAAAAAAGTCTTAGGTACTGACGCCAACTAGGTTTGAGAGAGAGAGAGAGAGAGTGATAAGACTATGTAGTCCATTGTGATGAGACGAAAACTAGCAAAAAGAAGCGTATCCGTGGTTCAACTTCGTCTAAACTATGATTATTCAAATGTACAAAAATGATCTCATGACATTCATTTGATGTGACATTTGACACATGAGTTTAGAACTGAACGCTAATTTTCTCAAAGTGAGTTACATTTGAAATAGGGATTCCTCCACATCCTCAATTGGAATTTGTTCACGGAGCGATCATAATGCATTGTAACTAAAGAGATTAATGGTGAATATAAAATATGGCTTCTTGAACCACTGGAATGTATCATCACCATTTTATGGTGAACTAAACTGATATTCTTTACTATCCTCGAACGAGAACATCACCTCTTCAAAATTGCATGGACTTTGTTCAAAAATTTCGATATTTAAATTATTTTGCGTACCAGCTTTAGATGGACCAAAAACATCAAATCTAAGCTTCAACATTTCCCACACAGTTGTTATGATTTTTAAAAATTTCGCCGCATCTCAAATACTTTTCATAAATCGATCGGCCACTGCACCGCTCTGTTATTATTTTTGGAAAAGGTGCCTACACCAAACTGTAAATAACATTCAAAATACTCCATCAATTTTAATGATATTCACCTCATTTGATTAATAACATATGTGGATTTATGATTAACCTCTGGAAATGGGCACATTTTATTATTTTTATATTCAAAATGATTTAGTGACTAATTTTAAAAATTTATTATAAAGAAATCGAAAAAAAAACGTCACAAAAAATTTAATTTTGAAAAAAAAATTGTGTAAAAGAAAGGCTCGAATAAAAACGAATGATTGGCTTAAAAATTAATTTTCATAATTTTTAAATAATATTTAATTTTTTGTAAGCGCCCCTCTAGGTGAGTTGGTAGCGTGCTTGCCTTGGGGGTTGTGGGTGCGATTCCCACCAGAGGCTTTGGTCTGTCGCTGCAAAAATCTAGCCATATGGTCTGTGTCACCCGGTTTACCCTTGGATCCAAAATTAGAATATAAATTTACTTTGTATTGTAATTAAATAAAAATAAAAATAAAAATAAAAATAAAAATAAAAATAAAAATAAAAATAAAAAAAAAAATAAAAATAAAAATAAAAATAAAAATAAAAATAAAAATAAAAATAAAAATAAAAATAAAAATAAAAATAAAAATAAAAATAAAAATAAAAATAAAAATAAAAATAAAAATAAAAATAAAAATAAAAATAAAAATAAAAATAAAAATAAAAATAAAAATAAAAATAAAAATAAAAATAAAAATAAAAATAAAAATAAAAATAAAAATAAAAATAAAAATAAAAATAAAAATAAAAATAAAAATAAAAATAAAAATAAAAATAAAAATAAAAATAAAAATAAAAATAAAAATAAAAATAAAAATAAAAATAAAAATAAAAATAAAAATAAAAATAAAAATAAAAATAAAAATAAAAATAAAAATAAAAATAAAAATAAAAATAAAAATAAAAATAAAAATAAAAATAAAAATAAAAATAAAAATAAAAATAAAAATAAAAATAAAAATAAAAATAAAAATAAAAATAAAAATAAAAATAAAAATAAAAATAAAAATAAAAATAAAAATAAAAATAAAAATAAAAATAAAAATAAAAATAAAAATAAAAATAAAAATAAAAATAAAAATAAAAATAAAAATAAAAATAAAAATAAAAATAAAAATAAAAATAAAAATAAAAATAAAAATAAAAATAAAAATAAAAATAAAAATAAAAATAAAAATAAAAATAAAAATAAAAATAAAAATAAAAATAAAAATAAAAATAAAAATAAAAATAAAAATAAAAATAAAAATAAAAATAAAAATAAAAATAAAAATAAAAATAAAAATAAAAATAAAAATAAAAATAAAAATAAAAATAAAAATAAAAATAAAAATAAAAATAAAAATAAAAATAAAAATAAAAATAAAAATAAAAATAAAAATAAAAATAAAAATAAAAATAAAAATAAAAATAAAAATAAAAATAAAAATAAAAATAAAAATAAAAATAAAAATAAAAAAAAAATAAAAATAAAATAAATAAATGTTTTGTTTTTGGTCAATTTTTCATATGAGAAATTACCGTTCCACGCGACCTCCTCCATTGTAGGCCCAATCAAAACTGTTGAATTTGTCAGAAATTATAGGGAGAACATTTCAGAATTTTTGTAGAAAATTTCCATGTTGACCTTCTTGGAGAATTCTTCATTTTATTTTTGGGGAATTTTTCATAGAGCCAAAAAAAAAACCAAATCCATTAAAAAATATCGGCCATTAGGATTTTTTTTTTTTTTGGTTTTATACTTAAGTAATGAAAAATTTATTCAAGTTTCGGATCTAAAAAATTATCCTGAAAACTTTTTCTACAAAAGCCTCGATTCATGAATTATTATACATTTTTCAGTGGCAGGAAACCTGCTGAGAGGGGCCAGTGCAAATGAAAAACTTGGTTCAGTTAATAAAAAATAACCCTCGTTTCCATTTGGGATTAGTAAAAAGTTATTACCTTCATTGGTTCTATTCGCAAGGGGGTCATATCAAACTTGTTCTCATATGTAGTTTAGGCAAAAAGGCTACAAATGTTCGTTTAATAAACCCAACAAGTTAACCCATTCGATACATTTATGCAAATGTACACAACAACAATATACAAAAGCAACCAAAAAGTTTCATATCCCCTGGCTAGGAACACGTAGTCACGAAAAGAAATCTCTATTTCAGTAATCCACCCTTCTGTAAGATAGCCAAGAGTAAAGTGGTCATTTGCCATGTTCAATAGCAGAGTACGTCTGAATTCATGGCACACTTTAAGTATTTACCCTTTAAAAGGCTGTCAGCCTTTCATCTAAGGCAACTCACATCATCATCATAATCATCATCATCATCGTCAACATCATCATCATCGTTGGCGTTGTTGCCATTGTGAGGTAAATGTCCTGTAATTTTTATTAACTTATTTTACTAAGTGCGCCTTGAGGCTCTTATGTATGTACGATATATGTACACTCACACACACACACACACACATTTATACACAATGATAGCGATTTTTGTGTTTGTACAAGTTCCCTCCAAAGGACGAAAAGGAATTCAAGACAACACTCAATGGGAGAACATAATGAAACAGAAGAAGAATAACAACTGAAGCCACAACATCACTGGAATAATTCTAAGAAGGAAGCAAAGAAAACACGATATTGTGACAAGTACATGTTTAAGATGACGTCTCGTATACAAGAAATTTCATTCTCATGTCATTACACGCACACACACACACATATAAATACATGAAATCATGTTACCCTGCATGTCGTTCTCCTTTACACTCACACAGGAACTCACAGAAACATGTACACTGGGGTGTACTGAAACAGTCGTCTTTGACAAACAATTTATAATTTACAAATTAAATGTTTGTGTGTGTGTGAAAAATTAATTATTGGGGGCTTAGGTTGAAATAGGTAGTATGTGCGGCTACCACAGAATAGACCCAGGTTCGAGTCCGAGGAAGAACATGACACACATATTTCAGCAGCAGTTTCCCCCTTATTCCCCCGCAATTTAATGAGTAAGAGAGTAATCCCACATTTCTCTTGGAAGCGGCTTTAAAAACATCGGATCCCGGTCGCTTGCTATAGAAATTATATATTGTGCAGAGCTGAGGCAAATACGTAACAACAATTTGCCCACTTGTAAATGCTGGCCACATTACGAATACGAAGTAATCTCTAAGCCATGTAAAACAACTCTAGAAAAGCATTAGCCGTTCGGAGCCGGCTTTAAACAGTAGATCGCGATCAGTGAGTATTAGGGTGGAGTGAAAACATGCTTTTTATTTAATTTGAAAAAGTTAACCTCGGAAAGAGATGTAGTCTGGGGTCCTAATGAGGGGAAAAATAAAGAAAAAAATTTTAAAAAAATTTAATCGAAATTTGGAAATTATCGCTATTTTGGCGTTGAGTTTAGAAAAACGACTTAACTTATTCGAAATTTAAAAGTTAGAGCTTGTTCAGTGCCCAAACAAATGTATTTGAGGCAAATATGAGGATAATCGACTAATATTTGTAGCTTTGGTGGCGATTTCATTGTTCAGTCAATTTTCTGAAGAAGGGACGATTTGACTTATTTTACTTTTTGAAATTTTTGAACAATGAGAACAATTTTTTTAAATTTGTTCATGCCCTTATTTCATTGTTTACGCTATTGCAAACATTTATTGACATAAAACTTTTTAGGATTTTTCAAAAAAAAAAACGCCAAAATAGCGATAATTTCCAAATTTCGAGGGTCGCGCCCCCTAAAAATTTTTGAAAAATTTTTTCTTTATGTTTCCCCTCATTAGGACCCCAGACTGAATTTGAATTTGAATTTCACTCCACCCTAGTGAGTATACACAATTGAATCGTGCCCAGCTCACTGATTCAAGAGAAGTTTACCGTCTGTTCCTTCATGGATGTTGTTGGGGGGTAATTAGTAGTATTCAAATGTCATTCCAAAGGGGAATACCCCATATGATCATTGTGAGTTTCATCGCGTCGATTTTAGATTTCATTTCATACTTAATAAGTCTATACTATGTAGATACATTACCAAACGTTTTCGTTTTTTTTGGCAATAACTTGGATTTGTAATTGATACATAGTTAAGGCCGGGTTCGTGATGATACCATACACTTAATGAGTGAATCCCATTCCACCAAAATCGTAATTATCCCATTCATGTGGAACGAATGCCAGCGTGTATCCACTGATCGCAGTTGCTACACAAATTGTTACTTAATTGCAAATGGTTTATATTTTTTAAATCAAATAACATAATGACCACAATTTGTTCAATAAAACAAAAGGGACAAAAATGTATTTTGTTTGTTTGAATTGAAAAAATAAAAAAAAAAATTTATGAGATTTTGGATTTGATGTACGATCTCGTTACAATCGACTGCGTTTCCATGATTAAAAAAAAAAATAAAAAAAATTTTACCATATTTTATACTAGTAAGTTGTAATGCGCCTATGGCGCCCGTTGAAATATGGAAAAAAAATTGTGCTGAAAAAAAAAAATTTTTCTTGAAAAAAAAAATTTTGTGGAAAAAAAAAATTATGTGGAAAAAAAAAATTTTGTTGAAAAAAAAAAATTTGGAAAAAAAAATTTTGTAAAAAAAAATTTTTGTAAAAAAAAAATTTTTTGTTGAAAAAAAAATTTGTAAAAAAAATCTTTGTAAAAAAAAAAATTGTAAAAAAAAACTTTTGGAAAAAAAAAATTTTGGTAAAAAAAAATTTGGGGAAAACACAATTTCTGTACAAAAAAAAAATATTATTTTTTTTATTATTATTATTTATAGAAAATTATAGAATGCCTATTTAAATTCCTACGTACTGCGTGACAGAGTCAGTGAATCAGGGAATCAGTGTATCAGTGAATCAGTGTATCAGTGAATCAGTGAATCAGTGTCGAGGGTAAATATATATTAAGATGATTTTTTGACAGAAATACACTTTACCGGGAGAGATAGTGGTTACTTGGCGGGTAACAACCACAGATCTAGATATGAGGAATTACGGGAGATTTACGACATAGCATGACCATATTTCGGCAAGTACTGGACCCAGACCATCTCCCGTCTGAGAGCTTATAGACATCTAAAGGAAATTTCCGAATTGTTTCCTCAAACGAATGTTTTTAAATTATAACAATACAACGTCAACAATTTCCTCCTTTGCTATCCAGTATACATTTACCTAAATAAACTGTTTTTTTTTTTATTTGCTGTTATTGTCAATAGAAATGTTATCAAAAAATTGTCAGATAGAAATTAGCATGACCGCGAACGATGTTTTTTGCGTTAAATGTTGTGAACAACGCATAATCACCACTCGGCACTGGAAGGTTCTTTAGGATGTCACCAACAACCACATTTTCCGCTCGAATTATCTCCAAAGTTTGCTAGCGAAATAAGACGAAATCATGAGACGGCATGCGTGATGTATGAATACTCACATTATAGGGACAGTCGTGTTGGACGTTTGTGACATTTCGCACAATACTCCAAATCAGACGACTCACCGCATTTAGGCGACGTGTAAAATTGCAGCTCACTGAAAAATCGTACAGAAATGGTTTCCAGCCGTTCAGACGCTTCATGATCTGAAACCGGATCTGTTGTTGGTGAGGAATTGATTATCCGTGTTCTGGCATTTATTTCCATTGATCTTTGTCGCATAATCTACTCACCGTGAAATTCGTAATTGGCAGCTCAGAGACGCTAACACGCACTTTAAAATATTGAAGATTTCGGGACACCGACTTCAACGTACACCAATCAAGTGTTACATACGATGGATCTGTTATATTGCATAATATTTTCGAGAATCGTATCTGGGAGGCCTACAAGTGATTTGGAATATTTTGAAAATGTTTCAAGGATTTGCTTTTTCTGCTTTCACCTCATTCGGATGGTACACCATCGCAAACAGGATCAGCACGAATATTATCGAGTTTTTGTGAGACATCACCGATGTGAACCTGCCTAGGGTATTTTAAATACTGAATAATATTTAGCTTGCAAAATAGAATGATTTTGTTTTTCCGCATCATCAGCATAGAGATTTATTGTTTTCGAACGAATAAATTGTTTTGTTTTCTGCCATGGTTGACTTGAATACGAAGCCATTATCAGCAGAGTACTTAAGGTCTCTGAACTTGGGTATTTCTGATCGGCCGAATGCCTCGCCCATTACAATTTCAATGCAGACTGGATGCTGTCTATAGTGATGAAGTCTGGTTTCAGAGTCGCATCAAGCTCACCGCCTTTGGAGGAAGGTCGATCGATTAGAGATCTTATTCTCTCTTGCCTTAGACCTTATCCAGTCTTGTGAAATCTTAGAGTGTAGATTAATATGGGTCCAATCAAATCCATATGAAGTTCTATATGAGCGACAAGGTAGGTCAAGCGACAGCCGCTGTATCGGGTAACACTAATGTTGTCACTGAAGGCGAGAATCCGATAGAGAATTTCGCCTCTGTCTGTTCTGATGCAATCTGATGTGTGAAGAAACTCTGCGTGACAAAAGCAGACGACGAACTTTGTGAGGAGAAGCTTCTGGCAGACACTGAGGTCGATGCATCATTTATATGATTTATTTATTTATT
Organism: Hydrotaea cyrtoneurina; assembly: GCA_958296145.1. Classification (NCBI taxonomy): domain Eukaryota; kingdom Metazoa; phylum Arthropoda; class Insecta; order Diptera; family Muscidae; genus Hydrotaea; species Hydrotaea cyrtoneurina. The sequence goes on along the minus strand of OY282515.1, from coordinate 37,341,646 downwards.
AATTACAATACAAAGTAAATTTATATTATAATTTTGGGTCCAAGGGTAAACCGGTTGACAAAAACCATTTGGCTTGATTTTTGCAACGACAGACCAAATCGAACCCACAACCCCCACGCTGATAGGCAAGCACGCTACCAACTCGCCTACCGGGGCGCTTGTTATATGATTTATGTTTTTCAGATATATCTCAAATCCTCTAAGGCTGCATCCGCAGCTCTGGTACTCCTCCTGACGCCATAACTCTCTGAAGAAGTCGCTGCAGAGGCAATGTCACTCTAACTCTTACGTAAATGAAATTCTAGAATTATTTTCTTAAAAGAAAGAATTAATTACTTTCGACATATCGCCTATGTTCTCATAGGCCATTATTTTTCTTATTGCATTTTTAGAATTTCCATCAATGATTGAATGTCTTGTTAACATTTCGTCAAATTCTATTTCCACAAAGTGGGCGATACAAAAACACCGAGGACAAGGAGTACATTCAGGAATGCGTACATCTTTAACAGGACGATGGCAAGATCTAACAAGCAATCTGACAGGGAATCAGCTAAAAGTATCAATTGAACAGAATTATTGGAAAAAAAATACACCATAGGAAGGCCGTGGTGTGGTAGGTAGTGTGTGCGACTATCACACAGAAGAACCCGAGTTCGAAACCGGGTTTGACCGTCAAACATTTTTTCCAGCGGCTGTTTTCCACCTCGTAAATATTAGCGACCTTACGAGTAAGAGAGCAATCTCTAAGCCATGTAAAACTTCTCTAGAAAAGCATTAGCCGTTCGGAGCTGGCTTTCAAACAGATTAGGTCCCTGTCAGTGAGTAGACAAATTATATCGTACACAGCTCACTGATTCGAGAGAAGTTCTCCGTCTGTTCCTTCATGGAATGTTAAGGGAAATAAGTAACACAAAAAAAAACAATGTTTCAAATAAACTATACGAATTCTTTGAAAAATAAAATAGCCTAAGTGGTGCACTTGAGCTTTGAATGACATCATTATGGTCTTAAAGGATGCGTAGAATAGAGAAACTTGGTCAGTTTATAGAACATGAAAGTTATGATGTATTCGTTGAAAATGTCGCTATTGAAAACTAGTAAGTTGTAATGCGCCTATGGCGCCCGTTAAAATACGGAAAAAAAATTTTGTTGAAAAAAAAAAATTTTGCGGAAAAAAAAAATTTTGTTGAAAAAAAAATTTATTCTTGAAAAAAAAAATTTGGAAAAAAAATTGTGTAAAAGAAAAAAAAGTTTGTAAAAAAAAAATGTAGTTGAAAAAAATTTATGTAAAAAAAAAAATTTTTGTAAAAAAAAAAAAAATTGTAAAAAAAAAATTTTGGAAAAAAAAAAATTTTTGGTAAAAAAAAATTTGGGGAAAACACAATTTCTGTACAAAAAAAAAATTATTATTTTTTTTATTACATTATTATTATTTACAGAAAATTATTATTATAGAATGCCTATTTAAATTCCTACGTACTGCGTGACAGAGTCAGTGAATCAGTGTCAAGGGTAAATATATATTAAGATACATATTTAAATAGACATCCAATTTGACAAAAAAAAAAACATTAAACTCGAAAATCATAAAACACGAAACAAATTACAGACTATTGTTATATTTATGGGACGACATGCTAACCACCATGCATTTATTTAAATAAAATCTTTTGAATTTATTAATATTTTCAAATAAAATTTTTATCAACAAATTGCATAAAATGTTGTGAACAGGGCACTGGAAGGTTCTTTAGCGCCCCACCCATAACCACATTTTCCGCTCGAATTCCTAATTGCTCAGAGACTTAAACATGCACTTTGAAATGTTGACGATTTCTGGACAACGCCTTCAATATACACCAATCGTGTGTCACATAAGACGGATCCGTTATATTGCATAATATTTTTAAGAATCGCATCTGAGTGTCCTAAAATTGATTTGGAATATTTTTTAAATGTTTCTTGTTTTGTATCTCATTCTGATGGTACACTCTCGCGAACAACATCAGCACAAAGATTAGCGAGTTGTTGTAAGACATTCCCGATGTTAGCTTGTCTAGGCTGTTTTAAATACTGAATCATATTGAGCTTGCAATATCGAACGATTCTCTTTTTCCGCCTCATCAGCGGTGATCAATTTTTTTTTCGACCAAATAAATTGTGTGTGTTGAATACAAAGTCATTATTTCCAGTGTACTTATGGCATAAAAAAATCGTAATTGATTTCTAAACCCTTGGATTAGCGCTTGGCGATCCGATGTTCTTGAATTTTAGTTAGTCTCACAGGTGAAGTTTGCATACCAGGTCGTCTTTTAAAAAAAATTGGCTATGCCCCCATTACACCATGAATTTCTCCTTTGAAAATGTCAATAAAGTCATGAACGTCAGCACGATGACTTTTTAAATACAAAAATGACCATGTGTATTATTCTGTTGTATCACAATATAAAATTGACAATGTCATTGTCAAACGTATTTAACAAGCGCGCCCCTTAGTTAATAACGAATGTAATTATCTGTTCTCTCCATCTCTCTCTCGCTCTCTCTTTCATTTTACCGCCCACACTTACTCCAACGTACATGGACATTGATTTCTTTCCTGCTGTGTAAAGGGAAAGGTCAGTACACCCTAATGTACACATAATCATGTATATACACATAACCACATGTTCTCTGCTGTACGTGAGGGTTTTTTTTTTTTTTGGTCGAATGAAACAGTAATATGGAAAACAGATTTTTGGTTTGAAAGCCCAAAAGGGAATAAGGAAAGGGGTATCAATTAAATGCCACCGATATATTTAGTAAATTCTCTTAGAAACGTAATTATTCACAATAATTGTTTAAAACATTTATATTTAAAACGTCGCATTAATGGATGAATTTTAGGAAATTCTTATGAATGGAAATTCTTGTAAATGACAACGCACTTCATGAGGACTGTCTCCATATCCTCTGTATATTAAGGACGATCATGATGTCTAGACTGAACAAATCCCTGGAGATTTCCAATAAAGTGGACAATCGGAATATTTTTTTTTTTTAGAATTCGTGAGATGAAAATCTCCTTCCGCTTGATTATCCGTATTTTTAAATTCGATAATGTTAGAAAGATATCCAATATTAATTATTACTCTGGTGGTAATTTGCAAAGTTCAAGTATTTGCAAATACAAGGTGGCGCAAAAGTAATCCTCCTATCAGAAAATGCTATAAATTTTGCGATTGGCCCCTAATGTGACAATCAACTGTGACGGCGGCCATTTACCTGACATCATATTCTCGACTTGATGTAAAAAAAAATTAAAAGACCAAACAAAAATAATCCACAAGAAGAATCAAAGTTTATCATTTTTTTTTTTAATTACAAAAAAAACATCGGAAGTTTACTTTTGCGCCACCTGTTACATATTTTCAAAAGAAATGATACAAATAAAGGAATTGCTCCCTGAAAAATGACTCCAGAGCAAATTGGCCCCATTTTGACGCAAGAAATGACAAATGGTCGCAATTTTGGAAAAGTTTTGATATCGTCCACTTTGAAATATGAAAACTGAAAGAAAGCCTCCCGAAATAGGAGCTACAACAAAAAAAAAAGAAACCCAATAAAATTTAGAATTATTTTTTTTACAACTTTTTGAATTTGGGGTAATTTTTTATTAGGCAAAATGGCTCCCAAAACTTCAAATGAAAATATACCTTAAATTACAAAAAGTGGGGGTATTTTTCATTAACGAAAAATAGCCCCAAATTAAAAAAGGCAATCGACCCCGATTAAAGCGAAAAATGATCACAAATTGTCGTGTTGTTGCCCTCAATAGAAAAATGTGAGGCCAATCGTTTTCGCTTCGGGTTAATTTTTCAGGGGGCCCAGAAATGTGTTTAACTACACTCCTTCAGGGAGACTCATTTTTCAGGGAGGTACTTTTTCCGTTATTTCAAATTATTTATAGGCTTGATTTTTTGAATAAAGTGCATTTATTTCTCTAATATTTGGTAGAATACTTTTTTTTTCTAGCACTCAGGTGTTGCCGATGGGAAGAAGGGGATGTTGGAGGGAGGAAAGAGGAAATACTATTTCTTGACTTTTGTCTTGAATCGTCCGTTCAACCGAGCATTTAACAATGAACGGATAAAAGCCCCTGAAAACCTCATATCCCAGCCGAAAGTCCTTACATCAGGCACCCGACGTAGGATATCCGAAGAGCAGTTACCATTTAAAAATATCTAAAGAATAGCGTTACATAGCCCATATTTCTATAATGCTGAAGGAAAACAAATAGAGTTGAATGCCCTTTAAGTCGCCAATATTCCGTTTATTCATATTTATGTATCTCCTATTTGGTAACCCTTTGTAGACTGTACATGTGTCGAATCTTATATAATAAGCATTTAATATACAAATCGAAACACAATTGCGTCTTCATACTAAACGCAATTTGTTATTGAAGATGTTATTCGGATCCATAATACGGATCATTTTCATTGAGTAGATTATGCAATGTTCTCATATCCTTTTGTCCATTTACATGTTTATTTTAATAAATACACGTAGTACATGATTGTAATGAAATTCACCGAAAGCACAGTGGTCAGAAAATGCTTACGGTGGGGGAATTGTAATTTAGTAGTTTCCAATCCATAAGAGATATAAAGCAAAAAATAAAGCATAAGAGAGATAACGTAACAAATATGAAGATCTTCATCGAATAGAAAAGTAAGTTCGTACAAAGTCCTTAAAAATTTGTACCAATTAAAGAATTCTTAGAATTTTTATATGGATACATTATTCTCTTTAATCTAGGGCTAGCATTTTTCGTAGAATCGACAAACACGAAGTAAAGCTTCCAACAAAGAAATACAATTAACCATACGGATAGCTTCTAAATTAGTTTTTAATAATATTTATTGTTTTTTTTATGTTTAGGTACCCAGTGCTTTACGTTTTTGTACAGTTGTTCGCCACAACCCAATGAAAATCTAAAAAAAACGAGGTTTGTAGAGAGTTTTTTCTGTTTCCGCTACGCCTTTTGGGCCCCCGGGACTTATGATTAGAGTTGGGCTTCGGGAATTTCCCGACGGGAATTCTCGAGAAATGTTCCAGCTTTTTCCATTCCGAATCTCGGGAATTGAAATTTTTAACATTTCGGGAAATCCCGAATCTCCAGTATATCTCAAGATTTCTTGAGAAATCCATTTTCTTTTAAGACAATTTTTGTTGATATTAAATATTAAATATTAATGGAAAAAACAATTCCGTAAAAAATAAGAGAATCTTAAGTTTTCATGTAAGAGAATACACATCTGATTAATCCCTGGAAACACCAAACGGTAACGGTCATTGTGTTACACAGAATCGCACACTACATGACATAGCAACAAGCTAAAACGACCCTAGTGTTATGGTGCACACTAGAGAAGCGACAACAGTATAACTTGTCCATTTATACGCGATTGTCAGACGAAGCCATTAACAGTGTATGTTTTCAATCACTTTTTTCCCCATTTTAATAAATATAATTTTGAATTATTTTTGTTTTGCTTTTTTTTAAACTGTTTCTTTTATTGAAATAGTTATATTTTCAAATATTTTTTTTATATTATTTATACATAAATAGAATTATTTATACTAAATTTGTTGAGCCAATTTGATTTAAGTACCTGTTTGTACATATTTATTGCCCTATTTTAGGGCTCAATTTAATCTATGACATAAAAATTACTGTATGGAAATATCTGATCATTTGAGCGCTCCTGTGCCCATTTGAGTCCCTGTTTATTAGCTGTCATTTTTAAAATTAGCGCATATTTGGATTCAGATGGAAATTTCGTCCAGCGGACGGATTTTGGTGCCAGACCAATTTTTGGGCCCGGTTTACTCACTCCCATACAAATGAATATATATTTGGATTCGTATGAAGATTTTATATTATTTGGATTCATATGGAATGTTCTTATGATTTCAGGGTTAAGATTACCAATTATCACGTACCCATTAATTGGTAATCTTAATATATATTTACCCTCGACAATGATTCACTGATTCACTGACTCTGTCACGCAGTACGTAGGAATTTAAATAGGCATTCTATAATTCTATAAATAATAATAATAAAATAATATTTTTTTTTTGTACAGAAAAAAAATTGTAAAAAATTTTTTTTACAAATTTTTTTTTCCAAATTTTTTTTTTCAACAAAATTTTTTTTTCCACAAAATTTTTTTTTTCAACAAAATTTTTTTTTTCCAAAAATTTTTTTTTTTCAACAAAATTTTTTTTTCCACAAAATTTTTTTTTTTTTTTCCAACAAAAATTTTTTTTTTCAACAAAAATTTTTTTTTTTCAACAAAATTTTTTTTCCATATTTCTACGGGCGCCATAGGCGCATTACAACTTACTAGTTAATAATAATAATAATAATTAAATATTTTCCACCATACGTTCTTGTCTCTAGTGACCGGTTTTAGGCCGCGGCCCTAAAAAATTGCGCTTACGTCTGTTTGGTGGTAAGGGCTCGATATTTTATATTGAAGAGACAATTTAAATATAACTGAATGGTTCAGCTTAGATGTTCATATGAAATGACAGGCTGAATAATTACGCTGAAAGTGTTTATACACAATGGAATAGTATTGTGAATTGATTGTATGAAAAATAACACAAATGCAAAATGCCCAAAAAAAAAATGGAAATTTCGTCAAATGAAGAACTTCCACAAATAGATTAAGAATTCCCTCAAAATTGATTGTATGAAAAATAACACAAATGCAAAATCCCAAAAAAAAAATGGAAATTTCGTCAAATGAAAAATTCCAACAAATAGATTAAGAATCCCCCCAAAATTCTGAAAAATCCCCCCAATTAATTAAAAGAAAAATATTGAAATTTGCCTATACGCACCGATGCCAGCACTCCCCACGCCAACTTATAAAAATATTGACTTACCTTCAAATGTAAATATTCAACATAAACGGCGACAAGTTGTTTGAAACACCCATGAACACACAATGTTGCATTAAATATTTCCATCCCCCAACTAGAATTATCTCGTTAATCATATCAGCAATGGCCTCTGAATAAAATATACAGAACGACAAGTCGTTGGCTAAAAACTACAGAAAAGCTTTTTTATCGTTCGTATTTATTTCTTGGACATTTTGGATTTTGAGGCATTTTCCATGGAGCCCTGTGAGCCCACTTAAATTAAATTAATTTTTTTGTAATTCATCTAATGTAGTTTTCTTCTCTTATCGCTTTGGTTAATATAAAAAATAAAGCAAATCGTACCAATGCCAACAAGAAATCTCTTCCTTTGACCTCTTACCATATTTATGTAAAAGAATGCAATTTTAATTAAAAGGCAAAGTGCCACCATATTGTGTCTCCACTCCAGTACGAGCATTTCTTTGCTTTGTGGTAATAAATTATCACACAAAGCGATAGTGTATGCAGTTAGTTAAAAAAGGATTTCAACTGAAATCCTCTTATTGGCGCCATTCATGTGAATTCAATTCAAATAATTATGCCCGGTATGTGTGTATGTATATATGTGTGTGTGTGTAATTATAACTCACTTCTCATTATCCGTATGCGGTAGTCATCATCACGTCGCAGTGCTATGCTGCCCAGGCCATTCGACACCATCATATCGTGCTCCATGGGTGAAATGTCCTACAAAAATAAAAACACACAAATGCCAAAAATATAAAACGATTTCGAATAAATAAAAACAGCCAAATAGGCTAAGCCGTTAGCATGCAGTACATTTGGAATGGTTAAAAAAAGCAGTTCATGGAGATAAAAAACGAAATATTACAATGAAAATAACTGCAACAGTGATGTTGCTTTCTACAGCGATCTGACAGCTTCTCTGACAGTTTTCATACTTTTAAAAAATTGTTTCCTTATTGATTATCCCAAACTTCGTCTCTTTCCGAGTATGAAATTTTCAAATAAAAAAAAAACCTTTTTTTTCACTCCACCCTAGTATTCATTATTGCATTACAGCTATGCTAATGCTGAGCATCCCTAAAGAAATGGTGGAAATATCCACCCACTTTGTATGTCAGTATACAGGGTAAGATAGAACATACAAGAATCTACTTTGACCCCTAATTATATAACCGTGGTGTTATAATATCTTCGTGAAAATTCTCAATAGGTTTCTCAAATAATTTTGTATTCCAAAAAGGTTTTTTTTTTGAAAATTCTTCTTTTTTTTGAAAATTCTTCTTCAGATAAGACCGATATAACAAACACAGAAAGTAGAGGTTAAATGATATCTTAATATCATTTCTTAAATGATTTTAACATTTTTATCTCAAAAGCGATAGTACATACTTACAGGCTAAGTAATGATCAGGTTGAAAATGTGAATCGCTTTTGCGATAAAAAATTTTAAAATCATTTAAGAAATGATGTTAAGATTTCATTTAACCTTTACTTTCTGGATGAAAAGAAAGGCGACTCAGAACGGGATTCATAGCTTAAACATAAACTTTTAGTTATAATGTTCTTTACAAGAATGTGGTGTAGATGATATAAAGACTTTCCAAAAAGCATACGTGTGTTGGTTCAAACCAGAAACCTTCCAGGGCTGCTGGGTTGTAAACCAACGCTCCCTCCTCCAGATACAACCATCAAAATACCTCAACTGGAGGTAAACGTAAAACGTCTTATGTCAATATGAAACTTTAGTATAATTTTTCAAAAATTTCTCCAATGTGCAACGTCCATGATACGCCCTACAGGACATCGGGATTGTTAGACTAACTTTGCCTTTATTTAGGATCTTTTTTAAATTAACTTGCGAAAATGGACTTATTAATAAAATAATAGTTAAATAAAAGCATTTGTTTACGAAGATCGCCTTACTCCCGTATTCATAAAAATGTATTAGAGTTTTATAAAACTTTGTGAAGAAAATTGTCTGAAAAAAAAAACAATTTTCACATAAAGTTTGATAAAGCTATTGTAAATTTTTTGGAATACGGAGATTGTAACGACTTTCGTCACAACAAAACAAAACAAGAAATTGTCACCCTTTCCGATATTTGACACTTTGTACCGTCTTCTTGGAGGCATATGGCGCTCAGCATGGCGTGTGACCCAATGCTGACAAAATAAGGACATTGTCGCCATTCACTGACACCGTTTGACCATTCACGTTTCGAAAGCACAAAGAATAATGATGAGTCTGACAGAACACAACCATCAAAGGGTAACCGCCCCAAAATAAAGACGGTGGCGTGGGAAGGTCGCACCGCCTCAGTCACCCACCCTCCCAAATTCAGAATTTTTTTTATTTTGGACAATTTTTTATGGCAAAAGATGTAACCGATTTTTTGGCGCATTTTCCATTTTTATTTTTGGCTCCTTTTCCCTAAAGCCGCTTTTCTGAATAGAGGAAACATTTTATTTGATTGTTGTGATTTTCTCTAATCAACATTTTTTAAGGTGACCATTCTATAGAGCTTATACATACGATCTTGGCGCTACGGCGTCTACCAGACCTCCAGAATGGTGCAGTGCAACAGAATTTACTCTGTGTTTATATGAAGGCGGTACCAAGTTCTAACAAAGATCGTGTGTGATTAAAATAGATTAATCTGTGTATTCGCTTTACTTGAATTTCTTGTTTTTTTTTGCAAATTCCCACATTGAACCACAAATTGCTGAAATCCCAAAGCAGGAAGCCTAACCAGATTTTGTTGTATTATAATTACATCAGTTGTTTTGCGAAGTCAGTACAATCGAAGACCAAAACTGTAAAAACTATTAGCAAAATTAGTAAGAACATATCCCAATTTTGGGTATTTTTTACGACATTTTCGGAATTGTGGAATTGTTGAAAACAAAATTGTTTGTAATTATTTTTTTTTTTACTTGCAATGTGGAACTCTTTATTGATGAATCTAAAAGCAGTTAAATATTGAGTTATTACCATTTTTATAGAAATACAAAATACACTATCCAGTGGGTTTTTTTCAGAAATTTCAGATATTTCACATTTTTTCAGAGTTTACTTTCTTTAAAAGTGGTCGTGTTTTTTTTTTTTTTGCAATGCAATTTTTAAATGCAATGCACTGTGTTAGCGACGGGAAATGAGGGTATTGGAGGGAGGAAAATTCTAAATATTCAACATAAATGACGACAAGTCTTTTGAAACACCAGACACAATTTGAAATGTCAATTAAATATTTCCTTCTCCCAATAGTAAAATACCCCAAACAAAAAGTCGTTTGCCGCAATGGCATTTCTAAACAAATGTTTTGGAAATGCTGAATTTTTTGCTTCCCAGTGTTTTTCTATTAAAGATTCCACTATTTCCACAGGTGGTTTTAAAGAATTCACAATCACTTTTTGCGTTAAATGGTGTTGGCTTTGTGGAAATTGGGAACTTTTTATTGTTCAAATTTTAGATTATTTTTTCATATGAAAAATAAGCCAAAAACAAAAAAAAAATAATTAAATATTTTCTAAAAATTATGAAAAAAAATTCAAAATTAAAATCCAAATTATTTTTCATTAAGAATTTATTTGTTTAAAAAAAAATATTTTCCAAAAATTATGAAAAAATCGAGAAAAAATTTGTTGGGCTTATTTTTCACTGAATTTATTTGTTTAAAAAAAAAAAAATATTTTCTAAAAATTATGAAAAAATCCAAAATTTTGTTGGGCTTATTTTTCACTATGAATTTATTTGTTAAAAAAAAAAAATTAAATATTTTCTAAAAATTATGAAAAAATCCAAAATTTTGTTGAGCTTATTTTTCACTATGAGTTTATTTGTTAAAAAAAAATTAAATATTTTCTAAAAATTACGAAAAAATCCAAAATTTTGTTGGGCTTATTTTTCACTATGAATTTATTTGCTTAAAAAAAAAAGTTAAATATTTTCTAAAAATTATGAAAAAATCTAAAATTTTGTTGGGCTTATTTTTCACTATGAATTTATTTGTTAAAAAAAAAATTAAATATTTTCTAAAAATTATGAAAAAATCCAAAATTTTGTTGGGCTTATTTTTCACTATGAGTTTATTTGCTTAAAAAAATAAACAAAACAAATTTGAATATTTTCTAAAAATTATGAAAAAATCTAAAATTTTGTTGGGCTTATTTTTCACTATGAATTTATTTGTTAAAAAAAAAATTAAATATTTTCTAAAAATTATGAAAAAATCCAAAATTTTGTTGGGCTTATTTTTCACTATGAATTTATTTGTTAAAAAAAAAAAATTAAATATTTTCTAAAAATTATGAAAAAATCCAAAATTTTGTTGAGCTTATTTTTCACTATGAGTTTATTTGTTAAAAAAAAATTAAATATTTTCTAAAAATTACGAAAAAATCCAAAATTTTGTTGGGCTTATTTTTCACTATGAATTTATTTGCTTAAAAAAAACAAACAAAAAATTTTTCACTATGAATTTATTTGTTAAAAAAAAAACAAAAAAAAATTAAATATTTTCTAAAAAAACAAAAAAAAAATTAAATATTTTCTAAAAATTATGAAAAAATCCAAAATTTTGTTGGCCTTATTTTTCACTATGAGTTTATTTGCTTAAAAAAAAAACAAAAAAAAATTAAATATTTTCTAAAAATTATGAAAAAATCCAAAATTTTGTTGGGCTAATTTTTCACTATGAATTTATTTGTTTAAAAAAAAAACAAAAAAAAATTAAATATTTTCTAAAAATTATGAAAAAATCCAAAATTTTGTTGGGCTTATTTTTCACTATGAGTTTATTTGATAAAAAAAAACAAACAAAAAATTACATATTTTCTAAAAATTATGAAAAAATCCAAAATTTTGTTGGGCTTATTTTTCACTATGAGTTTATTTGTTAAAAAAAAACAAAAACAAAAATAAATATTTTCCGAAAATTATGAAAAAAATCAAAATTTTGTTGTTCGCTTCAAAATGGGAAAGCTACCGAAATACCGGCTGATTCAAAATGACACCTCTTGTTGAAAATCCCTGTAGATATCCTAAATAGTGAATCTAACCTCAACAAAAACACAAATTATTATTAAAAACGTACCGCCAGATCCTATCGCGCTGCGCGTGAACACAATCCGTTTTCTTGATGTTGGACAATGATTGAAACTGGAATCTTGGGAAACAGTTACTAAGCAAACACATTCATATTGTTACATCCGAGTCTATCACTTCGCAGAGACGCGGAAGAGAAATTAAATCCTGTTTGCACAAACGAACGATGTGTAAAACGAAATCAAGGAAAATTAAAATAAATCACTGACCGCCCCTTTGTTTCTCACACTGTGATCATTGATGACAAATGAACATAAATGAAAGCAAAAATAACAGCAAACACCCACAAAAACACAAGCTCTGCAAATGTCTGAAATGATTTATTGAGAACATAGCCGGACATACATACCTCGTAACGTTTATCACTGTCAAGATTGGGTAATTTTTCAATAAACTCTTCCAGCATATTTTTCCTGGACGCCGACGCCGTTGCCACCGGAAGCTGCTAGCACATTTCGCTGTTAGAACGAAAGGTAACAAATGTCAGGACCACACAACACCTGTTGATCTATTTCGCACTCATTCACCCACGCCTCCTATTGGACATTTATTGTGTTGAGCAAAGTAACGTCGCCTTGCTGTGTTGTTGTGGTGTTGTTGCCAATCAAATAATGTTGTTGCTTTTAGTTTGCAAATGCAAAACACTCGCGTGCTGGGACTACATCGACAATAAATTCACAGTTACAGATGGCAGTGATTGCGACTGATGTAGAGAGGGAGAGGGGGAGAGAGGATAGACACACTTTTGTTTTAGCCTTAGCTACTTGACAGACTTAATAACCGAAGAACAATACGGCCGGCAATCACATTAATCCGATGAATAAACGAACAAGATAATCACGCATTCAACATCATTGATTACCCTACACAAGTGCTACACTCACACTAACACAGAGACGATGGTGACAGAAAATGGCATCAACTTAATGTAAGGAAGTAATAACACTTGTACGTTCACAGTTCTCGGGGACAGTGAGAAAGAGAGACAGAGAGAGACAGGGGGAGACGTGCAAATGTAGCAAAACTAGACAGACGGAGAGAGTGCCGTATAGTGTAGAGGGAAAAGAATAAACGGAAAAACTAAAGAAAAAAATCACCGCACTACAACCGATTCGCTTTTTTTTTGTGATCAAATGCTACCGAAAAGTGCCCACTGCCACAGCACAAAACAAACTGAATCACTGGTCGCAGTGCCATCATATGATGATGGTGTTGATGCCGATGCCGATGTTGATGCTGCTGTTGTTGTTGTTGCCACACAGTTTGTAGTAATATCTTTTCGTTTCCGTATGCTGTTCGTTTATTTGTAGTTGGCCTTTTTTGTGTGCGCCTGCATACATTCACACCCAAAAAGACACAGGCACTCACACGTAAACCCTCACACATTCACATAAACACACACACACACACACGACAACGCACAAAGTCACACTCACTCATGGCTATTTGACTATACTACTTTGCACTTATAGTACACACTCTCCAATAAACATCTTGTTGTATTATTGAGAGCATCGAAAATCAACGAACGAACGAACCAACCAACCGAAAACAAAAACAACAACAACAACAGCAACTGAACCCCGAGAATGCTCCGTGAACAGAGTTGACAATTTCGTGATTTTTGTTTCGGTGTGTTTCTGGATAGAAAACGTTTTTTGTTTAATTTTTTGTCTTTACTTTACTGGCTAAACAATAAATTATGGCATCGTTCAGCCGGTGGGGTTAGTCTGTGAAGAGAGAGAGAGAGGGGAATAAAGAGAGGGAAAGGGAGAAAAAGCTTCAGCTTCAGCTCCAGCGTAACAATAAAAGATCTTTTTAAGATAAATGAGCTACAACAAAACACATCAACAGACCAAATTTAATAGAGTCGCACAGTGATTTTGATGCGGGAAAACTGGTAAAGATTTCCGAAATTATTGCGTTCAAATGGATGGGTATTTCGTAGAGGAGGAGCTGGGCTATCCTGTATCAACATTGGGATATTTGACTAAGATTCGGAAACTGTCAGTGTAATGTTTCCCGCATAACTCCCATTATAAGAAAAAATAATAGAGAATCCTACCATCCGATCTCCATACTTTAACCTGTGGCAAAGGTTTCAGAATCCCTGTTGTTACCATCCCTGAAAGAGCATTTCTAGATCGCCATTCATCAACATGGCTTCAGGAAGTGCATAGCACAAGAACGGCCTTGCAAGAGATAACCTAGAAAGACTAGAACCGGCATAAATCAGCGACGACCAGCCGATCGAACTATTGTGTCAGCTGTTGATCTGTGCAAAGCATTCGACCATTCGTTGCTGATTTCCGACACCCTTCCAAATGCTGCCATCTACCTTGCCCAACTCCCTGATCCTGCATCAGATGTTTTGTTGGTGGCGTATGCCGTTAATGTGGACAGTGTAACTGATAGCCACCATTACTAACTTCTTTTGGGAGTGTCAACGATCCACCGCAAAATGTACAGTGTCCCGCTTCACTTCCTGGACCCGGGAAGCTAATATGGAACTCCACATCGTTGTTGAAGGTAGACATGTCTCCATGGCACACATTCTGAAGATTATTGGAGTTATCTTTGTTACATCTTGCTACAATTTTCGACAATGTCTATGTCGTCAGCATATGCGAGGAGAATGTGGCCATTGGTGTTCTCGGTGCGTTTTTTTTTTATTAACTTCTTCATCAGTTTGCTGAAGTAGTTACACGATAAGCTGTCACCATGTCAAAGGACTCATTGAGAGGTGATTAGTTTGGAGAAGTCGCTTCCTATTTTTATTGCCCACAGTTTTACTGATATCTCATACACAGACATGGTCTTAAACAATTCTTCGTATCGACGTCGATAAAATATAAAATGCTTGCGGTCTTGTTGCAATGATGGCGAGCTAAGCTTGGACCACATATGGGTCGGGGTTTGGAAATTCCACCATCAGATCCTTTCTACATATATTTCTTTGGCCATTAACAAACATGGGACATTTTTGCTTGAAAATCATGTTAATTTTCCAAACGCCTGACATTGCTGAAGTGTTGTGCTGTCGGTTGTTCCCTGCCAAAAAAAAAAAGAATTAATCGTGTTGTGGAGCGTATAAGTAATAAAATGAAAGTGTGTAACTCATACGCCCAAGTCTCATTTTGGCTTCTCTGAACGATAACTTCCGTTTTGGCGATTTCTTTTGTCCACATAACGATTGACATTGTCAGTTGTTTCCTCTGCCAACAAGACCAATTAATCGTAATGTAACGTCAATAATTAACTGAAATCGTATAACTCATACGCCCAAGTGTCATTTGGATGTTGTTGAAATGATATAGTTTTTTTTTTTTTGGCGATTTTTTTTCTCCACATAACGATTGGCATTATTGTCGCTATATATTTATATATGTATATTTATATATTTGTATGTGTGTGCAGAACACTAGACTGTTCGCTCTGTCCTATAATATGAATGACCAAAAAGGACCAACAATCTTTTTATGGAAAACACGTGCTTTGCCTTCGTTGTGACTGAGGGCTGTTAATGTATCTCTGAGTGTGTGCGTGTGTGTGTGTCTGTTCGTAAAAGAGAATATTCCCTTTTAAAGCATATAATGTGTTTGTTTAACGAAGCATCTTCGTTATTGTCGTTTCCTCTATTATTTGTTACTCTTGCAAAGGGGAATTCATGCCTTGCGTTTTTCACCCTCCCAAATTGAGGCCGCTGTTGCTGTTGTCATTCATAGTCGACCATCTGTGCTTGTACATATGCCTATGTACATACATGTGTGCGTGTATGTGTGTGTGTATGAGTGTAACAGTTGCGATACATACGACAAGAATTCAGAGATTTGGAAGTTTCATTCAACTCCAATTTATAACGTCACTCCATGACCTCACGAACGCAATTCCGTTTAGGAGCAGCATAAACTTTTTTTTTTTTTTGGGGTTAAAACAATTTATTTCGTAAATATCGTGACGTTGGAATTTTAAAACGCTGTCTGTCAGCCAAGACACAGTGGGGAAATTGAAAAAGCGGACATTTGCAAAATGGCTGATGTGTTTAGAATGAACTTGAAGATATGTTCGAGTTGACCTTTAGCTAAATGTCAGCCAGATTTTTATTAATGATTTCATACGTAACAAAGTCTGAATAAAAATATAAAAATAGAAAATGATTTCAAATTAGTAGCAATGAATGGGAGTGAAGGACAAAAGCGAAATCTGAAACACATGAAAATGATTCCAGAAAAACGCTCGATAAGAACAGTGTTAAACTTGGATTAACAAATAGACAAACACCCCGTTAAATATATAAAAAAAAATGTATATAAAACAATATCAGATTACAAATTGTAACAAACAACATTACAGTTACTAGAAAATCGACCTAGACCGATAAAACATAGGAATATGATGTTATCGAAAGGTTCACAAACATTAACGAAGTGTGAACAAATATTTTACATTATAAAAAAAAAATATAAGCATGTAGCTGATAAATTAACCCGTACAACAATGAGAATAATACCACCATAGTTCTAAGTTTGCTTTAAAAATGTTACCTTGTTATCTTTAAATTCCTGTATAAGTCTTAATATATGAAATCTTGAAATCTATCAAAAGAAAAAAAGGCCAAAGGAACAAAAAATATTAAAAAATCCGAAAAATTGTTTTTTTAATAAATTTTTCATAACAAAGGTTTTTTTTTTAAAAAAAATTGTATGAATACAGGTGAAGATTTTTGGTAAGTAAAAAAAATAAAATTTGTTTAGAGGGAATAAATGGAATTCCTATGGCTTAGAAAATAAACGGTCCTAAAACGGTAATTAAAAAAAATTGCAAACATTTTTTTAATTGTATTTACGTATGTACCCAGTTTTGTTCTCATACATTTCATAAAATCGATGAAAATCTAAATTTCAATGACTTTTCATCTAGCAATATGGTCCTAATGGAAAATAAGCGATGGTAAGGGATTGGTGATGACACCAAAAGTCGAACAAATGAGCAGGAAATCCGCATAATAAAATACACAACAACATGACAAAAGGAGAGAATTAAATGTGATAGTCATTTGAAATTAACAGATACCGAGACGCAAACAGAAACAGTAACGCTAAAATTATTTAAAATTGATTAGCCCCTGATGATGCTTGACGAAGACAACCGAAATATTGCGAAAAAAATTAATAATAAATTGAAATACATGGAAAATAACAACATCGTTTGTATATGACCTCATGCCGAACTAGAATAAAAATAATTTGAAAATTTTGGAGACAAAGAAATTGTGTGGTGCTCGAAGATTAATAACATTTAACAACAAAACCCATTCAAACGGAACAAAGAAAAAATGCGACGGAATGAAATTAGGCCCCACGTCAAATTGACAGTGAAATTTGCCCCTAAAAATTTTTACGTGAAAGAACAACACGGAATTTTGTGATGTTTTTAGGGCTTATTTACATTATGAAATCATACCGCAAATTTTAGTGCGTAATTAAGCCCCAATTAATTCGTAAGTCTTATTTTGGGTTGTTACTATGGATTTAGCCAAAACAAATGCGAAAGCGAAGATCTCGGTGGTCCGGAAACTTTTCCTGCAAGATTTTCATCATTTTTGTAGTGAATGGAATTTTAATAATTTCAATGCGTTGTTGAAGCGTGTATCGTTCTATTTTTAGTAATGGCGTAGCTTCAAAAGTGACAGCTACCGAAATACCGGGTAATTCAAAATAACACCTCTGGTTGGGAAACCCTGTATATTGAAATATCTTTTAGGTCTAATTTCGAGTTTTTGCTATGGATGTAACGAATGTGGAGTTAGCGAAAGCGAATATTGAAATATATTCTTTGCAAAAGCGAATAATTCATATTCGTATGTCGTCGGTGTGCCGCAAAAAGATCTCATGTCCACTTTTTTGAGAAATGGACTTAATGATGCAAAAAAGTCCCAAAAGTAATAGTCTATGTCCTGTAAAAAAATCCCATATCTATTGAAAGTAGTTTTGTAGTTACAGCATCAAAACAATTCAATTTATGTCCAAAATACTCACACCCATTCATTTTAAATCTTCAATAACTCAGAAATACAAATATGTGACTTGAGATGTTTTTGCTGCATACCGCTAAAGGATGTTGGGTACTCGAATTCCAATCTATTTTTCGTGATAATTGCATACAACATAGCAACTTTTCAATATAAGTTAAATTTCTGTCACTAGTAAAAGATTTACGAAATAACATCCACTATAGCCTTATAAGGCAACTACTTACATTGTACTATTCCTCTATGTCTTCATTTTCCATGAGGCAGCAAAGTCAACACTGGTTGATGAAGTATATGTTCTCCTTTATTTATTTTTCGTCCACGGTTCTTTATCACTGATATCACTTGATGACTGTATAAGCACTTCATCGAAATCATTCCGGGTTCAAAGAGGAAAAAACACAATTTATCATAACACTAATCTGTAGCTATTTCCAACACGTATGTCTTATCGATTTGAAAATGATATATGAATGAGGGAATTTCGGAAAATGTCACAGTACTAAATTCAAAAATTAAAATATCCAAAACATGACATACTACAATATACGCTCGAAGAAAAATTGCCCTTACCAACATTTCCAACATTGAACTCACATTGCCAGTGAAATGGTAACTTAAAAAACGAATCCTTAATTACACACTAACTGATAATTGGTTGTACATAATTATGGGAAATTTAAGCAGATGTTTGAAAAACGCTATTTAAAAATTCAATATTTCATTAAATATGTATTAAGCGGTTAAAGTTTGACAGCTGTGTTAGGCTTGGTAGTGAAAATCGGAAAAGCGAAGATAAAATTAGATTTCAAATGGAGACCGAATTTTCAAAATTGATATATTTACTACAGGCTGGCCCAAATGACACCACATGAAAGATAAGCTCCAGGCCAACAGCCCAGATTCGATTCAAGAACTCAAACATAGAATTTGTGAGGCTATCGAGGACATGGGGCAGACACTTTGCCATTTGGTTATGGAAAATTTCATGAACAGGATATGGTCCTGTAAGCTGATGTTGTTTGTCATTATTAACGGCATACCTTCCTCTTTATTATGAAATAAACATCCGATCATTTATCTCAAAAAATCTCAAATTTTTCTTGTTGGAAAACCCTGTAGCTGATCCTAGGTATCACCAACTGTAGAATGAACGTACAAGAGCAAAGTATCTGGAACATATTTCCTTAACAAGGCCAAGATCAGCTACAGGTTATGAAGCCAACTTAGATTCAATTCTGTTCTTCATAATATCAGTTCGATATTACAACATCGATACATATAAAATCAGGTATTTGTGTTACAAAATAAGTACATTTATTAAAGGTAAAAATAGTTTTTTATAATAAACTTGAAAAACAAGTACAACATCTTCTGGAAGTTTTAAATTTCCAATTTGTAATGTAACAAATTTTCTCTCAAAAACTAACGTTTAAGGTTATTAAAATTGTTTTTAACAATAAACTTGCAAAACAAGTACAACATCTTTTGGATGTTTTAAATTTCCAATTTCAAAACACTTTCAATTCCGCCCCCACTGTGCTCAGCTTATGTCTATGGGTATGTGTGTGTGCCACAACACCATGGGGTTTTATTTGAATGCAATGACGTCGAATTCGTGCAGATCTCACTTAACATTTGAAACTCAGCAGCAAATCAAATTGCAATTTGTTGGATTTTGTGAAATTACGAATATGTTTCAGTATTGAGATATTGTCTTTTATATAAAAGCATCGTCGTCCTTGTGTGATTCACATATCGAACGAGAACACCATTTCCACCCAGCATTGCCATTCCAAACCACGGCGGACAGTTTCAAACGAAATTGTTGGGTCCAATCTTCAAATTTAAATTGTATCCATTGATGTGAACAAATAACATAAATAGCTTAGGGTTTACGGGAGGCCAGTGGAATACCGAAGGTTTGGGGAACAGATATTCAAAGTACTGTGAACATTAAATACTGATTTTTTTTTGAAGTATTAGAATGCCAGATATTGTGACAGTGAAGTGAGTTAGATGGATACAAGGCATATTTGTATTTGCAACGAAAAATAGTTGAAATCAAGATTGATAGAATTTTTGGTGGCAACAATTAAATATGTACGATTTATATAAAGTACATAATAATAACGAACGAACACTACTGTCTCTTTTCTAGCTACAGTACGGTGATTTCCAATGGCTAACACAGACCACTGCATTTATGGGGGACATATCCTGAGTATCAGTCAAAAAAAAAATTTAAGAAGGAACAGAGTACAAGTTTCATGTTCTTACAGGGATATGAACCTGGATTTGATGTGTGATAGTTGCAAACACTACTTATATAACCGAATACACCATCAGAGAAGAATAGGCAAAGCTAAAGCACTGCATAAGACTCCCTCGCCCGATGGAATTATTGCATAATTCCAACAGCACCGAAATATCCGTTAAATTCTATCCCATGGCCTCCCTTACTCAGAGTAAATTATAGAGTCGTCCCTCATGAGAATAACAGGCGTCGAAACGAATACACATTTCGGCTGTCACATTCAACTTGGCCCGCATAGAATAAGCGATGATCGAAAGATATTCGAACTCTACCAAATTAAAGACCAAGTGAAGTGATCGTGATCCTCTTAAATCGCTCAATCGGCTCAACAAAATAAGCGAGATTAATCGGACGACATTTCCAGAAGCTGTGACAACAAAGCAGCCTATGAATCGAACATCGTCAATGGCAGAAGGAAAAGATAACAAGGAAAATATCGTGGACAAAAAGGAGGATATAGCTGACTGCCAGTAGGAAAATCGATTATTGTTTGGAAATAAATCACAGTTGTCTAACACACTTTTGTTTTCACCAACACTCAGGAGATGCCCCCTATGAATGCAGTGCGAAATAAGAGTATTGGAGAGAGGAAAAAGGGAGTAGTGTTAGTGGATGGCCTTAAATTTGACAATGTCATAGCTGGCAGAAATAACACTTGCAGAAGGATTATTCCATATACGAACAGTGGCATCCGCCATCGCTACCCTTTTTGCAAAAACCTTTTTTGTAACTACTTTGCATCCAACCAGCACAGCGGTAAGCAGCCACAACTCAATAAAACCTTATAACGAAATCTGAAACATATCTCTATTTTTTTCCTCTTTTATGAAAACTGGAAACTGCCTGAACATTACAATTCTGGGAGTTTCTATTCATATCATACAGTCCACTTTCAGCGATCTCTCCCGGAATTGTACACAGCTGAAGAACGATTTTTTTCCGTAGCATGTCATCCATTTGACAATGAACGGCTGAGAGTCCCTGGATAGCCAAGTATACCGGCTAAATATTCTAACATCAGGGAGAAGACGACGGATATCTGACTAAGAGATACCGTTAAAATAAAAAAAATTGACTTCGAGCTCAACTAATACAAAATTAATGGTTCTAATAAAGGGTGTTTTTTATTGGGGTATAGAACTTTAAGTTGGCATCACTTTTTTAACTGGCGGCCATTTTGTCAGCTGTCAAGTGATTAATATTTAGTTTGGTTTGCCATTTCATCATGAACAGGTTGACAAAAGAACAACGCTTGCAAATCGTGCAAATTTATTTCGAAAGTAATGGTTCAGTTCGCGAAGTTCACCGCAAGCTCCGTCCATTTTATGCCATTACATCCACAAAAACTGACTGTTTGGTGTGCTCTATGGGCTGGTGGAGTCATTGGGCCATACTTCTTCCGAAATAATGCTGGAGAGTCAGTTACCGTTAATCTATACCGGTATAGAGCCATGATAACCGGCTATTTTGTTCCCGAATTGGATGGCATGAATGTGGATGAGTTGTGGTTCCAACAAGTGGTTGAAAATTGGACCTGTAGAATTGGCTTTATTCGAGCCAGCCGCGGCGGCCACATGCCCGAAATCATATTTAAACATTAATGGCATAAAATTATCCTTCCAATAAAGCCAAATTGATGGACATTAAAACGATTTTCTTGTGTTTTATTTCAATTCGAAGTTCTATACCTCAATAAAAAAACACCCTTTATAAAGGTCGACAATAATATACAACAAAGATATCTATAGAATAGCTATACACAACCCACCCTTCGGCGATGATGTAGGAAGACAATAGAGTTGGATACCCCACTATCACCTGTCATCGCCACCGCTCTCCTCTGAACACGGTACAGAAGCTGCAAAGATATTTCTGGAGCTTCGGCCCATATATGGGAGTTATATTCCATTTTAGGTCGGAAACCTAAACACATGAATACTTCTTTCGACACTTCGTGATTGTCGTGATCGTCGAGAAGTCAATGCATCCTCTGGCATTGACAGTTTGGTGAGGAATTCGCTGCGGTGGCATCATTGGCCCATTCTTCTTTGAAAATGCCACTGCAAATATCATTTCGGTTAACGGGGGTATGTAGCAAATAGACCTGATGAACCACTTTTTGTGGCAGCAGATTGTCGACATCGACTTGGACGATCTTTGGTTTTAGCAGGATGGCGAGCCATGCCACAAAGCCCACACTATGTACAGGGTTTACCAACAAGAGGTGTTATTTTGAATCAGCCGGTATTTCGGTAGCTGCCACTTTTGACACGTAGAAACAACGCCATTACTAAAAATGAAACGATGATATTGATATGGACAACCTTTACTTTCTTTTAGAAAAGTGACGTAGAAAAGTGGCACGTTTCAAAATTGTAGACATTTTATTTTCAAAATACGAACTAGGACATACAAAAGTTCTTAGTTTTTGGACCGTACTATAGTTTGAACGGATAACTGTAGAGTAGTTTTTTTCTATCGAGCTATGTTGCTTCGGAAATCACTCGTAAAGCCAATTTTCAAAGCGACAATTTACCCAAAAACCCACTTTTTATCTGACGACATTCGTGGAGTATTCTCTAGTGGTCTGCCATTTGTTTTTTTTTCACTTTTACCTCGATTTGAAAAAAACCTTTTATAAAAAAATAATTCAATTAAGCTGCGGCTGCGGCTAAGAGAAAAAGTAACAAAATATCGCGAAATGTAAAATCACTTTCAACAAAAGGTAAAAATCTTTTGTTTTTAGTCCATAGAAAAGTAGGTAGTAAACCAACCAACAATCCAACCAGTTGACACACATACATTTCGATGTCAATATACGACGACAACGTCGTATAATAGTCGCGAATTTGCATTGCCTACTGTCAGGCCTGCTAGTATTCAACGGGGAAGGTATGAAATGCTCCTACAAATTTCCAAACGTAAACAAAACGAATCTACAGGTACACAATACGGAGAAAGCGAAAACAAAGCTGAAAGTACAGTAGAGTGGGTTATGGTTAGTGGAATTAATTAAAAATCGGTTGAAGATGGATGAAAATGGCAGAAACTGCTGTCTTTATGTCTTGATGGAGAGCAGTGCTCTATACCGGATGGGGCCGGAAATGAGAAACGACTTCCGTCTTCAAAAAAAACTACTATCTTGTTGGCAATACAAATGGGGCTCGATGAAAAATAACCGAAATGAAAACTGACTCCAAAAAATGAAGAATTCCTAATGTCATACAAAATTCCTATACAACGAAACATTCCTCAAATATAAAAAACAGCGAATTTTTTTAAATAAAAATTCTAAACAGGCGAAACACGTCGAAGCTGAGGTTAAGATACATAATGCAACATCCCTGGTTTATAAAGCTTGGACAACGTTTCAGTAGTTGTCCTGTGTATTTGTGGGCTCTTTAAAAAATGCCCCAAATGAAGAATTCCCCAAAATGAATGACAAAAACCTCTCAAAAATCCAATATGAAAATTTCCTCAAAAATTCTGAAAAATCCCCCAAACAATTTATAAAAAATTACCCAATGCAAAATCTCCCAAAATATTATGAAAAATATACCAAAAAAAAAACAATATTATTAAAAAAAATTATTGACTCCTGTTATGCAAATATTCCCAACAAAAAAAATGAAAAATTCACCAGAAATAAAAAATTGGGCAGTTTTTCCTAATTTTCAGGTAACATTTCATTTTTGTTTTTGCGTCATTTTTCATATATAAAAATGAAAAATTCCTAAATTTTTTAAATTTCATTTTTTTGGGAATATTTTCTCACAAAAGTCAAAAAAATTTTTTTTATAATATTGGGATTTCATATAAATTGTTTGGGGAAATTTCATATCGGACTTTTGGGGGATTTTCCATTTATTTTGGGGAATTCTTCATTTGGGGCATTTTTCACCGAGACAACAAATACTTACTTACTTATTTCCCTTAACATTCCATGAAGGAACAGACGGGGAACTTCTCTCGAATCAGTGAGCTGTGTACGATATAATTTTGTATACTCACTGACCGGGACCTACGGCTAATGCTTTTCTAGAGAAGTTTTACATGGCTTAGAGATTGCTCTCTTACTCGTAAAGTCGCCAACATTTACGAGGTGGAAAACAGCCGCTGAAAAAAGGTTTGATGGTCTTACCCGGTTTCGAACTCGGGTTCTTCTGTGTGATAGTCGCACACACTACCTACCACACCTCGGCCTACCAGACAACAAATACACAAACTATATAAACCAGGGATTTGGTATTCTTTAGCTTAACCTCAGCTTCGATGTGTTTCATTGTTTAGATTTTTTTTTTTTTTTGTAGCCTTCGCATTTCTTGTTATTTTTGGTTTCAGTTTGGCTTGAGGTCATATAAAAACAACAATATTATTGTTTCTAATATTTCAGTTGTCGTCGCAAAACATCATCAGCGGATAAACAGTTTTAAATAATTTTAGCCTTGCTGTTAGGGTTTTTTTACGAGACGAATTCAATGTTGAAAAGTCATTGCTTCCGTCAATCCTATCAGGAACAATATCATACCACCGAAGATTTCTCTGACTTCTACAAAAGGGCGATTTGCACGATTTTCAGTAAACTAATATTGTCGCAACCCACTCTAAAATAAAATATACATATGTACGTCCTCAATGCTCAAGATTTACATAAACATAGATATGTGTGTGTGTGTGTGTAGGTGGGTATACATGTGTTTGTTACATAAATCTTACCACTTACACTCAACATGTGAATACATTAACATAGTTAACACAAATCTACATACGATGAGTACAGTCATACATACATACGTCAGGAGGACATACAAGGACTACGGCAACAGTAACAACAACAACAACACGAGGAGAACAACAATAACAACTGGTTTGTTTATACCGTACTGGAATTGTTTGTAACACTCGAAAGGACTTTGAACTTTCAACAATTGCAGAAGAATTTCCGAACCAAAAAAAAAAACAATGCAGGGTACGGTAACCCCGCGGCAATACTAAGATTGATGGCAGTCCGGCTATGAGACAATATCGAGGCCTATGCAGGGAGGCATCTTAGAATGCAAAATATCAGCGTTGTGACTTTCTACATTAATTTCACAACTACGAGGACTAGAGATTAGAGAGCATAGTCTTCCGCCCTGGCTTACTTTGATAGTGCAGATAGTGCCTTGTAGAAAGTCCACCAAACAAAATCGTTGACAAGGTATTTTTCTAGTTTCAATTAATTATAAATTAATGTATTTTTTTATTTTATACTCTTAGGAGTGAGAAGGGAATTTGTTAAGCATAAAAACATAAATGCTTCCACCAGGCCTTATTCCAACCAACACTCATGAAATGCCTCCCATAAATGCAATGCACTGTGTAAAGGGTATTGGAAGGAGGAAAGACAGAGTAGTGTGTGTTGATATTTGTCCTAAATTTGATCTGGTAGGAAAGACACTTGCCGACGGATAATTTCACATAGGAACCATTCGGCCAAAGAAGAATGGTCGTCCGATCAAGCGGTCATTTGATAATGAATGCATGAGAGTCCTTGGTTAACCATGTGAATGTAGTTAAATCGTGGATAAGACCACGGATATCCGAGGAGCAGATACTTTTAAAAATAACTATAGATCAGCGATAGACAATCCATATTCCAGCGCCGCTGAAGCGAGACAATAGAGTCCTCTCATCGCCAACGGTGAAGTATGTTGGCTTCTCAAAGTTCCTGTGAACGCTCGTTATGGAATTAAGGAAAATTCACGCTAACCATGTTGACCAATTTGGAACATCGTTGACGAGTTGGCCACATCCCTGTAATGTTATCAGTTCATGTACGTTTGGTCATACTTTTTCATTCAGTGTAGTCACCTACTTGTTGGGGAGTTTTGTTGTTGTACATCTTAAGATACAACTTTAAAATGCTTGCCAAGTGTTTTTTTTTTTGGGTATATGCAATTAGCCGGAACGGCGACTAGTGGGAATAGATGGACCACAATCTGCCGCATAGCTTCCCTGTTGTCTCCTAAGAACCTCTTCCAGAATGTTCGGCAACTGAATCCACTGCCTCAAAATGGCAGACTAAACCTTTAATCATTGAAAATGTGAGCACTGATCTTGAGTTAAAATAACAAATAACCACGAACAATTTTATCCTTGTAAAGAATAGCAAAGTTCGATAGTTTTAATGCATTGTTGGGTACTCTTCGTATTTATTCCAAGAATTCTGTTATAATCTAAAAAAAATTAAAACAAAATGTTTGAAAATAACAAATGGATGATATTGATCTGGACAACGTTTACTTTCTACAAGACGGCGCTACGTGCCATACAAGCAATGAAACTCTCTCGAAGAGGTGATCACAATTGGCCACCGAAATCTTGGGTTTTAACACCATGCGACTTCTTCCTTTGGGGCTACGTGAAAGATACGGTGTACGCCAACAGACCAGCGTTGATTCAAGACATCAAAGATATAATTCGTGAGGTTGTCGTTGATATAGGCAGCAGATTTTATGCTAACAATATACACATACGCCCTCTTTTGGAGGTAGTTAGCAAACCACTTAGGGCGTCTGCGTATTAAATTGTCTTTGACTCCAATTAGTGCAATATCATTTGTTCCGAAACGTTAATATAATTCAACACCTAACATATATTTTTCTCATTAAGCAATTCCCTAAGTAGACAACCCTGCTTGCATAAGCTTCAACACACACAGACACTCATAAACCAACAGAAATGGTTTCAACGATCTGTAAACAATCGCATTTGGTGGCAGAGTACCAAACGTCAACCGAATAGTCAGTGACTACATTATAGAATACGAAAGAGCAAAATTTAGACAACAAAACATTCTAGCATTGTTCCAGTTGTTTTCTATACTCATTGCGTTTAACCACACACACACACGCATGGAGACATCAAGACACATGCCAAAGGTTAGTTCGACAACAGGGCGACAACAATAACAAACGGCATCAAAAGCAAATGGCGATGTCGAATAAAATGTGTCGTATATACAGGCATGCATACACATGCACTAATGATATAAATTCAATTTTCTACATGCCCACATTCCATGCAAATGAACATGAATAGTGGCAACGGATGCCGGCACACTTCTCACACACTGAGTGTATACAACCGAAATGCCACTCTCACCTTCACACACTCTCCGGGGAAAGCACGGGCTGCGGAGCACATGCGAGAACAACGGCAGCCAACATGCTGTTTTCGCTATTGTTTAATGCTGCCGCTAACAAATTTGCGGTAAATGAATGTTTTATTGTTTGTTGATTTTCGTTTCATTCTATTCGACGTCCGTTGGATGTCACCTGCGTGTTTTCGGTTCGATTTCTGTGTAGTTGTTTTTTTTTTCTTTCCCATGTGAGTTTTACTTTTTTGCCACTTTGCAGTGTGTGTGATGGGAGAGAAAAAGGGAGGGGTGCTGTAATTGTGGTGGGCAAATATTCGATTTGCTGGCAGAACATGTCAATTTGATTGTATCATCCGCGGTGGCGTATACGTTATGAATTATGTGTGAGCACGAAAATGCATTAATCATACGTATCGCTGTACTTTGCATGAAATTAAGAATGTTTTTACTAATGTTTCTATTCAGATAAACTCCGTGGTTGTCAGAAATAACAACGTAAGTTTCTCAGGACAGCGAAAACAAATAATATTTAAAATTGCGACTTCTGTTAAAATCAGGGACTGTAAATAATGATTATTGTTTTTTTTTTTTAAAAAAAAGCGAAGACAAATAATATTTAAAATTGCAGCTTCTGACACAAATCAAATGTTTAAATCAAGAAATCAATCACTTAGAAGAATGAATGTTTTGCGACAATCTTGGTATTTCCGTCATAATGTTAAAATTTTATATTTTTACAACTTTCTTCAATGGTATTGGTTAATTTTGCGTAATACATATTACAAAAATCAGCCCATAATCAATATTTTTGCGGAGAAAAAATTAAACTCAAAAATAGTCATTATTTCTGATGTTTATTTTTTTCTCACAAAGTAAAACTCACTTCATTAAGCCAAACTTGGAAGAAAGGATATGGTCCTGTAAGTGTGGTCGTGGTGGCCATTTGGCTGATATTGTTTTTCCTCTTTACAATGAAATAAACATCTGATCATTTATCTTAAAAAATTAATTAATTTTTCTCTGATTACCAAAATAACACCCCTTGTTGGAGACCCCTGTATAATCGTTAATACAGGGTGGGCCAGAAGTTACAATGGGGTTTAAAAGTTTAATAACTTTTTCGTTTAATGATTTTTTTTTATTTTTTTATCGTTTTAGAGCATTTTCCATAACATCTTTCAACATTTGTGGCTGTAGCGTTCGAATTTCTACAACAATGTTTGCCTTGAGTTCAAGGATTGTCTCTGGCTTGTTCACATACACTCGCTCCTTCAAATAACCCCAAAGAAAATAGTCGCGTGCTGTCAAATCTGGCGATCGCGCTGGCCAAATAATTTCCGAATTTCTGGACGACGATATGCCCTTTGCGTTAAAATAATTGATCTCTGATTTAAATAATAAAATTCTATTATTCTGGTTCTTTGTTCAGTTGTGTATCTCTCCATTATTTATTCTCCAAGTGTTATTTATATAATCTGAAAAAATAAATAAAAAAAATTAATAAACGAAAAAGTTATTAAACTTTTAAACCCCATGGTAACTTTTGGCCCACCCTGTAGTAATTGTTGTAATAAAACTCATAATGATACCGGTCCCTGGTTAAAAAAAAATAACTTAAGTTGTTATTAACAAAGAAAACAGACTAACGAATCATTTCTATTAAAAAAGTTTACTTAATGGAAAGAACTTTGAAAATGTAGCACTTTGGCAACCATAAAACAAAATCTCCTCTATTCGTGAAAACCACATGTTCAGTAGAGTGTCCAAGTTGTTACAATGGCTTCACACACTCATAACTTTGAAACGCAAGAGTAAAATTCACATTTTTTTTTTCAAATTACTTGGAATTTTGTAAGCTTTAAAACTGCATCATTAGTTTCTTACACTTTAATTTAATTTGTAAAAATTATGAAATGTTTTTTATAAAGTGCCATAACTGCATCGAATCTGTGGCAACAAAGGTTTGAGGACCATAACTTTGAAAAGCCAACAGTAAATCGATAATTCTTTTTTTTTCAAATTACCTAGAATTTTCCCAGCTTTAAAACTGCATCATTAGTTTTTTACACTTTCATGAAATTTTTAAAAGTTATATCACGTTTTTGTTTTAATTGGTGTAAATTTTCCCAAAAACAAGCTAAACGAGAAAGAAAAATTACAAAACTTATAATTTAAGTACGTCAAATTAAAACTCAACGATTTTTCTTTTAAAATTATGACTCAACGACTTTGAAAATGCTTTGTATTGACCAACTTGTGCTTGAAATACCGAAAAAATCAGAAAACCGAATTTTTCGCAAAAAACGATTTGTGGCTCCTCTAAACCTTTTCCAAAAAATCTGAAAAAAAAACTCAAATAGACTTAACCTCATATGCTTCCAAAAAACGGATGAGCCCCAATTGAATTCACAAAAACACCCTATTTGAAAGACATCTTTGCAGGTTCTGGGCCGTGTATTCAGAGGACAGCAGTGGAGATGATTTGAGATGGTGAAGTATCCCACTATATTGTCTCCCCCTCAATAATATTTTTAAAAGTTATATCACGTTTTTGTTTTAATTTATGTAAAATTTAACAAGCTAAACGAGAAAAAAAATTACAAAACTTATGATTTAAGTACTTCAAATTAAAGCTCAACGATTTTTCTTTTCAAATGATGACTCAACGACTTTGAAATTGACCAACTTGTGCTTGAAATACCGAAAAACTGAGAAAACTGAATTTTTCGCAAGAAAACGATTTGTGGCTCCTCTAAATCTTTTCCAAAAAATCTGAAAAAAAATTTCCAAAAAACGGATGAGCCCCAATTGAATTCACAAAAACACCCTATTTGAAAGACATCTTTGCAGGTTCTGGACCGTGTACAGAGGACAGCAGTGGAGATAATTTGAGATGGTGAAGTATCCCACTATATTGTCTCCCCCTCAATAACGCAGGAACGTGCGATACTCGATATTCTTTAGGTATTTTAATGGTGTCTCCTCTTCGGATATCCGTCACCAAGTCAGTGATGTATCCGGGGAGTCTCATCCGTTTATTGTCAAATGGTCGGTTGATCGCACGACCGACTATTGAGAAAATTCGTTCTTCAGCCGAACTGTTCGTATGTGTAATGCTCTTCCAGCAAATGTCTGTCCTATCAGCTGTGCTCAAATTTAAGACAACAAACACTCCATCCAATATCCGTATTTCCATTCCCTGAGTATTTGCCAAATTAAAAAAAATTAAACAATGACCAAATCAACAGAACACCTCACAGAAAGGTCTGACAAATTTTCAAATTCAAAGCAAATGCCAGCAGACACTACTACCACTACAACGCATTGCATTTATAGGGGGCATCTCAGGAACTTTAGAAAAATGGAATCCATTATATAATAATGGAATCCATTCCAATTTAAATTTAAACTGTTGGAAGAAAGAATAAAAATAAACGTAAAAACTACAATGTGAGGAGTTTGTGGCCCATGAAAAAAGGACGCAAGACGCCAGAAAATTCGTCCAACGACTTAACTTGAACCTAAAGACTGGCACAACTTCCTGCAGCCATCAAAATGGGAATATGGTGACACCAATGTCGAGCATACAAAGGATTTTGAGGCAAGATTTGTTTAGCATGTCAGCGGTAGACGAATTACAGATGATGGTGTTAAATGTCCATCTCACGAGTGTTTGGATTGGGATGCTTTCAGTGTTACATCTAAATTTGTTAGCACAAATGGTGTGACATCTTCAGTGTGTGGATGCAACATTTTGAAAATATTCCACCATGTGTGACTAACATTTTATTCAAGAAACGAACTAATGGTTTATGCAAAAACATCAAAATGCCTGTATGGATATACAACAGACATTATGTATCATTATTTATTTTCTCGATCCATCATTTATCAAGAGTCCATCATCATTTGTTGTTATCGACTAGAATTCATTCCAATCTGTTTAAATAAAACGCTGTATAAAAAAAAAACATTGGTAGCAATATGAAGCGATAATTATTTTCCTCATGTAACCGATTAGTTCCGACAATTATATTTAGTGAAATCCATCCCCCACTATTACAGGCTGCCCGTATAATAAGTTATCCCCTTTGAGAATTCGATATTACAGGCCATCTAAACCCATATTAGCCCTCAAATTGATGTTATAAATAAAATACCCCTTTCAATTGGTCGATCGCTTATCTTTTGAATTTAACTCCAGTTTATCGACTGTACATAGGACGATTGTATATGTGTGTATGTATGTGCGTGTGAGTGTATATGAATGTTTTAATAGACACTTAGACATAGTTCATAGACCGCATGTGTATGAAAGAATCGCATGTGTGTGTGTGTACCATTGGCCATAGGTCAATAGGAACAATACCCTGGAGATATACACAATAATTGCTCCTTTAGTTTGTACGAGGTTTTCTGGGAAATAAACTATTGGATTTATTGATTTTTCTTCTTCGTTGCCATTTCTATTGGTGTGTGCGTAATTTTGGTCATTTGTGTGTGTGTTTGTGAAAGTGTTTATTAGCCATGATGACTTCGTCTTCATACATACAATAAAATCATAGGCAAATAAATCGTATACACCAAAATATTATGTGGACTTATAGACAAACTAACATCCAAAAAAACTGCTTAAAATAATTAGCTAAACTGTGTATTTGGTCGAAAGTGGGAGGTACCAGATCCAGTCTCATGTTCGAAAAAGTAAGGTCCAATGACTGCGCCGGACCATTAACCGCACCAAACAGTCATACGTTGAGGATGGAGAGGTGGAAATGGGCCTCGTCCAGATGATGGAATTAGGCATGGAATTAGGCATAATTTTCATGCATTAAGGAACCAATTCTGGTAATTTCAATGCGTTGTTGAAGCGTGTAATGTTCCATTTTTAGTAATGGCGTAATTTCTCAAAGAATAAAAGCTTCAAAAGTGAAATGACAAAATGTCAAAATGATACCTCTTGTTGGAGAACCCTTTATACAACAACGATAACGGCATAACTGTATTTTCTGTCTTTCAATTTTCATATGCGCCATCTACAATATTTTACAGCGTAGACAAAAACCGAGCCATTACGAATTTTGAACCGCTTTAATTCGGATGAAATTCGGCGAATGCATTCTGCTAGTGTTAGCGAATATATATGTCGTTTGCCTTAGGTCGAAATTGTTCGTGGTTTGTGTTCTCTAGCTTTCCAAAGTTCGGGATCTCGACCTTTTTTTTGAAGAGATAGCATGTTTAAAGATGGAAAAAATATGGAAAGCGATTTCCGATTGAAAAAATTTAGGTGTCGCCTGAAATGCCATGACCTACTCTTCATGAATATGAGTGAAAAACATCATGTCATTGTGGTTCAAGGACTCCAAAAGTGACAGTTTTCAGCGCATTGATGGCGTGAGCTTCAAGGTTTAAAAGGCAACAAAAAGTTCTGTCATTGGTTTGTTTTACTAATATCAAGGAATTAATTGTTTTCCTGACAGCGGCTTCTAAGTGGGCATGTACATGTTTAAGCTGTTTGTACAAACAATTGGAGACTTTACCAACTCTCAAAAGATACGCTTGGCGCCATCTACATATTTCCCTCGTCTACATACCACATTCAGTCGGAGAAGAATTGTGTATGGCAACTCCTCGCACAAAAAAAACAAAACAAACGAGAAAAACAGAATAGAATCAACGAATACGGTACAAAAAGTACCGGGCAAACATTTTATAAACAATTCTTGCCAGGTATGTACTTTTGAGGAATTCGTATTCTTCCCCGTGCCTATTAATTCCGAATACTTATTCTCTTTTATTCATATCATCATTCTCATATATTAATCATCATAGAATACATCAGTAGATAATGATGATAATAATGAAGAGTATAATGGCGAAAACTTACCAATCTGAACCGGATGTACGCTACATCGATAGAAGGTATTCATTAAAATGGTATTTGACGAAAGAACTGTTTCTTTAGAACTATTTTTAACGTAGTCATCTAAATCAAGCCGCCGAAGAAAAATCGAAAAAGCCGCCGCCGCGTAATGATAAAAATAAAGCCGTCGTCGATTCGGATCGACTTCGTCCTGTGGTCGAGTTTTGAGTGTGATTTCGGGTTCTGATTGGTGTTAAATTGGAAAATAAATCGAAAATAAATCGTCGCCACCTAGTTCGTAGAGGCGGCTGCCGTTCCATACTATGGCCTCGACCATGCAATTAGAGTTTTCACAAGCCATGTCTGACTTCAAGATAATGTTTCCAGACATGGACAGAGATGTTATAGAGGCAGTTCTGAGAGCCAACCAAGGCGCAGTGGATGCGACCATAGATCAATTACTGCAAATGTCCACAGATAATCAGGTAAGTTAGACTCAGTATATACCAGAACGGATGATTTAATAAAAATGAGTTCTGTCTTTAGAATGAAAAACTTCGCAACGAATTAGATGCCAATGTTTCGCCCCAAAGAAGTCTCATCAATTTGAGTGATAGTGAGGCCGAAACAACCACTCGCAGCAGACAGCCGATCACAGGACAGTTGATAGATGTCTCCGATACTATTGATGGCATAGGTGTAGGTGGAAGCGGTAGTGTTGGTGTGGTCAATGTCGGCATGGAAAAGTCCGTGCCCGCTGCCTCCGTTCTGCTGAATCTCAGTACGAATTCGCCAAATCACAGCACTGGGGCTTCTCCTAAAGTCAGACCACCATCTCAAATGCTGTCCAAGTCTTCACAGGGCAATACACCCAAAAAAGCAGCTCGCAGCCAGGCGGTTATCAGTAGTAGACGTTGGAATCCACCTATGCTTCTTCCCTTACCATCGACATTTCTCCGTCTGAATCCCAGCGGCGGTGTTGGTGGCAACACAATCGCACTACCCTATGATGCTAATCGAGATTTCGATTTGCCGGATGAACAATTCGCCATGATGCTGCAAAACGAAGAGTTCATGAATCAGCTGCGATGGAATCAAGAGTTCATGACCGCCCTGGAAAAGGAACATGCGGGTAAGGGTAAACCAGATGCTGATGCCGATTTCAAGGAACGCTTAAAGCATATGGGAAAAATGTCACGCAAGAAATTCCTACAAATGGCCCGGGTATTTACATGGCAGCGCAACAAAAAAGTGACCACGGCCAAGCAGATCGATTCGTTGCCCCTAAAAGAAGAGCCCAGCGATGATGAAGACCACCATCCAAGGAATACCAGCTCGAACGAACAATCTCATACACAGAATTCTCAGCAGCAACAACAACAACGCAAGTAAGTTTCCAAAGTTGTTCGGCTGAAAAGGCAGCGAATGGAAAGTTTTTCCCTTGAAAACAAAGAAGATAACCTGTAAATGTCGTTAAGCAAGCTTGTTTCTTTGTTATCTTTGCTTGATCTTGATATGATTTGTTTATTTTATTTTTGTTAATAGCTGAAACATACCTATAGCCAGGCAGCTACACAGACATACGTTGTTGATCTTAATGATGATGTTGTTCGAAATGAAAAACGTAAAAAAGAATCTCAATTATTGTGTCATAAAACCGAACATTCATTCTATTCGTATTCATATTGTTCTACAAATAAAATTTGTAGTACATATATGTATACTGTATTTATATTATTATTATTTTAAAATATTTTATTAATGAGTCTTTTTTTTGTGTAATGTAGTGCAATATTTTGATTTATTTTTTAATATTTTGCAATTTATTTTTTGCGCAATAGCTTTATAATCGATGTTTATGTGTATATTTTTATAAGAGTTTTTCGTTTGTTACAAACAATACTTACTTTTTTTGTATAAAATTGTGTTAAATAAACTATTATTATTATATTGTATTATATTTAGTTTTTAGAAAATACACGTATACAAACTCTTCATTCAAATTGTGATTTTAGTTAAAGAGAATGTGGTAATTACGGTTCGACAATTACAGTACGTTGATAACTCATCGATTAATCAAGATATCAGAATTGTAGTCGAAATGTTATTCTTTTTCATGATAAAGATATTTACTTACTTATTTCCCATTACATTCCGTAAAGGAACAGACGGGAAACTTATCTCGAATCAGTGAGCTGTGTACGATATAATTTCTATACTCACTGACCGGGACCTACCGCTCCGAATGGCTAATGCTTTTCTAGAGAAGTTTTACATGGCATAGGGATTACTCTCTTACACGTAAAGTCGACAACATTTACGAGGTGGAAGCAGCCGCTGAAAAATGTTTGATGGTCTTACCCGGTTTCGAACTCGGGTTCTTCAGTGTGATAGTAGCGCACAATATCTACCACACCATGGCTGTCCACAAAGATATTTACATTATTCAAAAGAAGAACCGACTTTATGATAACCTACACTACAATGATAGGCAGTTCGATAGTATCACCTTGAAGAAGAGAATCCAGCTATAAGAATTAGGGTCTTTAATCCACTTGTATCCTATTTCAATTTTATTTGAAAAGGTTTATGTAGTTTTCAATTTGTTACAAAATTTTAGTTGATCTTACACTTCTTATGCTTATGAATTGAAATAAATTGTCACCAACAACGAGCCGATTATGAGTTATGACAAATTAAATTAGAATTTCGTTCAAAAATTTTGATTTATAAAAACGGGGATAATGTGCATATTTTAATCAATACTGAAACATCATATATAAAAGATTAGTTCAATAATTTAGTTTATATTGTATATTCAATTTTCTTCAAAATACTTATATTACATTATAAAACGATCAAGCGACCGGTTTTGCAAAGACCCATTCAAAATAAATATCGTCTTCTTCTCCTCAATATATGTATGCACTTGGCTTATTCAGTCGAATTCGGTTAAACGGAAATGAAAAAATATCAAGGGATTTGTTTTTCACTTATGCGCGATTTTTAGCAAAATGGACTTCGTATAATTGAATCTTCTTTTATTTAAACTAACTGAATATGTACTTTTAAAATTACAATACATGTATGTACTTATTAGTCACTTATTTTCATTTGGTTGAGTTTTCTTAAATGTGTTTAAAAAATACTTTTGTTAGATCATTTGTTTTGCTAAACGCTTCAGAATTGTCTCCAAAAATGGTATCATAACATAAATTGATTCTAATGTCTCCTTCCTAGTTGGTTCAATAGAATTTATTATAATGATCTCATAATCAATTCGAAACATTATTTGTTGTCGCCATTACATTCATCATATTCCTCTTAAGCGGTGTTCGGATCATATAAGTTTGTGTCTTTGCATTAAAAATTTCTTTCACATAAACGATTTTTCAAAAAAAAATGGATTTTAGTTTAAGCGAAGTAATCAATCAAAGTAAACAATCACCCAGAACAATCGTTACTTCAATTAAAAGGCCTGCGCTTTTCCGAATTCGACTATATATATTTTTCTTTATAAAGGCTAAACCATTTTCCAGACAATAATATTTAGAAAAATATTTAATCAAACTCGAACGAATCGTCTTGAGTTATGATAAATTATGTCTCAGAAACCATTGTTAACAAATTCTTAAATTAAATATAAAGTCGACTTCGGATAACTGCAAACCAAACGTCCACTACCATTCGTATTTCTGCTCAATTCAAACTTTCGCTTAACGGAAAATATCACATAACTGTACCAACAAATCCCACTGGCAATAACTTATCATAAAGCCACATATCTTAAAATTAAAAAATATAGGTATATGGGAGGTACACGAAGTGGCCTTCTGTATATTTTTAATAAAAGCGAAAATATGCAATCGTTTCCAATGGTATGTACCTCATTTTAATTGTAAGATATGTAGCTTTATCATAAATTATTGTAATTGACAGTCATTGTTTACATGGTACAATTCACGTCTTTTGTTAAACTGCCAACTACGTGTTGTTTTTAGTAATTTGTTTTAAATTCCTAAGTTGAGGCAAATAAGCGCGAAACTCAATTAATTGTGTAAGACTGATGGTTTCGCAAATATATGTTCTTAACAAATTCAAGTCAATTCTTTATTAAATCGTAAATTACAAAAACCCTTCAACTATGTTCCAACAAAAAATTTAAGAACATCTTTATGTTTATAAAGAAATTACAATCAGTAATATAAAATTTTGCTTACAATTTGCAATTTTGCATAATTTCAGTTTATTGTTTTATTTTACTGTTATTATTATTACTTATTCCAAATTTAATTATTCGTTTAAAATAAAATTTTGTATATTTTGAATTGAACAAATTATTTTCTATTACAGAACAATCCAAAGAAAAGTATGAATGAATGAATACTTTACTTAAGTAGACGTTAAGATCACTGGGGGCATTTATTGTTCATCGTAAACCCCTTTCAAACTTGTAGCAGTATCTAATATTTGTTTCCCCTTTCGTTTTATTACCTCCTAAGAAATAACTAACGAAACAAAAAAGTTTATTTTGGCTGTTCACAATATATAGAAAATCATGCGATAACTTCGAATAGCCATCATTTTTATTATTACATTAACACTATAATTATGTACTACTAAATACAAAAAAAATTAATTAAACATTAGACTGATTTAAAAAAAAGTTTATGTTTTTTATTAGATATTATGTATAAACTAATTTTGACGAGATAATTCAATTGATAATTGTATACTAATTTAAATCCAAACACAGAACTACAAAAAAAAATCTGTAACTTTGAGCTCTTTATTGATTAAGACAGGGGAAGTGATTGATTTGATAGTTTAATTTATTTCTGGCTTATTTATGCACAATAGCGACGTAATTGCATTTTTTTTAAATGTAACACCTGGATTAGTCTTTTGCAAATATTATACCGATTACTGCCGTCAGTTCGACATTTATAAGTGTTTTCCATGGTTATTTTAAATACAGTAGAACGATAATGGAGATTAAAATAAACGGGAATATACTAGAGCCACTATTCAACTGACAGCTTTAATCGGAAACCCAAAACCAAGTTCGAATATGCTAAGAAAATACCTTTTCATAGATTTTGTATGACAATTCGTATCAAAATTGAAGATGAAATCATGTAATTGTGAATTTTGGAGCATATCCGAACGCCGTATTTAAGCAATTTAATAAGTTTTAAATGTGACATCTTTTCCATATTGAATATTAGAAAACCGCTTGAGCTCAGATATATTTTAGTTAAAATTGCCCACGTTGGTTTTAAATGTGAAAACAGACATGCATTTTAAACATGAATTTAATTACTTTATTAGAAAATGATTTTGATTACCTATTTTAAATCGTTCTACTCAATATTTAACGAATGCAAATGCGTTTCATGGCTTAAATTATGTGTAGATTGTGTGATAACGAAAAAAATAACATTATTTTTTTACATTATTTGCTTTGTTCTTGAATTACAATAAAAAATACACTATGCAACAAAAAAAAGCATATGTCTGGAAACCAAAGACCATACAGAGGGCAGACGTCGCAAGAGATGAAATGAATGTTGTGCTCCTTTTTGCAGAACTTCCACAATTTGCTTTGTTATATATTTATCAGTTAAAAAGCAGCGTTCTTCAAGTTCCGGACGCCAAAATACACCCGATCTTATTATAAACATCCCATGGACAAAATCAAATATAAAAGATTAAGCCAATCATTTCGGTTTTGTTGGATATTTTATTTTCTTGACAATACTTCGATTAAGTTACCAAACCATTTTCTATAAAAAAAATTCGAATATATACTATATACATTAGGTTGTTGAGAATCGAAACGTATTGCTGCGAAGTTCGTATGCAAAAATCCATTAAAAATAAATATCGTCTTGGATTATATCTTCATTTTAATTTTTAAAACAGTTTGCTGACAATTATATTTAAAAAAAAAAATACCCTATATCCTTTTCAGACTGGCAAAATTCATTTGTTTTCCGCGTAACTATAACAAAGATAAGACTATGCAACAAAGAAAAATTTAGTACAAAAATGGTCGACATATTTTTTCTATGGATTGGTTGTTCTTAAAATTTGTAAAGTGCAATTTTTTGAGACGTAAATGTTCATATTTCGAAAATTAATTGTCCCATTTTGTTGAACTACATTTTATAAACAGATTAACTGCCTGTTTCCATAAAACGAATTTGTTCGTTCGGTACGAGTCGTCAATAATGAAAGCGTTATAAAATGGGTTTCAGACATTATTTAATTCTGATTTTCATAAATATGTTAGATATCGACATATAAAAGACAATTTCAAAAGAATAAGCTCTCTTTTTAAGAATCCATTTTATTGCGCCTTCAACTTTGACAATTTGTAACGAATGAAGAAATTCATTTTATGGAAACAGGCAGTTAAACGTTCTGTTTGTGATACAGTCGCCGGGGATGTTTAAACTTTAGGGCCTTCAAGACTCTCTAACCGGAGCGTTACAGAAGAACAGTTTTTTTTAATGTTTCAAAGTCATGTATCTTTAAACTAAAATGAAGTATAAATCATCAAAATTAATCGAGCATTCACAACTCGATTGTATTCACAATTTAGGAAGGCCCATTCTGTATTATTCCGTTTCTTTTCAATAATTAATACATAACGAACAATTTGTATGGGAGGTACGAGATCAGAGCTTCACTAAATTGTGAATAAAACCAAAAATCTTCTATCGACGTATTGATAAATTTGTTTTATAAAACTAAAACTGTACAAATCTGCTTATGGCAACTCATACCGCAAAAAATGCGTTTAAAAAACCCCCCTATCAATAGAAAAAGATCGGCCAATGTTGTACCCAGGGTACCACAGTATATCCAAACTGTATAGTGGTTATCTATTGCATAAACAGTTTTTTGGTTGATAATGTCATCAGACCTATTTAAACAACAGTAGGCCCCTGTAGTGTATTCTAGATGGCATCTAGGTGCCGGACCCACCTGTACTTTTTCTAAAATTCAGCATAGTCTTCGATTTGCAATATAACCAGCGAAAATAAATTAGATTTACATAATACAATTTGCGA
Organism: Hydrotaea cyrtoneurina; assembly: GCA_958296145.1. NCBI lineage: Eukaryota > Metazoa > Arthropoda > Insecta > Diptera > Muscidae > Hydrotaea > Hydrotaea cyrtoneurina. Next base: position 37,301,160 of record OY282515.1, on the reverse strand, counting down.
GCGTTGCCTCTTGTAAGGCTATTTATGATAAAATGGCAAACCAAACTAAACAAAAAGCGACTATCAACTGTAAAATAGGTTCGGTTGACAAATAAATCAGTGTTACAAAGTCAGAGCTGTGAACCTGTAAAAAAAATCACCCGATACCTACAACGCTTTGGTGCGTGAGCAGTTTTATTTGTAATCTCACTTTAATATCATCGTAGCATTTAGAATAACGATGCGATCATCAATCCTTTAAAAATATATCTCAAACCACATGAGTTTTTTATACAAATTCCAATAAAGCTTGTAGATAACTGCGTGAAACGGCGTGGATAATGTGTCATATATTTTTTTAATTTATAAATGTTTATTTCATATTAAATGACAGAGCAGGGTCAACATATTTAACACGAACCTAAATAAATTTTAGTCCTAATTGGGTCACATGGAAAAGAACGCTACGGACTAAATTATGTAGTCAGACATAATTTAAAAATATTTTTTTTTTGAAATTTTAAAAAAATGAGGCATTTAAAAACTCTTTTTTTGGTCCGTATTAAATACTCTAACCCAAGTACATACTCTGAAAAAAAGACACCTTTTTTAATTCTTTTAGGACTTTAGGACAAAGACTTTAACTATATAATGACTATTTGTCTTGACTATGACCACAGACTGTATGTCGCACATCTATCTCATTTACGACATTTCTCATATGCAAATAATTCCTTCTTCCTATTGGAATGGTGCTTACCTTTCCTTTCGTTTAACATAACATACTCTAGTTAAAATCGTTATAACTTAAAAGTAAATTATTGTCAATATTAAAAACTAAAATAACAATGTCAAAAATTAATTGTCAACAATTGTCTAAACAGTATTGAGAAATGAAAAACTTTGAAATTAAATAATAATAGAAGATGCAGAAAAAACAGATTTTAGTGTAGTTTTTAAGTAAATAAAGTAAAAGTGAAATAAATTAAAATCATGCATCTCTACAATACATTATTCATATCATGCTTCTAAGGATAGCTAAAATTTTCGGTTACAATTGTTTCATTTTATTTTTGTCCCCGTGAGTACGGTGGGTGGCGGATATTATCAATTACCAAAAGAAAAGAAAAAAAGAAACAAAACCAAACCAAACAGAAAAGAAAAGAAATCATTATCAGCAAAATAGCACACATGTATTATAAATATATACTAAATTATAACAAAACTAAGTATAAAATAAATAAAAAAAAACGAAAACTAGAAAAATCATAAATCTATGTATCTTTTTATTTAGAAACGGGAAATTTAATATTCTAAATAATTAATATTTCTACATTGGAGCTGTTTTCGATCTTAAGTCCGGAAGGAAGTCCCAGTGTATTAACCCAGATACGAGATTACAGGATCCAAAGTTGTAGACCTCGGAATTAAAACGTCCGCCAATCTGTCTGTGTGAAATTTCTTTCAATAAGCCAATTCCAAATGAAATTTTTATTTTCAACAAAAAAATTCACACATATGAATTCTTCCACTCTGGAGTAGACTAGTTATTTATAATATCATTTTAAAAGTAATATTACACGCTGAGCGGAAAATTGTCCCGATCATATGAAATCGTTACATAGGTCCAATAAATGAGCCGCAAGTTATCCCGCCTTAATGAAATCAAAGCTATCCCATATTAAGACGATTCAATTATGGAATGAAGGAGTCATAGATTGTTGAATTCTCCGTTTATGTGAAGGTCGATACTGACGACTTCGGGTAACTGAAAATGGAGCCAGTTTTTTTCAATTTCTTTTCCAACCTGTTAAATATTTTTATTTTAGCGGAGACATGTTCATATGAAATCGTAACATAGGTCCAATAAATGGGATCGTGTTTATAGATTTGCAGAACTCAGTTTCAAATAAAAACTTTTTTGAGTGGTCAGTAAAAATAATTCACATTTTCGGCATCACTATCCTTTTTATTATAAAACTTATGATCCCGGTCAAAAATTAATTGGAAGAAAAACATTTTTTTTAACAAAATACAATCGAATGCAAAAAAAGATCGGAAAAGTTCTGACGGCAAACCACAGGCCAGTAAGAGAGAGAATTATATTAAATTTTAAAATATAAAAATAAAAATCCAAAAACTTTGACATGTACCAAATACATTTGTCAGTTCATTTATTCAATTATTATTTTTGAAAATTGGTGAAACGAAATAAATTTCCATAAAACGACTTTGTTCGTAACAAATTGTAAGTATTGAAGGCGTTATAAATGATTTACAAGCATTATTCAATTCTAGTTTTCAGGTACATATATGTCAGATATCGACATACGGAACACAATCCCATAATAATAAGCTTTCATTACTCATAAAAATCCATTTTTTTTGCGCCTTCAATTTTGAAATTTGTAACGAACGAACAAATTCGTTTTATGGAAACAGGCAGTTAGAGTGTTCTATTTCGTTCTGTGACTGCCGCCATAGTTTAAACTGGAATTTCAGTTTAAACGGAAAACTGTCACCCTCAAATGATCATCAACTCTTTTATTGGGCTTTGTTTCAGTACATTTTTAATTTAAGTGGAGTTGTGGACAATCGAAATGATTTGAAATAAACACAAAAACATATCGTTGTAGACCTTCAGTTTAAATAATCCGATCATTTTCAGTTTTAGGATTTTTTATAGATTTTTTAACGGTATCTATTCGCAAGATTTCTGTCTGCTCCCGGAACTTAGGACATTTAGCTGGATACGCAGCTATCCACGGACCCTCATTCATACATTGTCAAATGGCCGGTTGACCAGAAAATTCGTTTTCAGCCGATTCGTTCGTATGAGGAATACTCCCACAAACAAACACTACTCCATTAGTCCTGCCTCCAATATCCGTATTTCGTATGTCGAACACAATTCATTGTATTTATTGGGGAGTTAGAGGAAGGAAAATACAGGGCTCGAATTAGTGTAGAATTTAATTCCATTCAGGCAGAACCGATAATACTGAATTATTATTATGATTTCCAACTACTGGATGACGGTCGAATGAAATCTAAACGGAATAAAATATCAACTCTAACATAAATCGCTGACTGCGAAGGCAACATTCTGGTGGAAAGTTCAAGTGAAATTCGTTTAGTCAGAACTTGATAAACTGGAGACAGAAGAAAAGATTTCTATGTGAAGTCCAAAACAACAACAGGTTGTAGGACAAAAATATGAAGGCCAACCAATCCGTCTCCTGGCCCTGTGCTTAGCGCACCGTCCAGGATATTTTTCAAAACATACAAATATTACCGCCTACGTAAGTAGGGCGTTACAAAACCACTGTCAATGTGTGAGTGTGTGTGAAAACCCGGCATGTGACATGTTGAGAATATTACAACCCCACTGTTACTTGTTCCGCTCTTGTTGCCTTTGTGTATCTGCTTCCACAACGACGCAGTGTGCTTACCTGTACGAAAAGAAGGGCTTCGAAGAACCGTAGTCCATAGTTCAGTAAATATAACACACACACACATACTCACACGTTTTCGACTCATCAATTTAATTTGTTTGCTTGTGTGGCAACTTATGAGTGTGATTGTTTTGTTTCTTTTGAGTGTTTCACGAGTGAGATACTCGTGTGTGCGAGCATGGTGTATTCGTGTAGATGCGAGTGTATATACGCGGGTGTTTAAGAGAATGTGTTGATGAACATAATGAATGAATTGTAATATCGTAATGGTACATCTTTTCAATTAAATAAATATGCTGAGTTTAATGTCTGCATCATGTCCGTAGTTGTATTTAACAGGGCAATATTAAATTTATTATCAGATTGTAAGAACACCACACCCACCCAATACATTAGGGTGGGTTGACAAAGATAAAGGTTTAACTTTTCATAAGTTGAACATTAGCAAATGCCAAAATAATGAATTTGAGATCTGTAACTGGACGTTAGCTCTTAGGCCCAATAAATGATTGATTTTCGTTTAAACTAAAGTTAAACTTCAAATTAATTTTTCCAGTCAAAGTTTAAACGTAGTTTAATCGTCCAATATTAGGCGCTTAAATCACAGTTTAATAGCCATATGATTGTGACATCTCTCAAAGAAAGAAGAAGAAGAATCAAAATTATTTTGGTTCACTAAATTCCACAAATGTCATTTTGTTGGAATTTGTTTCCGACTACCACCAGTTCCATACATTTGTCTTTTGTGTGCCAAAATTCATTTAGCCGAGTTTTTTTAATTCTCATATTTTTTCTAAAAATCTTGTGTGACCAAAATCCACTACAATAGTTTAATATCATTTTAATTATACACCAGAAACATATGTTTTCTAATAAAAGTGTGAGTGTTGCCACATCAACAGCCGAAAATGTGGATAATTTTGACTGACGTATTTAAAGTTTAAACTCAGTTTTATTGGAAACTAAGTGTTACACAAACACCCAAAATCGGGCAATTAAAATGCAGTTAAACTTTGAGTGGAAAATTTCATTTGAAATTTTACTTCGATTTCAACCATGATACATTTATTGGGCATAAGTAAACATTTTACTGATTTGAGGTTTCAAAGTAATTCAATGTTTAGAAACTCTAACAGCTTTGCGGCAAGCATTGCCTCTTGGAATTAGTCAAAATTGTCGCTCTACTGATTTACATAGAATCTGATTTTTGGAAGTACATTTTCATACTTTCTGGCGCCGAAAGGAGAAACAAAACCAGATTCATTAAACACATTTTCATGACTAAAAAGCGGCTATTTGGCCAGTGTCTGTGTGTTAGCAAGTGCTTCTAAAAGGATGGCTACTGGATTCAAGATCATCCCAGAATTGACTAAACTTGAATCTGTAATTTTAGTTTGTTTTTTGCGCTTTGGACTTATTTTAGCTTTTCCTTACCTCCTTTATTACATCCAATAATAACGATGTCGTGTTTTAATATAAAGTTCAAATGTTTCTTATATATGAACAGAAAGTAAACGATATGAGAAACTTCTTATAAGAAAAATCCGCATATAAGAAATGTTTGCCAAAACACCATTAAGAAAATCTTTATAAGAAAATAATAGATACAAGACCGGATAGTCAAGCAACACAAATGTCAAGCGCCTATGAACAAATAATTACAATAAGAAAATCTGTTTTGCTGAAGGCACCTTGACCTTTTAACTATTAGAATTGACTATAGACTGTAGTCTTTGTGGTTAAAGGGTTAAGAAATGACATATGAAAAGGAGAATATAAAAGTCAACTCAGACATATCTTGTCGAACAACATTTACAACAAGACGGAAAGAAGTTGTACCACAGCAAAACATCGCTAAATACTTAGGTATGACTCTGAGCAGAATGTGTATATAGGGGAATACCCAGGGTGTTGGTCACAAAAATAGCTACAATATTTTACAACTAGTAAGTTGTAATGCGCCTATGGCGCCCGTTGAAAAATGGAAAAAAAATTTAGTTGAAAAAAAAATTTTTGTTGAAAAAAAAAAATTTTGTTGAAAAAAAAAAATTTTGTGGAAAAAAAAAAAATTTGTTAAAAAAAAAAATTTGTGGAAAAAAAAAATTTTGTGGAAAAAAAAAATTTGTAAAAAAAAAAATTTTGTAAAAAAAAAATTTTGGAAAATCAGTGAATCAGGGAATCAGTGTCGAGGGTAAATATATATTAAGATTTTTGGTCATTAGTTTGACCCAATCTAATGTACAGATTCGTGCATATGTATGCCACACATATAAGGAATGGCACACACCCTCATAGTATTTATCTCAATATGTGTGTATCATAAGGAGTATTAATTTATATAATTTGTCTGCTGGATTTTGAGACTTTGTGGTTGTGTTCGTTTAACAAATTATTTATAGAAACGGAGAATTTTGGAATTTGTATCGATATACGTTGTATGTATGTATTTCAAGTCGGTATGATTTTATAAATTTAAGAGCAAATTAATTCATTTAATTAGTCCAAAGATTACACTATTCAACAACAAAAAATCAAGTGTTTGTTATGCAAGTGCTTTTTAATATTTATTTTTTTTAAATGCATCATTACTCGTAAACTTTGGAGAAACTAAACTAAACTAAAAATTGATTCTTTTCCTTTAGTGTTTTTGAATATGAATGACAGTTTCAGAATTATAAAGAAAATAAGTTACAAGTTAGTGATGTGAAGAATAAAACCCGTGCACGTCGCTCAAGAACATCAGAGAATATTGCTACTGTAGCCCAAAGTGTTGCAGAAAACCCAGGTTTGTCCATTCCTCATCGTTCTTTGGAATTGGGCATTCCACAAACGTCATTACACCGTATTTTACATAAAGACTTGGGTCTTAAGGCTTCTAAAGTTCAGTTAACACAAGAACTCAAGCCGGCCGATCATCAACAACGTCGTGTCTCGTGATCCGGAATTCCATCGAAAAATCATCTTGACTAATGAGGCCAATTTCCATCTCGGTGGCTACGTCAACAAGCAAAATTGTCGCATCTGGGGCTCGGAAAATCCAAGAGTTATTGTTGAGAAGTCTCTCCATCCTCAACGTGTGACTGTTTGGTGCGGTCATTGGACCTTACTTTTCCGAAAATGAGGTTTAATCAACCGTTACGGTGAATGGATTGCGCTATCGAGAGATGATTAATGATTTTTTATGGTCGGAGTTGGTATTGATCTGGACAACGTTTACTTTCAACAAGACACAAGCACCGAAACCATTGCTCTTTTACGGGATTAGTTTCCGGACCGTGTTATCTCTCGAAGAGGTGATCACAATTGGCCACCGATATCTTGTGATTTAACACCTTGCGACTACATCCTTTGGGACCACGTGAAAGATGAGGTCTACGCCCAGCGTCGATTCAAGACGAGGATATAGGGCAGCCACTTTGTGATTTGGTTATGGACAATTTCATGAAAAGGATATGATCCTGTAAGTGTGGTCGTGGTGGCCATTTGGCTGAAGTTTTTCATTATTTATGGCATTCCTTCCGGAAACTGACCAACAGATACTTTTTGGTCACGCAAGGGTGTTTCATGGATCTCATATGGATTCTTAATTCCGCAAATGCGATCATTTGCTAATTAACATTTTTTGAAGTAAGAGAAATGGGCCCAGTCTCACAATGGGGCAATTCGAAACTTTGTTGGATATAAATCTGTCATTTGCAATTGGCTGGTTCGATTTGAATGGAATTTTACACACACCTAGCTGAAGCGTGTTCGAGTCTGGAAGGCGGACCCAGTGAATCGAACCAGAGATAAGCTATAAGAGGGTCCAAGGTTCTCACAAAAAATGTATTGTCCAATATGGCTCATATTGTGCGTGAATACAATCCCTTATTCCCTTATAGACCGCACGCCACGTATACGCATTTTAAACGAAAAATAGAATCTTTTCTTCCAACCCGAGGTCAGTTTATTGCTTACAACTAAACTATTCGCAGTCCGATTTCAGTTAAGTAGTTAGTTTTGAAGCAGAATTATTTAAAAAAACGCTAAAAACATTGGAACAATATCTTGAGTGAAAAAAAGTAACAGTCGTTAGAACTTAAAAATATGAAAAAAAAATATACAGTTCAGCCCATTGAAACTTTTTTTTACTGGGTTTTATACAATTTATAATTTTTCAATATCTCATATTTATTAATTCATTATCACATATATTTTCAATTTCTATTCCTTTATTAAATTTATTTACAAATTCAAAATACCAAAACCAATCGACCATCGTCAACCCCAAACAAAACTTTAAAGCACTGCGGAAAACCCCAAAAAGAAAAACCTGAAAATAACACTCAAGTTTTTTAAAATAATCCCCAAATAAAAAAATGAAGAAAATATATATTTTTGGGGTTTATTTAATTCGGGGCTTGTTTCGTTGTGAAATAATCCCTAAATGTTTAATAAAATACCCGCCAAAATATATGAAATAACGCCCAATTGTGCCAACATTTTTGCCGTATCTTCTTAAACCTTTTTTTAAAACAAATGCGTTGCCACTATTTGAAGTTTAAAGCGAGTTTTATTCCAAACAGATTTTACATATCTGGGTTTTAACTGCGATTGCATCTATTCGCTTACAAGCTGTAAGTGACTCATTCATTGAAAGCTCACGACCATTCGCTTATTTGTCGCTTCTCTGTTTGGCCTTTGAACAGCTCGAGAAGGACAACGATTTTCCTCAAAAAGTATTTTTTTCGAAGAGAATTTTCATCTCGGCGACTCGCCACATGAATGAAATCTTGGCCTATATACTGGAAAAACCTGTATATCAAACATAACAAAAAGATTTATCAATAGTTCTACATCAATGTGGATTTCGGAACATACCTGAGCAAATCATAATAATTTATCAGGTTCTCAAAAGCCATGCTTTATGAAAATTTAAAAAAAAAATTACACAGTTTACCCCACTGAAACTTTTTTACTGGAGTTTTCCAACAAGGGGTGGTATTACATAAAAAAGAGAAAGGTAATAATGAAAAACAACATCAGCCAAATGGCCACCACGACCACGCTTACAGGACCAAATCCTTTTTATGAAATTTTTCATAACCAAATCGCAAAGTGGCTGCCACATGTCCTCGATAGCCTCACGAATTCTATCTTTGAGGTGTTGGCGTACAACGTATCTTTCACGTGGCCCCAAAGGAAGAAGTCGCAAGGTGTTAACACGGTCCAGAAACTTTTCTCGTAAAATAGTAATGGATTCGTTGTTGGTGTGGCACGTAGTGCCGCCTTGCTGAAAGTAAACGTTGTCCAGATCAATAGCAGACCCTATTCCAAAGAACGAATAGGAATGGACAAACCTGGGGTTTCTTCAACACAAGTCACATCACTAACTTGTCCCAACAGCTCTAATTTTTCCAACAATTTCTGTATTGAGGTCCGACAAGGTTCTTCACGACGATCCAAAACTGCTGTAGTTTTGCGAACTGTCACTTCAATATTTTCACCATTTTTGTCGTGAATTTTAATAATTTCAAAGCTTTGTTGAAGCGTGTATCGTTCCTTTTTTAGTAATGGCGTAGTTTACTTGTCAAATGTCAAAGAATAAAAGCATGAAAAGTGACAGCTACCGAAATACCGGGTGATTCAAAATAACACCTCTTGTTGGAAACCCCTGTATTAAAAATATATATATTTCAACAGACTTTAAGAAATCATTGGATTTTTCAGCAAATTTATTAATTATGACAGTTAGTTTTCTTTTTACCATCCAGAAAAACATGCATTTGCTTGAGAAACACCTGAAATACATCCATCCTCCCCACCAATACAAGTATGTTTTTTTTTTTATTAATAACTTCTATTAAAACCCACGATTTAAACTACACCGTATTGCAATCACACTCACGCAATGCAACCTTTTACTCACTTTAATCCCTAAGGGCAAAAATAATCCTTACGGTGAGATGGCACCAGCATTCACCAACAGTGTAAGCATTTTAAGAACTACAAATCACCAAATTTTCCCCGAGAATGTGACTTTCAAAGCTGTAGCTTATTGGAATTTCCATTTTTCCCAATTAGTCATGGACAAAACAACAAAAATGACGGGACATTTTTTGGTAAGCAAATACACACACAACCACTGGCAAAGAATTATTATTCGTGAGGTGGAGAGATAGAGGGTGGACGATGGCGTTTTAAAATCTTGCTCGTACTATGGAAGGACGAATATGTGATTTCCTGACATGACAGCTCGAGCAACAGCTATATTTCCATATATACTCGTGTTCTATGTATTAGCCGACCAACCAACCCTACCTGCACATTGCCTTCAATGAATTTGTTTTTGTTTGTGGGAGTGTGGAGTTGGGGATACAGAAACACAGGTAAATGTCAGCTGCGGAATATGCAAGGCCTTCAAATAGGAGCCCAACCAGAAATACACTCAAACGTGTTTTCAAAATGTATTTGGTTATAAGTGGTTTTGATAGTACTAAGCCGGATTAATAAATCTGTCTTTTTAAAAGTTTTTTTTTTACCAAATTGGTTTGTTCGAAAGAGCGAACATACATTCCAGACGGATCAGTAATGCTGGCGCGGTACAATTTGCACACCCTTTGACCACGACGAATTGTTTAAAGTTGGCTCCGCACGGCTAATGCCCTTTCACAAGAAGTTTTACATGGATTATAGTCTAAGAGATAACTCTCTTAGTAGTAAATTTCACAGCATTTACGAAGTAGCAAGCAGCCGCTGAAAATGTTTGATGGTCTTATCAGGTTTCGAACCTGGGTATACTTGTGTGGTAGTCGCATACACTACCTAGCACACCACGGAGCAAACACTGTCATGTGGCTGCCTCGGTTAGCTTTTGAGTTCTCAATTTTCAAAGAAAATGACGAGATGCGCTACTGCGAAGCCAGCCGAGACAGCCTCTGGTATATTGTACGATTTGGTAGGACGTCTTCTTCCAAAATTATTGTCAAAGTAGTAAAGGTACAACCGGTAATAACTGCGACTTACCAGAACTAAAATTCTGTCCATACAATGAAACTGATTTCGAACTAATTGTTTCCCTGTGTGCACCATCTGACACTTGAGGCCTGCTAGAAGGGCTTCTTACCTACCGCAGCTTTCCATCGCTGTGATGTTTTTATAATCATATTATGACTAAGCCAAAGTAGGACTCAAAATTTCGTTCACATACACACAAATGTATATATAAATAGTAGTGTGGCCCAGAATGTGAAACCGATTTGACAATACCTCAAATTGTGTGTTTTTCATGGGTATACTATTCTTACTAAAATGAAAGTGGTTGCAAATCGATAAAAAAAATGGTAAAAAAGTGGGACGAAGTTGGAAAAAATAAATAAATTAACAGGAAAAAGTACAAAATTGTAAAAGGGATAAAAAAGGCACCAGAATCAACCGGCCCGTTAACAACGAACGGCTGAGAGTCCCTGGAAATCCGCGTATTCTGGCTAAATGTTCTAACATCTGGGACAAGACGACGGATATCCGAGATACCGTTAAAATATCTTTAGAACAGCGATATACAACCCACATTTCGGCGATTCTGAAGGGATAGAATAGAGTTACCATCCCCAATCATCACCACCGCTCTCCTCTGTACACTGTCCAAAAGCTGCAAAGATGTCTTTGGAACTCCTGCCCATATAGGGGAGTTATATTCCATTTTGGGACGCTTCAAAAAACCTAAACACTTTTGACACTTCAATATCCAGAAATAGAGAAGAAGAGAGGACAGAACCTATAATTATTGGGTGAGACTCCATCTATAACAACTCGTATAGAGTGATCCCTGAGGAAATTCGATATGAATCGAGAGATGGCAGTACCGACACCAAATGCAATAAATTTTGATATGAGTGCTCTGTGCCAGACCCTATCGAAAGCCTTGGAAATATCCAGAGCCACGACCATACTTTCACCAAGGGCGTGAATAGATCGACTCCATCGCTCCGAAAGGAACGTCATCAGGCCTTCAGTAGATCGATTTCTACGGAAGCCATACTTTCGATCATTTAGAAGGCCGTTAGACTCTAAATACTTAACATGATGGTGGTTAACCATGTTCTCCATAACCTTCGAGAGAAGGGCGGTAATTCGCAGGATTAGTAGCCTCACTTTTCTTGGGGATCGGCTGAACATTGGCATCTTTCCAACGTTTAGATGTTACAACAGTGTATGGCTTAGCCTGGGATGTTATGAAAATGCTTGTTAAGTCATTTTGGACTTCTGTTGACGATATGTGGACCAAGGAAAACCAATTTAATTAATGGGAAACCCGAAAAGCGGGTGAATGCAGACAAACCTGATGGGAAATTGTTCCACGGATACGCTTAGAAAACCACAGCGAAAAGGTTTTTGCACAATGCACAAAAAAGAGACGATAAATTACAAAAAGAAACCAAAAAAGCGAGAAAATTAAAAGTTCTAAGAAAGAACGCATGACTTGTTTCAGAATGTCGAAGGTTTACTTTCGTTCGCTTGCTACTTGACAAACATCAGACTGACAAGTCGCAAGTGTTCGACAACCTGGAACAGAGCACAGAAGCCAAATATTTCCAAAAATCTATCCATTTTACAAAAACTACACACAAATTTAAAATTAATCAAATGGCCGAATAAGGCTAAAGGGTCAAAAAGGCAGGCAAAATACCAGCATGTCCAAAAATATTTTCATATTTACAGTTTTCGGGCCACCCTAATGTATTGACAAAGTCCTAAGTGCCACACACTTGTGAACGAGTGGTCCCTCTCTTTAGAAAACAAAAAGGAAAAAAAAAGAATCCTGCGAAAATTATGGCAAAAAGCAGAGACACTCCTCCCTCCCTCAATGAGCAACAGATTGTTAGAACGTGCAGATGAACGAAGACATGCATACATACATACGAATGTTTCCATACATACATATACTCACTTAAATTAGTTCAACAATCTGTTGGTGTTCTTATACGGTTTAAGAAATGTTTTGACAAACCTTAGGTTTTCATAATTGTATGACCATTGTGTGTGAGCGCTAAATTCGATTTTGTCCACTAAATATGATTTAAACAATTCCTAGGAGACGATTTTACTTCGATTAACAAGCAAATGCTTTATCTAGAGATGTTTTACATGGGTTAGAGATTATTTTCTTAGTCCATGTTTACACGGAGCGTTTTTTTTTTTTTGGAATTATCTGTTGGTGTGGCCTTGTGCATTTCGGACGTTTAATCAGCCCAGGGTCGCACACTTCACACGGTACCAAGTATTTCACCTTCTAAAACATTAAATTACAATGATTACTTATTTCCCTTAACATTCCATGAAAGAACACACGAGGCACTTTTCTCCAATCAGTGAGTGATATCATTTGTATGCCCACTGACCGGGACCAAATGTTTAGCTACCACCATTGGATGTAACATCTGATGAAATGTCACAAATTCATGTACCGAATATTATAGAAATATATTGTATTACACGTTCTTACAAATAGGGCGGAATATAAAGCAGAGTTCGTTCTCGAAAATTTACATAATATATAGAATTTCGGAAAGATTCGTTGAGCGAACTTATATAAGATCGCGTTGGTCATATTGATATTATTACACGATTTCTAAAGTGGGCGAAATAGACGATTTGTATGAGAGGTACCCGAAGAGGTGTGTCAATATAGCCCATATGCAATCCCATAAGCAGTTTTGGGAAAATATTAATCCATGCCAAATTTTAAAGCGATTGTTTAACTCTTTCGAAAGTTATCGTGCGTACCAGCAGGACGTACAGACGGACATGGCTCAAACGATTTAGAAAGTCATGAATGGAATTTGGTTCTAACACACCTGGGGTGTAATGTTATATTTGTATGTGTTACACTTTTGAGCCGTATCAAATAATATATATCCTCCTACCCGTAGGGTGAGGGTATAAAAAAAAAGAATGCTTATAAGAATTGATAATTTTCAGGACAAAATGTTAAATACGAAGACTTGTACATATTTATACAATCGACCATATTAACTGTATAACATAATTCCATAAGCTTATTTATAATGAAATGGAGAACTAAAATTTTCTTACTTTGGCACATATCATGAATCCAGCGCGAACTACTTACTACTTATTTCCCTTAACATTCCATAAAGGAACAGACTCTCGAATCAGTGAGCTGTGTACGATATAATTCGTATACTCACTGACCGGGACCTACTGTTTAAAGACGGCTCCGAACGGTTAATGCTTTTCTAGAGAAGTTTTACATGGCTTAGAGACTGCTCTCGTCAACATTTACGAGGTGGAAAACAGCCGCTGAAAAAAGGTTTGATGGTCTTACCCGGTTTCGAACTCGGGTTCTTCTGTGTGATAGTCGCACACACCTACCACACCACGGCCTGCGATAAAACTGAAAAACCAAATGTCTGCTTGGCTTGTTTTCAAAATAATATCGAATAATTTAGCGGAAATAAAATAGTGTATAGTAAATGTATAGACATTTAATTTATTATAAATCTAAATAATGTGGTTTCCATTTGTTCTGTGTTTAAAATTAGGTATTCTTATAATAACAACTTTTGCTGGTGGTAAATGATTGGTTTTTTTTTACCAACAGGCGCTGTGAACAAATAAATCGCTATCAACACAAACAACAAAATCGCATCTAAATCTATATCTGAACTTCAAAGATATTTGACGTTGGAATCTTGACTGATTCCAATTTTTTTCTCATGTAATGCAACTAATTTCAGTTGTTCATAGTGAGAACGTCCCTGGCCACTGTTATAATACTATTTGTACCAGGCAGTGACTTCGGGGCACTATTAAAATTAATACGTATATATGTATTTTATTGTACAGTAGTCATTATCGTCCCATTCGTCCATGTTTCATCCATTGGAATTTTTGAATTTACAAACCATTTTGAGTTTTAATGTGTCCACTTTTAGGTCAACGGGAAACTCATTTATGGAAGGATTAAGAGCGAATGTAATTTGATCAAAAAATCACAGAAACAAATCCTACCAGCCTTTTATGAGTTACGATTAGGTATGTTATGCTGTTCATTGCGTTTGACGTGTTTTGGCATACGTACCATATAACAAAGGCTGGCAATGAATTGCGAAACGATAAGATAGCCAAAAATTTGTATGTTGCAACATTACTTTTTGTTGATATTGTTTTCCATTTTGAGCTCATACTTTCAGTTTTCCTACTAAGTGTTCATTACTTCTCTAAATCATACATAAATACACATGTATGTACATTAAGGCGGCTCAGTTCGTAATGATGGAAAAAGCATATAGAAATATTTTTAACACGTTCGCTGCCGCCGTATGATAAAAAAAAAATTACCAGTGTGCCAAAAGGGTTTTTTTCGAATTAAATGTATTTTAAAATCTGCATAATCAAATAAACAATAAATTCGGATTTATTGCATCAACAATTTGTATGTCTAATTTTCGACTTCACAGTATTTATGTATGCATTCTTCATAATTGGATTTATGTCCACGTACTTTTATGCTCAAGCACTAATTAATTTATAAAAGGAAACTATTTTATTTATTTTCAATATCGGCTTCCACATTTTCCTGTGAAATACAAAGAGACTACCACGAATTTATAGAAAGCCAACTAAATCTCTCATAAATTTGATTAAGGGTTAACTTTTGTGTATTTTTGAAAACAAAACTACAAACATAAAATAAATTATGTCAGTATGTAGCTATGTGTATGATACAAAATGATTTACATTTAACAGACATTCACCCCACAGATTGTGTATGCTTCGTTTCTATGTCATTGTCGGACCCAGAACGGAAATGGTCGAATATGAAATAAGTGGTTGGTGTTAATGTCGTAATTGAACAAAATACATATACAAAAATAAATATTTGAAAAACATCTAGAATATGACGGCAAGTAAGCAAAAAGGCAAAATATATATAAAACACGAAACTTACAAAAAAAAGTAGCAAATAAAGATGTTTCAAAGAAATTTCTTTTGGTTTGGAGAGTTTTTCTACCTGATAGTAGGAATGATGCAGAAAAAAATTTTGTTTTTTGTACTTTTTTAGGTTTAAAACAGATGATTATAAAATATTTTTTAATGAATTACCACTAAACAATTCTACTGTACTGTGGTCACCTGAGTACACCCATGCTCGAATTTTTTTACTATGGACACTGGATTTTTTTATTTTGGCTTTTAGTGCAGTTTAAACTGACTGTCTCAAAGTATAAACAAGATAAGTCGCAATTTTCACAAACAATGCAAATCAAAACAGCTCTAATATGTTCGTCGCCAAAGGGGCCCTAGTGTTTTAATTCTTAATTGTAAAACTCATCGTAAAATAAACTTACATTGTAGGGTCTGTCCACCTACAGTTTATATAGCAACAGTCATCACGAGACACACTCGCGTAAGTTCCATATGAATAGATAATTACGATTATAAAGAATGCTTACTCATTAACATCAAATTGGCGAATCAATTTGCGTTGCAAAAACGCTAAAAAAAAATGTATAAATACATTTTTCTATCAAGTGTGGTTTGACAACAAATTAGGGTCATTGACAGACATTTAATTTACCGATTTAGGACTTCAGAAAAAACAGAGTTTATGGGGTTATATTCAAAATGGACCGATTTTTTGCCAACATTCAATAGACTTCGTAAACATTGACTGATTAGCGTTGAAAACATTTCCATGTGCAGCTTGGACTTTGTTTGGCAGAAAACTGAAACAAATACTAGGAAAAAGTCTGTGTTAGAGAGCTTTAGAATATTCACAGCTTTCTACACTCATTTTAAAGTATGACCAGGTTCGATGGGGCATGACAACCTATTGGTAGGCCTAAACTCTTGTCCAAAAGGATTATAAACGAAAATCTTAGGTTCAGCCAGTCGGCTCTAACTAATTAATACGACGAATTTTGTTATTTGGTTTTCCAGTGTCAAGTTTTGGTCAGTTTTCTACTTTATCACGACTAGAATAAAAAACCAACAACTCAACATGGGGGAATTCGAAAGAAATTTCGAAGTTTTGTCAATTCTGTAAGTCTTTTCAATTCTTAAAATGGCAAAATTCTAAGTAATTTTAAAATAACAATTTTTGATTTTACTTTTGGTGTTTCAAAGTTTGTCGGCCGTAACTTTGAAACATTGTCATAAACAGATTTAGGGTGCCGCTAATGCTGTGACTCTTTGAAATTGCATCGGGTTTTAAATATCTAGTTAGGCAATAAAATTTTAAATATTTATACAAACGGTTACTTCAAAGTAATTATATGAACTCATTAAGAAATTCTAAAGTAAAATAATTATATGATTTTCATCACATACTATGAATCAATGTCATGCCGATTTGAGTGATTCAATTGTTAGTCACAAGAGGTACGTACGTATGTAATTTAATTGTGTGTTTCAAAATCCCCATGAGATTAAAATATAATATGGAATTGCATGTGGTCCTAATTGTAATTGATAAGTCACACATGACAGTAAACGATTTCGAAATCATAAATCTCTACAATTGAAGCTTTCACATTTAACACGAGTCTACTATTCACTTACCTTGAGACATTTACTGCGGAACGATCTTTTTTTTCTAAGAATTATTTGTTCTTTAATTTGTAAATTTGAGTAAATTACGTGACATTTGGAGCCTTCTTCAAGAGGATGTATCTGCCCATTTTAGCAGTCCGTTATATGTATCTTTTATACTACTGATTGTCGTAAAATTTCAAAACGATTCAGCCACGTTCACCCAAGCTGTCTGTGTAAGTACACTGAAGTTCACTGTTATGTTAGTAGAAAGTGTAACGAGTTATATGGACTGACTTTTACCCATAAACATAAACATTCAGAGTACAAATCTATAACTACTGCAAACATTTCATTTACATTTCTTTCTGGGGAAAAGTATAGCTTTGATTCAATTTACTCTTTTCCAATCAATAATTTGGTCTTAATTTGGCAAACAAAAATTGAATGTTTAATTTTGTGGCCATTGAGAAGAACTGCTGATTGGGCCAGACAGTCGACTACGGTTAACTGAAAATGGGGAAAATGGAGCCAATTTGTTTATGTTATTCGTGTTGTTATCTAAAGCGTAATTCTCATAAGTGAAATGTATTTTAATTAAGCGATCTGAGTGGAAAATATTATTATCGATTAACAATTTTATTGTTTTCATACGTTATGCATTTTCTAGAGAAAATGAATAATTTCAAGATTAACTTATGTTGCCGTATTTAAAAGAAAAAAACATTTTCCAAATAGTGAAATAGTTGCAGTTAACCTTGATAAACTTTCTTTCTTAATTCAAATATGCCAACTTTCCTAAAAAAACTAGAGAGTTTTTAAATGTCTTTTTAAATAAAAAAAAAATTTCGTCTGCAGCACTTTCTTCCCTTTTCCACTTTTAATACAAAAATGCTACATAAATAAACATATTGAATTCCAAACTTTGAGTAAGATATTTCTCCATTTCGAGTGCAAATAAATAATGAAATAAATATAAAGTATACACCGAAACCTCGGAATTCATCAACATTAGGAAACTTATGTAGCCCCAAAACTAGACCGCCACTCTCCACGTCGTTATGTCCGGAAAGGAGGTAAGCTCTACTGCTGCTGCTACACTATTTCGACTTCATTCACCCACAATTATGGTCAGTTTCCGGTCTTCACACTATAAGTGTTCAGAGAAATTTTAACTGAACAAAATAAATGTAACATAGAAGAAGATTCATTCCGATCAGCAATACTTTGAAGTTGAGGCACTCTTATATACCATATCTAAATATTCTAATACATACAGATGCAAATTTACGTTGTATAAATCATTAACCATCAAATATGCTTTGTTTATTTCAAAATACCAACTGTAAACAAATACTCATCAGACATTTGGAAAAGGTGTGAATATCAAATATGTAACACTGATATACAATTTTATAATGCTACGCTATTAAATACATATGTACATAGGCATGAATGTGTGTACATACGTACATACACATAAATCTTTGAAGATAATGATGTTTGGTTGTAAATGGTATGAATAATCTGTCCGGAGAATAAACAATTTGTATAAGCGCAGGCAGCACAATTTCCAAAGGGGTGAGAGGCATTCAGAGAGACAGCACAGCCGAAAGTCTTTAGCCAACAAGTTGTTAAATGCTTGTGTACTTTAACTGCAGCCGCGACCGTATAATATAATCCTCCCTCATTTGTCTATCTCGTTGGTTTTTTCTGTTACATTCCAAAGGAGTCTACCCCTAAATAATAACCTCGTCATGTGCTATTAATAACATCCAAAGCTCTATATTTTATCTGGAGCCAGTGAAACGTTAATAAATTAGATAAAATAATGACCTTAAACATTTCATCATTTAGCGAGCTGGTGCTGGCTGAATAGCTGGTCGTGTACGTATGTTTGTCTGCTTGGTTGGTTGGTTGATTAACGTCGAAAAGACGACACTTTGGTACTCATAAATGCCAATGTCGTGGTTGACGACTATTACACTTGACGAGCACACAATATGATTCCGTAGTCCGTAGGATATGATGTTATCATTGTTTCATTTAAGTCTCTGCCTACACTAACTTTTTAAATATTTAGTTGGAAAAAAAAACTGTTCAAGAATGTGTTGCAATACTTTGAGCTGAGAATGCCTGTAGAGTAGTTCCACAACAATATCGACGACTAACATCTGAAATGCTTCCAGGATACGAACTTGGTTTAACTGGAGGAATATATATTTTGAAGCGTCCCATTCCTGCTCGCAAATGACAGCATCTTTAAGTTAATTAAAAATTTTATGAATTATCACAATGCAATTCTAACGTGCCTGAGTTCAAAAATGTTTCTTTTATTTCTTCTTTTTAAATTAAATTTTTCAAGACATTAACGTCGATAACTGAAAACCACATTTTAAATAATTTAGAACATATATTTTAGTCGATATTTTTTATGCGTATTGTTTTGAATCATAAATATTCGAAAATGAGCCACTGTTCACATTCAATATATTAACATAAAGTCTAATATATTATTATTAAAATGATGTATAGATCATTAAAATTGATTAAGTAATTGCGCTTTTCTTTAAAAAATGTAACCACTCAGGAGACCACAATGCTATCAGAGTTGTATAGTTGTTATTCATTAAAACATTTTTGTTGAATTCTCCCAAGGAATTCATTTTGAATATTCGCACCTAATATTTTTAATCGCTGATTAAGGTCTAATATAATTTTAAAAGGTCGTTCCTGCGTACAATATTATTAGGATTTCAAGAGAATTTTAGCTTTGGCATGGAAAATGCTGATTAGCTTCGTTGTCCCAACTACAACCAACCTATAACTTGACCTCAATGGCTTTCCATAAACTGTAATTAATTAGAAATACTTACGTCGTACGAATGCGGCGAATCTACTCTAATCTGCAGTAAATGATGCAGTTTAATAAATATCGCTGAAGAAAATATTCGAAAAAATTGCGAACGAAATATTGGCAACGAGCTTGATAAAGATATTTTATTTATGATAATGAATAAAAGGTCGATAATAATACGTTATAAAAAAGATTCGGAATATAATACAGGGACAGAGACTGCCAATCAGAATGACCCTGATTACGCTTGCCATTGTCGAAATAAGACGAGAAGGGTTATCTTTGTCGAGTTCCGATAACAACAATCGCATTCAGTGTGAATATACACATCATTCGCGACACTTTCTATTACGGTTGCAAACATGTATTTATATAAAAAGGGTGGATTTAAATAAACAAACCACAACCAATCAAAGATGAAATGAAACTAAGGAAAAATAAGATGTACGTACATTAATGTTTTCTTTTTAATTTAATTAATAAATTTTATTTAGATTTCTTTACAGAACCTAAAAGGCTTGAAGGGTTTACAACTATTTATGGTTTCTTTATGTTTATGGAAGTTTGAAGTTGTTTCTCTTTTTTAAAATTATTATTTTTTTTTTATTAGAACTAAGATTTTTTATGAAAAGTTTCAAGTTTTGTTTCTTCTTTTTTTCTTTATAAATTTTGTATATAATTTTTAAAAATAATTTACCCATTAATGAAAAAAAATAGTATTTAGAGAAGAAAAAAAAACGTAGCAAAAAGGCGACAATAGTGGATTTTTGTTTGTATTGTTTATTCTTTACTTGTTTGTGTGTTTGTTTTGTAGGTCGATTTTCTTTTTTGTTTTAGTTCGCTATGGAGAAAGAAAGGTGTAGTGGGCGGTATGTGTGAAGGGATAAAGGAAAAGAGTTTCTGGGTAGGATTTGGATAATTTGTCGTGGAAGAATAGAGGGTGGTAGGGGACTGTGTTTTTTCTTTGTAAATATGTATGTATAGATGATGTATGTATATAGTCTTAAAGCAGAACACAAAGATTTTTCTTGGGCTTTTTCTGTTTCTTTTCGGGTGACTTTTTGTTGATCTGTCTGACGAGATCATAGAAAATATCAACAACATTCACTTTAGCTTTGGCAGAGGTTTCCATGAAGGCGCAGTTGAATTGATTGGCCAACGATTTGCCCAGCTCTTTACCCACCACACGTTCATCCTCCAAATCGCACTTGTTGCCCACCAACACCATGGGTACATCATCTGTATCCTTGACACGTAGAATTTGCTCCCTCAAATCTTGCAGATCATTGAACGTTGATTGTGCTGTTATCGAATAGACTAAAACGAAACCCTGACCATTCTTCATGTACAGATCGCGCATAGCGGTGAACTGTTCTGTGCCGGCCGTATCCAAAATCTCCAACATACATTGTTGTCCATCGACTTCAACCTGTTTGCGATAGCTGTCTTCGATGGTGGGATCGTACTTCTCCACGAATATGCCCTGAACGAACTGCACGGTGAGAGCAGATTTGCCAACGCCACCACTGCCTAAGACGACAATTTTGTATTCACGCATTTTTTGATTTAGCTGGGCTGGTAGTTACGGGTGGGACCGGGTTTTTACGTGTGTGCGTGTGTGGTGTTTGTTTAGATTTCACAATTTGGATGTTGAACTTTTGTTGTAAATAAGGCGGATCGATCTTTTGACAATTTCTTCGAGTAGTCGGTTTGTTATCTCGTACTTGCTGTGTTGTTGTGGGTACTACTGCGGTTTCAATTGACTAATTGAAAGTTGCAATACAAAAACGTAAAAACGTTTAAAGGTTAACGACGATATTTTCCTTAAACTACTGGAAGATATTTATGTTGTTGCTTCTGCCGTTGTTGTTGCGGGTGCTGCTGCTGATGTTGCAGTAGTATTAGTGTAGAGTGTAGTAGTTTTATAGGCGTTGTTTGACACAAAGATTGCTTCGGTTTGTTGCTTGCGGTAATTTTATTGTTATTAATCTTAGTATAAATTAAATCCAATCGTCTTTTTCTTTCTTTCTTCTTCAGACTTTATTCAAAAGATGATTATTTAACTTTTGTTGCTGTCATTACTACGTGTACGTGTGTGATTTCAAACTTGTGTCTTATCCAACAAAGGAATTGTGGCCGACGTCGTAATGAATGCGCTCTAAACAGGGCCTTGTCTTTTTTTAGTGTTATTCGTGGTGCTGTTTTGCTAGTTCTTTTCGGTATTTTTTGCGGGTTGCGCCTTCTACACTCGTTTTTTTGTTTAAATTTACTTTTTGGCACTATATTTTATCATTCAAAAACAACCAATAGTTGTTGCTTTTTTTATTCTCTTCTTCCACTCAATGTGCCGCAAACTAGTTGTAATCAAATTTCACCTAAAAAGATAAAACCACATTAAAACGTTTTATACGGACAAAGGGAGGGGGGAAGAAGCAACTTGACAAAAAAAAATACGTTCTTCGTCTACTGTTTGCTGCCTTTCTTTATTAATTAACTCATTATTAAACTTCATGTTTTAACTCAACACAAACACAAGTAATGACTCACCAAAGAGCATTCCCACAGAAATGCTCTTTATCTTTTCTGTTGCTTTTTTTGCTGGCACTCAATTAACTCTTACTATTAGACTTTGTTGTTGTTATTTGCTTTGTATTAAAATTACACTCACTACTCACTTCAAATTATTCTCATCATTATTCTTCGCACACTCACGCAAACACACATACAATTTCTTCTTTATTGCCCACAAAAAAAAAGAGAGTACAAATTAATTTCCGCTGAACTTGCCTTTTCTTTTTGTGCGTTATTCCTGTGAATGTCTCTTAACAATTTGTGCTTATTCGTAGAAAATGACACATAAACATTAATATTTTGCCGGTTTCTTTTATTTATTTATTGTTTTTCTTAATAAATTTTAATGTTTTTTTTAATTTTTTGTCTGTATTCTGACGGGCGTCACTATCAACTAGTGATTGGCAACTAGTGATTGGCAAACCGATTTCGATTGTACCTAAATGAAATTCGATTTTCATCTTTCAAAAGGGATTAATATTGCAATCGATTAGAATGGTTGAAAATCGATTAGTTTATTTTCGTAAAATACTCAGACTGAGTATAAAAGTGTGAGTTGCCAACATTCCTGACGAAATGTGAAAATGACATGCAGGGTTCTCCAAGAAGAGGTGTTATTTCGATAGCTGTCACTCAATAAACATGTGCTGATCAGAGCGTCACACAACGCATAGGGATCACAATTAGATCTGGAACGACGCTTTTCGAAATAACCTTTGACAGCATCGGCTACACTACAAGGTACTCTTATGCCGGCACCCCGATTGGCCACACCCCATGAATATTTATGAATGCTGGATTGGCAAATCGATTTCGATTTTAATTAAATGAAATTTGATTTTCCGCTTTCAAAAGGGATTATTGTTGCAATCGATTACAATGTTTCAAAATCGATTACTATATTATCGTACAGTACTCAGACTGAGTATTAAAGTGTGAGTTGCCAACATTCTTTACGAGATATGAAAATGACTTGTTTGAGTTTGAAAATCTACATTCGTTGAAATCGTATAAAAAAATCATATCAAATAATAGAAGAGTATTTTTTACATAGTAGGGTCAACATAGTATAATTAAACATTTTGAACATAGGGCTCTGCTTAATATGGATTAACTGTGTTATTCATAATAGTCGGAGGACATTAAAACATGCCCGAAGTTGTGTGTTTTCCAACATTTCTGCTGGTTTTATACAAAAAATCCCATACCTTGGTCTTTTAGGAAAAACCCTATTAATTAATCAAATTTGTATTCAAACAAACAACC
Source organism: Hydrotaea cyrtoneurina (assembly GCA_958296145.1). Lineage (NCBI taxonomy): Eukaryota > Metazoa > Arthropoda > Insecta > Diptera > Muscidae > Hydrotaea > Hydrotaea cyrtoneurina. The sequence continues at coordinate 37,277,496 of OY282515.1, read as the reverse complement.
CATTGCTCTACGATTTGGCCAAAACTGCGAAATTCTGGAAATCCCTAACAGCCCTCAAATCATTGAGCTTTTAACGATATAATCTGAATCGAAGACACAAATTTATAATTCCATTATAAAAAAAACTTAAAAAATATAAAAACCGAGATTACGATGGCAAGTGACACACTCAAAACCGAAGCAAGACCAATAGTATCCAGTATTTTCACCAAACCTTGTTTCGGGACTGTATCTCCACTTGCAGTTTAGCCTGTTCTATTATGGGCATTTGAAATGTATTCAGGGTTGTATGATAGACTTGAAAAGACTCCTCTTCCGATGTACAGTGAAACCCGCATAATTTAAAAATCGGTTTTGATACAGTGTTTAGGTGAAAGAAAAGTGGAAGCTTCGTTTTCACTAACTGAAATTCAAAATTATACCACATATACGCCTGTTCTTTCTCGAACCTGCCACCTAACAGATTATGAAAGTCTAACTCGACAATTAAAGAAAGTATTACTCGTATTTTTGCAAGTATTTATTATTTACTTTTAATTCGCCAATATTATGGACAAAAACAATATATATATATATGTATGTTTATATTTATAAACTAAAAAAATTACAAAATTCGTTACAAAGAAATGAACGACCAATTACAAAACATACCTGAATTGTAAACTAAAAAAACTTGATGAGTTTATACGGCATATAATCTAATATTCGCTGTTTGCATATAAACATGACTTGATTAGATTTACAGTAGACGTTGTCCATACAAAATGTAATAGATATCCGGACGAAAAGTAGATTTCGTTCGCATGTGCGTGCATCCAAATTGCATCAGGTGAGGACGAACTTCGTTCGCATAAACCCAGCTTTTGAAAAATAAATATATACCAAAAAGAAAGAAAGCAATTTCGTTACAAAAAAAATAAAAAAAAAATAACGATAATCTAAACACTTAATAAATATCTGTATATGGATGTGATCACCGGCGACGGTGTTCGTCAGTTATTTAACGAATTTTCGTCACCATACCAGCTGCAATAGTAACACCCGACACACGCAACATAACACGTCCCAATTCTTTGAAATCTGCATAACGTTCTATGCAAATTGGGCGCGTTGTTTCCAATTCGATGAGCGCACAAGAATTGTTACCCAAACAGCGGGGCCTCTTCTTCACCACTTCTCCAGTTCCCTTGTGAATCTGTGCGTTCAGTTTACTAATGACAGCCGGCTCGATGAGTGACTGATGGTGCAAGAGGACTGGGAAGCCAATGGTAAGGGGAACTTTTACATTGAATACCAATATGCGTGCCTGAAAACGTGTTGTCACTGGTATCGGATGTTGGGGAGCACATATAATGCTGCCCACCATGATGTTATTAACATCGATACCGGATAAAGTGACGGCAACTTGATCACCAGCAAATACGGTATTTTGTGGCATTTCGTCGATGAGCATACTTTTAACCTGAGCTTGTTCTCTGAGTGATCCTACTAGAACTTTATCGTTTAAACACAGCGCACCGGTTTCAATACGTCCCGATATACAGAAACCGGATCCAGTTCCTTTAAAGATATCCGACACCGACATACGAAACGGCTTATCAATAGAACGTTCGGGAATTTTGAAATTATCTATTACCGCCAACAGATGAGATCCTTTATACCAGGCTTTCAAGGCAGTTTCTGTGGCTGGCTTTGATAGATTCTCTCCTGTTAGACCAGAGCAGGGCGTGTACGTTACATCGGACTCTTTGAAACCGGCTTGTTTAAGGAACGCTTTAAGTTTCTGAACGATCTCATCGAAACGTTCTTTAGACCAGCCCACCGTATCCAGTTTGTTGATGACGACGCCGAGTTGATTAACACCCAGCGATCGCACCAATAGAGCATGCTCCCGTGTTTGTCCACCCAAATCGAAACCAGACTCAAATTCACCTCGCGTTGCATCGATTACCAGAAGTGCAACATCGGCCTGTGTAGCACCGGATATCATGTTGGGTATAAAGTCTTTATGTCCTGGAGCATCAAGTAGAGTTATGACTTTGGTAGCCGTTTCGAAGCGAAAGTGACCCACATCCATAGTGATGCCTGGAAGTGACCATAAGAAAAGGTTTTAATGCCGATGTTAATAAATGTTAATAAATATATTTTCAAGGATTTTTCTATGTGCGAGCTCTTTAATTCTCTATCAATATATAATAAGATGATAACTATTGTTTATGAATCAAAAAGGTGAATGAAAAATAAATTAAAGGACAGCAAGGCATGGACATATGGTTTATGGGGACGATGACATAATTGCCAGAAGAAACATAAGCTATATCCCAGCATAAAAGTGGGTTGTCTCATCCAAACATGATTGCCGCTAGCCAAAAATATTAAATACTGATGTTTCCGTGGGAACACAGAGACTTCGGTGAAAAGACAAAAAGGACAAAATGTTTTACAAACGGAGTTTGTATCACAAAAATAAGTATGCAGCGCAATAACCTATACATTCTTTCAAAAAATCGGTCGCTATGTTATACGACACCTAAATATTTTATATTAATTTAAAAGGTTCAAAGGTAGTGCACAACTTTAACAAAAAATTATAATAATAAGTCTTGTCATTGTGCATTTATAAGAGGAAAAGTTCAAAAGGAACAAAAATGACAAAAACAGAAGTAAGTATGCAAAATATATAATATTTTGTTCTGTAGTTGAAATGTCGGTGCTTCATTGAAAACGTTGTATAAAATTAGTATTCAGTGGGGTACGTATTATTTTTTAATGACTTCTGGAAGTCGTGATTGCATTGAATCAACTAAATGTTGAGTCAAAGAACAAGATTTGTTCGACCACTCGTTCTTAATAAAATTTTTGAGAGCATCTCTTCCCTTTTCCTCCCTTTTCCGACTAACTGATATATATATTCTTATAACTTGGTGACACTATATAGGTTAGGTTAGTAGATTTAAAAATGCTTTAAAACTCTATAAATACCTCTTGCTCGCTCTTCACCAGTCTCATCAAGTACCCAAGCATACATAAAACTCTGTTTGCCCATTTTTTTGGACTCTTGTTCGTGCTTATGCATCACTCTTTGTGATACATTGCCCGTATCGAACATCAAATGCCCCATCAATGTACTCTTGCCAGCATCCACATGTCCAATGACAATCATGTGGAAATGGTGTTTCTGATCGGCACGTTCCTTCGTATACAAGTGTTTTGCATCACGCTGTGATTGTTCCTTGGACACTTTGAAGACGTTGGCATCCACAACACCAGCTGCCTTTCTGTTGGAATCCTCACTGAAATCCACAGGCGTATTGCGGCCCGAAGCAGCTGGAGAACTTTGTAGCGCCGGTGAGCTAATGTCGAAGCCTCTCTTTACTTCGCCTTGCGACGCCGTGACCCTTATAAGTGGCGTGGCCAAGGTTGCCTTTGTTTCTATAACTTCACCTAAGACCACTTTAGATGGAACAGAACCTTTGATAATCAAATTGGATGGTGTTTCATGCTGCACACGCTTAGCCTTATTTTCACATTCATCGTTGAGAATCTCATCCAGTATCTTATTGATGTCGTAGCCAAATTTGATAGACGTCTCCACAATTCGTTTCTCCGAGACAGTATCTCCGACAACACTGCGCACTTCATCTATACATGAATTTAGTTTAGCATGTTCCACATCATTCAGTACTGGCATTTGAAAGTTATCGGAATCCCGTCGCGACTTCTCGTAGGATTTGTCCAGATCAGCATCCGCTTCTTCCTCCTCCTCTTCTGCGATATCTTTATTGTCGCGCACGAAAGCCGACATCGATTGTTGTCCTCTTGCTCTGTCAAAGAGCCACTGTTGAGCGTCAGTCGGCGAAATGCAGCTATCGTCGTCGACGGAATGACCGTAAACATCATCATATCCATCGTACTCATCATTATAGTCCATTGTACGTACAATTCTGTGACGTGACATTTTCTTATCTTCTCACTAATAGGCCCAATTGATGATTTTGAAATACACAAAATGTTGACGATTTCATAAATTTATTAAATATTAAAAGCTGCTATTATTGTGAAACTGGAACACATGAAATGAAGTCGACAATTACAATTGTTACGGTAGCAAACAGCTGTTTTCAATAATTCGGCACAGGGTGATCTGAACGAAATATATATCTAACAACAATGCAGCGTTCGGATATTCGCATGATGCAAAAGTTAATATCTCGGTATAAAACATGTTTGTTGACAAGCGCCCCGGTAGGCGAGTTGGTAGCGTGCTTGCCTATCAGCGTGGGGGTTGTGGGTTCGATTCCCACCAGAGGCTTTGGTCTGTCGCTGCAAAAATCAAGCCAAATGGTCTTTGTCACCCGGTTTACCCTTGGACCCAAAATTATAATATAAATTTACTTTGTATTGTAATTAATAAATAAATAAATAAATAAATGTTTGTTGATACATTTGATTGTTTGCTAATGCACAGAAATACACTAGCAACTGTAAAATTATCAACGGTAATAACGTTGTTTAGCAAAAACAAGTGACGTGTTTTGTCACACTAGCACATAATTTGTAGAATTATGTGGTGCCGTGGTGTGTTATGTAGGTTGTGTGACTATCAGGTTCGTATCCTAGGATCGAATTCTGTTAAGATCATTCAAAAAAATTTTTTGTCCAAGTATATTTGTATGTGTAATTACGATATAACATTTATTTGGATGTTAAACGTCAAGTGTCGCAGGAACAACTATTGTCCACACACAAATGAACCGTATGGTGTGGGCAACCCTAATATACGAACGAGACACAAAATATGTTTCGAATCACCTTGTAAATTGAATTTACGAGTTTGCGATTCTCTGCAACTGTGCACGGTCGAGTTGTCACTTAAAAAATAAAACCGCAACATTTCGACATTTTTGACAATCATTCAAAACAAAAACCACGATAAATTAACATCTCGCGCTAGGCATCCGATGTCGAATCGAACAAAAAGCATTGCATTAATGTAATTTATTAAATGTCAAATTATAATTAGTTTGTCGTAAGTTTTCCTTCGTGCGTTTTCTGTTGTTTTTAATTTTTCATTGCATTTTCCTGGGTTCTTTACGCTCTCTTCTGAAGATTTACGTAATTGGCAAGGAGTAGGATTGAAGTTATGGAAAATATTGATGAGCAACAACGTAAACCCAGACGCACGAGAGGAACACCTTCTTACTACTACAGAAATAAGGTCGCAGTGGCTGCAATTATAGGGGGAACAGCAATATTTGCCCTGTTCAGGTGAGTTACACCCTTCCATGGAAGGGTTGGCTGGTTCTTATCTCATGGAATGAAAGTTTAAAATGTGTCATATTTATTTCAGTTGTACACCCATATATCGTGGGGCTGTCGAGAAATTTCAACGGGAATTCTTGACCGTCACGGAGGAGGAGACGGATCGCAAGTTTATTTTTAATCTGTTGGGTGCGCCCAGAACTTCCAGGGGTATCCAAGAAACGTTGGATGATAAGAAAAAAATTGATACGGAGCGTTAGATAGAATTTGCATGTTATGGATCGTGAAACTCGTAAAGCCAATTTAAGGAAACTGCAATTGCCCGGCACGAGTGCTAAAATACAACAGCAATGGTATGATAACAAACACCTTCCCCTACCACTTAGTAGTTAAGTAATGAAATAATGTTGTAGTTGATGTCGTTAATTTATTGCAAATAAATTATGTTTTTGAAATTTTAAATATTTTTTGGCTTTCATATCTATTTCAAGTAAAACTCGACAGAGTGGCAAAGGAACGAGTTCCATTTCAAATTACTTTCCCACACCAGAAAAGACCTCTAAACATCCGCAAGATAAACAGGAAAATTTTACTAATCCCCAAGCAAATACTGATAATAATCATGCTAGTCAGAAAACCACCCGAACGAAACGTACCAAGTTAGATGCATTTCTCTTTACAAAACAACAAAGTTTACCAAAGGAGGATTTGAAGACTAAACAAAGATGTGCAAATGATGAAGATTTCGATGTTCCCGTAAAGAAAGTAAAGAAGGCTCCGTCAATATCGGCGAATATTGACAAACCTAAAACTGTGAAACCAGCGAGGAGGAAGAAACAGACTACCATTAAATCGGCCTTTCTTCGTAATGAACAATTATTTGCGGAAATCGCCGGTCAACATTGTGCTGCCGATAATTTCGACGGCGATGATGTGCAATTGGCCATAGCTATTTCGAAATCGGAGGCTGAAATTAACGGCATAGCTATTAATGACGATAAGTTGGCGAATGATGATGTCGACGATATAAAGGGAGGCGAAAAGTCTGCTGAACTAATAAGACAACAATTAGAAAAATATGGATTTCGCACGGCTGACAAAAAAGGTATGCATGCCTTCACTGTGAAAATTATACTGTCATTTATTATTCATCTCAAATAGATTTCATGAATCCGTAACAGCATTATTAAGTTAGTGCGTTTGGTACGTCAACATTAAGGAACAACGGAGATATGCACGTATACCGGTTTACGGCCGCTGTACATGACTTTGGTGTATAAAAACCTACTTGTATAGTCGCCGAAATCTATGACGATGTACATAATTTGGACACTATTAATATTAGGAAATAGTTCAAACAAGTGCATTTTAGTTAAAGTTGTATCTTTTATTATGTTTAGCCATCAAATGTCCCTTATGAAATCTATTGCGTCTTCGACCCTAATTCTGGTTATGTCACCTAGTTCCATTTATATGCACTAATAGATGACAATGTTTGCAATTTTTCCACTAATGCAATACCAAAATTATAAACATGATCCGAGTAAGCTCTAATGATTTTAAAGAGATAAGTGTGGATAAAAAACTTATTGTTCATCAGGTTATTTTTTTTTTAATTTATATTCCTATGTATTTATTGAGCACTTTTCAAAATTTGGATAACTCATGAATGAATATAGTAAAGTCCCTTAAAAAACAATTTGTCTATTGTCCATAGTTTGCATAGCAGTGTGCAATGTTCATAAAAGTCCATAAACGAAAAAATTCGTTTTATGGAAACAGGCAGTTAATTCGATTTAAAAAATATCTCATTCGATTGGAAACTGTTTCCTTCAAAAAGTTCTTACGTATACGACATATATTTTGTATATTAAAGTAAAGTGGCTCTAGGTAGAACAATATACGGTTGTATTCATTAGTGTGCGAATTTCGGTTATCCTAATGATGACCATTGGTTGCAGAGACTACACAACACTGAATTTATTCATGATTAAAATAGACCAATATTTTTTAATATTCCGTTTATTTTTTGTTTGCTCCTTGCAGATTACAAGACCTTTGCTGCAGCATTTATGCCAAAATCAAATGTTCGTCGAAAAAAATCGAAATGGACCAATAAATTTACTCCCTTGACTCTGCGCGACGAAGAAGTGCAAAGTAAAAAGTTACAGCAAAAAATAGAAGATCTGCTGCAACAACAATTACGCACAAAACCTTTTACTGCGGAAGAAAATCAACATTCATATTACAAGCTCCAAAGTAGTCTTCTCAGAAAATGTCATCAGCAGAACAAAGATAAAGTATTACAAGCTCCAGAGGATGTGCAGATACCACACAAACAGTATTTTGTTGAAGAATTATTTGAAATAAGCAAATTGTCTCCGGGTCATTTGCTTAAAGATTGGTCCGCGATACAGGGACGAGATTTAACCCCAAAAAAGCCGTGTGTAGACAAAGATCGAATGGCACTAAAAGTTCGACAAATTTATGCTGACCTAGAAGAATATTTTCAAAATAGAAAATGTATTTCAGAATCAAATTCTACAGAATTAAAACTACATGATAATACCAATGATGTACTGCTGCCGATTGCTAATGAAAAGCCAACTACGAGTAAAGACCAACCGTTCAATCATAAGGGCTTGAAATCAGGAAAGCATATTACACCCCATAAGACTGATATTAATTTAGTAAAAAACTATTTTATGCCTTTTCAAGACAAAGAGTCCGACGCTACTTTGTCCTCCGACACAACTTCAACAAATTCCGTTTGTGATAGAATACTGCACTTAATACCGCCTTCCAAAAGCTTAGACTTAATGAATGTATCCAACTCGTCCATACGAACGGAAGCGGCTACCTTCAATTCAACTCAAATGTCAAGATCAAATACAGCACAGGATTCTGAAACTACACTGGTATCAGATGCACCTCTTGCAAAAGCAATAGTCACTGAGATGAGACACATTGTACAGCCTTCCACCGGCTTGGATATAATACAGACTTCTAACAAATCTGTAAGAACAGAAGCCACCATTAATTCAACACAAAAGACAAGATCAAATTCGCCGGATTTGTTCGCCGATTCAGATATAGAAATGGAGGAAAATGATAACAACACAGAAGGTTTGTAATATTGTATTGTGTAACTTTTATGTGTAATATAAACAATGTAATCTTGAAAAGAAAGGCAAGACAGTATTTTTCTTTTCATTAAATGTTTGATGTATCTACATTTGTTTTCCAAATAAAATCGTGAGTTTGTCGATTTAAAAATTTGTGGAATTAGTTTACATCGGCAGTTCATGTCTTTTTCCGATCATAACACCAATACATATTCACTATTTAGAGTCACGAAAAATAGTAAAATCTCGGTAATTTATGAATAAAAATTCAATTCAATTCAATTTTTTGCTTTATTGAATATAAAATTCAAGTTTAATATATTTAGCATGCGAAAAATAAGAGCTTAGAAATTTAAATTAATTTTCTACTTTATGGTGAATAAAAATAAATGCTTTCAAATCCAACTTTTCATATTTTTCTGTCATCTATTCAGACCTAATCAGCAATAGGTTATGGATGCAGGAAGGGAAATAAAAATATTAAAAAATCTAAATTGACTTCGAAGTTAAAAATTGTCAATAGCCATTGATCAACCATGAACAACAATGTGCGTACCACTTCGATCAGACTTAAAATTACACCACAGCGTATTAAATACTACTTCGGTGGGTCGTAGAGTGCACGGATTAAAACATGTTTTGGTGTTTTATAAAATATACACTTTATGACAAAATATAAATTTATAAATGGTGCCGATTTCTGGGTGGGTACACACATTTTATGTTAAAATGAGAAATTAAGAATAAAATCGAAAAGCCTCCATCGATTTTCATGGTCCACATGCCATTTTAGTTGTAAGCATGATTATGTATCCCCATTTAACATTCCGGTTTAGTTTTCATCACCCTAAATGTATTGTTTGTAACGTCTCATTTTTATTTTTCAGATGCAGAGATTGTGGATAACGTTGGTGCAATTAAAGGCAGTTGTTCCATAGATAATGTGGCGAGAGTAAACACTTATGAAATCTATTCTAGCGATGAGGGTATGCACCACTTACGGTTATATAACATTATTCATTTCTCAATTGCAATTTTCGCTTCTGTTTAGTAAAGAAACCCTTATTTTCGGATGTACCTGATCAGAAACCATTATTAAATGGTAAGTCTTAAAAAGAAGCACATCAATGAAATTATTCCAAGTTTATAAAGTTTTTTGCAATTTTGGTTGTGCAAGGAAATATTACGTGTTTTAATTTTTAAATCTAACATTTGTTATGCCAACGCACAAAAACAAGTTTAAGTGCATTTCGGAAAATTTGGTATCAGTGTGCAATTCCACCATTATTACACACTAGAACACATCTTTATTGAATTAAAGGCAAAACTTTAGTTTATTGGGGACATCGAAAAAAAGCCCCCGCCCACTTATTTCGACAATATTGTACACAAATGAAAGGAATTGTTCTCACGTATTCAAAAATGTAGTTTTTGGCGGCCCATAATGGGGGTGGCGTCGACAAATCCAAGAAAAAGCATAAAAATTACACAATATAAAAAAATTAAATTAATTCTTGATATATGTACATAGACATAAGAGGCGATTTCGCCCCCACGGTCCCCTGCCCCAAATTTCATTTTCGCCATTTTGGGGTCATTTCAAAGGGAACTGTCTATTTTTGTGTGTTGTCCCCCATAAACTGAAGTTTAGCCGAATTAAATAAAACAAGATTTTGTGAATATTGACAACTAATTAATTTCTGAAATCTCTCTTTACAGAAAGGCCATCATCGTCGTCGCAAAGTGTGGGAATTGAAAGTGTTGTAGATTTAACACAAGATAATGACGGTGATGAGACATCGCGCGGTGTCTTAAATCGAACTAAACCCATAGTTGAGTTCGACCTTTTCGCCGACTCACCTCTGAGTGACGACGAACCCGAATTGATAACCGACATCAACAGTAACTCCAAGAAATCGAAATATTCACCAATTATTGCCGAGGATACGTTTAAACTCACACTGAGTCTGGAAGGAAATGATAATGAAAAATCCTCTCTAGAGAAAAGTAAAGAAGATTCCTTTAAATTTACCCTTAGCATGGAAACTGATGGCGTGAAGGAAATTGCCAATGATAATGATGAGGTTTTCCTGAACAACACGAACATTCAAGGAGAAAACTCCTTTTACTTATCCCTTAGCCTGGAAGTTGAACGTAGGCATGAATGTGAAGATGGTGATGATGTGGTATTGCGTGAAATGGCCATAAACCAAACAAACACATCATTTTTAAACTTTCAAGGCCCGAAACAGTTGGAAACACATTTTCATCGTGAAACTGTGGCGGAGCCAGAAGATTCTTTTAAACCAGCGTTGGCTGCTGCTGGTAATGACACCATATTTCGGGAATTGTACAATAAATATTTAGGAAGCGTTGCTCCTAAAACACATCTCAAAGAAAGCAAATCAACAAGAAAAAGTTTCTCTCAGGCTGTAACTCCCAAAAGAAATGATGATGAATTACAATTTGTTATGGATATGGACACGACCATGGAATATTATGTGGCTAATAGAAAATCACTGTCATTCAGTGTCAAAACGCCAGATAACAACACGTTTTCCAATAACACGGGACTCTCCAAATCGCAATCATTCAGTGATCGAAACGTCAGTATAGATTTAACACAAAATGACCCCGAAGAAGAAGAGGATGATGATTGTTTAGTACTATCCGATGACGAAATAAATTACTCCATCTGGAAGGCAAACAAAACGGGAGACTATCGGCATTCGAAGGAAAACTCAGACAGTGACGACGCTATAAGTCTGGAAGATTTCGGGTTAGATGACAAAAGGACCAACGTTGAAAATGGCCAACAAAATGTTTCCACAAATATTCAATACTTGGAGAAGGAGTCATCTCTGCTGGATATTATACCGAATAAAGAAATGTCCACTCCCCAAAAAATAATAATTGCTTCACAATCTTCCTATAGCGATTTCGAATTACCATCTCCCAAAACAACTGATTGTGAGCATAAATTGGAACGTAGTAACTTTGGTATAATGGAAGAATTTTCAGAACCCATAGATTTTACGCCTGATCTTAGTACACCAACAAAAGTTTTGTCGGAGGCATCATTCCTTCAATCTCCGTCGGAATTATCGGCGCCAATGAAACGTTACAGCCACGGTAACAAATCCACAAAAAAATTAAATGATTTACTGAAAAGTATAGACAACGAAATTGCGTCGTACCACAACAGCGATGAATACGATGCATTCGATTGTTTAATCTACCAAAATCAGGTGAAAAAGACAAAATCTGCTGCTGAACTGCCTCAAGATTTCGATCAGCTAATGACAGCGGAAATTAGTTTTACTAAATCTCAAAACAATTCATATGGAAGCGAAAGTCTGTCGTCCACAGCCATGGACAATTTGGTGAAAGTAAACGGATCAAGTACTAACCCACCTCTAATATCGAAACGGACAGCTCCTGATAAATCTAAAACAGACCAACAAGAATTGACAATTAACAATAAAACGTATACCATACGGAGTGCGGAATCTGACAAACCGAATTTTGCCCAGTATTCGGAAGCAGAGTTATTGAAGCAATTGTATAATTATGGCATAAAGCCGCTGAAGCGTAAACAGGCCGTAAAAATGTTGGAGTACATTTATAACCAAACCCATCCCACTATAGTGGATGAAACTACTGAAGATATTCAAGTTATTGATGAAATACAGGTTGCGTCTACCTCGAAATCTAGTAAATCATCGAAAATTACACCATCATCTTCACAAAATGTGCCAAAGAAAACAGTATCATCCATGACGACAACAACGGAAGACGGTTCTAGTGCTGGTGTTAGTAATAAATTGGATCTACAGGATGGTTGCGGTTTAGACATGTTACGTTTCTCTCTTGATCTTAAAGCGGAGCTTTTTTGTGAGCAGTACATTCTACAGACAAATGTTACAAAGAAGGTAAGTAGAGGGAAGAATTGATATATAAACAAGAGAGAACGTCTTTGTCGCGTAAAAGTGGCCACAATCTTCGGATTGTCGCAATAGCAAAAATTCGGAGTAGAGATTTGAGAATGTCACATTGGCGGGAAAAAACACTCTTACTTTGACAAATATAAGAGTATATAATAACTGAACATACGTATTTTTTTTTTATACATTGGCATTTATTTTAGACTCCTCAACCCTTGATGCCGTTTCACATTGCGTGGTACAACCTAGTATGTTCCAATCCTGAACTACACGAAAGCATTTTGATGTATCAACCCATAGATTTGCAAGATATTTATTTATTTCTTAAAGGATTGGGATATCGTTACGATCCAAAGGTAAGAAATATAAAGCATTTAATAATATACCTACCTGTAGCTGCCTTTCACTAAATCACCACTTTGGTTTTAATTTCAGGATCTGAAGCAATTTTTTGATCATCGTTGTATAATATTTCGGTACGATCTTGCAGCTGCTGGCGGCAATGGCAACAAAGCAAAACAATCCAATCGCCAAGTGCGTAAGAAGAAAAAGACGAATGTAAAACCAACAGTTTCCGCAAATGTTTCCTAATTACGAATGGCATTTAGTGAATAAGTGTAAAGAATTAAATGAATTTATAATTTATGTTTGTTTATTTCAATGATTATTATTATTTTATACCAATTTTGCAAATTTATAATAAGTAATTATGTTTATTTTTTACTTTGAGTATACTCATAAATAAAAAACACTTACCAAAAAAAATAAAACCTTAAGTTCTATTAGTGCGCAATATGCCACCATACCATAATACATAAATACGAACAATAGAGCCAGCCGAAGAAGTATGCTTGACAAATCTCTGACCTACTTTGTCCCACCGTACGGGACTCTCTCTAGCGCGTTAAAGAAATTATAAGGGGCACAGTCGACGGATTTGACAGATGTCGCCTGCTGCTTCATAGGATGTTGAGAGAAATACATACGAGCATTTTTCTCGTTAAAAGGCGCATATTTAAATTTTGAATAGCAACAATCATAATGGGTTCATCGACTGTGACAGTCGCTCCAGAAATACCTGTCGAAAGAGACTTATTCAAGGGGTTTAATCCATGAATTTAACTCATACATAGAAAAAATTCGTCCAAACTCTGTCTAAAACAATGTTAAAATTTATTAACAATTTATTTGTAGTTTTTCTAAAAGTTACAATATATATTTTTACAAAAAGGACGTATTTCAATGAGTCAAGTTAATAATAAATTGATATCTGGAGAAAATAAATATATTCAGTGTACTATTATTATATTATAACTTAGAAATAAAAAGCTGTGTTGTTAATTGACTTTGTTGAGATGTGTGATGCTGATGGATCAAATCGAATATTTTCTAATATTTTGGAACAATTGTTTGTAATCAAAAATACAAATAATTTCATATAATTACTAAAATACAAACAAAAAAAAATCAAATCGCAGGTAAATAAAATATATAGTTCCTATTACATAAAAATCACATTCCTCAAATTATGAAAACTACTATATAAATATGTATGGTATGTATAAATAAAAAAACAGCTACCCATATTCCATAGTATTTTAAGTTTTACGTTAAGCTACATGAACTACTGCATTGGTTAAGTGGTTTACTTTGTCCTAATTTAATGGCATCTTCGTCAGTTTCTGTTTGAGTCACACTGGTGTCTATGCGCCGTTTCAGTTCCGTCGCCAGAGTGACAAAAGCATCATCGACATTACGATTCTCTTTGGCTGAGGTTTCCAGAACGAAAAGCACTTCAGGTATATACTGGCACATTTGTTGAGCTTCTTCGAATTCAACCTCACGCTCACTGTCTAAATCACATTTATTACCAACAATAATTAACATAACATTCGATGCTGTATATCGCCGAACTTCTTCGATCCATTTTTGCAGATTTGAGAAGGAATTGCGACTGGTGATGTCGTAAACTGAAATAAGAGAAAGAATACTGATATGTAAAGGAGCTATAAGGATTGAATATAAAATAATATTTATTGATATTACATGGTGTGAATTAGGTTCTCTTTTAGATAATTTTATTCTACTTTGACCAAATTTAACTATTCTCGTTCTATTAAGAAACAAAAAATCACTTATGACCTAATTTGTGCATTCATTAATTTGTTTAAAGGATAAAAATATAGTGATTGCTGTGTTAATTGCTCGTTATCCATTCGGTAACCACAGAAATATACTCGGAGTACTAATGACCTTTTACGAAAATGCACAGAGAATAGTAGACTGTGGATCAATCTCTGTGCTACAATTATTGGTCTACCACAAAATACCTCCGTTCTGATATATCAAAGATGTATGATAAAATATGCCAAAGTGTCAGTATAAATATAAATACGTTAAGTTAGATGACAAACAAAAGCGGATAGAGGACCATAAAACACATATAAGATTGAGTTGGTTTTTGGAACTAATGTCACCTTATATATGTGTAACATATATTACGAAAATAATGTTTAAGACGTATTCTTATAATTTCTTTTCGGGCTGTCTAGTAACCTAAAGTTGTTTTAGAAACCGAATCTTACGGAATCTCATTACAATTAAATTGGTATGTTTTAATTAGGGATATACCGAATATAGGTTTGGCAAATGGAATATGTATATCTTTGTCGACTTGCGAATCCGACTTGTTACCATTTTCTAGAAAGTCTTTTATTATCATACACTGACACTATAAGTGGAAAATAAATTGTAAATTGTATTCGTGATAAAATTTGCTTTCATTTGATACAATGTGAGCCCCAAAAATTATCTGGAATCTTTGTTTTGTAGGACTCTATTTTATGTTTTCATGTCGTTATATTTCATAAAATTTTAAAAATATTCGAAAACAAAAAATGGTCGTTTCTATAGGAAAAATAGTGGATCACTTGTATTTTAATATGATTCCACAGTGTTTACGAAATTTCTGAACATGTCATTGCCATAGGTATTTCTTTGATAGAGACATATTTGAAGGATGATACGATAGAGTAGCGTTAGTTCAACATTTCAAGATGTTGCAAACCTAATGACAAACATGATATACACGTGGAGGAATGAGTTTGCCACAGTGCTATTAAACATTTGATTGCAAACAATTCTAATGGTCAAAATTTACGGAAATAGCTTAATTCACATAGATAAAAAATAATCTTTATAATCTAGACACAATGCCGAAAATATCTATACCTACATATACATCATTAGGGGCGTTCGAAAAGAACAAAACACTTACCAATGATAACGCCATTCGCAGACCGATAATAACTCTGAGTAATGGTACGAAAACGTTCCTGTCCAGCCGTATCCCAGATTTGTAACTGAAATTATGTACATATTTAAAAATACACTAGAGTCATCAATCATATTTTACCACAACTGCATACCTTAACCATCTTTCCCTCCAAACTAATAGTTTTCATTGAGAAATCCACACCAATTGTATTGCCATGGCGTTCTATAAAATTACCAGTCTTAAAACGTTCCACTATACACGTCTTTCCAGTTCCAGCATCACCAATAAGCACTACTTTAAATAGAAAGTCAAAACTTTCCTCACTGGGTAATGCCATCAAGGTTTGAGGATTTCTTGCTGCCATTTTTTTCTACTTCTATTAGTTGATTTCAGTTGAGGGGCAAGAGTAGATGATATCACTGATGATGATTCCTTTTTAGTACTTCACTTCAGACAGCAATATGTTATGTTTGTTAGCTGGCCAACTTATGTGGGTGTAATTAGTTGTGTTTCTTACACTAGGAACGAGCATTAACCGAGAATTATTTCATTGTGGTAACTTGCTGATCTATTTATTTGATCTGAAGTTACTCCAGCAATACGGAAGATGTTTTTGGCCGAAACTAGCTGGCTAATTTAATATTTATCCTCCTTTTATGCAATGAAAAACCTTGCACTTGATTTGATGAAAGACTCAGCCTTTGTTTTTATTGCGTAGAAAAAAAAAAACAAAAGGTATTACAGTGTTGCTAATTAAGCGTTTTACCTCTGTAGATTTTGTAGTGTTAAAAAAGGGAAAATCCCTCAGTTCACTTTCTATCGGAAATACACAAAAAAATTTAAATAACATATAATCGCCATTTCAATTTAAAATTAGTGTTTTCAGGTTGCAAATGGGGGTTGTAGATCTTGCAAACCTAGCACAGTTTTAAACCATTTGCCACACCACAATAACAAAATACACTCAGTAATGCCATTTGCTAGGCTTGCATTGTAGCTCTTGCTACGAACATGGACCATGAAACAGGGTGTTATTTGTTTTGTGATTTGCAGTTAAAGGGTGGTTCAATTTGAAGTTTCTGGCTCTATCTCACGAATGACTTTCTCGTTATTCGCCTAAATGCTGAATCGTTAATAGATTGTTCGCATTGACCCTCTGCGATTTATTTCGTTCCACTGAATTATGATTCTGACTTTCTGTCGAGATTTCGAGCGGGAAAGACAACGTAACATATGATTTCCAAATAAGCAAATAGATGGACCACCGTATAAAATGATTTCCAAAACGCCTGTTAAATGTAACAAACGAGTGCATTGACATCACTGACTGCTCTATGTGCACATGGTTGTATAAATGAGGAAGAGGTTGAGTTGGAACAGTGATGACAAATTCACCACCTTTTTACCACAAACAGTTTGACAGTTGGAAAGTATTAACATTTTAATCGTAATGGGGCGATAATCGGGAGTACATTTACTGCCTGTTTCACGATGAAACGACAAGCCGAGCTAAAATACATTCGATCTTCAGCGTGAAACAGACAATTAAATTGTGGTTTTTCACTTTTCGCAACACCCATTACAGTGGAATGAACACGCTGGCGGAAACATCGGTCCTTATTTTATGTCGAAATTAACGGCATTTGGTTCCAGCAATACGGCGCAAATTGTCATACAGCGCGCTTAACAATCGATTTACTGAAAGTCAATTTGGGGACGACTTCATTTTCAGAAGTGGTTTTTATACAAAGTATAAGTTGCTAAATATGATTGATTCCCTATCATAAAAGTTGATCCGGTAGGCTGTATATTGCGACAAATTCAAAATTTGGTTGTTTCCTAAAGAATACACTTCGCATTTAAGGGTTAACGCCTCGGGATTACATTTTACGGGGCTATGTTTATGCCGACAAACCAGCAATTGTTGAAGAATTAGATGTCAATATTCCATTGCTGACATTCGTAGTAAGTATTAAAAAAATGCACTGATCGTATGGATCGTGCGGCGAACATATAGGAAATATTAATTGAAAAAAATATGCCTTGAAATTATCTACCATTGTAAAACAAAAAATGTCTGTCTAACAATCATCCTAAGTTCAAAAACTCTTAAAAAACACGATATACATATATAAATCTGGTATCGTGGTACATTTTCCTTGCCCATTTTAATGGCTACTGAAAATGGGGCTTGTAATCCAATATTATTAATCAAAAAGTAGGTTAGGTTAGGTTAGGTTGAATGGAGGATCGGTCATGCACCATGACCGTCTCATGTCATTGACATACACCTAGGCCAGCAATTCGGCCTGTTGTGCGCTCCTGATTTCGTCTACGAATTCCCTTCCCCCTTATCCTACGTTAGGAATTCGGTCCCCTCTATAAAGATACTTAAATTCCTTATGTCTATTGCTTTGACGGCCGATAGGTCATCTAAAGTGTCCTCTCCTAATTGGACTTTCCTGACCTGCGAGAAAGCAGGGCAATGGCACAGGAAGTGTTCCGCCGTCTCGGCGTCCTCTCCGCATGACCTGCATTCGTCGCTCTGGGAACATCCTATTCTAAATAGGTGTGCCCTTAGACTAGTGTGCCCTGTGATGACCCCAACTAGCTTACTTAGTTCATTTTTGTTAAACCCGAGTATTCTCTTTGTTTTATCAAAAAAAATCAAAAAGTAACTAAATAAAATACTTTTTGAAAACATTAAATAATTACATTTTTGAAATGGTTTTTCCGATTTAGTATTGTTTTTAATAATTTTACATATCATTTCCACTATTTAACCAAATACTTAATATATGCATATGCATGTATTTGCCTCATTTCATTGCGGCTTTAAAGCAAATCTTGGTTATTGAAGTTATTTTATTGTAATATTTACAAGACCAAATCTAAAGTTTGTAGAACTTTTACGGTTTAGCTAAGCCTGCTTAGCCAACGTTGGTTTTTTGTATTCCCCATCTGTAAACTACTTGTAATTGATGTTTATTAGGCTATAACATGCTATTCAATATTCTAGACCACATCCTAATGTAAAACATAGTTTTTTTATTTCAACTTAAAACGAGAATTCGTAAGTAAATTCATGCCATTTGCGGTTTAAACGAACATTTACATACCCGTGTTTTTGTACTTAAAGTTCTGTTGCAAGAAATTTAAACAAAAAGTATGTGTTGTACTTCTTATGTAACAGCGTAAAAATCGAACGATGTATTGAAGCAACCCCTGTAACTAAATATGAAAAATCAAGTACTGCGAGTTCGAGTATGTGGTGAAAATTTCATACTGAGCTAGAAGCCAAAACTTGAAGAAATGAAAATCGTTGACATGAAGACATTAAGTGCGTATATACATACATAAATAAAGTTGAGTACGTGATTATCGAAATAAAAATCAATAATACAGATTACCCTCGTACGATGAGCTGATTATATATGTTAGTATATGATATGGCTGAAAGATTTGTAATTCGCAAGTTTTTGAAATTGTAAGCATGAATACTATTTCAGGTCTCAGACCTGGTATTATATACTTCGATATTCTAAATAATTCTCACATTGTTCTTTTGTTTACGATATTGTGTATCGATTACGAAGTTTCTCTAAAAACCAATCAAATTTTTACAATGGTGGTCATAATTAATAATTTGTCAAATTACTTAGAATTCTACTATTTTTCAAACTGTATCATTCGTACACTTTCATGGAATTTTGTATAGATTATGAAGCGTATTTTGCGTTGTTATGTATTCCATTCCATATTAGACCGAACATCTTTTTTACAACACGTCTTCCGATTAACTTTAAATATGCAAGGCGTATTAAACATTAAGAAATATTTTAACCGTGTTTCCAGAAAAAAATTAAAAACAAATTTTGAAAAGGTTATGGTCATTTGAAAATCGTCAAAATCGTGAAAAGTCATCCGACAATTTCTAAACGGATGTTTTTCAAAAACTAGTGAATGGATTTTAAAGTTTAATACCTTATTGTAAAGGCATTTGAACCTTCTTTTTAAAAATTATTTTTCAATTATTTTTTTACATTTGATTTTATTGACTTAATTTCTGTTTTCCACCATCTTCGAACAAGTCGAAAAACCTGAAAAAATTATTTTCTTAAAGTTCAATATAAACTTAATATTCCCTGTAAATTTCAGAATGGAAGTTGAATGGATTATATTTTTTTCTCGATTTTTTTTCCATTTTAGTACCACGATTGACGATTTTCAAATACGTGTAAAATATTTTATAATGAACAATACGTACTAAAATTTTGAAAGATCATAGTCAATTTTTAGCAAAAATCGTACGGTCTGAAATGGAATGACCCATATGTTAAAAAAACTCATTATTCAATGAAATTTTTGTTAATTACATATGCCATTAAATTTTGCATTCATGTTGGGCTTGGCATTAGAAGTCGAAAAAAAACAATGAAAACAATCCCAGAAAGTGAAAATTGTTAAGAAGACACAATAGAATCGGGTAACACTTTTGAAAGTGGTCCAATGAGGGAATTTGTTTAAATAAATTTGAACTTCGGGGGACTGGGGTGGAAGTTTACAGTTTTCTGGAAAACAATGTTTCAAAATGTGAGCCCTTATAGCTCATCTCGTGTTAGGCCCACTGTGTACGGCTTCTAAACTAAAGCTTGAATACCTTTTCCAACATTTCCTCGTGTACGAGTTAGGGCAAATAAACCGTTGGGAATTATTGCCAGCTTAAAATATAATGCGTAACATTTGTCTGCATTATACGAGAGCGACCTGTTATAAAGACAAAATGAACGAATATTATTTCAATATCCACGACCTACCAAAACGATTTTTGGCGTTCGCAAACAACAATTGACACATTTCCCGTAGCGCCACAAAATCAAAGCGAATGTCTCCAGTTCGAATGTTAGACTTGACACTTTCTTTTGATTATTCGCTTTGATGGAAAAATATACACACATTTTTCGGTTTGATTCGGCTTTTGACTGAATGAGGTGCATTTTGAAGGTTTCATTTCGTGATCGATTGCGTAAAACGCTTTAATGTAACGCATTTTATTGGCATCCATTGTCATTTAGATTTCAAATCTATGATAAGGAAGGAAAACCTATCAGTCAGTGTACGATGTATGATAATTATAATTGCTGAATGTGATAGAAAGTACTTGAAAGAAAGTCAGGCGAATAAAGAGAAAAGTTGTCGACAGTTCGTTGTTCAAGTGCGGCTTATGACGGATCTACAACCTACAAATTGTATAGGATATGATAGACAATTCGGTTATATTGACAGGCCTATTCCAGTTTATAAGAGCGTTGTTTGATAACTTGTTTTCTATTTGTATCGTCTTGCGGGGTTTCCTTCGTATTGCAAATTCGAGGTGGATTAGCGCCATCTTCTAAAGGGTCCGCCATCTAACGATTCTGTTTCAACTAGTGCTTATTTCGTTTTCGTCATCGGGCCATGTTGAATGATTTTTTGTTTGCAAAAATTGAAGAGGAGGATATTGGCAACATTTGGTTTCAACAGGACGGCACTACGTGCCACACAGCCGAACCTACACTCGATGTTTTGCGCCCTGTTTTTTTGGAGATCGCATTATCAGCCCCAGAGCTGATGTCGTTAGGCTAGCCGAGGTAGCCATTTGTATGTGTTTTTATTTTAAAGAAAAAGTTCAAAGGTATTTTTAACATTGTCGACCAACTAAAGAAAATATACTGGTAAAATCGAGAATGAAAACAAAATTTTACCAAATGTATGACCACGAATATCGCAAGAAAAAGGTGGGTGAAATATCGACGTTTACGAGTGATTTCCGAAGTTTCTAGAAAAGTGGCACGTATCAAATTGTAGATAATTGCGATTTCTGCATCTTTATTTCGAATTTATCAATTGTACGATATATTCTTCATTTGGTTATATTTTTCTAGGACGAATTATATTCATGAAAACGGAATGACATTTTCATATTAAACAGTTAGCAAAGAATACAAAATATCGCCAAATATGTTATGTACTAAATTTTGTATAAATGTAGAGAATGTAAATTGAGTCTGTAAAAAAACATTTTGTGAAATAGTTAAAGTTATAGATCTTCTAAATTAAATGGAAAAGGCCATATTTTACAATTAAAATGGAATATAGGTTTTGGTCCATGTAGGGGTTTCTCTTTTATTTAGAAATTAGTGAAGGTGTCTTATTTAAAAGGAATTCTGACTTTTTGTACTGGTTGCATAACAATTTTTGATTTAAATTGTTTAAAATGTTTACAACTCCGTAACTATAATTTAGATTAAAAGCCAAACATTGAAAATACTTTTAAAGTTATGCCTAAACAAATTTTTAAAACAAATTCGACCAATTTTGTACTTCCCACTATGGTATCCTGAATTGCACAGTGTTTGTTACAAACATTTTATTTCCTGTTGTCCATTGTGTTTTTTTTTTAGAGCATATGGCCTCTGGTGGGTATCTAACACACAACCCCCACGCTGATAGGCATACACGTTACCAACTCGCCTACCCGGGCGATTTATTGAATTTTCATATTGTTATTTACATACGAGTGCAGATCAAAAATTCTGTACCAATTTTTTTTCAAAAAAAAAATTATTTTTCCACAGAATCTTCTTTTAGTGCATTAGCCCAAAGTTTCTCTAATTTTTGAATCCCTTCCAAAAAGTAGGATTTTTCGAGGTCCATAAAATAAGCATTTGTTTCATTAATAATTTCATCATTGCAGCTGCATCTCTTTCCACCGATCCATTTCTTTAGGTTTGAAAATTGGAAATAGCCACTGGGGGCTTAAACCGAAGAATATGGCGGATAAGGTACCAATTCGTATCCCAATTTATGCAATTTTGCCATTGAGACTGCAACCGTGCATTATCTTGATAAAAAAGAACTTTTTTTTTGGCCATATGGGGTCGTTAAATACTGATCATGTCTGCGTATGTCATCAACAACACCCATTTTTACTCTTCGATCGGCCAACACCATCTCATGATTTTTTTTTTAAATTTTCGGGTGTATTGGGCGTCCATAACGATCACCATCATTTGTACTTGTGCGACCACAACGAAAGTCTGTAAACAACTTTTTTTGAAATCGATGGTGCAGAGTATTTATTTATAGTGTTTTTATCAACCTTTTCCTTGGTTTGATTGCCGATTTTTTTCCGCAAAAACAAAATGTTTAATGTGCACTCGAAATTCACTTTATTCCTTTCTAACAAATTCCACACAATCTCAATAAGTAAACTCTCTCAACATTTGACAGTAGTCTATTAACAGATGGTACTTGCTGGGAGCAGTGTTGCATTTCATGTAATTGCGAGGGAAATTGGAAAAGTCACGAAATTATGCAAATTGCAAGGTTCTACTTAATTTTTTTTTTGGGATGTTTTTTTTTTCAAATTTGGAAATTTGATGGGAAATAAAAAACTTATAAGCAAAACAACAACAAAAACTTGCTCATACTTTTCTGCATAGAAATAAAAAGTAAACTTTGCTTAAATCTGAATTCCTCGTTTAAATGTAACCAAAAAAAAGTTCATTGGTTTTCGTTTTTTGGGGCTTTTTATATTATGCACACCGGTAGGCGAGTGGGTAGCGTGTATGCCTATGAGTGTGGGGGTTGTGGATTCGATTCCCAACAGTGACATTGGTTAGTCTTGCAAAAATCTAGCCATATGGTCTGTGTCACACGGTTTACCCTTGGACCCAAAGCTAAGGTTAGGTTTCCGCTGTGCGGAAAAAGGAAAGAAAGACCCAAAATACGAATATAAATTTACTATACAAAAATCAATAAGATCGTAGAAGACCGTTCATGGTACTACCTAAATCCTTGATTGGACCAACAAATATCGCTTTGTCCAAGAAAAACTTTCCATTTCAATGTTAGGCAAGTACATAAGTCAGGTGGTTGGTATGATGAGCATGACTATTAACATAAATACCAATATATTTTGTTCGGACAAAATACGGCCATCCATCCATCAAATCCGACCAGCGGTGGTTAGGCATTATAGCCAGCCATAATGCTGGCTTGCAAGGAACATTGATTTCCGTCAACAACTTCAAAAAACAAACACACAAATGTATTGTACTTACATATGTATGGCTGTCGCAGAGAAGACAACTACTATCCAGTGTTGGTTTCCCACAAGGAAATCTCATTTGAGTTTGTGGATTTTTACCCTCAATGTCAACGTTGGCTACTTACTGTTGTCTGTCTAAGCCAAACTTGGCCAAATACACGTTGCTCTATTCTCAGCCCAAACCAATTCCTAAAACCAAATACCATTGCGCCATAAAACTTGGCCAAGTGAACAAGGCCCGAAAAAACTCACCATACAACTTAATAACACTACAAGCTGCACTGAGTCGAAACGTCAGTTGAGTTTAATACGTTCAAATGCGCGGTTGTGTCGTTTAGCGTGGTCGTGTGCACTTGCCAAACAAAACGATTTTAAATTTTCGTATTGTTTTACTGGTTTGTTCAGAAACTAAAAAAAAAAAAACATAAACAAAAACAAAAACAAACGGCAAAAAGAAATGTGCTAAAGCTGTTTGGAAAAAGGATAAACATAGAAAAGAAAATGAGCATTCTATTGTCAAGCCGTTGTACACCCGTAGACACGCAGCATTAGAAGAAAAAAGTGAAATTGAAAAATTGTCTGTTGAAAAAAAAATGCAATAGAAAACAAAACATCAGAGTGATTTTGGAAATATTTAAATTTTCATAACGGATCCCGAATTTCGGAGTCACAGTGCCATATAGATCAATTACTGATGAACTTTGTTTATTGAGTGTTTCAACAGTTCGTACAGCAAGCAATGCAGACATAAGTTTCTACTGTTGTGTCGGATTTTGCGTGAGTGAGACGGATAATTAGGCTTTACCGTTAAAAACGTCGTTAATCGAAATCTTTACAAAATATTTCAATGTAAGTGTTAACATCAGAAGCGTATTGTATTTAAAATCGGAAAATGGTGCATAAAAAAATTATATTAATAAGATGTTTGTGCCTTAAGTCTTTCGTTTCGCCTACCACATGTAGACAGCAATTGATTGCCATGTGAAAAAGTGATCTTGTTGACCTGTGTGCAACCATGGCAATCGGTATTCTGCATATCTTCATTTAGTTAAGTCGACTATAAGTACGAATAATTGTTGGCCGGTAAGATGCTCGTGTGTGACGTGGGTGGTGTGGTCGCCAAAGGTTTGGAAAGTAAGAAGTGCAACATTTACATTCCATGGGGTTGAAACACTTTTGAGGTTTCAAACAAAAACATAATAATTCGATTAATTTGTTACTACACAATTTTGAAATTTTTTTTTATTCTGAGTAAAAGTTTCTATTTCACTCACAACCTAACTACAAAACTATATAAAGTTGCATGCAATCATGATTCGGATGATAAAGTTGTATGCAATCATGATTCGGATATTGGAAAATAAACAGTACTAGTACCGTAATTCATTTGATATCATTTGTTGGGTAGATTTTGGTCATTAAAGTGCTCATCTTGCAATCTCATGTTTTGTATGATTCAAGTGGATTTTCTCGAGAGCTCTATCTGTTACAGCCACTTGAGAATGTGTAAGAAAAATACATTATATTTTCATTATAATATTTTTAAATTGCAGTCTTTTGAATATGAATAGTGCTTAGTGTAATTTCATAGAAACTCACACTATATGACCGATCACCGAAATACTAATTGGAAAATTAAGAGCCTAGCCTTCGGATATATATGTGGACAACAACTTTTACTTAAAAGGATTTGGCATTGGCTTCGAATGTCTAAGCAAATTCATTTACGATAGCAATATAATCGTATATAGAATATTATACACTTTATTTAGATTACGCCTTTTAGCAAACCAATGCTTTCGAAAATGTTCCAAAATCGACATTCGGCTCTGACGAGCGTGCAAACCATTCAGCATTTCGAATTTCGTCAGTTAGTTTAATACAAATCTTAATAGATTTGTGGACAAACTCCCGATAATTTTATCTTTAATAGTTTCTGAGAACATTGCTAACAGACAACACTATGCTACAGAAATAACATATGGATAGGTTTTTAAATGCTTTTTTATGGTCATAACTCGAAAAAGACCTGTACAATTTTGTTGAAACGAATTTAAAAAAAACTAATTACCAAATTATTTTAGTTAAAAAAAAAAAAAAATTTTTTTTTCAAAAAAATAATTTATTTTGTTAAAAAAATAATGTTTTTAAATTTTTAATTATGTTTCAAAAATTTTCCAAAATATTTTTTTTTTGCCAACAAAAAAAAAAATTTTTTTTTGGTAAAAAAAAACTAAAGGTCTTTCAGGACCTTCTCACAGACAAAAAAGAAGAGTGATACTCATGACGAATGGAATAGTTTTAAGAAATTATCAAATTATAGAGTTTGACAGACGATAGTTCTACTGGGATATTTTTAATCAAATTAAACGAATTTTAGAAAATTTTTGGTAACAAAAAAAAATTATTTTGAAAAATTTTTGAAACATAAAATTTATTTATTTTTTTGAAACATTATTATTTTTAATAAAATAAATTATTTTTTTGAAACACTAGTAACATTGAACAATCCTCTAATAATACTCAATGTACCTGAAAAATTCCTCATCTTTATCGCATTTTTGTTTGATTTTTACTTCCTATTTATTTTCTCCAGTGTATAAAATTCCATATCACATGATTTAATGCAAGTGTAGCGTAAACATTCGTATGCCCATATGTTGAACTGTACACTAGGGTGGAGTGAAATTCAAAAAAAAAAAGTTAACCTCGGAAATAGATGTAGTCTGGGGTCCTAATGAGGGGAAAAATAAAGAAAAAAATTTTAAAAAATTTTTAGGGGTCGCGCCACTCCCTCGAATTTTGGAAATTATCGCTATTTTGGCGTTGATTTTAGAAAAATCCTAAAAAGTTTTATGTCAATAAATGTTTGCAATAGCGTAAACAATGAAATAAGGGCATGAAAAAATTTAAAAAAAATTTTCTCATTGTTCAAAAATTTCAAAAAGTAAAATAAGTCAAATCGTCCCTTCTTCAGAAAATTGACTGAACAATGAAATCGCCACCAAAGCTACAAATATTAGTCGATTATCGTCATATTTGCCTCAAATACTTTTGTTTGGGCACTGAACAAGCTCAAACTTTTAAATTTCGAATAAGTTAAGTCGTTAATTTTTAGGATTTTTCTAAAATCAACGCCAAAATAGCGATAATTTCCAAATTTCGAGGGAGCGGCGCGACCCCTAAAAATTTTTTAAATTTTTTTTCTTTATTTTTCCCCTCATTAGGACCCCAGACTACATCTCTTTCCGAGGTTAACTTTTTCAAATTCAAAAAAAAGCATGTTTTCACTCCACCCTACTGTACACATGTACGTATATGTGTATGTGCCAGTCCAAAGTCTGGGTGTCATCTTGACAAGAATTTTCTCCACACTAGAGACACACAAGGATTTTTGCCATCAGAAACTATCACAACAGACTTGTTTTCCAGAATTGATACTTGTACGTATGAATGGACATACAAACACATGT
This sequence comes from Hydrotaea cyrtoneurina, assembly GCA_958296145.1. Lineage (NCBI taxonomy): Eukaryota > Metazoa > Arthropoda > Insecta > Diptera > Muscidae > Hydrotaea > Hydrotaea cyrtoneurina. Next base: position 37,250,323 of record OY282515.1, on the reverse strand, counting down.
GCCACAACAATGTGTGGCAAACACACAAAAATATATGAATATTAAGGTGGGTAGTGAAAAAAACATAAGTTCATTTTTTTATATTTAAGGTCTGTTAGTTGTTAGTTGTTAAGTGAGCTGTGCACGATATAGTCTGTATGCTAACTAAACGGGAACTACTGTTTTAAACGGCTAATACTTTTGTAGAGAGGCTTTACATGGCTTAGAGATTACTCTCTTACTCGTAAAGTCGCCAGCATTTACGAGGTGGAGCCGCCGCCGATAAATATTTGATGGTCTTAGCAGGTTTCCAACCTGGGTTCTGCTGTGTGGTAGCCTACCACACCGTCCATGAGATTTCCTTCTAAAAAATGGAAACAATTTCCAAAAGTCTGAATTTTCTTTTTAAAAATCAATGAAAATATTTAACTGCTGGGAATATAAATTTAAAATTAAATTCTATCAATATAATTTAAAAAAAATTCACAAAATCAGCCTGATTATGGTAGGCGTAGTCATGTCGTAAAGTTGACGTTTTTATAAAATGGTATTACGGTTGTCAAAAAAGACAAAAAATAAAGTTGAATTTTTTGAAATTTTCGCCGAATGTAATACCATTTTGTAAAACGACAAATTTACGACACGACTACGCCAACCGTAATCAGGCTGAATGTTTCTTAGTTTCGGAGAATGTTTTATAATTTACCAATGGCTGATATCCAAAAATTTGACTGAAAAAGTGAGTATTTTCCTAAAAATTCCATGAAGAAATATAAAGGAAAATTCTCCCAGATCAGTTAGCTATGCACTAGGGTTTTTGAACTGATTACAAAAAACATGATGTGATGTCATTCACGCTCTAAAAACGTTCGCACCAAATGCAATTCTTCACAATTTTGCATGCCACGAACGTTTCAAAGGCCTTTTGATATTTAAAAAATAAAAAAAAAAGTTACTCACCCTAGTGTGCACTCTATAATTTGTATACTCACAGACCTGGACATACTGTTTAAAGCTCTCTTTCTACGGATTATTTACAAGGCTTAGAGCCAACTAGTATCCTGGTCTCACCAGAATACGATCCTGTACTTGATAGTCGTACGCACTACCTATTACACCACGGCCATCCACTGGCTGAAAATGTAAGAAATATATTTTACATTGGCCTTAGCCTTATTTTAGTTTATTATAATTTTTTATTGCACTTATAATAAATATATAAAAAATAAAAAACATTTTTCATTATTTGATATTTAAAAAAAAAAAAAATTATCATAAATCTGACCAACTTTAAAAAATGATAATTTAAACATTATCTTTATTTCTTCAACCGTTACCCAATCTAATGTTTATGTTGAACATATGTGTTTGAAGAATTAATTGAAATCTAAATTGGCAAACTTTATTTTAACAAGTTGACAATGGACCATGATTCTTTTCATTCGGAAATGTTGTCTGTAATTAAACAAATTTTAAAAATTTTCTACTTCATTCCATTTTGAATAAGATGTTAAAAGTTGCAACTAAAAAAGAAAACCAGTAATGAGAGCGTTATTTTTTGTTGGGTCGAATCATATACGCAGTTTGATATGGTGTGCTGCTGTCAATGAAGATGTAAATATGGCATTGGTTCAAGTAATAATTGGCCGAACATTTTTAAAGATGGAAATGGCCAAAATTCGTTAGATTCTTGAAATGTCGCAATCATCTAATTCGTTGTTCGCACTGTTTAAATGTAGTGTGCATAAATACCAATCAAAATAGACTTCTGATCTAGCAATATCTGTCGTTGTAATGAAACTGCAAATTGCAAATATGAAGGACTAAACTCAATATAAATACTGTGGTTATATTGAAATTGAATCATACCGGAGTCATTCTTGACAACACAAAAAATTTTACCAAAATTTGACAATATCAGTTCATGTATTGATATGCCTCCCAGGACAATATCTCTACCCATTATTTGTACTTTCTGATTAACGCCACACGGTGATCACACAGAATCAACATCCATCGGCCAAAGTTCTATAAAATTTGATCAATTTTTAGCGAACTATAACTTAATTTTGAACAGGTTTGAGAGCCCCAAAATTATTTCTTTTGCTTATTGTTTTCTAATTTTTTGATTGAAATGTTCAATTAAACAATGTATTCGACATTTGAAAAAAAAAACTAAACAACTATTGAAATGTGAGTGTGACAATCAAAATTCTGTCAAAATGAAAAAATGCTAATCACCTCATAATATTGTGCCATGGTTATTGCCCACATTGAGCAATTTTTGCTTTACCAAATACAGAATTAGAGTAAAATTGCGTTGAGCGTAGCTACTTAATTGCACGATTTCCAATGTGGGCGGAATGTTACAATTGTATGGAAGGTGCCCGAAGTGGTGTGGGAAAATATTAAGCCATGCCATGGTTCAAGAAATACCTAATACCTAATGGATGTTATTAAACAACTTCCGGCTAAATTGACTCCAAAATGAAAAATGCTGTTCTCTTGGAAATTACCGCAAAATTACGAAAAAGGAAATTTGGAGCTGGGGCCCAGTGGATGCATGGTATCCGACAAAGGGACCCTCCGTCTCGGAAATGTCCGCAAAATTACGAAAATTAAAATGAAAATTGGGGCCGAAAAATGGACTCTTCCACTTTGTTTAGCAATATGGTAGTCAAATGAAATATTTACTTTTCTTCGGTCCATAATAGGCGTGGCATCATAAAAAACCCCCTACCCATTTTTTTTTTGACAGAAAACTTCACGTGCAATTCTGCAGTATATAGATATGATTGATTTCATACATCATAAAAAAAATTGGAACTGACATCCAACGGGATGACCTTACATTGCACTCTACTACATACAAAGAAGGGCATATTTAAACTCCTGAAGAGAGTTATTTTTATTTGAGTGCCATATTGTTCACACATGTGGGCGGAGTCGTTTATTCGTTGTCAGGTTTTTATGAGTCATATCCACGTATATATATTTGAAGATGTGGCAAACGGACTGGCAAATTTGGAATACCCCCACCCTATAATGTAGGGTATAAGAATTTACGTTTCTCTAATCCTTTTCAAATGTTTTTTTAAGCAAAGAAATGAGAAAACGAAAGACTTAAGAAACGAACACGTTGGGTTTAGAGCAGCAATGAAAACGCTTGACATCAGGTTAACTCACATTTGCGGTTGCTCCAAACAGAATTGGATACAAACTCGCTTCGCCTGTGTTGTTGCCATAGTTCAATGTGACGTAGACTACCCACCCACACCCTTTTCGTGCGGATTGATTAAATGTCGAATGATTTCTGTAGCTACATATCTACGTTCGTAGTTACCTATGTTTGTAGGTATGATTTATGGATGGAAAGTGATGAGATCTACAGAATCACAGTTTAATTCCTCGTTGCCATTGTCAATGTCCCATGGAAAGTACTACATGCGGTTGCAACTACAGAGAAATACCCGTATTTGTTGCGAAGAGACTACAGTCAATCTAAAACCGCCTCCAAGAAGAAGCGGTTTGCAACTACGACAGCAGCCTCTCTTTATGCGGCCGCCACAGAGTTTGCTATGACTTGGCCGATGGTGCAGCCTCTTTGGACTTCTGGTTACTGTCCGCCTCTACAGTTGACTCATGCATAATAAATCGTATTCAACTACTAATGAACGACAAACCATAGTTTGCCATCACTACACACTACCAACTACCAACCAGTGATGGGGTTGTATGCTGGAGTGTTGAAATTGGCGGCTGGGCAGGACAAGTTTTCCGCATGTTTGACATCATTTTTATTGTTGCATCACCACGACAATACGATGGCCGCCGTTGATTGTATGAATGAACGAAACACTCAAAGTGTGTGTTTTGTGCAGGAAAATTGGAACAATGTCTCTCTCGTGTCGGTTGTTGGTACATGACTACATTCAAAAGAATATGAAAGTGCGTATCTTGGTTTTCCATTATTTCCACGAAGTCCAAGTATAAGTGATCTATATATTCTATACAAAGACTATGTGAAACACATTCACATCGCTACATATGCGATCATTTAGTGCAACTGGACAAAATTGTACTTTGAATGGAAACTGGTTATCAGGTGTATGGCCAGCCACCTCCGTCCGATACATGTTCTCGGTATGCGTATGGACATCTCAAAAGTTGTAAATGAAAATATGGATAGTAGACCAGTTCTTATGAGTTTTCTTTTCGGTGAAAAAGGAAAAAAACGCATGTATCCGACCGACAGAGTGTCGAGTGAAATTTTTAGAATTTCTTTATTCGTAAGGAAAGCGTGAAGAGGTTTTCAATTTTCTTCGACTTTCACTAGAATGAAATTGATAGATTAAATACTCTTACACATACACACATACACACTTGATTAATGATGAATGGCCGACAATAAAATTAAGGAATCTGCCTGAGCTATGTGTGGATTTTGGGCTACTGAATTGAGAAAAGCACAATTGATATGGAGAAATGAAAAATTGATGTTAAAGGAACAAATAAAGTGTAGTGATGGACAAATTGCGTTTGTTAGGCATTAAAATGTAGAGACTATAAAGTGTAGAGAACATGCGTTCTTCAGTCGAACTGTTCGTAGATGGAGTAATCTTCTTGCAAGTGTGTGTTCCCGCCAGCTGTACCATACTCAAATTCAGGACTAATGTCAACAAACACTTCTACCTCGTCCCTCCTTCCAACACCCTTATTTCCTATTGTTAACACAGTGCAATGAGCTTATAGGCGACATTCCCTGAGTGTTAGTCCAAAAAAAAAAAAAAAAAAAAAAAAAAAATGTTTGACTTATTTTTAAAATTAGAAAACCGTTCTTTAATATTTTTTCGGTTTTTGTCCACGGTTAACTCCTTACAGTAGAAGATTGTATAATTATCAAGAGGACATACACTCAAATAAATCTGCTTAGACCTTTGCTTAGAAATTTGTAAAACTGCTCTACAAACAAATTAGGTCCCGGCATTAACTAGTGGGTGGCCCAAATGACACCTAGTGACCTAATTGTTGGGGGTCTTGTAGCAGTTGTTGCACAATTTAAATCTTAAGATCCTATCCAATTGGCCAGAACGGCGACAAGGTGAGACAGGTGGATCAGTTGAAACACACTGGCGCACAGCCTCCACGTTGACTTCAGTGAGATGGATGGTGAGCCATTGAATCCAGTTCTCCACAATGGCGAACTTAACTTCTAATCGTAAAGGATGTGGGCCCTGATCGTGTGATAAAATAATGTAGATGATTTCGCTGCGTCAGAAGAAAAGAGAAATAATCGAAATTAACACCAAAGCATTTAGGTCGTTCGTTTCAGTTTGTTGTACAAAAACTTCTGGTAGGACCTCCTTTAAATTTAGTTCCAACTTGACATCTAAAATACTTCTCTTAGCTTCAAATTATTGGATTGTTACAGTTGGCAATGGACTCTGTATAGCAATTGTCAATAAAAAGAAATCTCTTTCAATCCAATAAAAATAATTTGATTACAATTAATGTGGAGTTACTGGCGATGTACAGTGGGTGAATTCAAACATTGTTAGGAACTAAATCTGCATTTGCAATTAGCTTATGCGATATGATTGCTAGGTCATACAGACCTTATTTTTGTGCTAATGTCATTAGCTGAACCAAACAACCAACATAAGTTGTTCAATGCGGTCGTCAATTTTTATTTTACCAAAATAGAGCCTGCTATTGAAAAACTGTTCAATTTGGTATAAATCAGGAGAATATGGCTAATGAGGTGGTATTTCAAAGCCAACTATCGTCCTGTGCATCCGAGTGTAGTCTGCATCAAAATTAAAAAAAAATTTACATGGTTCTCCAACAAGAGGTGTTGTTTTGGTATTCAAAGAAAAATTTAATTTTTAGAGATAAATGATCGGATGTTTATTTCATAATAAAGAGGAAGGTATGCCGTTAATAATGAAAACAACATCAGCCAAATTACCATCACGACCACGCTTACAGGACCATATCCTTTTCATGAAATTGTCCATAACCAAATCGCAAAGTGGGTGCTCCATGTCCTCGATAGCCTCATATTTGAGGTCTATCTTTGAGGTCTTGAATCGACGCTGGGCTGTTGGCGTAGACCTTATCTTGTACGTGGCCCCGAAAGGAAGAAGTCTTGGTCAAGATCTCGGTGGCCAATTGTGTTCACCTCTTCGAGAGATAACACGTTCCGGAAACTTTCTGGTTTTGTGAACTGCGACTGCAAGATTTTCACCATTTTTGCAGTGAATTTTAATTATTTCAATGCGTTGTTGAAGCGTGAATCGTTCCATTTTTAGTAATGGCATAGTTTCTACTTGTCAAATGTCAAAGAACAAAAGCCTCGAAAGTGACAGCTACCGAAATACCGGGTGATCCAAAGTAACACCTCGTGTTGGAATCCACTGATTATCAAAAATTCAGAATTATATATTTTATTATGTATTTTAAAATACAATACTTTAAATATATCTCTGTGTTGTTACATTTCAATTTAATACGACATTTGAAATGTGTTCCACTTATTTTTTCCACTAATCCTATACAGCGTTGAATATGACACGGGAGTATATTATTTATTTGTATTATATACTCCCCACATAATTTGCATGTTCGATCCAACCCGTTTTAATTGTTTTTAAGTCAAGTCAACGAATTCAAATAAATTACCGGCCGCTTAACTGACCTTAATTCATATTTCATTGTTACAGTTGCAACTGGCAGCCACATCTCAGTACTGGTTCATTGTTATGGTATTCCTGAAATGTCTCAAGACAAATCACTAGCATTCTTCATATCAAATTCAATTTCAATCTCTGCTGAAAAGGAAAAGTTTTTATTTGCCAGTCATGGAACAAATGCACAGATACATTGTATGACTCCAAGTATTAAGAAGATGTTACTGTAGATGATGGCCCCACACTTAACACTTCACAGTCAAACGGCCACATGTTGTACAAGTTGAAAATCGAATTTTCCATTGTACATACTCATACACTGCCAACAATCAGTTCATCTCTAGCTGAAGTGGCAGAATAGTGCGTGTTTGTTTGTGATTGTGAGGAATTCGTTTTTTTTTTGTTTGTTTTAAATCAAAAATAACTTGTGGTAAATCGATAAAGCAATTGTTTTGAAAGAACTTCTTTTTTTTCCTGTGCTGGAATTTCAATTAAATTCTCTAGCTTTGCTCTGGTCAATCGGGCTTTTAAATGTGGTGTTTACACTCACTGAAATGTTTAAGCCGTAAAGCTTTTAAACTAAATGGAAATTGTCTTCATTTTTACCATATGGAATTTTATAAAATTTTATTTATTCCTGAAAACGTAATCGAACCTTGACTGTGAAAGCGGGAATGATTCGTGTAACGATGTCCTAGTTGTGATTGATCGATTAAACATCAAATCATGTTCGTTTCTTTAGTCTGTTGTTATTTAAAGTGAGTGTGCATGTGTGTGTACGGTTTGCAAACACTCCATTAAGAGTGCAATTAAAATTGAAAATTTCTTAATTCTCACGATTATATTTCATTGATTAGTCGCACTGAAGTCGAGCTCTGTGAATTAGGCCACATAAGTGAAATGACAAATGTCTCTGGCATTGTGTTGTGTAAGAATTGGAAACGTGATTTGCCAGAATGTCCAAAATATATTGGTATGTGTACAAATTTAAATGAAATTGACGTCAATCACCAGCACAGACATGTGTCGTTTCCTATCGTTACGATAGCACACTTCCTTAAGACATGTGGGATTGTGATGTGATAACACATCAGGTGACACAATCAATTGTAATCAAATAAATAATTAAAAAAAGACGATGTACGAATAAAATATTTAAACTAAACACCATATGTTTATTACTTAATTGTTATTCAATTTCGGTAGTCAACGATTGTACTGTATCGCATGTGTCTGAAACTTTCTATTGTGTGACACACACAATCCCTAGCAGTCAGTCAGACTTATCGACTGCGTGTAATGTTTTTTTTTGTTATTTATTGTTTAATGTTCATGCCAAGTCTTACTTACGAGTGTAGCCAAAAATGTCACAAAAAACCTTTTAAGTCATATTTAGCTTTTTAATGAATTCTATCTTGATGTTTGTTGTCTGTGTTGCCTTATTGACCCTTAACAAATTCGCACCAATCTTGTTGTTTTTTTTTTTTTGTTAATATTCCGTTAATAAAATCCGAAGGAGGGAAATTAAATTTTTTGTCACGCATTTTAAGTGATTTTTTTTTGTTTGGCTTTCATTTTTATAATTTCAATAAACGCAAGCACTTTTTTTGCCCCCTTTTTATTCGATGACTTTTTTGTGTTGTTGTTGACCGCTGATTGCGCTTTAATTAATTTTTATTTGTTTATTTTGTAAAAAAAAAAAACAGAAATGCTTAAATATGCACATCAGGCGTTTTAGTTCAATGGAATATGTTGCATATTTTTTTTTTGGAAAGGCTTTTGTCAGTCTTGCCTAAATCGCTGGTATAGCAGTTACCGGCATAGTTGGCAAAAAGGAGTGTCACACCAAAAAAATTAATAAAATGTTTGAATCGCAACGTTGGTAAATTTTTATAAATTTTTAATCAAAACGTGAGGAGACTTAGGGGATAGTGGTGTGGTAGGCACACAAAATCGGGGAACTTGTTCCATTGCTTCGTCTCATTTCATAGATTTGAAAAATCCGTATTTTTGTGGAGGCGACTGTAACCCAGGGTTCTCCAACAAGAGGTGTTATTTTGGTATTCAAAGAAAAATTTATTTTTTTGAGATAAATGATCGGATGTTTATTTCATAATAAAGAGGAAGGTATGCCGTTAATAATGAAAAACAACATCAGCCAAAGGGCCGCCACGATCACGCTTACAGGACCATATTCTTTTAATGAAATTTTCCATAACCAAATCGAGATCGATAAATATTCACCCTAAGATGTGTATAAAAACAGCACACGCAGTACATCAGTTAAACGTTGGCTTTTTTTTGGAAATTTATCCAATATGGCTTGCATTCTTCAATTCGCTACTAGCTATTCGGAAGTAAACTAGTTTATAGAGAGGAACCTGATGCAGTAGAAAAAGATAAAAATAAATAAAAAAAAAATATGTTTTTTCAAAATATTTTTTTTAAAAAATTTTTTTTTCAATTTTTCATTAGATGTTTTTTTTTAAAAAATTAATAAAATAAAAGTACCAGAATTTCAAAAAAATATTTTTTTTTTTTTTATTTTTTTTTAAAGTACCACAATTTAAAAAAAAACTGACGTATTGCGTGTGTGGTTTTTATACAAAATTTAGATTTTTTTTATTTTTTACAGGATTTTTGAGCAGACAAAACAATTTACAAAAAAAAAATAGTTCGTTTTTTTAAAAAAAATAGTTTTTTTTTAAATATATTATTTTAAAAAAAAAATATATATTTTTTTGTCTGCACAAAAATCCTGTGAAAAAATAAAAAAAAAAAAACGTTTTTTTTTCATGGCTCTTGCTTAGAGTTATTAGTAGGTTCCATAGAACTAAAATCCAAAGAATATTTTTTGTTGGAACACGATTTCATTCATGTGGCTGCCTCTGCTGGCTTGGCAGTAGCGCATCTTGTCAACCACATTTTCCATGACGGTGACAGGTTCCAGCTATATCTCAACGGCTTGGTCGATAGTTATATTCGGGTAGTGTTCATGGTACCTCAACATAAACTTGTACGGAGTCAAATCACAGCTCCGAGGTGGCCGGTTGAAATCATAATATATGGTATTTTCGAGCATTCTAAGGTCCAATTTGAGAAGCGAAACGGATGGCCGAGGTCTTTGGTGAGAAATGTGAATCAGGCCGGTGCGTGATATATTAAGTAGTTGAGATCGATGTTCCAGGAATGAGTAGCGCTTCCTCGACAATCAGCCACATTATAGTTAGTGGGCACAGTACAGAATCAAATTCCACCGGTCATATTGGGACGTACTAACTTCAATTGGTGTACTAACTTCAAAATGTATGAGATACAGATTAACCAACAATCCAATTATTTATTTATTTATTCGTAATTACAATACAAAGTAAATTTATATTGTAATTTTGATTGCAAGGGTAAACCGGGTGACGCGGACATTATGGCTAGATTTTTGCAAGTCGTTGAGAACAATAAAAATATAAAAGAAAAAAACCAAAAGTAGTTAACTTTAGAAATATTTTTAACATATTCCAAACCTGATTTTGAATATTAATAAAAATAATGCCTATAAAAAACGATTCCCAAAAGTAAATGAAAAATTACCCAAAAAGGCAAACATTAAAAATTTCCCCAAATATTAATAAAAACCGCCAAATTAAAAATAGACCCTTCCATTAAGGCGAATTTTGTCGACAATTTTGTATTTAATTGAAACACCCATAATGTGATGTTTACGTTTTCGTCGTTAATTTTGAAATGAACGTAGATATAAGTAGCACGGCACAATAACAGAACAGCTGACTACAATTTTTTCATTTCAAAAGAATTTTGTTTGTTAAACTCGTTGACATTTCAATTGTTTATTTACTTTTTTCTTCAAATGTGGAATACATTTTTGTATTTAATATTTACACCAAACAATTCTCAAAACTATTAAAAATAAAGTTAGAGTCCGCCAAAAAGTGTGTTGTCTGCCATTTATCGCGTTCGACAATCAAAATAGCCACGGTTGTATCAGAGTTTTTGTTGTTCAACAATTTTCTATGACTATGCCATGTATATGTAGTTTAATTAATGAATTAATTAAAATTAAAAATACTAACGTCAATATTTTCTGGAACATGTTTTTGAAATTCTGTAAAAACTGCTAGACTGAATAATAATCACCTCTAGGTTAAAATGGCTGTTAATTCTGATCGGATTAATTGGTCGTTAAACTCTAAAACAACTCTCGTTTTATCTACATTCAGATCATAACAACACGTATGTTGGATTATTTAAATAACATATATTATTGTATTAGAATTATGAAATATTCTATTTAAATGCGCCTCATCGTTTAGTTAAACTGCTCGCAACATTTGTGTATTACGAATTCACCAAAGAAACGTTCAAAACAAGTTTCAGCTAGTTTAGAAAGGTGCTCTTTCCCAACACAGACCGTTGTAGTTTCCATAAGAACATGTATATTCAGGTGATCTTGATACAATTGCCAATTTACAAAAACAAAAACATACGTTTTACAAAAATTATTTAACATTTAATGGGGCAAATGTTTTGAAAACGTTCTGGCATAGTGCAATCAACCAGTTTGGCCGCAGCAGTCGGCAAATGTTTTCCAAACGTTCTGGCTTAGAGGAATCTACCAGTTTTTAATCCGCTTTAAATTAAATTACATGCTGACAACTGTCTAAGTGTGTAGTTTGTGTTTTTCCATTGTTATAACGAATACAATTAAGACAAGATAAGTAGAATTGACTTATGTACGTACGTTACGAGTATGTCCGAAAGAATGGAAGATTGTAGAAGATTGTATTCAGAGACTTTTTATCTGTTTTATCTGTAAACAAACAAATACCCTACACCTAGAGTTTTCGTTTCTGTAAACAAAACGGATGCCTTATAGGGGGAGGGAACATTTGCAAAATCACATATAATTTTTTAAATTTCTGAAAAGTCAAAAGGTCGAAAAGTCGACTTTTGGTTACAACTATATAACCCTACCAAGACCATGTATCCAAATTCCGCCCATAAAAATCAATTGGGCTTAACCTCTTCCAGCTCGGCTAAATGAACTTTGGCACGGGCAAAAGACACATGAATGAAACTGGTGGTGGTCGGAAACCAATTCCAGCACCAACACCAATTACACGCAGCTTTATTTATGTAATTTATTTTATATGTGGAATTTGGTGAACCTGAATAATTCTGATTCTTCTTCTTTTGTTGAGTGATGTCACAATCATATGGCTATTAAACTGGACGATTGAACTACGTTAAAACTTTGATTGAAAAAACTAATTTGAAGTTTAACTTCAGTTTAAACGAAAATCAACCTTGACACATTTATTGGGCCTACGTCCATTTTTTTAATTTCCGCAATTCTGTAGCACTCACCGTTAACGGAAATAACGTTTGTTAACATACAAATTTTGCGTTTGTTCCCTAAGTCTTTCGATTTGTAACAAAACAAACTTTATCATCAACTCATCTCTATCTGTATCTCACTCTCTCTCTCTCTCTCTCTCTTCCTGCAAAATAATCTAGCAAAACAACAACAGAAAACAAACCATGAATTCAACGTGGCTGTGCTTTGAAAACACCTCAAAAATAGTTTTATTCTCAATTGCGCTTACGTTGCTGATAGCTCATGCTGCAGGCTCCAGTTCAGATGCACACACAGACACCGCAGCAACGTCAACGATAACACATGGCAACACTCTGGCCGATGATATCGAACATGAGGAATTCATTGATACAGACTCGCAACAGCCGCATTCGCGTAGAAAACGTTTGATATGGATAACGGATGATGGACGCCTGGCATTGCCACCAGGTACCTCACTGACATTCACGCCAACCATATCTTTGCCACTGGTGCGACATCCTCCGGAGGGGTTCTTCTCGAATGTAACCATAAGTTTCCCCGTGACAAGTGAGTTCAATGGAATTTTGTAATATGTGTATGGGGAAAAAGTGAAATTGTCATGTTACTCTTTTGATTTCAGTTGATTTCGACAAATTGGGCTTAACCGACAATCAGAATCCACTGGGTGATTTGCCGCCAATTTTCGCCCGTTCATTTGGCCATTCGGCCGGCGAAATGTTGGGCAACTACATGACCAAATATCTGCACTTCAAACGAAAACGTGACCTCAGCGAACAGAACAAGGTGCCGTCACCCAGTCGTGGTGGTAGAGGTCACTTTAACGTAGAGGAACATGCGAACGATGAGGAACAGCCACATTTCCCCCAGTTGCCAGAACGTTTTAAGCATATTTTCCATGGAGGCGAAAGGTAATGTGTCAAGTGGGATAAACAAAACAGTGAAAGCATGAAATTTCATGCAGGCTCTTTTGAATTGCAGAGTCATTTTGTACGGCGTAGTGGAGGACTTTTTGGCCACATTCGGCATGAATGGCAAAGCGTGTCTGCTGCGGACAATTTGTGAAATTCACGCGAAAAGTTTGGATCACTATGGCGTTTTTGGAGAGATGGCCAAGTTGTTTTTGACGTGAGTATTGTAAATGGAAAGGGCGACAACATAAATGGTCATTTGATGAAATTTCCTTTGGGCTTGCATATTGCAAATTTTCTTATCATTGCAATATATTGTTCGAAGCCCCACGGGTTTTCACTCGAAATTCAAGTGCAATTTATATGAAGCAATGTTCTGTAATCTATTAAAGACTATGGGAAATTTTGATATTTTATTAAACGTTAAGCTCTTTGTGGTGCTAAAAGTGTTGTTCTTTTACTTTGAATTTCATGCTTTTGGGAATATATATGAAACATATGTATGTCACCTGAAATCTCAAAGGCATGTGGTAGATTTAGTCCAAGTTGCAATGATTTTTTACAGAACTCTCTTGCTTCATAATAAAGGAATACACAATTTATATTTTTTATTTCATAATCTCTATCCAGCGTTACAAGATCTCCCTTTTCCGATCTGATACCAGAATATGTAAAAGCGCAAGAAATCGGCGAAGGACGTACGGCGCCCGGTGAATGCTTCCCCTACTACAAGGAATGTCCCAGAAGCGTATTTAAAGCCATACAGAATCACAAATACAGGTAAATACAGAATGGAAGTCTTATAGATTAGAAAATTTAAAACTACTGTTCGTTTCCTCAAATTTTAGAGAATCACAAAAGGGTGAATATCATGAACAGGAAGTTGAAGAGATTACAAAACCTAAGCTGCCGGACCAATTGACCGCTGCTGATATACTGGATCAACAGATTGTCACCGACGAAGCAAATCCAGAAAATAATGAAATCAAAACAGATTTTAGCCAAACCAAAAGACCAAGCAATTTGTACTCGATGTGAAAAAAGACAGCGGCGATCAATCCCAAACGAATTTAGGCTATGCTTACATTTGAAATTATGATTGACAGTTGAAGAGTTGTTATTTCAATTCGAATACAAATTTTAATATCAAATGTAAACATGGCTTTAGCGAACAACTATTAAAGAAAATGGTTTTAACTTAGAACTATTGAAGATTATAGTTGCAATCGTTATAAAAACTGCATAATGAAAAATTAAAATAATTGTTACAAACCATAACCTGTTACTAAACATTTTCCAACTACAAATCCAACAATAACATTTAGATAATTAGCCAGCGCTGTAAAGGAGTCTTTATTAACAAAAACGAATATGTAGTTAATTTTATTTATTTATTTTTATTGTACTTAATATTTTTCTGTATACAAACTGAATTGTTAATTTATTGTTTTGTTGTAAATGTTGTAGAATTTTAATATTTATTTATTGCAAATGAGTGTTCTCTGAAAGTCATAATTTAGCTGATAATTTCGATTAATACTCAATAATTAATTAATTTGTTTCGATGTATATATTAAAAGAAAGCGTAGTGTGTGCCGCATAAAATATTTAATATTTATTGTAACTAAAATAAAATCTAAAAACATTTTTAAGACGAATTTAATTGGGTTTTATTGGAATTACTTTTACATTTTTGAAAAGGGTGAGGTGAGACACCCCAAATACAATTCAATACAACTACTGCCAACCACAATCGTTTAATGGACTACTGTGGACTTTTTTCCATTGTAAAATTTACTTTTGTTTAAAAGAAATTCAATTGTTCACACGTAAAGACAAAGAATCATGAGTTTACTATTTAAAAATATTTCAATTGAAAAATCGTTATTACTTAAAAGTGAAATACAACCCTGTGTCTATAGAGCAAACAACAACTGTCCACAAACCAAATTCACCATTCGACTGGGAAACTAGAGCTGTGTCTCATTAACAGACAAAAATGGATTCAACACTGCAAACAAATCGAAAAATCGAATTTCGTCCAACCGATCCACTAATTTGATTTCATTGTTTTTTTTTTAATTAATCATTTTTTATTTTACTGTAATTGTGTTTTGTTACACAAATGCAAGCTTATATTAGGATCCAAAAGTGAAGAAAGGGTCAATACCTAATAGATTTAGATTGATTGCGAGCCTCACACGTTACTAATTGTACAACTTGAGATTATGTTGGATAGGTTGGATGAAAATCAAATGAGATTGGATGCGAAGATCGGCCAACTTTGGTTGTTCAACTCGTGTTGTACAACGTGAATTCAATTATTATCATGTTAAATTAAAATGTATTATTATCATATACAGTCGAATTCTATAACGCGGAAATGAAAACAATCAAAATCAATCTTCTTCTTAATATATATTTACCCTCGACACTGATTCACTGATACACTGATTCACTGACTCTGTCACGCAGTACGTAGGAATTTAAATAGGCATTCTATAATAATTCTATAAATAATAATAATAAAAAAATAATATTTTTTTTGTACAGAAATTGTGTTTTCCCCAAATTTTTTTTTTACCAAAATTTTTTTTTCCAAAATTTTTTTTTCTTACAAATTTTTTTTTTTACAAAAATTTTTTTTTACCAAATTTTTTTTTTCAAGAAATTTTTTTTTTCAAAGAAATTTTTTTTTTCCACAAAATTTTTTTTTTCAAGAAATTTTTTTTTTCCACAAAATTTTTTTTTTCAAAAAATTTTTTTTTTCAAGAAATTTTTTTTTACCGAATAGTTTTCTCAAAATATTTTTTACAAAATTTTTAAAATTAAGTAACAAATACTTTCTCAAGCAAATTAACGGGCGCCATAGGCGCATTACAACTTACTAGTTTTTAAATAAAAAGTATTAAACCTTCTTTCATATCATATATATTTGTGCCCTTGCATTAAAATGTATTTCACATAAACGAGTTTGCATTAAAGCGGATTTTCGTTTAAGCGAAGTACAGTACAAATGGAAAATCATCCAGAACAATCGTGTCAATTAAGAGGCTTGCGCTTATCCGAATTCGATAATAATTCACACTCAGTTATGTCGTTTTGGGAAATCGCCCATAACACTGTAGGGACAGTGATGTGTGGTCATTTTGGATTTCAGGTGATGACATATGTATTCATATTATCGCAACTGGCCGTTATTGGCATAATAAGCTCATTACATTTGGCACTCTAGTATAAATCGTTTAAAAACAGAAACCAAACTATCCGACACAAATCTATCAAACCAACCAGTGCCGGTAAATTGTTGGTCGGCTCAACCACCCAGCCGCCGCCGACGACCAGCAAAAAGATTCGGCGCCGACTAAATTGATTCGGCTCGGTGCTCTGCATTCACAACAACACCAACAAAACAAAAACAAATTATATTCAGTTGTCGGTTGTCGTTAAAACCAGAAATAAAGAACCCAAATTAAGTGCATTAAATAATTATTATTAACGTCAATTTACATAACCCCAGCGATTTCTTAAAACAGTAACACAAAACACGGGAAATTCAATATTTGGGTTGAACTGATTTTCCGAAAAAAGTTTTTTAGGTGGTGACTAAACCAACATATGTCCGAGATATGATTATTGCAAAAACAAAATAAAGATTATATTGGTTTAATTATAATTTATAAAGAAAACCAACAATAAAAAGTTTACAAGTGAAAGATAACAGGATTCACCATCTGGCCGTTGAGTGGTCTGTGGTGGGGCAATAAGAGAAATTACGTGGCCGTGTTCCTCATCTTTCTGTTTTTTTTTCGTGTAGTACACAGCATAAATAACATCCGAGCTACGACGAGTGAGTGGTGTTAGCAGAGTGTGAAGTTTTTGTGAAGTGAAGCAAAAACAAAAACATAAACAAACAAACAAACTAATAATGAGTTATGTTAAACAATTGAATGGTGGTGGCGGTGGCGGGGTTGGCGCCGTTGCTGAACATACAGCCCCACCCCATGTAAGAGCAGCAACAGCAGTAACCCAAGTCACTATAGCCAAATCAAACAACATGATCGTCGATTCGGAATCACAGAGTGAAGATTCAGATACGGAGTTCGACAACGGCAGTGTGGAGTTACGTGGTTACTTGAGCAAGTGGACCAACTACATTTATGGCTGGCAACCACGGTACATTGTGCTGAAGGATGGTACGCTCTCCTATTACAAATCTGAATCGGAATCTGATTTCGGTTGTCGTGGTGCGATAAGTCTGAGCAAAGCCACAATTAAGGTAATATAAACTAATTCCTAAGTTTTTCATGGACAACAATTAAAATAAGTTCATAGCAGTAGTCGACGTTTTGGATGCGATGTAATAGATCTTTGATGTCAGGGAATGTAATATTTCAATTTGCTGATTATTTTAAATCAGAGGAAGGTTTTATGAAATCAAAATACGTATACGATTTAGATTTCGAGAAATACGGCATTTATCACTGCAGCCGAAGTCTGTGTAGGCACAGATTTTGAACTTGAGCAGATGGTATTCGCTTTGTCACAGTGCATTCAAAATTTGTGATAAATAACTGACAACGATGACGAATTTTCTGAGAAATCATCTATTTTTCCGCAAAAGCGAAAAAACGACGATCCCTGAAGTGTACACTATGCATTTTATATTGAAACTAACGGTATATCCATTCAAGTTAGTTTGTTGAATTATCGCTTATTTAACCTTTAACTGATGAGGTGGTGGTAAATTTTACACTTTTTTAGGCCACATACTATGTCCAAAAAATTCACCTCATCAGTTAAAGGTTAAAGACATGTAGCATATTTGGCACTTTATGCATTTAAGGGTTAATTAAGGAATTATAAAACTGATAAAAGGGTATTTGACACAAACTGATTGGAATTATGGTCGTGTGAGAAATGAAAAATTTTTACTTTCATCAAAGAAAAACAAATATAAAAATATAAATATTTTTTGGCAGCGAGAAAATATAACTTTAAAACGATCCATAAGGTTAAATAATAATTCATAAATAATTAAATTTTTAATAGGCGTTAGACACAGTCCAGCTTGTGTACATATTTACATATTTTTAAAAAAAGACCACTTTCTCAAAAGTACTTTATTTCCAACTTAGTTCCAAAGAAAGTAAAGAGGGATTCCAAAAATAGTTTCAATTCCATATTAACAGATGCCCCAATCTAATAATGAAATATGCAAATAAATAGTGAAAACTCCACTGTTTTGGCATTTGATCTGTTAAGCATGACATGAAACAAAAATAAAATCTTTGTCACACTTGTATAAAATTGAATGCTGTCTACGTCAGATATTCTGTGTAGAGGCAAGTGAACAATAATTGTTTTATAACTTCCCTAGTTTGGGTTCATGTTCAGTGTTGGGTGAAATGTTTTTCACAAATAAGTTGATGACCAGACCGTATTGTTATGCTGTTGAAATATCTGCGAGACGTCGAGCCGAGTTAGTGTAAGTACGAAGTGTTTACTGGATGATTACTGCAATTAGTTTACTAAAAGAATTTAAAGATGGCTATAAAGATAGTTTGATGACTAAGAGCTGCATATGTATGTGGGGGAGTTGGTTCTAGGGCCGTATAACATGGACAAGTCCCATGTTATACGGAACAAACACTGAGAGTAACGTTTTGCTAGGCAGTTTTCTGTCTCGGAGTCTGGTACCACCGGAAATTGTTCCGGGTTAACTAATACGTGCGGCACCTGACCTGAGGAAGTTTCGCAGGGAGAGTTTAGCTCAGTGTATTGTTGCAACGCAATTGTGTGCTATGACCCACAGACCAGCAGAGGTTCCAGATAAACATCAACCCCTACCCAAGAGCTAACTCATAATCCATATATATCATGCTTCAAATTGGTACCGACAGTTTCAGAACTTCACGGTAATAATCATGTAAAACATGTAATAATTCTTTAATAAAAGTTTATTTATGTTATTTATTTATGATTATTAATCAACCGACGTAGATAGTGTAACATAATTAAGAAAAATTAATTTATATGTTTAACAATTCGAAACCTTAAATATCTGTCTGATATATGAGATTTTCTTTGGATGTCTCGAAATGTATCAGAATTAACACATTAAATTAAATTCGTATGTTAGTTGACAAAATTACTACTATGTACTTTTTTTACTACTACGGTTTTTGTAAGTGTCATTCTACTATAATTACTCTATTACTGGTTTCTTCTGTTTGCCATAAACAAACAGACGTCATATGTACTGATTTTAGTAAAGTCACAATGATAAAGTAAATCAAAGGCTCTCACTATTTAAGTTTAACAGAATTTCGTTTTAATCATAATTTTCTAAATTAGCTTTTGTCCTTGTATATCTTTAGAACAATTCATTTAACCTCTGGTATTCTATAAGATAGTCTCCTTGAACCGGTACTATTTTTATTATTCATTAATTAGACTTGTCCAATTATATAATTAACTTGTGTTTACTTTTGTAGACTGACGTTGTGAAAATGTTTTCATCGTACTTAAGCATTGCTGACTATCACAAATTTGGACGTATTTAGTATCTGGTGTGATTTTAATTGGGGGCTCTGAACAGATATCTGTTGATTACTTTATAAATCTTAACTTAATAGCGGCAATACAGTTAAATTTCAATAATTACATGGGTTAATAAAAATTATGACGTTATATGATATACAGACCCAGGCAGTTGTTTACTTTAATTGTTGATTTTTTTCTTAAATCATTTCCAATCGCATCGCCGGAAAAGAAGATTTTTCTATCTAGCTGCTCTATAGCTCATGTGGAGAAGAATAACGAATATGGTGGTCACTCACTGCCTTCAATTGTTGAGTCAATTGGACTTTTAAGCGAAATATGCGGGGTCTTTTTGAAAAATGACCATCAGACTGGTGCTGAAATACTGAGACGAACGCACTTACTGGACAATGGCAGGTACCTTCAGTCCTACTGACATGCCATTCTCACAATCTGTTCATTTAGGTAAAAACTTGTTTTTAATAAACGCATTGTTGGGTACAGCTGTAAATCAATTATTCGTTCTTGATTTCAATTCAATACGCCTTACTTAAGTTTTGAATAAATTCTGTTCACCAAAAAAATGAATGAAAAGTCAATTTAAATGAAATTTTCAAACGTGAATTGCAATTCCTTTCCAATTCAAGTGGATTTTCAAATTAAAATTAATTTCCAATTCAAATGATTTTTTGAATTTGCAATTCGTTTGAATTGAGGTAATTTTTAAATTCATTTCATTGATGATATTTTTGAAAAATCAGTTGAGCTGATTAAAAATTAAATCAATTCAAATGATTTGGAAATGAAATGAATTTCGTTTTGTGAATTCAGCTGAATTAAAAATTAATTGCAACACATTTGAATATAAAATTGAATACAATTTTATTCATTTATTGTTTTTTGTGATTTACGAATTAAATAAAACAAAATGAATTGTTCTGCTGTTTGGTCTGCACGGCAAAATCACGGGAAAAGGTGTAGATTTTTTCCATCGTTGTTCAAGCGTAAATTTAGTAATTTCGCTCCACGAAAAAATAATACTGACTTTCTGTCAAGATTTCGAGCAGGAAAAAAATAATACACGATTCAAAAAGAAACCACCCAGTATTTTCATATTACAACTATAGAATATAATCTTACTAAATTGCGTACATTAACAATGCCAGAACAGAACAATGATGACAATTTTATGGTATAGCAGATCATTTTTGTGGTAACGATTTTTATATAAAATTATACATGCGATCATCCAATTCCTAGAAAGTGGGCGTACTTTAACTTTTTATTTTATGTAATAGATTTCTCTTTGGTGTTTGATGCATCGATCGATTATGACACTCACCTATTTGTTTTACGGAACCCTAATATACTCTTATGGAATGTCCTTCAAAAACTATTCCATGTATGGGTTATCTGTTCCAGTTCTGGACTTATCTGCGATTTATTTATCCCACCCAATTTCCCACAATCATGTTTTTGTTGTTTTTTTAACGATAAGACTACTAGTTTTATGCCTAGGAGAATTCCAGATAACACAGAAAAACCTTTGTGGTAAAAAATGTTACAGTCGTTTGTTGTAGATTACAAAGTAGTAGATTTGTTTGTACACTTTTTTGACCAAAAGGTAGTAGCCATCGATTATTTATAAAATATTCGTATTTCATGGAAATCAACAGATTGGTCTATAAATACAGGCGGAAGAGATGGCTAGATCATTTGTAGCAATGCAACCTTGGTTTCGTCGGTTTAGAGAGCACCCCGAAAACGACAAGGAATTAGTGAGATGGACTCTGAGTCGAACCACACCATAATTTGCATCTGTCGAGGTTTCTGGTATTATTCGAAATGCCAAATCATTCAACTTATCTTTGACCATTCTAGGAATGCCCGAAGCCGGAAAAATTGACTGAAGCCGTTTCTGTAGCCAGGCAATGATGCAAGCAGGGGGAATCATACAGTCCAGACACTTGAGGCGCTACACTTTCCTATCCCCAATGGACATTTCCCAGTTGCACTGCATGAAATAAATGTGGACCCCAGTAATATATAAAATTCAGAAGCAGTAAGTCCAAGTCCTGTAAAGTTACATCTCCCAGGGTAATATCTCCGGTACTGTTGAATCTGAACCTTCCTGCAGTCCCACTGCTACTAGACGGCGTAAAAATCGTATCATTCACTGATGGATGTACGACCAGGGCCTGAGGTCGAAAATATCCACGAAGGGCTGCATGGTTATCTCAACGACTTTGCATGTTTCTTCACTGCGGGGAATATGAAGCTGTTCGCCTAACAATACCCGGCCAACTTCTTCAGCGCAAATTAGAATGCCGCTGAATATGGTGGTCGATGACAAGCCGATTGCGACCGGGAACTATCCCAATAAAACAAAAATCGAATTACGTTAGCTTGTCCGGAGACTCGACTACTACTGAAAGTTTCAGAAATCAAAGCAAACCGAAGCGAAATTTCCAGTTTCAAATTCTATATAATTCTATATAAATATAATGAAATCTATCAAGGAATATTGTAAATTTGCGGTAGTGATTGAAATAACTTAATTAGTTCATTCTATTTTGAATTGCAGAAATGTTGTGGAATTTCTTGTGGAAATCATCTTTTCGAAATTCTACATTTCATATTTTTTTAATAGCAAACACATTTAAATGATGCAAATTTTAAGTATTCAAATATCAACATATCACTCAACCGTTGAACGGAATATAAAAGAATAATACTATCATTGTATTAAATGATTTCAAATACCAACATACATATGTATACTCAAATAATTAATATCTTCTTGAAAATGTTTACGAACAAATTTTAGCAAAATCGTACAAAAAAAAACACAACAAAAAAATGATTTAAATTGTAGAAAAGTTTGTTTTCAAATTCAATTAAATGGGAAGCATGTGCTTTGACTTCTGACCAGAGTCGTTTGTTCGCCAATGGTGGTGTTGTTGTTGTGGCCGTTGTCCTCACGTCATTGTTATTTTCTATTGATACAATTAGTCCGTGTTGGCTGGCCATTTTTGTGCGCTCGTAACCGACCGCAGTGTTGGGCCCATACATTCATGATTCTCTTAATGAACGCTGTTAATTGCTACGATAGCGATGACGTACTTATTTCTGTGGGCTTTTTTTTTATTATTCGTATGTATTTTCTTTCTTTTCTTTACATACATACATGTATACATATTATTTACCAATTAATGCATTACTTCAGAGTATTTTGTTTTCTTTTATTGTTTAAGTATTTTAATGGTGAACAATCAGCAGCAACACCCTGCATATGTTCTGGGCTGGCCACAGTGGACTGTTTGCTAAAATTTTGTGTCATGTCACATTGTTTACAATTTATCTGAACGATTTGTCGAATGCCACTGGGTGATCAGCCGACGAACGATTCGTGATCGACAGACGACCGATTCATTTTCAAAGCATTGTGACAAACTCCATCCAAAGTATAGGAATAGAATAGAGTTCTTTTGATTCATCGCCCCATGTTGTGTTATTTCTGAACACCATTATTCCACATGTGAACAGTACGGCAGTACAGTACTTTTAATGGGTCTGCATTCACTTATTTCAACAATTTTTCTTCCACTAGTAACCTATAATTTCAATTTATTTGGTTTTCTCTCACGCCTTCCTCAGATTTTTGTTTTTTCTTGCCACTTATACGCATATGCGCTTGCCTGTGCAATAGGGCTTATTATTAATATATATATATAGTTATTTATTTTTACTATACCTTTATCAAATAGATTACTCTATTTTTGATGCATATTGTAATTTAGCTTTAATAGGCCAATGGGCTTTGAATTACAAGTTTAATAAATGAAATGAAATGAATAAAGATCGAATTTTCTCTATAGTGCGTCGTCCGGTCAACCGGCCATTTGACAATGAACGGATGATTCGTCGATATCCACACCACCCATAGAGATTGACGACGGTGCTGGATCAGTGGAACGTTTGTTTGACAACAAACAGCACTGGGTCCTGTTCATTTGGCCCCACTCACAAATCGTCACCAAATCGCGGTTGAGAGAGTCGTTCATCGCTGGCCTTTTGTCCTTGACCTCTGGGGGACTAGGCCGATATTCAAATGAGTACGAATGACAGAGGTTGCAATCATCCGCAAGGAGTACATTAGGTTCACAGTCTGACCCAATAGGTCAACAATGAAAATAACAAGTAGAGAATAGGAGAGGACAGAACCTTGTGGCACTCCTGCGGTCAACCTATGCTCGTTGGATGAGATCCCATCTATAACAACTCGTATAGAGCTATCTCTGAGAAAACTCGATATATATCGACACCAAATGCAATATGTTTGTATATGAGTGTTCCGTACCAGACTCCATCGAACGCCTTGGAAATATCCAGAGCCACGACCCTGCTTTCACCAAGGCGGTGAATGGATCGACTCTATCGTTCCCAAAGAAACGCCGTCATGTCTCGATTTTTACGGAAGCCATACTGTTGATCATTCAGAAGGCTGTTAGACTCCAAATACTTAACCAGCGCAGAACATATTGCAATTGGACGGTAGTTCGCAGGATTAGTAGCCTAACCTTTCATGGGGATCGGCTGAACATTGGCAACTTTCCAATACCAGCACGGTACGACATGTTGTAAAGATTGCGCAATAGACGAGGTAGTGTCGAAGAGCACTTACATAGGACAAGTGCTGAAAGTGCCCTATAAAAATTTTGTTTAAAAAATAACAGCTAAAACAAGTTGTGGTCCCTTGACTTACAACTTATTTTTGAATAAATCAGCCCAAAATAAGAACAACAAATTAAATAATATTTTGTTATATCTTGTATTTTATATCAGATCGAATTTTACAATGTTTTTCTCGATATATCATGTTTTCTGGCGAAGCGTATTTTCATTATGGCATTGATAACCCAATGAATCCTCAGAGGGTGGGAAATTGTGGTCTTTTTTTTTTGGGAATGCTGCTGGAATCGTTATTTCGATTAAGTATGAGCGCGGCAGAGGTACAATCATTCATTGAACATAATTTACTCCAAGTGTTATGAATTAGAAATAGTTAGACCGATAACAGTCGATGGCTAACATTTCGTTGGGATCAATTAACAATCTATTGTTGTGAATTCGACTGTTTATAAATAAAGGTTGATAACAAGTGTATGCACCGCTGATAAAACAATGAGTCAACCGGGTTAATCATTCCAACCTTGACTATGGGAGATGTCTAAACATTTACTTAAGTTGATTCCCCAACAATACAGTCATTCTCAAAAAGTACACTATACTCTATGACAAAATAATCAAGTCACCTAAATATTATTTTTTACGTTTGATATCGAAAACAAATACTCGCAGAAGCTCTTGATATATGTTTTGAAATACTGCATAAGCCAACTTTTGGGTAATTCATCAAAATTGTATCTATTTAGTGCGATAACAGTGTAAAGTCCCTTTTAATACACCAACAAAAAAAAAGAAAGAGAATCAACAAAAACGGCTACATGACGGCATTACTAATTGAACTGAACTCAATTAGTTACGATAAAAAAAAAAAAACAATGTAATAAAAATGTTGAGAAATACAAAAATAGCACGAAATGCAATTACGATTTTTTAACTCCCATTTGGAGTCATTAACTGCTGACCAGTTACCAGTTACTGGTTACTACGCCAATACAGTGCGACAATAGAAAAATCGAGTTAACTGGAAAATAAATTAAACATTTTGTCGTCGGTAGAAATATATTATTGAACATGATGGACATTTCTTGGGTAACGTAAACTCCTCTGATTTGCATTTGCAAAAGGGGATTTTATTCGTTTGTAAGAAATGCAAGTAAAGCAGGAGGTCAGTACTACCACAGAATGGAGGTATTGTCTGTAATCTAAGTGAACGAAAATGTCAAAATCACGTACATCTTTTTTGTCTTTCGCTTACGGTCGATTCCTGGTGACATGATACGGATTATTTGTGCAAGGATTCCGTATCGAAATGCGACAAATTCAATCCTCAAGGTCGATAAAGGAAACATTTTCTTTGGCACCCTGTGGCTACCACCATCTCAAAAACATTTAAGACATTCCGTAACTGCCTCCGGGGGACTCGAAAAGCTCTCTCTTTCGAAATTAATATATTAATAATATTTCAAACCCTAAATATTGTTTGTTTACAGTTATTATGATGTTGATAAAATACTATTTTCATATCGATATTTTCGATTATTTTCACTTATTCCCAAAAACGCAAGGCTATGCGAAAATGAGTGACTGTCAGTCTAATTATATTTTTTTTAAGCCAACGCAATGATTGAAATCTATTAAAATAAATATAAATAATCAATGATCTCGAACTCTTCTAACAGAAATAAAACTGTATGAAGAATATAGATCAACAATGCATAAACAAAATTATGGAACGAGCGGAGTATAGCTAAAGTTGTTGCTTAAACAACAACCAACCACTGTGCATTTTTTGCCGATGGCAATTACACGAAATTAAAGGATTTCAATGCATGTGTTTGCCTTGTTTGATTTACTGCTGAAATTTTTTGAGGATATGCGCTACTAAACAGTAGTTCTGATTCACTTGCGAGAATTAGACCAAATCTTAGCAAAAGGGTACCGATGAAAAAGAGTGGCAGCTTCCGAAACGGATCCGTATACCTTGCCTGCAATCAAAGATAACACAATACTTGAAACCTTTTAAAACATTTCTATTTTTGCAAAAAAAAAAATAAGGCCTAAACGCTCGGTTACTTTTGGAATATTAATAAATGAATAAATAAATAAAATAATCAATGATCTCCACTGTATAACAAAGAAATATTTACATTTTGTTAAAGCCAAATTTACCAGTTCAAAATTGCTCCTTCGAAGAACTACACAACTATTATTTTTTCTTCAATGAACGATTATTTATGCAATGAAAAAGATAATGTAATTATCTTCCATCTGATCTGATGAAGAGAATGTACTAAGCCCAACACTTAGTTACTTAATTATTTTGCCTTAATGATGAACTGGCGAAGAACTTTTCCATTCGCAGACCTTTTTCTAGAGAATTTGTACATGGCTGTTACTCGTAAGCTGAACAAGCATGGCTGTTTTAGCTGAGTTTCTTTCTCAGCGTCTATAGAAAATGGAGTTCGTCTAGCTGAACTTTAGAATAAAAGTACGCAGTTGAAGACACCACGGAATACTTATTCTCCTTGTGGTGCATTTGCTGGTACTATACGCTAAAAATCTGTATTAGTACCTGGATTTGAATTTTGTTTAGTTTCAAAACGAAAAAACTTGTTTCCATTTCCTTTAGAAAATATAAAAATACTCCCTATTTCCATCGCCTTTAGAAAATATGCAATAGTATATGCATATTGTGTACTAACTGTAACCACTGTGCGGCTTATCTCAGGTTGTTTGCTAGATGATAGAAAAAGCCGTTAATCCCACAAACAAATTTCCAGACGATTTATAACTATATACGTTATATATATTATAAGTAGAAAAATTTAATTTACTTACTTACCCACTCCTTATTATCCACTGCACTTCCAGCCTCATGAATCCGATGAACTTCGCTTTGATGTTGTGGTCAATAATTACAACAACTGGTGTTTACGTGCCGATACACCAGAGGATCGCATGCATTGGGTGGAAGTACTGCGTATGTACAAAGAGGAGAGTACCAGTACGGACACAATGTCACTGCGGCGCCATGGCAGTACGATGTCCTTACAATCGAACACGGTATCAATGGCAAGTGGTGGCAGTTTGAAGAAGACCCAACGTAATCTCAAGGAGAAAGTTGGCGAAATTGAAACATTCAAGGATATATTGTTTGGGCAAATTGAGACACTACAAAGGTTGGTAAACATACAATCATATTAGAGATAGTCTAAACGCTTATTATGTAACAAATTTAGTATCAGGCTCTGTTTAAACATTAGAGCAGGGGATTTCACATAGCAACTGAGATTTATGTGTACCGGGTGGTCCATCATGTTGACCAGTGTGATTTAATGCAGACTGGGAGTTTTCGTGCTTCTACCTGTATTAGACGAGGAGCAGTGATATATGTCAACCTTACATCCACCATTTGGGTAGATGCATTTTGTCATTTTTGGAAACGAACATTGCCGTTGTATAGGGAGTTTCATGTCTTTTTCTCTTATTTTAGTTTCCATATTTTCCACATGTGGCTTAGATACTCGACGCATGCACCAACCACTTTTAAACTAACATTAAATAAGTTTAATTACATTTATTATAATTACTATAATTGAACCTCTCATGAGGCCAAATGTAACACGAAAAACGTAAAGTTGTCCACAATTAATCAAACGGTTGGTATATTTGCAAGATTTAAAATGGTAGTCCACAATGACTTCTGGGTTTGTATTGGTATAGTACAAATTAGTTATTTTAGAAATTCCAAAATAGATTTTTGTTAATAAACTTTTTTTTTGTCTATTATATGTGTATTCAACAGAGAAAACATTCCCTTTTTCATGGGACACGATTTCATGCATGTGTCAGCATCGTCTGGCATCCTTTCAATCCAATCCTCCAAGACCTTAGTGATGCTTTCCTGACCTATCTCTGGAATTGCGTGATATTCGCCTTAAGAGCCTCCTGAATTTTTGACGGATTTGCTTGCATAACATCGGTCCTTTACGAGACCCCATAACAAAATTTAACGGCATCAAATTGATATCGCTCAGACGGCTGTTAACACAACAACCGAATTTGGGGCAGTATCCGAAGATCGCCCAGGTCCATGTTTTCACTATCCGCTCACAAAAAACGGTTTATCATGCCTCTGTAGCGAGCTCTCTCACTCTC
The DNA here is from genome assembly GCA_958296145.1 of Hydrotaea cyrtoneurina. Lineage (NCBI taxonomy): Eukaryota > Metazoa > Arthropoda > Insecta > Diptera > Muscidae > Hydrotaea > Hydrotaea cyrtoneurina. The sequence continues at coordinate 37,221,983 of OY282515.1, read as the reverse complement.
TGAGGATACATGGGCTTATCGACGATCACATGTGATATGTCCGATTTCCAGATGACGTAGTTTTGCTTGTAACACAGCCGCAGAGATGAAAGTAGTCTTCATCAGAAAAGATGATTTTTCGTGGAAAATTTTTGTCCATTTTGAGCTGCTCTAAAGCTAGGTTCCCAGTTTGCCAATATTTGATACAAATATGTTTTCCCGTGTTTGTGCAAAACAACGTCATATATTTTCAAGCTTAACGATGCGTACACATTATGCCCATTCATTTGACACCTTTTGTTTTCCCAAACAGCTGCCGAACAATGTTAAATAAAATTGTGTCAAACATATTTTTGCGCCGTTCAATATTTGTCACGTAAACTGCTGAAATTTAAAAAATAAATTCCAAAATTGCTTTTTACGTGGAAGTTCTCAAGAGAAGTTCTCTGTCTTGCTCGTAAACTCGCCAGCAGTTACTAGGTGGAAAATAGCTGCTGAAAATGTTTAATGATCGTAGCTGGTTTCGAACCTGGAAGTGCTGTGTGATAGTCGCACATATTACCTATCACAACACGTCCTGTTTGCTCTATTTGTTCGGCAGCTAATTCAAATGTCACCAATTATTTTTATAGAAATTTAGTGTTCACCGGATTGTCTTTGCCTAGTATCGACAATGCCTATAACTTACAATGCCTTTAGTCCGGGCCGAATCTCAAATCCTCGATTCAATTCATATTAGGCTTTTCCAAACGAGTTCTTAATGACTGACGTAGTTTAGTAACAATAATTCGCAAAACAGAACCCGATTTCTGACATTTCTACCCATTTGTCTTCTATGGTTATAGTTTTGTACATTTTGTTGTTGTGTGAGAAACCTAACCGCTTAAGTTACAGTAAAATCGTCCTAGGATTGGACAGCCTCGAATCCACGATTCCCATGGTGATGTGCTCTATCTTATGTATATGTCTTGTTAACATATTTTTTATCCCAAAATGTATAACCTGTCTAACCTAACCAGCGTTATCAAAGTATATAGACTAAGTGTAGGTTATATACATAATATTCTATCCCATCGAATTTATCTTGTTTTTATACTTATTAGTCACATTATTTTCATCCAATATAGAAAAATAAAATGTTCTAATTTACAGATACTTTGATGCCTGTGCTGATGTTAACAAGGGCATGGAAAGACCATTAGATTTGGGCGATGGCTTAAAACCAATTGATTTTAAGGTACCTACAATCACTACTCATGACCATCCTCATTAACAATTTTTATTATTTCTTCTTTGTCTTAGGGTGAATCTATAACATTTCGTGCCACAGCGTCGGGCGTTTTAACCACTTTGCAACATTGTTTGGAAATTATTGTAGAAAACGATGAAACGTGGAGAAATAAACTGGACAGAGAAATTGAAAAGCGTAAACGTATTGAAGAGCAGAATCGTAAATTCAAAGAGGAAATTGAAAAAATAAAACGAATTTCATATCCTGGCCCAGATTTAGAGGTGAGTCAATTTAATGTATCATACGGGCAATGTACGAATACAAAAGCACAAATAGATTGAGACGGTTTGTGTATTCGTCTAACATATACTTAATAACCAAAATCGACAATGTGAATTCGTTGCCCAAAATGTAATCGACGTCTGAACAGAAATATGGAATTTTTTTTACTGTTTATAAGGTCAAAATTCACTCCAAGTACACCCGAAAAGGTGGTTTCGAGAGCACATAATTCCTACGATATATTTAAAACGGAACAATATGGGTACTAGAAAAACATTAGAGTCAAAAAAACATTTAAATTTCTGTGGATCAGTGTATAACAATCAGTTTTCATGGTTGTTACGACCCAGAAAAATTTAAATAGGCCCTTTAGTTTAACCTTTCACTCAGTATCGCTGACTAGATCGATTTATCGATATCTGTCTGTCCATAAGTCCGATCATTTGTCCGTCCATTTTCGTTACGTGTATATGATGCATATGAGTTTTTATGTGTTTTATTGGTACACATCTACAAAAAATAAAATTAGAAGAGTAAAACAACATACTTCGTCTTTATAATATTCAACACGCCTATATTCAATTCTCCTATAATATTTACAAATTGACATCATTTCACCGCTGGAAACGTTTGTATGTTGAGACATCATTTCCTCCTTTTCGGCGCTATTTCGAGTATCTTCCCCTCTGATCAATTCCTATTTGTTGCCAAAAATCCGATCTTTTAGGTTGCGACAAATTGGTGACATCTGTGATATAACCTTTTCTCAATTGTAAAAATCGAGACGAAGAACTCGTCTGGCAACTAAGAACTCATCTCACGATAACAGCGTATTTTACTCGGCACCAAGCCGTGCATAAAATCCTGTTCGTTCGCATCGAATGATCTAGGATGCGATTTATTGTTTGCGGCTGATGTTGCGAATTCACGTGCATGTTCTCCTTTTGTTTTCTTTTTTTGCTGTTACCATTAAATCCTGTTTAGCGTATATGTTTTCAATGTTAGCGGCTGAGCTATGGGTACTTTTCTGGGGCGACCTCATGCGGTCTAGGGGGCTGTTGGGTTTGAGATTCCTTCCACCTGTTACTATCCGGTCTTATACAGCTCTGCTGGAATTCCGTCAGCACCTGCGGCCTTGTTGTTCTTATGCCGGGATATTGCTGCTATGACCTGGGTTAGGGGGTGGACATTCAACACCATCACATATGATTGTATTCGGGATGTTTTCTTCACCGGGATGTTTCTTCCAAATCCTCAGCACCCTTGACGTGTCTGTCACCAGGTTCCCATTTTCATCTCTACACAAATTTATGCCAGTTGCCGAGTCTTGGCTTTGATTTTTTACTCGTTGATAGAATTTTCTGTCATCATTTCTATTTCCATAGAACTCAATATCCTCACATTTCCATCGAACCATCTCTTTTGTCTTTCTTCAGAATAGACGATTTTCCTCCCTCCTCAACTGTCGGTATCGCTCCAACACAGCTCGCGTTGCCATCGGCGCGAGTGTCGCCCAATATTCAAAGTTCTTAACTTCAGTGGCAGCTTTACACTCCTCATCGTACCTTCCTTGGTTCCTTTCTTGCCGTTTTCGGTACCCAATTTCTTGTTCGGCGGACTTCGTCATGGAGTTGAGTATGTGTTGCCATTGTTCTCTGATATCGTCGGGTGGAGGAGGGTTTAGCAGGAGGAGATGATATAGATTCGTGGAGTAGGCCTGATCTGTCGGTTGTGATTGCAGCTTTTCGACGTCTAATAACCAAATTCCTGGCGGCGGCGAAATCGATCAGCCTCATTCCGTAATTGGATGTGTCATCGTGGAGGCTGAACTTACTGACGTTCGCACCAAATATGTTTTCCCTGCCTACTTTGCCATTAAAATCTCCAAGAACAATTTTAATGCCATCGTTCACTGGTGTGAAAACGACGATCAGGTGACGTACCCTTTTATTCACAACAAATCCGCATCCGAGCTGGTGCTTGCTTTAATGGCAGCTGTAGTAAATATCGCAGTTTCTCATTTTGTTTACACCATGCCCTTTCCATCATATTTCCTGGATAACGGTGATGTCAGCTCTGCACTCTTCGAGGACATTCGCCATTCCAATTGCATATCCGTAAATCGTGGTCGCCAACATTGTGGGTTTTTTTTTGGTAGCAAGCCCAACTCCAACCTCTTAACGTGAGCCAAGGTTCGCCGCCCACGAGGGAATTATTGATACAAAATACAATTATAGGATCACTATGGCGACATTTTGTTAGAGTAGTTTAGTCAGCTAGCGATTTGGTTTTCATTTTTTGGACTCATTTTTAGGATTTACAAACTCTTTGCAGAGTTGTGATCGCAATTGTTGTTCTCGGATACTTATCACATTTTTTGGATCAAGAACAGCATTTTCCGTGATCTTAATCATTCACATAAATCAATAACGGACCGTGGGGAAATTAGATATAATCACATCAGACTATAGTCGCGAGCTGCAATTGTTAACCAATTTCAGCCTCTTTCGTGTTATTTGACTAATTGTTCAGGGTGCACGCAAGTTCTCCCATATAGTGATAACCCAACACTGTCTTGGAAGAGATACCGTACGAAATGTCGGAATGTGTGCTGTCAGAGTTTCAGAATGGACCATCTGAAGCGTAGTCGTCGGCAACATTTACAGAAAATAATCTTTGAAAAGTAAAGGATTGATTTATCACTCACACATAAATATTTTATTCACTTAGAATGTTAGCTATTACTAAATTTGTATTATGGTTATAAATAGTCGGAATGTGGAAGGTTAAGAAAATAGTTTCGTTGTTTACCCGAAAATGTCACTTGTTTGTTTGTTTTGCCTTTGTTTCCAGAAATCTAATTATAGTTTGCTTAACAGGTTGTCGAACTGGGGCTAGTTCCTCACTAAGGGTTTCCCTGCCTTTCTTGCCACCCCCCACCCATTGTTATACAATTAAATTGAAATTATGTGCTCCACTAAATTCGATATTTCGTGAAATCATGTAAATGTTATCACTATTTAATCTTGTATTATTTGTAATAAATGTCAATCACGCAATTGTAGGTGGTGGAATACCAACCACATATATTTGTATATTTGTCATTACGTTTGTTGCATTCGGAAATATTTATTTTTCGAGATTATAAACTATAAATGTACTGCTATGTTATGAATCCTCATATCAAAATCGATTCCTATATTTCTGGGTTTCTATTATTAAACATGATGTATATGGCAAATTAGCGTTTCCGCACTTTATTATGGAAGTTAACAATAAGTGGTTGTTCTACGGCTTACATTTGGAAATATTCGAAGAAGGAGGGCAAAACTCAGTAATATGTGTTTGATAAACTTCCTCATCAAGGTCAAATTATTTTGATTAGTCTAAATTCTGCTTCCGCACCGAAAGAAAATACAGTAGAAACTCGATTCTTGCACGTAATGAAAACCGGGCTCGGTGCAAGTTTCGTGGTTGTCGCAAGTACCGAGTATTAATTTCCCATACAAAATAAAAGGCACATACATCTGTTTAGAATCTAAGTTTAATGTTTAAATTCAAAACACTTAAGTTCAACGTATTCGTATAACAGTAGATTCGTATAACAGTCAGAATGTGATGTATGCCTCAATGGTTCTACTTCCTGAAGCAAAGTTGCAATGCATTGAATATTGAATGCATCGTCAGCTAGATGTAAACGTAACTCTGAAAGAGGAATGACATCTTCATTATCTCAGTCGGATGACTTGTTAAACAGTTTTTGAAATGATGACCGAATTGAAGACTCATTAAGGGCATTTCACGCATTAGCTAAAAAATCATATTCCATCTTTTAAGGTGATGTGACTTAATAGGCTTTTTTTGTAGTTTAGCTTCGTAAGCCTTATAACATTCGGAGGATGTCACATTACCGAAATTTTACCATCATTACTCCCTAACTCGAATTCTTTGGGGTGGCCTGGAACATTATCTATAAGGAAAAGAGCTCGTTCGGGAAGATTTTTTCCACGAAGGAACTCTTTCAGCTACAGATTTAAGAAATTTTAAATTAATAAAAGGCATTTTTTAGGACCATCAATTGACTTAGCTCTGGGAAAAATGTTCTGTGAAACCATTCTTGAAACAAGGCCATTGTCATCCAAGCACTCTGTTGCCTTTATAGATAACAGGCGTATCCGCACAATTTTCGAATGAACGAGGATTTGATGATTTTCCAATAACCATTAATTTCACTCTATGATTTCCAGCAGCATTCGAACAATCAAGACAAGATATTCTTCTTTACTGATTTTATGTCCCGGCACCGAGGTTACTTTAGAGCGCACAAGAGTTCTATCGGGCAAAAGCTTCCAAAATTGTTGATATATGCGCATGAAAACATCTTGGCTAAGGAATTTGGTGGAAAATCCTGCACTTATTTTCTTTTAAATCTCAGCTTTGTCTTTAACTGTCAGCAACGTTAATTTTTTCTTTGCCACTATGACACCGAACCTGTCAATAGTCAGCTTAAAACTGACGAAAATTACATTAAATTACATTTCATCAGCAGCTTAAAGGACGGGGATTTCCGAAATCTAATACAAAAATGTTGCAAGTATCGAGTTCAAAATTTCGGATGTCACAAGAATCGAGGTGTGCAAGTATGTGCAAGAATCAAGTTACTACTGTAATGCCAATAATACAAAAAATACGGACCCACGTTAAAATCGTTTTTGAGAATTTGAATGATAGTTTGGTTCGATAGTTTCGCATTGTGGCACCTCCAACAAGGGAATGAGACTTATCGATTTCGCTGACGCAATTTCAAAGTGAACAAGCCAAAAGTGGATGAATTGTGAATGAATCTGTGCAAATAATGAGAAAAATAAAATGAAATTGTAGAAGAAAACAATGTTGGTGAAAAAAGTGCTTTGGAGTTTGAAGTTTTTCAGGCAAGAACTCTACCAAATTAAAAGCTTATTAGAGAAATTCAGTAACTTGGATTCATTGGATTTGATTTTTTTTGAATGAACTACACACGTTTTACGTTGGTGTCTCAGAGAAACTGCTAATAAGATACTCCTCCCGGCCATAGTCGGCACCAGGGATACAAACGAATCGGTTTAGAAGCGAACTTATCACTTATATATTTCAGAGCGAACCTAAGCACTCTTAGAATAAATGTCAGACCGAACCAAAAACCTTAGAATATTAAAAAAAGTGGTTCGGTTCGCCACAGAAAAATGTGTTTGAGATTGGGGGGAAAAACATCACATTTTTCTGTTCCATCGACAAAAGTTTCTGTTGAATTAATTTTGTTTTTGTTTTTTATAAAAATAAATTACATCAAGAATGTGTTTGTCCCTATGACTGCTCAACCAATTAACCGAACCGGAACACCGATAACTGGAAACCGGTCAAATGTTGCCCCATCTCAGTGGAATTTTGCTTTTATTTTTTGGTAAGGGACGGAAAAGAAAGAAAAAATCCCTTCAGATTTTCATATATCATACTAAACGTACGTCCCCATTTCGACGTCACATTATGTCCGATCTCGGTCCTATTTACTTGCCAAAGTAAAACACGCCCTTTCCAGTCCGACAGTCCGTCAGACTGGAATATAACATACACTAGCAGCTATATACGACTTAAGTTTGTATGTACTAGCTCATTTTAAAATTGCTAACAATATCTAAATACTTTATTCTATTTCCTTATGTACTGTTGGTCGGTTTTACACTAACCATTTGCTGTCGTTCTCTAATTTTAGAACACTGAACTCTTCTTGACAAGAGCATTATTGTCCATAACAAGTAATTACACTTTTATATTTTCTCCTATTACGTTTCTACTTTATTTGGGTTCGTTGACATTTTGTCTATCACGATGTGTTGTTTGGGGTCAGACAACGTATTAACTGCATACATATATCGTTCATTGGCAAAGGGTCCGCCAGACTATGGCTCGTTGTACAAAATAAAAACGAAACTTATGATTAATTGATTTGAAGCGAAGTTTTAGGAAATCACCAATAATGTTGTCTTGTATGTGCTATTGCAAATAGGACATTCTGGATATTATGAATATGCATTATACGATGCATACGTGTGTACATCAGTGTACAAAAATGAAGCAGCATTTATTCGTATACCTTATAGCCTAGACAGACGACAGCGTTAATGTGCATTAGCAGGCTTAGTGCATTATCTCCTCTCAAACTGCATTAACTGCATAAACTGCAAAATTTATTTTGATTCACTAAAAATTATAATAGCATATTTGGCAAATGTTGATTAGTATTTTAATTATTACAATAATTGATATCTGTTTCTGTTTCACAATTTTGTTTAGGGGACGCCTACGTGTAAATAAGGAATTTGAACAATAGTTAAGAAAGCACGAAAAGTTGTATGTTTTTGAAAAGAACGTGTTTCGTTTTGAACGGGTTGTTCCTAACACTAGAACATCTGCATCTGAAACAGTTGGAACTCGGAGAAATTGAAATGGTGACCACTATTTTGAATATCGCTAGCTCAGATAAGAAAGTTCTCTATTACGATGGTGCGGTAATTTATTGCATTAAAACAGTGAGTTATACCAAATATTTCGGATGATAATACCAAATCTTAAAAATTTCTACCTTAAATTAAATTTTGACCTGCCTAAATGTTAGTCCAAAGACTATTATGGAACACGATTTCATTCATGCGACTGCCTCGGCTGCTTTGCATTAGCACATCCTGTCAACCCTGAATCGTATAACATCGGGCCTTCACGTTACCCCACAACAGAAAGTCTATCGTCGACAAATCCTAGCTCCGAGGTGAACAATTGATATCGCCGAGTCAGCTAGAGGCAGATAGTCGCGTGAGCTGTGCGGCATGGCGCTGTATGAAACCAAAGATCGTTGAATTTCCGGCCATAAAAAATGCTTCTGTAGCCGTTTCAAAATACACACCAAACTGTCACTCTCTGAGTGCCAATGATGCTTTTTAAAAAAACCACCGAGATGAAAATGCAATTCGTCAGAAAATATTATTTTTCGCACAAAATTGTTGTCCCTCTGCTGCTGCGAAGGCCCAAACTGAGAAGTGATATTGACGCGGATGATCGTGTGCCCTCAATGGCTGAGTCAATTTGATCTTGTTAGTCTAACGAAATGGTGGCACAAACTTGCGTGCAGCAGTCACGATGTGAGCCTCATTTCGACCAAAACGTATTTTCAATAAACGCATTGTTTGGGCTACACAGCATTGACTTTGGAAATAAGCGTAAAGCGTAAAGCAATTAATTTCGTTCCACGGAGATATGATACTGACTATCTGGCAAGATATTATTCAAAAAGAAACCAACAGATGACCGGGAAATGTAATTTTTGAAAATGCAATACTTTTTTAGTTAATTTTTAAAACTATGAACATTTGTCCTAAACATATTTTAGAGCTTGTACATTTTTTTAGAAACAAATAGACAGTAATTTTTCACTTTTGACCTATGTTTGACGTATTGTTTGGAAAAGAACATTGAATAAAATCATATTTAGTAGTTGTTTCGAATTGGTCACATTCAAAACAATAATCCATTTTATTTGGTCTGAATGTAGGGGGTACATCGTAAACAATAATAAACAGTATCATTCTCACTTTTATTTTCACTTTCATTTTGTTGCAGTTTTTTTAACTTGAACAACGTCATTACCACCCGCCCCCACCATTACAACTACACTCGATTGTCTGTATGTATTTGTAAATCCTTCTTGGCATCTTTTATGTTTGTATTATCGCACATTTCGTGAAAGACTGCCACAAATCAGAATGGAGTTTTATAAAATACTCTTCAACATATACCATGTCGAGTAACCTAATTTGGTGTTGGAGAATATTTTTAGCATTTTCTGAGTTGTGTCTGTCTTGTAGGAAATGAGGGAACATGTGTGTCGCACTATCTGGCTGCTTTCCAAGAAATCCTCACAGGTCTTTAGCAACAGTTTGCTGTGAATCCTCGTCGCTTGTGCTCGCTGTGTGGTCTGTGTTCGCCTTATTTGTCGACCAACAGTTGTCCTCAAAACATTGATGTTTAAACAATTTACTTGGGTTTCGGGCGTATTTTGTTATTAAAATATGGCAATTAATATGACATTTTAAAATAAAACAACTGAAGAACTTTGCATAATTTGTGAGTACATTCGGTGATTTATCTGTGACTGCCAGCATTCCAATGAGGCAAATTTTTGTGCGGAAATATAATCAACAAAACATTTTTTTCCTTTTCACTGCTGTTGGTTAAAATACCAGTGCAATCCTAATACAGTTCCGCACAACCAAAAAAGATGGTATGTAGTATTACATTGAGTGAATGCCTTGTTTATGTCGACGACAAGTCACATTGGACAAGTCAAGACTCCTCAATTCTGGCTATTAGTGTTTTATTATACACTGAAAGAAACTAATAAACTCACACTGATTTGATGAACAATTTCTACATTTTTTAAAGTACAGTCGAGTCCGGTTATAACGTACACCGGTTATAACGAACTTTCGTCTACAACGATCACTTTTTTAAGTCCCAAGAGTTTTGCTTCTACCCTATTTTACCCTGGATATAACGAACTTCGCTTATAACAAACTAATTTGTCGAGTCCCTAGGAGTTCGTTATAACCGGATTCGACTGTAATATACTAATGTAGAATGTTACATAAATTGTTCATTATCTATTTGGTTCAATGAATATTTGCATTAATTTTATGTGTATATGACATTTTTCAAATGAACATATAAATAAAAATATAAAAATTGAAATAAAAACAGAAAATAAAATTGGGATATTTTTAGCGGTTGGGTTTTTGAAAACTGGAGAAAACATAGAAAATGTATACAAGTGAATGAAATATTTATTGGGATCGATACATCTAAATATTCAACTTTGGCATACTTTTTCGAACATTTTAACCGCTGTTGGCTTGTTCCCATCGACGAGAGTCATCACGCTCAATTAGGAATAAAAAATGCAACGTTTCCAGTGATATTACACCACAAAAATATGCCAGTATATTTTTTGTCCAAATAACAACACAATGATCATGTCTCCTCTAAAGTGTTCCCCTGAGCATTTTTAGTGTTTGAAAAACTAAAAAGTCCCACGATTGAGGCCACACTAAAAGACACTTTTCTAAAATGCTTCGAGGATTAGATAGTCCACATGGTCTTCCGCGACTTTTTTGTTCTTTACCTTCATTCTTGGTCAATGGCATATCGATCTCAGCCGCTCCTGATACAATTTGGCTAATACAATACAATATTCACCCTTCAACATTAAAATTTTACTCTAGCCAACATATTTGGAAATAACAACCTACAATAGGTGAATATATTAAAAGTACTGTCACAGTATCGAAATATGTATTTCATTTTCATTAACAGACGTTTTGAACAAACAAAATAAGGACCATCTGATTTTCTTTTTATCCTCTAAAAAAATAATAGTAAAATTCTACCTTAATCATTGACTTTTTTTTAAAATACCCAACGTTTGTGCCACTTTCCTTCAAGCGATGACATTTTTTTTATGACACATGATGCAATTTCTCCTCCGCCTAAAGGATCATTAACTGGCACAAACTGAATCCATTGAAAGTGTTAACTATTCCCATTAAATATTTTATACGGTAATTGAAGTTGTGAATACAACATTAATAACAACAACAACAATAATAGTTTTTCTTTAAGTATGTACCCCAGCATAATGGGGTGTGCTAATATTATGATCTTTGCTTAGAAATTAGGTTCAGAGTGTAGAGTTGTATAGATTTGTTGTTGCCAATTACGAGAATAAGCAACAACCCCCCTTTTGCTAATTACTTGTGTTGAGTAAAAAACAAAACGTTGAAAACGTTGAAAACTTTTGAAACCCCCCTTCCAAAAAAAAAACTCACAAACTTCCCTTTTTAAAATGTTAACGTGTGTGTGTCGGTGTTTGAATGTAAATGCGATTGATGTTAACTGATACCTGCTGTCCATTTGGCAATTCAGTGTGTTGTGGCCAGTAAAGCCGTCAACAGTGCGCTTTCATACCAGTCAAGTCAATCTCACAATATTCGTGCAGTGTGGATAGACATCGTGTAGTTTTATTTGTGATTGTAAAGTTTTAATTGTTATTTTATGAAAACGACGGATTTATTGCAAATTGTTTTGACATTTTCGTTATAAAGTCTTAAATGTAGAGAAGTTTATAAAAAAAATATCACACCAAACATTTACCGAAAATTCGGCTTTACATCTTATACAACAGGAGCAACCATGCCTTCAATACGTTATATGCTAAAAGGATTAAAAATTAAGAGCCAAAAAGGATTGGTTGTAAGTGTTTTTTTTTTTATTGTTTATTTAGTAGAATTTAAAATTCCGTAATTCTAATTTTTGAACATTACTGCACAATGGAATGAATGTAAAAAAAACACAGAAAGCTTCTAAAGTGAATGAACATTTATTTGGATAAATCAATGCCTGCAATTAACTATTACTATTAACTATTATTCAGAAAGTTAAAATTTCACTAAATTTTTCCACGATTTCCAGCATTGGAATCGTGGTCTAAACCCCATAGACAAGAGACTTCACTTACCCCCACAAAAACCAGTCTTTTAGTGTCAAATCGCTCGAACGCGGCGGTCCATGCTTATGGTATAGCGTGCAATGTAGCATGTGACACCGTTCTCTTAAAACCACATGACAACAAAGTCCAATTCTTATATTTTGGGCAAAAAAGTCCTTGATTATCGAACGACCGCATCGTTGCCGCCATCATCGTCATTGAAGAAGTACGGAAAGTGGCTGATCGAGTCCTCGCGCCCATTAGCTACAGTATTTATTGTGCATTTGGGACATCTACATTTTTACTTAACTCTGGCTTGTTTCGAGGCCTCTTCTTCATATTGTGTATTCACTAAAAACGTCCTCTTTCACCTCCTCACTTGCGTTGTTGCGGATCTAGTCCTTCTGTTTTATATATTTCGTATGTTTCGGGCCTGTCCTTCAAGGTGTGCATTCACCTAGGAAGACCTCAATTTGTGTTTCACTTGGTCGATTCTTTCGCTAGCACCAACTTTATTATTTTATTTTCGTGCGTGTTGTATCAAATGTTTTATGTTGTTTCTCCCGAATCCTGTGTGATCAAATTCTGATCTTCGAGAAATGCTTCAAAGCTGCATACAAATCGTTTCTTGAAGATCCGCATTCGACGTCTGTAAAGGTATTGCTATTATCTGACAGGCTAGAGCGTTTTTTCAGTTAGACATTTCCGAAAGAAAATTTTATTGTGTCGTATTTTTTTCAATGTCCACATGATTATCGTCCTACAGGACTGAAACATGGCATGTCAGGCTTTTTTTTATATTTTTCTTTTTGAAAACATAAGTGGAGGCTGAAAGGGTTTAAATAACGTAAACATTTATGAGTTTTGTAAAAAATATTTTGTGGACAAGGTGTGACAAGGTATTAACATTCATCATCCGACAAATGGATGTATTTCAGAAATAATTCCAAAATTTACTACTTTTTCTATTTGTCGATTTTAGGGGAGAAACCAAATGAATATTTTTTGTTTTATTATTTTTTTTTTTTATTAAAATTTGTCCCTTTTTTCAGATTTTGAAATTTGAAAAAATTAATCTCACTTTTGGTGACTTTGTGTTAGGTTTTGCTCCGGCTACAAACGAAGAAATGATCTTTTCTAGAACACTAAGCAACATTTTTTTTGTTATGTATAATCGCGGTTCTATTCTCATGTATGGTCCAGTGTGGGGTGTTAACTTTTGTATTTACAAGTAGATTAAAGTCGACTTTCTATTTGAAAATAAAAACAAAATAATTGATATGTATTAATGGACAAAATACAATACAATAATACGTTTAGAACTTAACAAAAAAGAAAAAATTAGACTAATTCAATACCTTTTATGTTATACGGAGCAAATAGTTTCCTAGTTCTCGAAAATATAGAGTCCTAGCTCGACAAAAACAAATGTCCAGCGCTCTTAATGCCAAGAAATTACATTTACAAAGATTTAGCAAATTAAATTGTATCATAAGCGCCACACGACTTTTTGCTTGACCGCAAAAAAACCCCCCTCCTGTAAAATTTTCTTTTTCTCAATCTCCTGTTCAATCGATCGAAGAAACCAGCGTATTTTCTATGTTTGGTTTCATAAAAGTAGAAATGATGTAATGAAATTCAGTCGAGATTTTCATAAATACTTTTTAAAAAAGAATTGTAGATGCACGTTAGATACGGAAATTTAAATTCGATATTGAGTTGAGTTCTGCGTTGAAGGTTGTTATCTACTTATTATAATATATATATATATTTATTTATTCCCTTTGGCTAAATTTCAGCCGATTTGAGCCAATGGCAATGGTGGCGGCGTAAAATTGCCAAAAAAAAAACGGTCAGTTTTGGAGCGGGGCATTGTGAAAAAATTGGTGACGACCGAAATTTGATCAAGCTTGACGATTGTCCAAAGAGCAATGATGTACTGGACGTAGTAAAATTAATGTGTATTAGCATATTTAAGTTAATGCATTTGTATCATATATTTTTCAATATTTTTATTTAAACTAAAAAAGTTGATTTTCAAAGTCGAGTAGAGACCTATTCAATCAATCTATGGATAGTTTTTTTTTTAACTAAATGCAATTTTTTGGCTCATAAATGGCTATAACTAGAAATTAAATTAATTAATGTTGAAATTAATTTTTTAAAAATGTTCACTAAATTATTTTCAATCTTTGCCATTAGAGCCTTTTGATGTGAATGACAGTTTCAGAATTATAAACAAATTTAAGGCAGAAAGGTTTTTCTGTTCTTCAACACAAGTTTCTCCTGAACGCGCATTCCTCATTGAATTAATTTTTTTGTTTTTAATAAAAATAAATTAAAAAAAAAAGATTTTGTTCCTATGATTTATGAACCATAACCAACCACTGAACCAAACCAGTACCACGGTTCAAGAGTTCACGGTTCAAAAAATCATTTTAAGCACCACTGAATCGAACCAACTTTTGCAATGCTGATCTGATCGCCTTTTAAGAACGTTCTGGCAGAACGAACTGTCTCCAACGACCTGTGTAGAACGTCCAGGCCAAAACGACCATGACACTGTAAAACTACATAAACAGCCTGAGCTCTTCGGTTGTGGATGTTAGTTAAAGCTTTTAAGCGATTGCAATAGGATTTCAATGATATCCATCAATATCGATGCCATTAATAATAAGAACGGTTTTTGTCGACTCTACGATACTTCCAAACAAAATGTTGATTGAATCTGCAGATTTTTGTTGTTATTAGCAAATCATTATCATATATGTTCCACATTAATGCCAATGGCAGACGAGTTGTCATTATTAGGTAATACGAATAATGTGGATATTAAGCTCTTGTCAGCACTTGAAAGACAACAGTATCTCAGGTAAAAATTGATTATACCATTACTATTGCTATTAACTTTTCCCTTAACATTCCATGAAGGAACAGATGGGGAAATCAATGAGCTGTGTACGATATAATTTTGTATACTCACTGACCGGGACCTACTGTTTAAAGCCGGCTCCGAACGGCTAGTGCTTTTCTAGAGTTGTTATACCTGACTTAGAGAATGCTCTCTTACTTGTAAAGTCGCCAACATTTACGAGGAGGAAACATCCGCTGAAAAATGTTTAATGAACATACCCGGTTTCGAACTCGGGTTCTTCTGTGTGATAGTCGCGTACACTACCTACCACACCACGACCGTCCACACTATTGCTATTTGCATTACCTAATAATGATAGCTCAATGCTCTTTCTATTATTTTCATACATGAAATAATGACTTTTCTCTAAATACGTTTTCTATTTTCCCTTTAATTTTAAAATTACATATATTTCTATTGACGTGGCGTAAATTAAAATTCATTATTTTGAGAAGGAAAACGTTCCAAAAATCTGACTTTTTATGTAACTATTCAACTTATTGTAAATGACTCCGAATTATATGCAGTGTAGACTTTTGACCATATCCGCATTGCTATTCCATATTTTGTTATTGCAAGAAAAAAAACACTGACTTTCCGACCTTCCCTCGTATTCTCACGGAGTACACCATTTTCAATCAAAAAATTACAATGAAAGAGATAATAACAACTGGTGTCTTGCATTTATAATTAGATTGTGTCCGGCCAATACCATTACAAGTGACCTTAACTTTGGCCCAAAAACCAAAACGTAGCGCTGTTTTCGTTTAGGGCCAACGTTCGACGCTGTGGTATTTCCAGTTATGCCATAAATCGATGCAAAATAATAAGTGACCAATGGTTTGAAAACATTTTTGTGCTTTTTATGGCTTTTGTGTCATACGAATAATAAATAATTCTGAGTTTTAAAATTTCGACTATATAACAGTTAAGGGGAAATTGTGATAGATTGAGCTACAAAAAAAAAACAAATACAATAAATGACATTTTATTCGCTAGAATATTTTTAAGGTATTCCCAAACAAAATTGAATAGTTTTCACAAAAGATAATGCGCTTAGTTGGGTAGGCATAAAATGTGATTGCAAGTTTGTTGTTGTCCAATATCGGAGATTTTGCTTTTTTGTGGAACAGGAACATTCTGTAGTAAATATGTTGCCCCAAATTTATCCTCGTACCTCCACTGTCTGTCTGGTGGGGCTATTGGGGCTTACAACCGGAAATTGGAGAAAGCTTTGTTAAAAGATCGACCTGATGTAGAAATTGGTAGTACTTTTCAGTTAATTTCTCACGTGAACGTCAATATGGTGTATTGGATAACACTTTATTAGTTTATGGCGAATTTTATTTCCTTTAAACATGCTTAGTGTTTGAAATATTTTTTGTTTTTACTTTTTTGAGGATACGAGGATGTCCCGAGGCGATCACTGTACGTCCAAAAATGCCCGTGAGGTGATGAAATCCTAGAAAAAGGCAACTTTTACCTTGTGGCTGAAATCAAATCTTGTTCAAGTCTATGTTTTCAATCTGTGGCCACAAAAAATTACTCATTATGTGTCTGAAGCTGTAAACGTTATCTGGGTTCAAATAACAGAAACAACAACTCCAACATTGGATTTTTTTACTAATGTTGGAGTTGTTATTTTGATAAGTCTTACCCTTAATCACGTAAAAAATGGACGTATTTGTCTATTTGGAGAAAGAATAGAGGGGAATTCTAATTGCCCTACAATTTGAATTCCAGTCCATTCGAATTCACTAAATGTCAATTTTCGCTCGAGCCATCCTATTGTTTATTCCCCCCTCCATTCTACTGGTCATCGGACATCATATCGTACGACAAATATAAATCGAATAGTCAGATTGTCATACGACAGAATGCGTGGCTTTCGTTTTCATTAAATATTCTTTTGCGTCTCTTTATTTGTTTTTTTTTTCTTTCTATAAAGATATTTGTTCATTTGATTCTTACGTACTTTTCTTGGATCATAGATTAATCTTTTCATTCCACAATTATTTTAGTCACGTCGTCCCGTTGGACAGACTCTGAATACAACTGACGTGATTTCGACATTTAAGTCAAATACGATGTTCTCGGTATTCAAATATTCAAAACTTGGGAAGAATGTCTGATACAATTTGCATATCTGTACGATTATGACTTAAAAGAAGAATACAATCAGAACGAAAGATATGTGTGGTGCTACAAAGAATACAACATAATCGCAATACATTTTTGTCTAGGAATGTATGTGCATACGTAGATATGCATATGACATCATGTAGGGAAATGGAAGTATTATCTTGGTGGATTAAAAATTATGGGAGGATTATTTTGTTTGGTGGACACACAGACACATTCTCATCAGTGCACGTGGTACGTCGCGACGACGGGGACGTAAAAAATGGACAAAATAGCATATGATTAAAAAAGTAACCACTAGATGGAACACTCGGTTGGTGATCGAAGTTGGTGTATCATTCAAAATATTACAAGCTCTTCCTGCTTTAAATCAAAATACTCTGCCAAATATAAGCACATTGGTGAAATTTTCAAACACGCGAAAATTCTGATAAATCAGGGCTATTTCCTTTCGATGAAATAAAAAATCTTACGTTTGAATTGATAACTGGCTTAAGCAAGTGCGGAACAGTTTGGCGTACTGACAAAGCTTGCATGTAAATTTCTATATAAATGAGCAAGAACATCAAAATAATATGGTGGAATGCCATATTCGCAATAAGAAAACAAACTCACAATTTTGGTATCAGTTTGCTAAGTGAGATTTGGTTAACTAACAATATTACAATAAACCACACCGACTTTTACTGTTATAGATGTGACCGTCAACATGGAAGAGGAGGAGGTGTTGCGATAATTATAAATAAAACTATTAGACATCATCAAATTCATACACAAAATACAACACTCATTGAAAATGTTGGTATAGAGCTATTTTTAAACGACGATTACATTAATATATTTTCCTATTATTTCCCTGGTGGATCTACGAGAAGTGTTCCTGGTAGAAAACAAACGTTCAAATCGGATTTAAGAAAACTGACTAACACACATAAATATATACTGGGTGGCGACTTTAACTGCAGACACCGTTACTGGGGTTGTCTAAGGATTAACTCATGGGGTAACTCATTTTAAATGAAATACTTACATTCCCGCTGATCACAGAAGACAAACATCTACGCTGGATTTGTTCCTAACCAACATGCCTTAATTCTTATGTACCATTTCAACTATAAACGATCTTGGCTCTGATCATCTGCCTATTTGTAGTATACTAAACGCAAGACATGAGATTGTTGAAAATCTAATCTACAATTTCAGCAGAACAAATTGGAGCAGATACAAAAACAGCATAATTAATAATTTGCCTACCCCTTCGGAGATTTCTACAATTACAAATAATAACCAAATTGATACCATGATAGCTGTCTTCAGCATCACGTTAAAAAATGCTATACATGACAGTGTCCCTAAACGTCGAAGAGAGCCAACAAGACAATGTTTACCAAACAACATCAAAATTCTGATTCAACATAGACACATTTATAGGCGTAACTGGAAACGGTATAGAGATGTAAACGATCAACGTCTTATGGTACAGTTAAATAACGAAATATCCAAGGAACTAAGTAACTTCAGAAATTTAACATGGAACAATATGCTGTCTACTTTAGATATTTCTTCTTCACGCTTTTGGAAAATTTCAAAAATTCTGAAACAGAAATGTAAAAATATTCCGCTGTTAAAACAAAATGATAATGTTTATCACACACAACAAGAGAAGGCGGACTGCTTGGCTCAAAATTTCCAACTAAATCACAGTTTTTCAAACAATCTTAGTGATAGTCAAACAAAGGCCAAAGTCGATGGCATAGCAAATATTACCAGATCCCTAAATCTAACTTCACCAGGACACATTCTTTATTGACGTCGGAAAAACAACTCGATTATTAAAGGAATTGAAAACTAAGAAATCACCAGGTTTAGATGGAATAAACAACAAAGCTTTAAAAAAACTTTTTTATACCTCACCTATTTCAAATTCATGCTTAAAGTTGTGTTATTTCCCTAGCGCTTGGAAAAAAGCCAAAACAATCCCTATAATAAAACCAAAGAAAAACCATGTTCGTACACGCAAATCAGTTTATTAAATTCCATTAGTAAAATGCTGGAAATAATAATAAAAGAAAAACTTAACAATTTTATTGATACGCACGATATTCTCCCCCCACAACAATTTGGCTTCAGGAGAGAACATAACACATCTCAACCGCTCATAAAAATTAAAAATGGTGTGCGTTCAAATTTTGCAGAAGGCAATTCAACGGGTATGTTTCTGCTTGATATAAAAGCTGCTTTCGATTCGGTTTGGCATAACATTTTGATATATAAACTACATAGACTTAATTTTCCAACGGAAATTATTAAAATCGTCCAGAGTTTTCTTACCGACAGATCCTTCAGTGTGTATCTGGGTAATGCGTACTCGGAGCAAATATATATACCAGTAGGATGTCCACAAGGATCGTGCCTTTCGCCAACATTATGCAATATCTTCACAGCCGATATACCAACACATGGCTCCTCTGCTCCAGCCTATACTCTTCTGACATTGTATATAAACTTTCCGCTGCACTATCAGATTTATATCAATACTTCAGAAGATGGAACATTTTGGCAAACCCAGAAAAAACGCAAGCCATATACTTTACGAGGAATTTCATAAACCCTACGGTTTATGAATCACGATATTGAATGGGAAAAAAATGTTAAAGATTTGGTTGTTATCTTGGATTCCAGATTAACTTTAAAAAGACCCCGTACCTTATCTGGTAGATAAGCTCAACAAAACCACCAGACTGATGTATTCACTTATAAACAGAAACTCGAGCCTAAACCTTACAAACAAAATGTTAATTTTTAAAACAATTTTTCTTCCTATAATGTTCTACTGTGCACCGGTATGGTCAGCAAAAACCTACAAATAGCGCAAAATAGACTACTGGAGCTGATACTGAAGTTACCATAGGTTTACTCCACGCTAGGCTTACACACACTTGCTGGCGTTGACCTTGTGTACGTTAGAATTAATAAATTCTCAACAAACTTTAATAGTCGATGTCAAAATTCCCAAAATTCACATATCAATGATATAACATCAGTATGCTTTTACCCTTTTTTTGTAGACTATTTTATAAAAATCGATTTAAATAGGGTTTGTTAAATTTGTCCTTCTTCTGCAAAGATATACTACGCAACATAGTTGCATTCAAAATATCATACATTAAATTTAAACTACAAAGTAGAAAAGGAAATTAAATTTCCTAAACTCTTTAGTTCGTAATGTCATTTGTAAAATCATTATGCTGAACAGTAAACTAAACTAACAATAAAATAAACTAACAAAAAAACGAATATTTAAACTATTTCCTATGAGACATTTGAAGTATGTAAGCTCAAATATAAACATGGCAAATATTGTTATTAATGTATTAACAAAAATGCCGTTATTTGATTTAATTACAACATGACTTAATTGTAGTTGTAATTAGAGTTTTGAGTTATTTATATCATCATAAACACTATACACGCGAATGCTGTGCAAATCATTATAATTAGCTATTCCGTTCAATATTTATTTTGAAAGTAAATAAAGTTGTAAATTTGTTTTTATTTCATTACAGGAAGGACCACATTCCACACTACCAGAAGATGAGTTTTTCGATGCTGTTGAAACCGGATTGGATAAAATCGAAGAGGACATGCAATTGCGCGCCAAATTGAAATTGCAATCACAGCAATCACAAAATTCTATACATCCCGCCCAGACAGACGACGAGGAGGCTGATGGCGATGAGCAATTTGGTACGGGTGCATTGGCGAAATCACACGGACTTTGGCATGAGGTTAGTGTTGTTATGACTGATAATATAATTGACCGGAAATTGTTGAGGAAATTACTCACTGATTTTTGTTTCTTGTTTCACTTGTAGATTGATCGGGTGTGCCTGGAACAGTTGCACTATGCCCGTCAAGGTGTGGGTCAAGACGGCAACGGTTGGCAAATATTTGCCGATGAGGGTGAAATTAAAATGTATAAACGGGAGGAGGAAGTCAATGGCATGGTTATGGATCCTTTAAAAGCCTATCACACAGTAAAAGGTGTAACGGCACGAGAGATGTGTCATTATTTCTTTATGCCGGAATTCCGGAATGAATGGGAAAGTAAGTGAATATCTGGTTTTGATTTAAATATTCAAAATCCTCTTTCTGACAATGTAATGGTTCATACCTAAAAAAAAGTGTTCTACTGAACACATAAGAATATGGAAGTAAATAGTAGCAGCAACATTGAATTCACCATTAAAGGTACAGATGGGAGCCCATCTTTAATCAGCTCCGGACGGGTAATGCTTGTTTATTGAAGTTTTACATGGCTTTAAAGATTAATCTCTTATTCGTAAAATCAGCGACATTTACGTGTTTCCCTTTACACTCCATGACAAACCAGACGGGAAACTGTATTCGGGATCTACTGTTTAAAGCAGGTTCCGAACGACTAATGCTTTTCTCAAAAAGTTGCACATGGTGGAGAGATTATTCTTTTATCCGTAAAGCCGCCGGCCGGCTAATGTATTTACAATTTACAAATGTAATTACAATTATAATTACTATTGTAGTAAAAATTTTTCTCCGGCTTTTCAGGCAAAAGTTTGTGATATTTGCATAGTTCCCAGAGTAGAGTATGGCTGCCATAGCCTAGAGTTTGCGACTCAAACCTGGAACATCGAATCACAATCGATTTCAACAACTCAACATCACGGCCAAATCACAGCATACGTTATTGGCAACATACCTCGAATTATTCACTTTTAAGGATTATCTCTTCTCAGTTGTTTTGCCTTAGAGCAGCTCGCCAGAGAAGAAAAATCATCTTTTTTAAAGCGCATTTTCACCTTGGATGAATGGGGGATTGGATATGATGCAAATTTGGTGCGAATTTTGAAAATGAAGCTGGAAACGCTGAGCACTAAGGCATGATAAACCAGTTGTTTGTGGCCGGATATCGAAAAGATGTAGTCGATGATATTTGGTTTCATCAGGATGGCTCGACATGCCTCGCAGCCAACGCCACATCGTCGTTTCGGCGATGTCAATTCGCCACTGCGGTGCTTTTTATTTTTATTAGTTCATTTTCGTGGGGTACCGTGAAGGACCGATGTTTTGCGAAGAATCCATTAACGATTCAGACTCTTCAAGCACATACATTGTTCAAAACCAAGCCAATCTGATGCATTTTGTAGAACGTTTAAGTTTTGAAACAAATTTGATAGTCTGAAGCTTATGTATTCAGTTGTTTCGGAGATATGTTCTCAAAGAATATACAATTAATCTTTACAAAAAAGTTTTTTTAATTTATGAGTAAATTATTCTCTTTTTCTCGTCCAATTATATTTATGAGTAAACCATTTTCTTTTCCAGCCACCTTGGAGGACTGCACAATATTGGAAAAAATCTCCCCCGATACATTTTTATTCCTACAAACACACAAACGTGTATGGCCCGCTAATCAACGTGATGCTCTATTCTGGTCGCATATGCGAAAAATTACCGATGGTTTGGATGATGGGGCAATCGATACATGGATCGTTTGCAATAACTCTACAAATTATTCAAAACAAGAGGTTCGTTTATAAAATAGATTTACTGAAAAATCAATGACTAAATTATTTCGATGTTGTTTTCTCTTTATAGTCGAAAAATGGCAAATGTGTGCGCATATTTTTAACTGTCATACTGGCCTGTCAGACACATTTACCGCCGGGCAAAACTAAGGCTGACAAATTGTCACGGGACGAATTAACCTGCAAAGTTACATATTGTTCTGTGGGTAAGTCAAAGGAATAAATGAAGTAATATTTGTGTTGTACGGCAGACAAAATGTACGAAGAGAATTTTGTTTCCTACATCAATTAAGTATTATATAAAAAACAATGAAAAAAAACGTTGTTTCTGATCAACACCAAAACCCTCCTCGGAATGTAGTCGAATAGATTTTTGGTAGAAACCCATTTTCAAAAATGTATCCAAATTCCACCAAATTATGCCCATGACATTCTAGAAAATAATTGATAAAAAAAAGGAATACTAAATGTCAATCTTCTGTTGGTATTATTACGGGTTTCCATTATTCTTACACCAGAGTCACGGTCTTCTCTGTGTACGCCTTCTTTGCTAGTTGTCGTCTAACGCATTCCTGGCAAGAGCGTTTGGATTAATTTTCACGACATGGGGCAGTCAGCGCAAACACAGTATTTTGGACCATCCGCTTCTTTGTACCTTCTGAGTTTGGCCATAGAGCAGCTCGAAAATCACTGTTTTTTGACAATGCGCCTTTTTATCTCGGCGGCTATGGTAACAAGTGAAACTGCCGAATCTGGAGATCTGAAAACCCTCGTGAGATCGTCGTAAATGCATCCTTAAAAAGTTACAGTTTGTTGTTGTTTTTGTAGGATCGGTCATGTACAAATGACCGTCTCATGTCATACACTTAGGCCCGTAATTCGGCCTGTTGTACTATCCTGGTTTCTTCTTCAGATTCCTTTCTCCTTCATAAATACTTAAAAGTATTTACCACTAGGTACGTTAATGTACACTAAACCTTATCTAACACAATCTTTTTTACAACTGTTGGTAGGTCTTTCTTCCCAGAGTGTGTTTCAGCTCGTTGCGAAAACGTGGCACTAAT
This sequence comes from Hydrotaea cyrtoneurina, assembly GCA_958296145.1. Taxonomy (NCBI): domain Eukaryota; kingdom Metazoa; phylum Arthropoda; class Insecta; order Diptera; family Muscidae; genus Hydrotaea; species Hydrotaea cyrtoneurina. Next base: position 37,198,234 of record OY282515.1, on the reverse strand, counting down.
TCCGATTATTGAGAAATAGTTGTCGTGGAGAAAAAGTGCTTCTATCAATGTCTAAAAACCGCTTTTCGAAATATCATTACATAAATTAATTTATAATTGTGTTCTTAATAATTTTTTAAAGTTAAAATAACATATAAAAACAAATTATTATGTTTCTTTCATTCTTTTCGATTCACCAGTCATAAATAATATCCTTGCCGGTCTTTGAAAGTTTTTAAAGTTTGAATTTATCTTTAAAATGCCATAAAAAAACTGATTTCGTGAAGAACATATTAATAGTCCTTTCTAGTCTTGGTCCACAAGGGGTTATGGCGATTATCGAAGAATTTATTTGTGAGGTAGAGCCCATAACCGTTTGGAAAATTGGGTTGAGAGAACGAAGCCAATCAAGGCAGCGACGTGAATGCCGAAAATATGATTTTTTTATTGTTATTTTTTAGAATTTATTAAGAAAAATTCTCTTGGGAAATAACCTAAAACTGCAATTATACTGCTGTGGATCATCAAATATTTTCCGAACAGAAAATTAATGTATGCTGCCAGCAAAGACCATACAGAGGGCAGACGTCGCAAGTCGTTTTCTGATGCATTAGTTCGGAAGCACACTCCAGTCACTAATAGGCACGGCAATATTTGAAAGGTTTTCAAAGCAAAAAATGTTTTTTTTTAAAAACAAATACCTACTTTTTTAACACTAATACTGTTTAAATACTCTCTTGGAAATGCTGCCAGTAGATCAAAACGAAGTTATAGCCTTTTGAAGTTAGGATATTTTGAAGCAAAATCATTTGAGGGTTTTGATATACTACTGGTATACTTTCATTTCAGTTTTTGATTATTTTTGTAGATCTTAACCATAACTACACTACATTGTTTGAGATATTGAATTAATTGTGTGTCTTCTTTCTTTCAGTTAATCCTGGCGGTTGGGCTCCTGCTACAGCTTTACGCGCTGTTTATAAGCGCGAATATCCAAAGTTCCTTAAACGTTTCACTAGTTACGTGATAGATCAGCGTAAAGAGAAACCCATAATGTTCTGATATTTGCCATTTTTATCATTACTACTATTGTTATAATAACTATTTTGTGTTTTGCTTTTTGTTTGTATTTAATACTTCCTCACCTATCTTTTTATGTTAATTTTATTTCCAAAGTTGCAAGGCAAATAGTCAAATGTATAACAGAGTTTTTTTATATATATACAGAAGAAAAACTATAAAAAAAAGAAATCAAGTGTCTATATTTATCTTTAACTGTTAACGCAGAGTGCAAAATAAAAGTTGCAACCAAAAAGGGAATTGTTATTCGTTTGAAAAACTTTTATTGCAAATTGTTAAAGTTCCAAATGTATTCAAGTGAAATGTTTTATTTTTTGTTTACCTTTTGTTAGCATTGTTAGTTGAAAAAAAAAACTGTAAAACGAATGAAAGCGTTCGAAAGCATGCCGTTCATACCGCTTGATGGTTCAAAGTGAAGTAAAGTAAAATTCAATTGGAACCCAAAAAGAAAAAAATTGAACAAAGAAATCCCATTCTAAACTAAATGCCTTTACAAACAACAACAAAATAAACAAAGAATCCAATTAAACATATTTTTGTACCACTGCAAAGTGTAACATTAGTTTTGAACATTGTTAAATGCAAAATTGATCTACTCTGTACCACCAAATTTCAGAGAACACTTTGGAGATATATGTGATGGATCAAAATCCTGAGTTTCAAGAGTTTGTTGGCACACGTTGTTTTTGTGCTTTAGAGTAAAGAAGATCTATCAGCTGAATATCAGTTAAGTTTTTAACATAATATTATATGACAATTAATTAACTAAAAGTTTGTACAATTGTTAGTTTTTATAGCTTAAATGTATGTATTTGTTTTATTTTTTTATATATATATATATAGATGTATACACTTGCACAAACACACAGACTTACAGTTTTAAAATTTACACACACACATACACACTGAACACACTGTCTTTACTTCTGTTTTTTTTTTCAATTTACAAAATATATATTTTATATACCATATATATATGTATATATATATATATATAAGAGCCGTTAACAATGAACGAAATAAATATAAGTTAGATCCACTTGTACAGCCCAGAATTGCAATAATTGGCGACGATTTTCTGGACAATTTGCATATCCTTATTGTCCGGTTTGTGTTACAAAGTAACTTTACCCACATTTTGTATTGATTATTTATCGCATACTGTCCAATACGCAAATGAAACAAGAAAATAAAACTGGCTGACCAATTTCATCCAGCTTTCCAAAAGCTGGGTATGCTCCCCTTTTCAAGCAAGCGGTAGAAACGTAGATTATGACCGTAAAGTCATCAAACATGGTGACCAGAATGCGGCTACCATAAACAGTACGAGAATACAATAATAATAGATTATGAAATCAGTGCCGTTGTTTTCTAAGCAGAAAGGCCAGTAATATTGAAGGAATAGCAATCAGGCTAAATTCAGAGGACACCCATTAAAAGCCTTTCCCATTCATTTTCGTTGGTTAGTGCCAAGGAAATCTATCTAACAATACTTGTATGTGTAAAATCACCCTTTCACAGAAGATTTTATAAAAGTTACGAATTGGTAACAGCTAAGTTCTAAGAAAATGTCGATGCTAGGACAGTTCTCCTGCAAATAAATTACGTATCAATTTTAGCTTTTTTTTACTTTTGGTGAAGTATTTAAATACAAATTGCTTGTCCCATATTAGCTGATGGATAATATCACACGTGCTAGCGGAATTCATGTCAAAATGCTCCGCCTGTATTCCTTATATTTGAGTAGTATCAGTTCTAGGAGAGAATTTATAGATGTCGGGCAAAACTTTAGATATTTAGGATTTGGAACTGCATGACATATTTCATGATTTTTAATTTAAAGTGTATATGGGAGAATGCAGGAAGAATCAACTTTCTAAATTTTCTTATTTGCTTTCAGAGAAGTCTATAATCTTATATAGTCCGATACTAGAAACAAAGTACAAATTGTCGTGTATTTTCAACATTTTAAACACACTATTAAAATTGTAATCTCCTAAGATCTAATATTGTAATTTTATTACAAGATTCGTTATAGCACACGATGCACACGAATTAATTAATTATTATTATTATTCTATTTTTTTTTTTATTAAGTTCCCCAGATAAAATGCTTTAATTCTCCTTACTTTCCTTGGAGACGTACTAACCAACAGTTACCGATGTCCGTATGCACTGAAATCAGACGTCCGTAGCTGTTGGTGGACAACTTTACGTTATTTTATTCATTATTAACGGCCCTAAATGATTTTGAAAATCTTAAATTATTTTTATTGTATAGACCAAAAAATAAAAAGAATAATATATATATTTATATATAAAAACAAAGTGCTATATATTCAACCAAGTTGTTACGCATAAACACAGACATTTAAAAAAATTAAAACAAGAGATAAATAAGTGAACAAAAAAAAAATGTTTTAAACAATTTAGTCTTACATTTCTATTTCTAAATAAATTATTTTTTCAAAATAAAGCGCATTTATTTTAACGTAGCTACAAGTATTTATAAAACGAAATCGAAAAGAAATCAACTTTTTTTTAAGATGACAATCATGCTTTAAATTCTCTTACACAATTTTACTTAAAAATATGCGACGAAAAAAAAACTGTAAAATTTTCAAATAATTCGAAAAAGAAACAACAAATTAAACAAATAAATGTGAAAAGAACAAAATCAGACGATATAATTGAGGGGATTTTGTAATCTTGGCAAGCGCTAGACGTATTTAGGTAAGTATATCTAAGAAACCACACACAGTTCCGAGACCAAAAGAAATAAGGTGTGCAATTCGACCCATTTACAATTAGTTGGGAGACAGTCACTTGTTACAATGGTTTGACGGCCACAACTTTGAAATGCAAAAACTAAAATCAATAATAATTTTTAAATTTTTCTGACTGTTGATGTTTTGTTTACACTTTCATGGAATTTTTAAAAGTTTTAAAACATTTTTTTAGCCTTTGTGTAATAATCTATGTTTCCGTGGGCTTGGCATTAGTAGTCGAATAATAAAACAAAATGTAGGAATTTAATCGAAAGAATTACCGAATTTCTCCAATTGAGTCGGAAAATCATCAAAAGTGAGATTTTTGTTTTGTACAAAAATTTGCTGTAGTTTTCACAATTCTGGATAGACGGTGACAAGTGAACATTGTTAAGAACACATGGACACAATAAAATCGGGCTAAAGTTTGAAAATTGTGTTTTGGGTTTTGAGAAACGCTGTTTCAGGTGAGTATTTGCTAAAGAAATTTGCCAATTTCGCAGGGGATTGGGGAAAAGAAGTATAGGTGTACGTTTAGTTGTTTTTAAGAAAATGCAAACTATTTTTTATGTTGATAAAAATAGGTACCTATTTTTTTAATTTCCAACTATTATAACTTTTTCTTTTCAATAAAGATATTGTTGTGATGTGTTTGGCGGAGTTTTTAATAATTCTGTTTCCAAACTAACCGCATTTAATTGACTGAAATCGTTTGAATGACGTTTAGCTGTAAGCAATAAATAGTACCGGGTAAAAAGTAAAAACTTATTTTGATAAGTCTTATCTGTTGCATATAAATTCACAATCTCTTTATCTTTTCAACTCTTTTGGGTAAGGGAAAAGAATTTAACAATCGTTCCGTTGTTGTTGAAAATGACTTGGAACAGTGGCCCTTCAAAATACCCCCGGAAAGCCATGGATTGGATTCACACTACGCAATTTTACTTGCGACAATTTTTTTGATTCCCTTTTGAACTTGTCTCTTGTGTTCACACAAGAAATTCTTTTTCGGCAAATTTTTGTTTTCGTTATTGCCTTTTCAAATACCAATGACTTTCATAATAGCATAATACGAAAAGCACTCCCTCAATAGTGCTGAATATCGTTGGATACCCGACTATCACCGATCTCATCTGTACATGGTCCAGAAGCTGCAAAAACACCTCAATGCTTCTGAAATATGACTAGGCCAACGAGTATCATCCTGTACCATCATGACCATTAAATGAAGAATGTCAGATTTGTCGATATCCACACCACCCGTAGATATGAACGACTATGCAGTGGGAGTCTTGTGTGCATTAAATCAATTCTGTCTCCGACTTCCTGAGTAATTGGTCGATGATCGAATGAAAACGAACGACAGATGTTGCTGTGATTCAGATTCAGAGTAGATTGCACAGTCTCATCCAACAGGTCGTCAATACAAATAAGAAAAAGAGATGAAGAGAGAACAACAACATAATCCCATTGAAAGAGATCACCTCTAAGGCAAATCTTATAGAGCGTCCTCTGAAAAAGAGAGAAGTTATCACCCACCCACATGGAATAAGTTTCATTATGAGTGCACCGTGCCAGATCCTTTCCAACGCATTAGAAATATGTAGAGCTAGAGCCGTGCTCTCACCAAGGCGATAAAAGGCTCGACTCATTAAATCAGATCGCCATACTGTCGAATGTTCGTTAAATGCACATAGTTGTTAATCATGCTGTACATGAACTTCGGGAGCTAATTTAGAGGACTTTTATCCTCGGCTGAGCATTAGCAACCGCCCAATATGAAGGGTAAATACCAGCATGGTAAAGGGTGTTTTTTATTGGGGTATAGATCTTTAAGTTGGCATCACTTTTTTAACTGGCGGCCATTTTGTCAGCTGTCAAGTGATTAATATTTAGTTTGGTTTGCCATTTCATCATGAACAGGTTGACAAAAGAACAACGCTTGCAAATCGTGCAAATTTATTTCGAAAGTAATGGTTCAGTTCGCGAAGTTCACCGCAAGCTCCGTCCATTTTATGCCATTACATCCACAAAAACTGACTGTTTGCTCTATGGGCTGGTGGAGTCATTGGGCCATACTTCTTCCGAAATAATGCTGGAGAGTCAGTTACCGTTAATGGAGACCGGTATAGAGCAATGATAACCGACTATTTTGTTCCCGAATTGGATGGCATGAATGTGGATGAGTTGTGGTTCCAACAAGTGGTTGAAAATTGGACCTGTAGAATTGGCTTTATTCGAGCCAGCCGCGGCGGCCACATGCCCGAAATCATATTTAAACATTAATGGCATAAAATTATCCTTCCAATAAAGCCAAATTGATGGACATTAAAACGATTTTCTTGTGTTTTATTTCAATTCGAAGTTCTATACCTCAATAAAAAACACCCTTTATGACATGTGTAAAAGATTACGCAATGGACGATATTTCTCATCAGAATTTTACGAAAACGTCTAATGCGTTGTAACAACGTTCCACTGTACTTAATAATAATCACTTAATAAACTCGCATAGGCCATACTTTGTATAATTCTAATTCATTTGTAATGAAGTGTAAACTGCCGTGTATGTATCGAATGGAATAAATTAATTAATATCACGTATACGTACCTGTGATCAATCTATAATTCGCCGATTACAAGATATTCGCACATGCTGTATGCCAGTCATTGATATGCAATGCCAGGCACTCATTCAAATTATGACAACTCAACTAGGGTGGTATGTATTGCAAAATGATCGATAACGATCAAATAAACCAAAATTAAACCAACGGACGGCATTTGTTTGTAATACTCGAAACGAACGACAATTGGCACAACAAATGAACTAATGCCAAAACTTACACAGACACTTATGGAAAGTGTTAAATGCAAATGCATGATTGCATCGCAACTGCAATAGCACTATGGGTCTGACCACAGCCATAGAAGGCGAAAGTACACTGGGACTCACATCAGCAGAATCGGTGGGGGATGGTTGGCAAATGTTATGATGTTTTCATATAAAAACTATTGTTGTCTTATGACTTGGGAGTAGACCGTTCATCGCTTATTACCCGTACAGTTGGATATTACAACCGAAGCCAGCGCAATGAAATCGGTAAGTCGGAAGGCGGAGTTAACATAGCACTAGAGTTAAATAGAATCGATCCATATGGATTTGGTGTATTGAAAGTGTTGTGAAATTGTCCATGGTTCATGGACAAAGTGAAAAGTTGAAATTTAAAATACCACAGAAATAGACGGGAACGATAGGAATACAAATATATATATATGTTAATATCAGATCGGAACATCGATTTTCGAAACATTTGTGATTTGCCCAAAAACTTGTCGTGTCCGCAAGTGTTTTCATTTGAAACCTTCGAAGCTATCTCTTTACTTAATCATAACACCGTGTTACAAAAAATAGATTTTTTTCTGTCCTATGAACCAAATTTACTTTTTCGGAAAGAGGGGAAAAAATAAAAATACACGTGTATCGGCGATTTTCATGTACAGGTCAGAATTTTTTTTTTTGTTTAAGTTTGAAGTATGAAGCTCGTAGTGGCCTGTGTGAAAGCCTTTGGACCAATTTTTAACCCTTTTTCAGTGATCCAATAGATCTGATTTTTTGCAGGCAGACTCGTGAAAATGCCTGTATCACGTCAAATTTTTTAAAAAATAGATTTTTATCAATTCTCAGATTTTCCTAATTTTTTTTTTTTTTTTTAAATGGTTATCGTTTTTTTTAAGGTTTCAGTTCAAAAAACATTTTTTTTCGTAACGCTTAAGTAGTTTAAAAATTTGGAGTCTCTTCAAGTTATGCTAAGAAAAGTGAAAAAATTATTTGTTTTTTTCAAAAATAATAAAAATTGGGGAAAATCTGAGAATTGATAAAAATTGTTTTTAAATTGTTTAAATTTGACGTGATACAGACATTTCCACGAGTCTGCCTGCCAAAAATCAGCTCGATTGGATCACTGAAAAAGGGTTAAAAATCGGTCCAAAGGCTTTCACACAGGCCACTACGAGCTTTATACTTCAAACTTAAAAAAAAAAAAAACTCTGACGTGTACATGAAAATCGCCGATACACGTGTATTTTTATTTTGTATCCCCTTTCCGAAAAAGTAAATTTGGTTCATAGGAGAGAATGTGTGTAACACGGTGTAATTAATGCGATGTTATGTTTGAAATACTTGAAATACTTCATTCCATCTGATCGCATAACTATTTACACCATCTACATCGGGCCTAAAATGGAATATAACTGTCATATATGGGCAGGGGCTCCAACCACATCATTGGAGCCCTGGAACGTGTACAGAGGAGACTAGCGGTGATGATATCCAACTCTATTGTCTCCCTTCAGCATCGCTGAAACGTGGGTTGTGTATCCTTGTTCTACAAATATGTTAATGGTCTCTGCTCCACAGATATCCGTCTCATCCGTTCATTGTGAAATGGCCGGTTGACAGGACGACGCACTATAGAGAAAATTCATTCTGTAGCCGCACCGTTCGTATGTGGAATAATCTTCCAGCAAATGTGTTTCCTGCCAGTTGTGACATTCAGAAATTCAAAACAAATGTCAACAAACACTACTCCCTCTCTCCTCCTTCCGATACCCTAATTTCCTTCCGCTAACACAATGCATTGCATTTATAGGGGGCATCCCCTGAGTGTTGGCCATCAAAAAAAAAAAAAAAAAAAACTTTTTTACAATTTATTTCCACCATTTCGCTTTTGAGTTATGTCAATTAATGATGAATTTATGAAAAATTGTGTTTTTTTTTCTTGTATTGAAGGAAAATCCGGGGACTAACTAAGTAATTTAACAGTGGTCATTGATTCCGTTTTTTTGTTACATTTTGTTAGTTAAGCTATTTTTTCTGTTTTCCAGATCTTCTTGCCGATTGTATTGGCCATTTTGTGTGGTGCCAGCAGAGGCAGCGTAATACCCATCAATCCGGTGGCCACCACTTATGCGGTTACCGGCACTCCGGTGGTAACAGCTCACAGTCATCAAGTGGTGGCCCGTCACTTCAATCGTGTCTATGTACCCACCACCGTTACCTATCCCGGATATTCCACAGCTTGGAGCACTTATCCTTATTCATATCCGCATGGCTATGGTTATGGTCATGGCTATGGTTATGGTTATCCCTACAGCTACACGTATCCTTACGGCACCAGTGTATGGTGATCGAGCGTATTGGAGGATTTTATTTAAGGCTGTGCTAACACCCCAAAAAGTATATTTACCATAGTGTGCGTATGTAGTGTTTTTGTACGTTGTAAATTCCAAAAAAAAAAAAGTTCTTTGAAACCAAAAGTCCATCATTTATGTTGTATTTTGTTGTTTGTTTGAGTTTTGTGTTAATAATTGACCTTGGCGTGATTTCTATTTCATATCGTATATCCATCGACTATTTTCTGACCCCACGACCTACAGAAAAACCGAAAGCCACTAAAACCATAAATTTCCGCCGAAACTCCAAAGGTACGTGTTGTGCGTCCACGTTTTGTGGCTACTGCACTCAACTACACATGCATACCACGACCACTTCTGGCTTTGGTTGCCACGACATTTTTATTTGTTGTCTTCTGTGACCATTTGATTTTATTTACGTGCCATGATTTATAAGCGTTATTAATTTTGGCCAGTTTATGTTGAGTAAATCATTTGTTTTGAATTCATTCCAGCATTTGCAAGTGTGAACATTTGTTGGGGTTTTGGGGGCATCTTAACTTTGTCTATCGCCTGTAGATGTGCGGTATTATATATGTGATTTGTGTATTTGTTGTGCGGGCGGAAATTTGTAGCGCCAATTTTGGCCAAGACGTTCGTGATGACAACTCTATGAGCAGCTATACTTTATGACTACATCTCAGGTGGGTTCAGGGACCTTGATTCAGGGTTCTTTGTGATCGAACACTAACTTAAATGTACAATAAATACCCAAAAATAGTTAACTTAATTATACAGAAAATCATCGAATAAATATCGTGATTTTTGAAAGTCTTAGAAAAGTAGGACTATTTGTGCAGGTTAATGCATTGTCAACGATTATTTCATACTAGTAAGTTGTAATGCGCCTATGGCGCCCGTTAATTTGCTTGAGAAAGTATTTGTTACTTAATTTTAAAAATTTTGTAAAAAATATTTTGAGAAAACTATTTTGTAAAAAAAAAATTGGAAAAAAAATAAAATTGGAAAAAAAATTTTTGTTGAAAAAAAAATTTTTGCTGAAAAAAAAAATTTGTTGAAAAAAAAAAATTTGTGGAAAAAAAAAATTTTTTTTGAAAAAAAAAAATTTTGCTGAAAAAAATTTTTGTTGAAAAAAAATTTTGTAAAAAAAAAAATTGGGGAAAACACAATTTCTGTACAAAAAAAAAAATATTATTTTTTTATTATTATTATTTATAGAATTATAGAATGCCTATTTAAATTCCTACGTACTGCGTGACAGAGTCAGTGAATCAGTGTCGAGGGTAAATATATATTAAGATACTAAATGTTTCCCACGTGGGTCCGATGGTCCATTCTGAAAGTCCAATTTTATCACATTTCGCCAGTTTTGTGCGGTGAAATCGTACAAACGAGTTCTCCAATCTTACTTACTTACTTATTTCCCTTAACATTCCATGAAAGAACCGACGGGGAACTTCTCTCTTGAATCAGTGATGTGTGTACGATATAATTTGTATACTCACTGACCGGCTTAGAGATTACTCTCTTACTCGTACTCTCTTAGTCGCCAACATTTACAAGGTGGAAAACAGCCGCTGAAAAACGTTTGATGGTCTTACCCGGTATCGAACTCGGGTTCTTCTGTGTGATAGTTGCACACACACACACACCTACCACACCACGGCCGTCCACAATCTCCAATCTACTCCAATCTGTGAAATTAATTGTTTCATGATATCACGAGTCCAGTATCTATCAAACCAGTCAGCTGACCAGTAAGTTAGTAAACCGAGACTAACCACTTTTTGACTAGGTTTAAATTTCGCCTTGGGAAATCTCTCTGTTTATAAAAACCAAATTTTTCCGGGATCAGACCTAGTTGTTTGAAACCAAACTCGAATCCCAATGAGTATTGAGGTTTTTTGAAAGCCACTAAAATCAAGGAAAGACAACAAATTGGTTTTTACTTTAATAATGAAAATATATTTTTTAAAAGCTTTCTTTGTCACTCGCATTAGCCAGAATGTCCAACAACACAACTTTTACCACAAAGCTGGAGCGGCAGCATAAGTCAGGGGGGCAGAGTAGGCGCTGTAAGCCAAAGGAGCAGCAGCAGCATATCTGGCAACAATCGGCGCATTATAAGCAGCAGCAACGGGAGCAGCAACAGTTCTGGCAACAAGAGGGGCGGCAACGGGGGCTACAACTGGAGCGGTGGCAAGGCCATTGTAGTTGCGAGCAATCACTTGGCTACTGGTGGCTGTGACAAAAGGAGCTGGTGCGGCCGCAACAACAGCAGCTGGGGCAGTGTAGGCCAAAGGAGCTCCAACGAAACCGGGCTTGGCAGCAGCACAGGCAATGACGGCAAAGATGACAACGATCTGGGAAATAAACTTCTGTTAGTCAGTCAATCTATCTACTTCTTCCAAAAAGAAACTTACAAGTTTGAACATATTGATGGATTTAAATTGTGTTTTGTTTCTTTAACAAACGGAGAACTGTTAATGATGACTGTTTAACGAGCTATTCCGATATTTATAATGGAATTGGTAGAAAACAAACTCAACCGTTGGCAGATGTCCTTCAGTGTGGGGTCGAGTGTTCTTGAATTTCATAAGAGCAGTAACAGTAAATACTTATACTCGAATGTTGGCTTGGTAATAATTCCATATAACATAAACTTCGATTAGTAAATTGTGATCTATTTAAATTCCTACACGCTTTTAAGTAATCGGCGTGTTACGCATATTTAATGTTTTTAAAAAACGACTGGGTCTTTCGTTTCGTTAAACCGAATTTCGTCAGTTTGGATTTTTGTAACACGAAAGTCTCTGTTAAAATTCTATGAACTTGTGAATACGCACTAGTGAGTTGATCCAGTTCGTGACTGTTTATTGATAATCACGTGTGACCAGTGGTGGCTGGGAAACACAAATTGATTTCCAGATATAGTTATCATTTCATCTGGAGGAATGGGAAAATATTTTTATCGGCACGAGGATTCGAGTAAGAAAGCCGGTCAGAGTATGGGGCAAGACAAAATATGTGCTGGATGCCAGCAAGAAAACTGAGCAAACGTTGATAGGCTGAAAAATACTCGCAACAATTTAAACATATTTTTTTTGGAAATTGACTGATGCTTTGGAAGTTAATGAAGCCAAGGCCATAAACGATCGGTCGACGAATCATTTGTAGAAGCGATACAGAAGCCCAACGACGTCAATGTAGAAAACTTGAATTCCCAATTGATCTGGGAAGTTGGTGCAAATACCAATCTCAGTTGCATGAAAACAAAGATCCCACAAATCCAAAAGAAGTTTCTTTTATATACCAACGAATCTGGAGCCACTCAAAATGGAATTTCGATACAAGATGAGAATTGGATAACACCGATAACAAAACTAAGAATGTGGTTTAAATAGTGCCATATCAATTGCCCATTGATGTTAAGGGCAAACAACTGATGAGGTCACTATCAAGGAAGTGTAGAAAGTTGCGGCCATGTTGCAGGAAGGCAAGGATATGCAGGGTTTTCCAACAAGAGGTGTTATTTTGGTATTCAAAGAAAAATTGATTTTTTTTTAGATAAATGATCGGATGTTTATTTCATAATAAAGCAACATCAGTCAAATATCCTTATCCTTTTCATGTCCTCGATAGCCTCACGAATTCAATCTGTGAGATCTTGAATCGACGCTGTGCTGTTGGCGTAGACCTTATCTTTCACGTGGCCCCGAAAGGAAGAAGTCGCAAGGTGTTAAATTGCAAGATCTCGGTGGCCAAATGTGATCACCTCTTCGAGAGATAACACGGACCGGAAAATTGTTCCCATAAAGAGCAATGGTTTCGTTACTTGTTTAGCACGTAGCGCCGTCTGGTTGAAAGTAAACCTTGTCCAGATCAATATCATTCAACTCCGACCATGAACAATCATTAATCATCTCGCGATAGCGCAATCCATTCACCGTAACTGTTGATCAAACCTCATTTTCGAAAAAGTAAGGTCCAATGACGCCGGACCATAAACCGCACCAAACAGTCACACGTTGAGGATGGAGAGGAACTCTTGGGTTTTCCGAGCCCCAAATGCGACAATTTTGCTTGTAGACGTAGCCACCGAGGTGGAAATGGGCATCATCAGTCAAGATGAGTTTTCGATGGAATTCCGAATCATTTCCTTGCATTTCAAGGACCCAATCAGCAAAGACACGACGTTGTTGATGATCGACCGGCTAGAGTTCTTGTGTTAACTGAACTTTTAAAGACTTAAGACCCAAGTCTTTATGCAAAATACGGTGTAATGACGTTTGTGGAATGACCAATTCCAAAAGAACGACGAGGAGTGGACAAACCTGGGGTTTCTTCAACACTTTGGGCTGGACATTCTCAGTTGTTCTTGAGCGTCGTGCACGGGTTTTATTCTTCACATCACCAACTTATCGCAACATCTCGAATTTTTCCACCAATTTCTTTATTGCGATTCGACAAAAGGGCTTCACGACGACTCAAAAATGCTTTAGTTTTGCGAACTGTGACTGCAAGATTTTCACCATTTTTGTAGTGAATTTTAAAAATTTTAAATGTGTATCGTTCCATTTTTAGTAATGGCGTAGTTTCTTCAAAAACGACAGCTACTGAAAACCCGGTTGATAGAAAATAACATTTCTTGTTGGAAAACCCTTTATTTTAGAAAGTTGATTATTTTTCGTATTTGTCTAACTTAAGGCGGATTTTTTTGAGTGTTTTTTTTTACACATTTTAATGAAGTTCATATTGCATATTTAAAAACTAACTTTTTTCGTAAAAAAATGTTCACCGACTTAATTTGCCTGTGCCATTCGCACATCGGCGATTTTATGAAAAAACATCATATTTTTAACTTATTTTTTGTGATCGTTAAAACCCAATTTCCTTTTACTAAGGTTAAGTTTATAGCAATCGAGGAACATTTGCCAGTTCTATGGCCAAAAAATAAAAAAAAAATGTGAACACCTAAAATCGAAAAATATGAAAAGTAGCCAACTTTCGAAATATTTCCAAAATATATCCAATTGTTTGGTTTTTAATGATACCTTAAAATAATCGGTCCATCACTGTCTAGAAGAATTTTACAGAAATTCGACCATTGTGATACTCTTGGTTGGATGAGGAGGGAGAGTGGTACAGCATTTGAAAGGCTGAGTATGATGCGTACATCGTACAAAAAAAAAAAAAAAATATCGCTAGGCAAGTCAGTGCTCCACTTGCCAGATTCTTCCTCCTCGTCGTCAGTGCAGACTCTACAGTAGTTATCCGTACAATATGACTATCGTATAGGGTCCTGTGATTAATCATGCGAGAATACTGAGTCTCCTTATGTCAAAAACTCAGTAGCAACTTTTAGGTCCATATTTGCCTTTTAGTCAATTTCTTGCTTCATAGAGGACACATTTCCATAATAACACCTAATGATAAGCGCCCCGGTAGGCGAGTTGGTAGCGTGCTTGCCTATCAGCGTGGGGGTTGTGGGTTCGATTCCCATCAGAGGCTTTGGTCTGTCGCTGCAAAAAATCTAAACATATGGTCTGTGTCACCCGGTTTACCCTTGGACCCAAAAATTAGAATATAAATTTACTTTGTATTGTAATTAATAATAAATAAATAAATACAAAATAAACACCTAATGATTTGCAAAGCGAAATTGGCAAGGCAAACTAATAATTTTTGACTTCGACACAAGGTCACGAATCATGCGGAACTGGAAACCTATTTTTGTATACCTGCAGTATTAGTTCTTATCATATACGAATCTCCCCCTTTCGAATGAAGTTCTTTAATAGTAAAGCACTACAAAGGCAATTCCCTCCGAATAACTGTTACCAACATGTCTCCCCATTGAAAATACAACTTTCGTTTTCGGCTTAATAAGTTAATCATGTTTCAAAACTCTTTTTATTCTTCAATCAAACATTGGCCATAATTTCCAGGACAGAAACTTTTACCAGAAAGCAGGAGCGGCAGCATACGACAATGGGGCAGAGTAAGTCAATGGAGCAGTGTAAGCCAAAGGAGCAGCAGCAGCATATCTGGCAACAACGGGAGCAGCAACAGTTCTGGCAACAAGAGGGGCGGCGACGGGGGCTACAACTGGAGCGGTGGCAATACCATTGTAGTTGCGGGCAATAACTTGGCTACTGGTGGCTGTGACAAAAGAAGCGGGAGCGGCAGCAACAACAGCAGCTGGGGCAGTGTAGGCCAAAGGAGCTCCAATGAAACCGGGCTTGGCAGCAGCACAGGCAATGACGGCAAAGATGACAACGACCTGGGAAATAAAATACTATCAGTCAGTCAATCTATATACTTCTTCCAAAAATAAACTTACAAGTTTGAACATATTGATGGATTTAAATTGTGTTTTGTTTCTTTAACAAACGGAGAACGGTTAATGATGACTGTTTAACGAGCTAATCCGATATTTATAATGGAATTGGTAGACAACAAACTCAGCCGTTGGCAGATGTCGTTCAGTGTCGCGTCGTGTGTTCTTGAATTTCGTAATAGAAGTAAGAGGAAATTACGTATGCGCTTGAATGCAAACTCAGTTATGATCACACACAAACTATGATTAGTAAATTGTGAACTATTAAAATTCCTAAACTCATCGAAGGTCTGGGCGTGTTGCGCATATTCAATGAATAGAGCCGCACTGAGTCGGGCCCACTTTTGTTGTCCGTCGATTTGAAATCCACAATAAGTAAAATAACCACAAATAGAGTAATGTTCACTTTGTTCGAGTACAAACTGCAAAAGTCAATCGAGAGTGCAGACGACCAAAGTCACATGCGTATTCCAACTCTGGATGTCACTATGTCTCTCTGGTTGCACGAGAGGCGTAGCAACATTTACAGTTTCCAGGCTTGCTATTACTTTTGAGGCAATAGACTTAGGTTGTCGGTGACAAAAAACAATGGCTATGTAGAATTTTGGTTTTGGCTCAACCCTTGTTTTAAACCTTATGGGGTAAAGTATGTTTGGGAATATTTTAGATTTTTTGCAATAGTATTTTTCGATTTTCTGGAAAGGAATGGGATTTTTCGAAAGTTTTTCATTTTCCATGTCTTTGAGTTATCATTAAAGCTAAAAAAATTTCGAAAATTCTATTTCCGTCCACTATTCCTATAGTCAATATCACACTAAGGTGCTTTTGTATTTTCCAGATAAAAAAGTTCAAATAATCGAAAATATTTCAAATATTGAAAAATATTAACAGATTAACTTGTTTTTAAAACATCTTATATATTTTATGGCAAATGTAAGTAAATAAAATTTGGAATCGAAGTTCAGCCAATTTTTTAGACTCCAGACCTCGATTCCGAATACGGTCAAATTCGTCAGACTGCGACTCCACAGTTCTTGTCGAAATCCCATGTTGGGAGCCTTTAGATTCTGTATGATTTCTCATGGTTACTTGGATATTGGTTTTCATGCAGCTGAGAAACCACTTTGACTATCAGCCAATAGGAATACATTACGCGTGACGTCATTCGATCAACCTGCGCAGAACATTTTGTTCTCTGCGAGGGATGGCGTAATCTTGGTTTCTATCAATCTTGCACAAGTGAAAACGGTACGTCCGTATGACTCTTACTTACTTATCGTGGATGTCAACGAAAGTAAAACCACTTAGGTCATTAACTATGCGTAACACGTCCATAGCTGTAAAGCGTGTAGGAATTTAAATAGTTCACAATTTAGTAATCGCAGTTTATGGGGATTATTACCAAGCCGACATTCGAGTATATTTACTGTTACTACTCTTACGAAATTCAAGAACACTCCGCTCGACACTGAAGGACATTTGCGAAGCGTTAATTTTGTTTTCGGACAGTTTCATTATAAATACCAAAGTGGCTTGCAAGTCAATCATCATTAACATTTCACAATTTGTTAAAGAAACAATACAAAAATTAAATCTATCAAAATGTTCAAACTTGTAAGTTTCCTTTTCCGACCAAGTTACAAATTGTTTAACTAATAGTTCCTTATTTCCCAGATCGTTGTCATCTTTGCCGTCATTGCCTGTGCTGCTGCCAAGCCCGGTTTCGTTGGGGCTCCTTTGGCCTACACTGCCCCAGCTGCTGTTGTTGCTGCCGCACCAGCTCCCTTCGTGACAGCCACCAGTAGCCAAGTTATTGCCCGCAACTACAATGGCATTGCCACCGCTCCAGTTGTTGCCCCCGTTGCCGCCCCTCTTGTTGCCAGAACTGTTGCTGCTCCCGTTGCTGCTGCTTATACTGCTCCTCTGGTTGCCAGATATGCCGCTGCTGCTTCTCCTTTGGTCTACAGCGCCTACTCTGCCCCCCTGACTTATGCTGCCGCTCCAGCTTTGTGGTAAATGTTTCTGTTGTTGCGATTGACGAAAAAAGTTGAAAAATATAATAACTTATTGAACCGAAAACCACTCAGTCTTTCCTTGATTTTACTGGTATTCCTGAAACTGCGCTTTGGAGTGTGATATGAGTTTTGGGTTTATCACCAATCTCATCTGTAGCTGTAGGTCCACAAGCTGAAAATATGAAGCGCCTGTCCACGTTATCAGATGGCCAGCTTCAAAACACCGGAGTACTTCTTTCGATACGTCTGAAATATGACTAGGCCAACGAGTATCATGACCAGAACATCAAGAATGTCAGATTTGTCTATAAGAAATGAGAAGGACAGAGAATACAGGGTTTTCCAACAAGAGGTAGTAAAAGAAAATGATCGGATTGAGATAAATGATCGGATGTTTATTTCATAATAAAGAGGAAGGTATGCCGTAAATAATGAAAAACAACATCTGCCAAATGGCCACCACGACCACGCTTACAGGACCAAATCCTTTTCATGAAATTGTCCATAACCACATCGCAAAGTGGCTGTCCTATGTCCTCGATAGCCTGACGAATTCTGTCTTTGAGTTCTTGAATCGACGCTGGCTTAGTTTCTACTTGTCAAATGTCAAAGAATAAAAGCTTCAAAAGTGACAGCTACCGAAATACCGGGTGATTCAAAATAACACCTCTTGTTGGAAAACACACAGCAAATGCGGACTGATGCGAAACAAAATGTGGCTTTACAGAGTAGAAGGGTTTCCCAATCATAAAGTCTTAATTTTGGGGTCACTTGCCTACTTATTCCCTTTATCATGCCATGAGGGAACAGAGGAGGGCGACATCTTTCAGCTCTGTAAGATATGCACGTGGCTACAGTTGAAAGTGAAAAATGATTTTTCTTGGCTTAAAGATGATTCGAAAACAGTTTATTTTTATATTCTTACCAGGCTACTAAACTGTGTTTGTTGTTTTGATAGTCGATCTTGGATGGACTGTAAAATTGGTTTGAGTATAACGAATTCTACGGATTATTAGCACTGTGGGAAAAATCATTTCAAAAATTTGATAATGGCATTATACTCAATAGTTTTTGAAAGGGGTTTAATGAGTCAGTTTTCAGTAGTGGAAAAATATATACAAATTGAGACCTTAATGGTCTGATAATTTAGGTTTAAATATACGATGGCTGTTTGACAACTTCGTGACATTTTGAAATTCCCTCGTCTCAGCACAGCTGCTGTCAATTGTCATCTGTTAATAGATAAATGTACTAGTATAAGCAAAATGAGTTATTTAGTTTTGGCAACATAGTGCGTTTTGAAGAAAACCAAAAAAAAAATAAAAAAATTTGTAAATTTAACGCAGAACATTCAGGACTCCAAAAAAGATTCCCTTCAGACGGAAAT
Source organism: Hydrotaea cyrtoneurina (assembly GCA_958296145.1). Classification (NCBI taxonomy): domain Eukaryota; kingdom Metazoa; phylum Arthropoda; class Insecta; order Diptera; family Muscidae; genus Hydrotaea; species Hydrotaea cyrtoneurina. The sequence goes on along the minus strand of OY282515.1, from coordinate 37,179,469 downwards.
TGTCGATAGAATACATGAAATGATATTTGGACTATCGGTGAATTACATTTTGATCCATTTTTAACATAAAAAGGACGAACGCACAATTTGAGCCGCAATTCAACAAGTGAGTTTGTTGGTGGTCAACTACAATTACAAGAAGTTTTTTGATTTCGTCAGCGTGTATGTAGTGTGGATGTATCCATCACAACACACCAAAGATCTAGGTCCTAACAAAGCGGACTACTTCTCGGAAGAATAGGATCGCCTAGAGGAGGAGTGGGTCGAATGAGAGCCTTTAGAAAACCCATTATTTAGAAGGGTTAACAAAATTGCAAAGAGGTGGACGAAATGTACCGAGCTACAGGAGGGGAAATCAATAAATTTTTGAAGACAGTGCTTTTGTTAGTATTTTTTCCTCTGGAATGGCTAATCCCATTATTTAAAACATGATCTAAGCTACTCAATTTGTTGTAGAGTATTTCGCATGGCTTGGGAAAGTCTCTGTTACAGGCAAAGTTGCCGGCATTTATCAGGTGAATCGAATGAGGAAAAAGTTTATGGAAAATAAAGGAAAGACAAAGTGGTTTTCGGTTTAATAAATTACTATATTTTTTCAAAACTTTTTCGTCGATCGCTTTAGCCAAAATTTCCAACAACAAAAACATTTACCACAAAGCTGGAGCGGCAGCATAAGTCAGGGGGGCAGAGTAGGCGCTGTAAGCCAAAGGAGCAGCAGCAGCGGCATATCTGGCAACCAGAGGAGCAGTATAAGCAGCAGCAACGGGAGCAGCAACAGTTCTGGCAACAAGAGGGGCGGCAACGGGGGCAACAACTGGAGCGGTGGCAATGCCATTGTAGTTGCGGGCAATCACTTGGCTACTGGTGGCTGTCACGAAGGGAGCTGGTGCGGCAGCAACAACAGCAGCTGGGGCAGTGTAGGCCAAAGGAGCCCCAACGAAACCGGGCTTGGCAGCAGCACAGGCAATGACGGCAAAGATGACAACGACCTGGGAAATAAGGAACTATTAGTCAAACAGTTTGAAACTTGGTTAGAAAAGGAAACTTACAAGTTTGAACATTTTGATAGATTTAAATTTTGTTTGTATTGTGTCTTTAACAAATGGAGAAATGTTAATGATTATTCAATTGCCAGCTGTTCGGGTATTTATAACCGAATTGTCTGCAAACCAAAATCAACGTTTTGCCGATGTCCTTGAGCGTTGGGTCGAGTGTTCTTGAATTTCGTCAGAGAAGTAGCGGTAAAATAATCATGTACTCGTATATCAACCGTGTATAACACCACCTAAAATTGGTGTTTTGTGAACTATTTAAATTCCCAAAAAGCTTGTAAGGCATCGGCGTGTTACGAATATTTAATGCCGACAGTGATTTTACTATCGTTGACATCTACGATGAGTAAGTGTCACTCTGACGTATGGTTTGAATTTGTATATCGCAGTGTAAGCTCCATTCAATTTGTATATCCTACTGTGAGCGATGACTTTTTAATAGACTGGTGGGGCTTTGTAAAATATTCGAAGTTTTCGTGAAGTTGTCTATATCGATGACGATTTGTTTACGGTACTTTGATATACGGCATTTATGCACGGTGGGTGGAACAAGATTTATTTTGAAAATATTTGTTTAACTTCTGCTCACTGGTTTAAAGACATTTTTTTTAAGGCACTAGTTTGAAGGAATTTCTGATTACCAGGTCACGTCAATGCCATGACCGATTTAAGCCATGGCATATATTGCTTGCTCCTATAGTGACAAATTTGTCTGTTCTTTTAATTATTATTATTTATTTATTTAAAATTTTCATATATTTATTTAATGGCTTAAACTAGCTTTGCATCTACAATATTTAAAACTTTTTAGGATTTAACATCATATTTTGGTAAAAAAAAACAAGATAAATTGTGGTGTTCTTTTATGATTTTCAAATTTAGTTTTAGGTTTTGAAGTGGGTTTTCACTTGCCACCCTTGAAACATCCCCATTCCGTAGCTACAATGGATGTCACCTCGGATATGTAAAAATCCTTGAAAAATTGCCAGCATTTCAACTTCATGTTGACACAGTTTATAATATGTTAAAACGGGGATACACTGCAGCCGAAAACTACGAAGGGTCGTCCACGCACAAAGTTACATTTGACAAGCTTTCAGTCATGGGAGTGCCTTCGGCAAAGTAGTTTCAGATTAAAGTATTAGTGGGTTCTGGAATTGGTCCACTTATGCCCATGTAATCCACTGTGCGGCGCTTACTTACTCATCGCTGAAACAAATGTAATTAAAAATGCGCAACACGCCAATACCTTCGGAGCATTTCGGTATTTTAATAGTTCACAGTTTACTACTCTCAGTTTGTATTATCTTCGGCTATAATCAAGTTGATGTATGAGTAGGTAAGTACATTATGGCTACTTCTCTTACGAAATTCAAGAACACTCGACTCTGAAGGACACGTTAACTTTGTTTTGAGACATAATTCCATTATAAATACCACAATCGATTTAACAATTATCATTAACATTTCACAATTTGTTAAAGAAACAATACAAAAATTAAATCAATCAAAATGTTCAAACTTGTAAGTTTCCTTTTCCGACCAATTTTTAAACTTTTTAACTAATAGTTCCTTATTTCCCAGGTCGTTGTCATCTTTGCCGTCATTGCCTGTGCTGCTGCCAAGCCCGGTTTCGTTGGGGCTCCTTTGGCCTACACTGCCCCAGCTGCCGTTGTTGCTGCCGCACCAGCTCCCTTCGTGACAGCCACCAGTAGCCAAGTGATTGCCCGCAACTACAATGGCATTGCCACCGCTCCAGTTGTAGCCCCCGTTGCCGCCCCTCTTGTTGCCAGAACTGTTGCTGCTCCCGTTGCTGCAGCTTATACTGCTCCTCTGGTTGCCAGATATGCTGCTTCTCCTTTGACTTACAGCGCTCCCTTGACTTACTCTGCCCCCTTGACTTATGCTGCCGCTCCAGCTTTGTGGTAAATGGCGTTGGTTTTGGAAATTATTGAAAATATGATTGAGAAATACAAATAATGGAAACAAATAAACTAATTTATTAAACCGAAAACCACTTTTTTTTTGTTTTGTCGTTATCTTTCGATATTGCCATGATAAAGAAATCATTGATGCGAAGGCATATCAGAAATTTGTTATTGTAAAGAAGAATTTTCGATTGCAAATAATGAATTTCCAAATGCATTATTGTTCAATGAAATGATCCGGAGGTATGTAGAAACATAAACAAATTTTATGGAGCACTGGCTAAAGTAGAGGGTTATTCATTTCGGGCTGCAATTCGACATCTGTCAAACTAATTTGTAAAACCATTTTTTTTTTCCTTTTCAGTTGGATGTCTGACTCGGACGAAAATGAATTGCTTAACTAGCACACAACGCGTAAAAATTATTAAAACCTACTACAAAAATGGTGATTCTGGCACAGCCACATATCGTCCTTTAAGAGGAGATCATGGTTTATGGTTATGAAGCAAATTTCGCACTCGGTGGTTATGTTAATAAACAAAATTGTCGTATTTGGGGTTCTGAGAATCCTCAAGTAATTGAAGAGAGGCCATTACATCCACAAAATGACACTGTTTGGTGCGTTCTTTGGTGCGAAGGTGTGATTGGACCTTACTTCTTCGAAAACGACGAGGGAACGACTGTCACCGTCAATTCGGAGCGTTATGGTCGTATGATAACCGGCTTTTTTTGCCTGCTATTGAAGAATACGACTTGGAGAATATGTGGTTTCATCGAAGACGGTGCCACATACCACTAAGGTCAAACGAATATGGCTTTATTGCAAGAGACATTTCCTGGCCGCGTAATTTCTTGTCGTGGCGACATAAACTGGCCACAAATATCATCCGATTTGACACCATTCGTCTTTTTTTTTTTGTGGGGCTACGCGAAGAATCGTATATATTTAACACTTGAGCACTTAAGAACCCAGATTCGTCAAGTTATGGCTGAGATACCGCCCAATATGCCCAGGATGCACCTTTGATAACTTTATCAATTTAAGGGTTTTGTTATTGCTTTACAAGATAATCAAATTTAGAAGTCCATCTTACTTGCTATCGATGTTTGTGTTTGGCAGCTCTGAGAGGACGCGTTCCTTATTAATTCCACGATTTAAGACTCTGGTAATGCAACGGTCGTTCCAAATTCGAGCAATAAGACTGTGGAATAATCACATTCCATATGAAAGCAGAAACTTCTCATTGTCATGTAGTAAGTTTAAGGAGCTAGCAATGGCCTGTCTGTAATCCGCATATATTGTACTTCGCATTCACTGTTGGTTGTCAATTTTTCTGACCGTTATCTTTATTCGTGCTATGATTAGGATTTTTTTTTAATTTTAGTAAGTTTTAACTTGAACTCTGTATATTAATTTTAAATTAATTTGTAATTTATATATTTTAATAATTGTCTCTTTTAAATGATGTTCTTCATAATCAATTCGGCCAAATCTGGCTTCTCGATTATTGAATAAAAATGAAATGAATGAACAATATATGCCAAAAAGTGGTCCAAAATTACCTCAAAAGAATCAATGTTTGCAACACTTCGTGTGGTGGTCATTGAAATGTTGTAGTGTTTCACACATAATGTCAACGTTCAAACTTTATAATAAAAAAAGAAGGAAAAACAATTTTTATATGTGTTTTATTTACGTTTACTTTTGAAAACGCAAAATGGACAACCCAATAAATTTTTGTGACGTGAAAAGATCGATTGTGACGTGATCTGTGTGGCATTGCTGAAACCAAAGAGCGTCCAAGTACTGCAACCATATGTTTTTGCACATCCAAATGTGTGTGCAACTAAATGACAACGCACTGGCAGTTGAATGCTACTATCAATTTCAACAGGATTTATTGTGTATCCCCACTCTCAAAATTTATTTTTTGACCATTAATCTGCAATGGCCAATGTCATATAAACTATATGTGGCTATAATTTCATTTTTTTAAAGGCAGAATACATCCAAGACCGAAAGATATGAAAATTCGAAAAAAAAAAATTTTGACCAGAAAAAAAAGAAAGGGGTTAACCCATCAAAATTGAAGATATTTTGGAAAAAAATAGATTTCGTTGAAATTTCATTCATTCGTAGCGGACATTAATCTGAACAAGACGATGCATTCATTTTTTGGATTGAAGAAATAGTTTGGGAGAAAATGGGTATATCCGATGGGGCACTCTCAAAATTTATTTTTTGACCATTAATCTGCAATGGCCAATGTTAAATAAACTATATGTGGTAATAATTTCATTATTTTAAAGTCAGAATAAATCCAAGACCGAAAGATATGAAAATTCGAAAAAAAAAATTTTGACCAGAAAAAAAAGAAAGGGGTTAACCCATCAAAATTGAAGATATTTTGGAAAAAAATAGATTTCGTTGAAATTTCATTCATTCGTAGCGGACATTAATCTGAACAAGATGATGTATTCGTTTTTTGGATTGAACAAATAGTTTGGGAGAAAATGTGCCTTGAAACTACTTGCCGAATTTTCCAGCAACATAATTACTAACCCACTGAGACTGGTATCGTACGATTATCGCTTTTTTCGCTGCATCAACAAAGCCCAATGTTGGATGACTTTTAATGACGAATTTCGTTCATTCAACGTACAAATTCGTTCATGCTACGACGCTTTTTCTTTCAGTGTATGGAATGTATCAATGGCCAGTTTAAATTTCGCATAGTTGTGGAAATAATTAACACATTAAATTACACAACCTTTGATAGCGAATAATGTTGCTAAGTTCCTTTAAATCTACGATAGTCAACTTAAGACATCGAATATAAAGACAACGTGGTTTTCAATTTAATAAATTAATATGTATATTTTTTCAAAAGGGGTTCTTCAATTAAATTCGGGAGCATTTCCAAGACCTATTACCACAAAGCTGGAGCGGCAGCATAAGTCAAGGGGGCAGAGTAAGTCAAGGGAGCGCTATAAGCCAAAGGAGAAGCAGCAGCGGCATATCTGGCAACCAGAGGAGCAGTATAAGCTGCAGCAACGGGAGCAGCAAAAGATCTGGCAACCAGAGGAGCAGCTACGGGGGCAACAACTGGGGCGGTGGCAATTCCATTGTAGTTGCGGGCAATCACTTGGCTACTGGTGGCTGTCACGAAGGGAGCTGGTGCGGCAGCAACAACGGCGGCAGCTGGGGCAGTGTAGGCCAAAGGAGCTCCAACGAAACCGGGCTTGGCAGCAGCACAGGCAATGACGGCAAAGATGACAACGACCTGGGAAATAAGGAACTATTAGTTAAAAAGTTTGTAACTTGGTCGGAAAAGGAAACTTACAAGTTTGAACATTTTGATAGATTTAAATGTTGTATTGTTTCTTTAACAAATTGAGAAATGTTAATGATGATTGAATTGCAAGCCACTTTGATATTTATAATGGAATTAAGTTAACTTCACGCAGATGTCCTTCACCATCGAGCCGAGCCGAGTGTTCTTGAATTTTGTAAGAAAAGTAGCCGTAACTGAAGTCGAATGTCAGCTTGTTATTAATCGCATCTACTATACTACGCGTAGTTTGCGAGTAGTAAATTGTGGATTATTAAAATTCCTAAGCGATTGTCAGGTATTGGCGTGCTATGCATGTTTAATTACTGGGGCGATTTTACGTTGTTCCTAATTTAATTGATTGTCTAGAGGAAGACGGTGATGAGTAAGTAAACGCCGCACAGTGGATCGTTTAGAGAGAAGGCGTTCGTAGATATGACTATTTAAAATTTATATAGATATACATTTATGAACTTCGGTAGCCAAAAGGTACCAGGAGAACAAGCGGTGAGTTTTTAAATATTAAATTATTTGGCTTCGGCTAAATACAGGGTTCTTCAACAAGAGGTGTTATTTGGAATCACCCGTTAATTCAGTAGCCATCACTTTCGAAGCTTTTATTTATTGAAATTTGACAAGTAGAAACTACGCTATTACTAAAAATGGAACGATACACGCTTCAACAACATATTATAATTCACTACAAAAATGGTGAAAATCTTGCAGTCACAGTTCGCAAAACTAAAAAATTTCCGGACCGTGTTATCGCTCGAAGTGTTGATCACAATTGGCCACCGAGATCTTATGATTTAACACCTTGCGACTTCTTCCTTCCCAGCCCAGCGTCGATTGAAGACCTCAGAGAAAGAATTCGTGATGCTATCAAGGACATAGGGCAGCCACTTTGTGATTTGGTTATGGAAAACTTCATGAAAAGGATATGGTCCTGTAAGCGTGGTCTTGGTGGCCATTTGGCTGATGTTGTTTTTCATTATTAACAGCAAACCTTCATCTTTATTATCAAATAAACATCCGATCATTTATCTCAAAGAATTCAATTTTTCTTTGAATACCAAAATAACACCTTTTCAAAATTTTGTAATAGATTAGCGCCCTAGTCGACTCCAGAGTTGCAGTCGAGCTATTTGGAAATGCTGCAGTCGGAGTCGATCAATTTGACCTCGGCTCCCCAGCCCTGGTAACGTTCGTAGAAAAACCATAGTCTCCTCCAGTAGAAAAATTCTCTTTGGTATAGGGTATACAAACTATATTTGAATATGGTTATTTTCAAAATAAATTGATTTCCAACCACTGTGCATAAACATTGTATGTGAAAAGTACCGTAACGACCAACAAAGTCTAAGGTAGTTTGATATACGACATTTACGGCGATATACTCGTGTTCATGAGATCTCCAAATACACCTCAGAGTATTTTCTCATCACTCACCAACAAATTTAATAAAAGTTACATTATGATGCACAATTTGAAACCAAACGTCAGAGTGACACTTACTCATCGTGGTTGTCAAATCACTTCAGTCATTAAATATGCGTAACACGCCGATATCGTACAAAGTTTTGGGAATTTAGTTCGTAGTTCGTATAACCATATTGATATACGTGTACTCTTACTTCTTTTACGAAATTCAAGAACACTCGACCCAACTCTGAAGGACATCTGCAAAACGTTAACTTTGTTATGAGACATAATTCCATTATAAATACCAGAACAGATCGTTGAACAATCATCATTAACATTTCTCAATTTGTTAAAGAAACAATACAACATTTAAATCTATCAAAATGTTCAAACTTGTAAGTTTCCTTTTCCGACCAAGTTACAAACTTTTTAACTAATAGTTCCTTATTTCCCAGGTCGTTGTCATCTTTGCCGTCATTGCCTGTGCTGCTGCCAAGCCCGGTTTCGTTGGAGCTCCTTTGGCCTACACTGCCCCAGCTGCCGCCGTTGTTGCTGCCGCACCAGCTCCCTTCGTGACAGCCACCAGTAGCCAAGTGATTGCCCGCAACTACAATGGCATTGCCACCGCTCCAGTTGTTGTCCCCGTAGCTGCTCCTCTGGTTGCCAGATCTTTTGCTGCTCCCGTTGCTGCTGCTTATACTGCTCCTCTGGTTGCCAGATATGCCGCTGCTGCTTCTCCTTTGGCTTATAGCGCTCCCTTGACTTACTCTGCCCCCTTGACTTATGCTGCCGCTCCAGCTTTGTGGTAATAGGTCTTGGAAATGCTCCCGAATTTAATTGAAGAACCCCTTTTGAAAAAATATACATATTAATTTATTAAATTGAAATCCACGTTGTCTTTATATTCGATGTCTTAAGTTGACTACGGTAGATTTATTCGCTATCAAGGGTTGTGTAATTTAATGTGTTAATTATTTCCACAAATATGCAAAATTTAAACTGGCCATTGATACATTCCATACACTGAAAGAAAAAGCTTCGTAGCATAAACGAATTTGTACGTTGTATGAACGAAATCCGCCATTAAAAGTCATCCAACGATGGGCTTCGTTGATGCAGCGAAAAAAGCGATAATCGTACGATACCAGTCTCAGTGGGTTAGTAATTATGTTGCTGGAAAATTCGGCAAGTAGTTTCAAGGCACATTTTCTCCCAAACTATTTGTTCAATCCAAAAAACGAATACATCGTCTTGTTCAGATTAATGTCCGCTATGAATGGGGAAAATTTCAACGAAATCTATTTTTTCCAAAAAATCTGAAATTTTGAAGGGGTTACCCTTTCTTTTTTTTCTGGTCAAAAATTTTTTTTTCCAATTTTCATATCTTTCGGTCTTGGATGTATTCTGACTTTAAAATAATGAAATTATAGCCACATATAGTTTATATAACATAGGCCATTGCGGATTAATGGTCAAAAAATAAATTTTGAGAATGCACAATCTGATACACAATAAATTATCGTATCAAACAACTGCCAGTGCATTGTCATTTCGTTGCACAAACATTTGGAGGTACAAACATTTCGTTGTGCAAACATTTGGATACACAACAAATCATGTGAAAATTATCGTACCATACAACTCTCAGTAGGCTGTCATTTGGATTTGCTATTATTTGGTCTCGCAAACATTTGGATGATCGTACGATACCAGTCTCAATGGGTTAGTATTAGTCCTAGAGTCTACCTTTAGTTTGGTGGCTGAAAAATTCGGCAAGGCACTTTCGAATCGCTAATTCTGTAAAACAAAAACATTTTCTGAACCCATTTTCTCCCAAACTATTTATTCAATCCAAAATATGAATACGTCATCTTGTTCAGATTAATGTCCGCTATAAATGAGGAAAATTTCAACGAAATCAATTTTTTTCAAAATATCTTCTATTTTAATGGGTTAACCCCTTTCTTTTTTTTCTGATCACAATTTTTTTTCGAATTTTCATATCTTTCTTGCTTGGATGTATTCTGCCTTTAAAATAATGAAATTATAGCCACATATAGTTTATTTAACATTGGCCATTGCAGATTAAGGTCAAAAAATTAATTTTGAGAGTGCCCCATTGGATACACCCATTTTCTCCCAAACTATTTATTCAATCTAAAAAATTAATACATCGTCTTGTTCAGATTAATGTCCGTACGATTGAATGAAATTTCAACGAAATCTATTTTTTCCAAAATATCTTCAATTTTGATGGGTTAACCCCTTTCTTTTTTTTCTGGTCAAAATTTTTTTTTTCGAATTTTCATATCTTTCGGTCTTGCATGTATTCTGCCTTTAAAATAATGAAATTATAGCCATATATAGTTTATATAACATAGGCCATTGCAGATTAATGGTCCAAAAATATATTTTGAGAGTGCCCCATCGGATACACAATAAATCCTGTGAAATTGATAGTAGCATTCAACTGCCAGTGCGTTGTCATTTGGTTGCACACACATTTGGATGTGCAAACATATGGTTGCAGTACTTGGACGCTCATTGATTTCAGCCATGCCACACAGACCACGTCACAATCGATCTTTTGTGCACCAATTTTAAAAACAAAAAAATTTAATGGGTTGTCCATTTTGCGTTTGTTGTCCATTAGGTTTATCTGCATAGACACGGTCTTTCGCGTAGCCCCACAAAAAAAAAGACGAATGGTGTCAAATCGGATGATCTTGGTGGCCAGTTGATGTCGCCACGACGAGAAATTACGCGGCCAGGAAATGTCTCTTGCAATAAAGCCATATTCGCTCGAGTTGTGTAGCATGTGGCACCGTCTTTGATGAAACCACATATTCCTCAAGTCGTATTCTTGAAAAAGGCAAAAAAAAAAATGGGGTATCATACGACCATAACGCTCCGAATTGACAGTCGTTCCCTCGTCGTTTTCGAAGATGTAAGGTCCATTCACACCATCGGACCAAACAGTGACTTTTTGTGGATGTAATGGCCTCTCTTCAATTACTTGAGGATTCTCAGAACCCCAAATACGACAAATTTGTTTATTAACATAACCACCGAGTGAGAAATGTGCTTCATAACCATTAACCATGATCTCCTCTTAAAGCACGATAGGTGGTTGTGCCAGAATCACCATTTTTGTAGTAGGTTTTAATAATTGTTACGCCTTGTGTGCTAGTTAAGCGATCCATTTTCGTCAATGTCAGACATCCAACTGAAAAGGGGAAAAATTGGTTTTACAAATTAGTTTGACAGATGTCCTATACTTTTGAAACCACGAAATGGATAACCCTTCAAATCCAATTATTATACGGTTTCATATTGTTTTTTTCCGGGTTTTCCATTGTTCGACTCAATGTTCTAGATTAACAGATGTTCTTACATAATTCTATCCCAATTGTATTTGTTATTATTATCCGCTATTTCGCCCAACTCTGATTTTTAGAAATGTTTATAAAACCTCAACAACAATATATTTACAATTGCAGGTAAAGTAGATCGAACCTTTTTTTAGGCTTAAGTGTTAAAATTTAATTCTTTGTTTTTTTACAAAACGCACCGAAAATATAACCGAAGTAAAAACAATAATTAATTACTTCAACGTACGTATACTATCGGTGAACTTGAAAAACTTCCCATTTGTTTTGGTTTTTTTTTTTTGATATTTTTAATGCAAAGCACGTCTCTCCCACCAAACACCAGACGAACAGTGACCATTTTTATGTATAAAAATCCATACGCAATTGTCAAAAATTATATTTCACGAACTGTCTTCAAACAGCCAACAAGAAGTAAAACTCAATAATCATCTCAAAATGGCCAAATTCGTAAGTGTTAACTGAAACAAATGTTTAGAACATATAATTAAATTAAAAATATTATCCTTTGCAGATCATTGTCTTGTGCGCTTTGGTTGCCTGTGCCGCTGCCAAGCCCGGTGTTGTTGCTCCCTTGGCTTATAGCACTCCTTTTGCGGCTGCTTATACTTCTCCTTTGGCTTATAATGCTGCTTACGCTACTCCTTACACGGCTGCCTATTCTACCCCTTACACGGCTGCCTATGCTTCGCCTTATGCTGCCGCTTACGCTGCCCCATATGCTGCTGCCTACACTTCACCTTTGGCTTACACTGCTGCTGCCGCCGCTCCTTTGGCTTATGCCGCCCCTGCTGCTGCCGTTGCTGCTCCTTTGGCCTATGCTAATGCTCCTTTGGATGCCGCCTATGCCAGCAGTCGTGTTGACATCAAGCAAAACTACAATGCCGCTGTAGTGCCTGCAACTTATGCTGCTACTCCTGTGGCCGCTGCTGTTGCACCCGTTGCTCCTCTTAAATATACCGCAGCTCCAGTTTTGTTGTAAATATTTAACTGCCAAAAATAAAAAAGTATAAGTTTTCGATTGCCGCCAACAATTTCCTTGTTTAAATATTTCACTCACAAAAACAGATAGGTAGTATGTGCTGTTACACAACAAATCCAGGTTCGTATTCTGGTACGACCATCAAAAATTGATAAGCGACCATTTTCACCTCATAAATGTCGGTGATATTAGATTAATCTCTAAGTCATGTCAAACGAACGAATTATAACGAACTCAGCCCACTGGATTGGGATAAGTTTCCCGGAATGCTAAAAAAAATACGTACATAAATGGACCACATCTTAGGATGGCCCTTTGTGACGGATTCTGCCAAGTTCTTTCTGGCAGAATTCGATTATATGCGGGGACATGAGACTGGCCATGGATGCTTTTAATGATGCTCAATATCGGGTTGTTACCACCACAATTGGATGATATTGATGTCGACAACATGTGGTTTCCACAAGACTGGGCGACATGCCATATACTTCGAGAAACAATTTAAATACGGCTCGATGTATTCAGCCTGATTACGATTGGCGTAATCACGAAAAAAAACGGCAATACTTCCTTTGTAATAGAACGATAATGCAAAGAACCTTACAAAACTGCTCACAAACAAACAGCTGAAATCAAATTTTGAAGAAAATGTTAATAATTTTGTGAATTTATAAGACAAACAGATACAATGTAAGTGTACATATGGATATGCTTTCGTTTTTGGAAATAGCGCGATCCAGCAAAACTTTATGCTCTGCTAAAATCTCAAGAAGCGTGTCATATTTTTTGCAACTTCTTGACAGCATGTACACTTTGAATTATCTGAAAAAAAATTAATCTTAATATATATTTACCCTCGACACTGATTCACTGATACACTGATTCACTGACTCTGTCACGCAGTACGTAGGAATTTAAATAGGCATTCTATAATTCTATAAATAATATTAATAAAAAAAAATAATATTTTTTTTTGTACAGAAATTGTGTTTTTCCCAAATTTTTTTTTTAAATTTTTTTTTTTTTACAAAATTTTTTTTTCCAAATTTTTTTTTTTCAACAAAATTTTTTTTTTTCCACAAAATTTTTTTTTTCAACAAACATTTTTTTTTCAAAAAAAATTTGTTTTCCACACATATTTCAACGGGCGCCATAGGCGCATTACAACTTACTAGTTTATAATAATAGCGGAGTGTATTTTTAATAAATGAGTAAAGCGGGTTAGAAAAAACTTGCCTTTGGGAGGAAAATACTTAATTTTTCCTTTTGTAACAGCTCCACAAAGTCTTATTTTTCACTATTTTACTCTATTTTTGGGCACTTCATTTTTTATATAATGCTGATCGCTTTTTAGCCAATCTTTTATTTATTTGCATTTTACTCATTTTTTTATTTACAATAATTTTAATCACATTTTTATCACAGATTATAACACAAATTAGTTCACAAAAGACGTCATTTCTGTAAAAAAAATATCTGAGATAATAAAAGAAAGAAACAATTGTCGAAAGAAAAAAAAAATACATTTGACTACAAAATCTTAAAAAAAAATAATTGACTCGTTTACTGACAATGCCACCAGAAATACTCTAGAACTATTGTCTCTAATGTTTCTATACTCACACATACAAGAAATGCTGTTGAAATGTTTACTAGTTCATTTGTCACCAGAAAAAGAGTAGTGACTTAGAGACATATGGTTCTAGGCTGACTACAGGGTTGTTTTCATCAAATACGTTGGGCATTGACTGAGTTACTAACGTTTTCATGAACACACAAAAATGTTTGCCTGGTGGTTTTCCGTCAACTCATCCGTTTGTGTCTGAAGGGGCCAGCAATATTCTGAGTAATTTTCCAATAACTCAGCCAATTACCAAAGGATTTGATGAAAACAAAGCCACATCGTGTTATCTGTCGAAGAGGTGACCGAGATCTTGTGATTTAACACTTTTCGACTTCTTCCTTTGGGGCCACATGAAAGATAAGGTCTACACCAACAGACCAGCGTCGATTCAAGACCTCAGAGAAAGAATTCGTGAGGCTGTCGAGGACATAGGACAGCCACTTTGAGATTTGGTTATGGAAAATTTCATGAAAAGCATATTGCGGTGGCCATTTGGCTGATCTTCTTTTTCATTATTAACGGCATACCTTCCTCTTTATTATCAAATAAATATCCGATCATTTATCTCAAAAAAATGCAATTTTTCTTTGAATACCAAAATAACACCTCTTGTTGGAAAACCCTGTACAAATGAAATTCTTTTTTTTTTCTTAAGCAAAGTACAGTCGAACTTCACCATAACGAATTTTTGAAAACACAACTTATTTCAAGACATTTTCTATCATTTTAGTATCTCTACAACTTCCCTGTAACGAAGTTCTCCATCTCACTCGTTTTTTTTATAATGCACAAGTAGATGTTCTAACATAAAATAGCCTCCCTATAACGATTTTTTTTTAGCAGTCGATTTTTCCGAATTACTGTGAAAAAGTTTACAAAAGTTACAAAAAAAGTATTGTCTACATCGAGCCCTTACCGCGAAAAAGAGTCGTAAGAGTCATTTTGTTCGAAACTCGTTTCTAATGAAATTCGATAGAAAAGTCTCCAAGCTAAACTATTACAAATTTACATTGTATCGTAAGCGTCAAACGCCTCTTTGGTTGGCAACAAAAAAAAACCCCCTACAACTCTCTTAACAATTTTAAAAAAGAGAAACTCTATCGAAGTAGCCGTTACGTCTGCCCGTATGCTGTAAATTACAGAAGGTTAGAGTGCGATTAGCCAGATATTGACGAAGTCAAGATTCGGTGGACAACCACAGCAAGGGAACAAACACATACCTCTTTCGAGACCAATAATCAAAGTAAAGGCAATGGAGTTTGGCTCCAATAAGACTGGTGCAGAGAAACTTAGACTGTTTGCTGTAAAATCTGAAGCATATGACCGACAGCACGGAGGAGAATATATTTGTAAATTGTCATCAAATTCCAAGATGGTTAAAATCCCGACTGGGTCGAATTTATTGGAATTACCCTATATTGAATTTCTGTCAAGAGTTATCACTGTTTCAATGACACACACATAATTGAAAAATAACTTACAAGACGGACCGCCCGCTATAAAGAAACTGTCCACGAATATACCGGCCTGGTTCTAACTTTAGCCGTGATTTGAGTTTACCGTCTTGGGCAGATTATAATTATTTTCAAATTCAAATCAAATCACTTCAATGTTATTAACGGTTTCCCAATGTCCTTCGCATTGCAATGTTCTTGAATATTAAAAGACAAGTTCGTGTTAGGATTTCGGGGTAAAAGAGAATACAATTAATACAAGTTTTAAACCGTTTTTGACATTAACATGCAATTGACGCATTGTAAACCACGACATGGGCGAGTCAAGCATATTAAACGACAACGAGACAGGTGTTGATGTCAAATTGTGTGCCACTGTTTGTTTTCATTAAACTGACGGACAAAACAAATGTTTGTATTAAAATAGTTTCAAACCAGTGATTTGACTATAAATAGTCCATTCCATGTCCAAAATATTATTAAACACTCATTGTTTAGCAGAGTAAACAAATCTCAAACAAATCCCATCACAATGTTCAAATTCGTAAGTAGAGCTTAGGGTAATTTCTAAACACGATTCAAATCAAATTGCTATTTTTAGGCCGTAGTTATCCTGGCCGTTATTGCCTGTGCTGCTGCCCAGCCCGGCTTCCTTGGAGCACCTTTGGCCTATACCGCCCCAGCTGCTGTTGTTGCTGCCGCCCCCGCCCCATTTGTTTCGGCCACTAGCAGTCAATTTGTTGCCCGCAACTATAATGGTATTGCCAGTGCTCCAGTTGTCGCTCCCGTTGTTGCCAGAACTGTTGCTGCCCCTGTTGCAGCTGCTTATACTGCTCCTTTGGCATACACCTCTCCATTGGGCTACTCTGCTCCGTTGACATACGCGGCCGCTCCTGCTTCAGTTTTGTTGTAAAATTTCCGACTCGGCAAAATGCGAGTAACCCTTGAAAACGATGCTGATAAAAGAATAAATGAAATAACATTTTATGGAACAAATAAGTTTTGTTTTATTATTGACTAGAAAGAAGGTCTCACCGGAGTGTGTAATCGGGTAGGGCGGGAGGTCAGTTGCCCCTAGAATTATTGTCCTAATCTGACCAACGAGAAATGGACCTTCGAAGAGTTTCGAGGTGGCTGTGGTTTACCATCTAAATCGCTGGGAAAGTTCGTATTTTGGAAGAGTTTATAAGTTTAACTTGAAGATATACATACTTATAAAAGCGCCCCGGTAGGCGAGTTGGTAGCGTGCTTGCCTATCAGCGTGGGGGTTGTGGGTTCGATTCCCACCAGAGACTTTGGTCTGTCGCTGCAAAAATCAAGCCAAATAGTCTTTGTCACTCGGTTTATCCTTGGACCCAAAATTAGAATATAAAAATTTACTTTGTATTGTAATTAATAAATAAATAAATAAATAAATAACATACTTATAAGGGGATCCGATCGAAGCTTTTCGAGTGGTTATTCTGGAACAAAAAAACTCATAGTAATTACTTATTTCTTAGATAAATATTTAAAATGCGACTATCACACAAGTAAATCCAGGTTCAAAACCGGGTAAGACCATCAAAAATTTTCAGCGGCTGTTTTCCACCTCGTAAATGCTGGTGACTTTACTAGAAAGAAGCGATGTAAGTCTTGTCTAGAAAAACATTAGCCGTTCGTAGCCGGCTTTAAACACTAGGTCCCAGTCGGTGAGTATAAACGATTATATCGCGCACAGCTTACTGATTCGAGAGAAGTTCCCCTTCTGTTCCCACATGGAATCTTAAGAGAAAGAAATAAGTAAAAAACAAGTGGACAAATACTAAGTTCGGCCGGGCCGAATCTTATATACCCTCCATCATGGATTCTTAAAAAGTCAATAAATAAGAAAACTAACTGAGTTTTTGGGCAGCTCGTGACCCGATAGTCCCAGGAACCCGATCACAAATTTTATCCAAATCATGAAAATAAATGCATATTTGGGTTCGCGAGAAAATTTCGTTGCATTTCGATACCCATATGTCCATGTTTGTCAAGGGACGGTTTTTGGGCCGCTGGTGACCCGATAGTCCCAGAAACCGGATCAAAAAATTTAGGCAAATCATGAAAATAAAGGCATATTTGGGTTCGTGAGTAAATTTCGTTGCACTTCGATACCCATATGCGCATGTTTATCATGGGCCCTTTTTTGGGCCCCAAGGGTCCACGGAACCCATGAGCACGCCCATTTTTGGGATTTTTTTCCCCATCTATAAATTATATAAAAAATTTTACCAAAAAAAATCAGATGTAGTGAAAAAAAATATTTGAAAAATTTGATTATGGCCGGGATATATTTAGTCCCGTAAAGGAGAACTTTATCCCCTTTGGTCCGATATTGTCCATTCTCGAACTTAACCTGCTTATGGGCAAAAAACATCTTCCTATCGTGATTTCAACAGACAACAGACGGACGGACAGACGGACATCGCTAGAATGTCTTAGAATGTTACACTGACCGATTTATAGGGTCGCAGATCACTCTTTCGAGGTGTTGCAAACGGAATGACAAACTTAGTATATACTCCATCCTATGATGGAGTGTATAAAATACGAAATTTCCAGTAGATAAAGAACTAGGTTTTTCCATTTAGATCTTGGTAGTGTTAACTAAAAAATACTCTAGATGGTAAACTTTGAAGTGTTATAAAACTATTGCGAAATAAACGACATTTAATCCACAGAGACTACAAAAATCGGGTACAAAAATGGTACTTTTGGCCTTTTTTAGAGTTATATTATGCAAGCGTAAAAATATTACCGGGATCAAAATGTATCACCCTCTCGAAAGAGCTAAATAGATATTTGTGAAGTATAGAAACACAGACTACACGTCAACCAGCCATGGAACGCTAACTCATCAAAAACTCACAAAACACTTTTTTTTACGATTTTGTAGACCATTTCCTGTAAAAATGTATCACTAGCGACGAGGGCATTTTGATCTGAACATAAACAAACGCTATTTGGGCTTCAGGGGTTCTAAGAATCCAAACGTCAATTAAAAGTACCAAGTGTCGATCGATGTTCCGGCATAGGGAGCCTTTTTCTTGATTGGATTGAGTAAGACGGTTACTGTGACTGGTCTGCAAAACCATTATTTAACCCATAAGTGGTTGTATAGGTATTCAAGGGCATCTGTTCCTAAAACGATGTTGTAACACCACAAGCAATTGACGGGAGATGGGATATTTGAGGGAAACGTTTCCGGTTTGGCTAATGTCTCGTATTAGGCCAGCAAGATAACAGTGTTTGATCGTTCCAAATTTTTTTTTCGCTTTCTTCGGTTCTAGCAACGACCGTCTATTGAAAGCCCGACATGGTCTATTAGAAAAAGTAGCTGCTGAAAAAAAAAATAACCTTTTTGAGGTATTTAAACACGTACTTATTTTCCTTAACATTCCTTGAAGGAGCTGACGGGAAACTTCCTCAAATCAGCGAGGGATATAATACACGATATAATTTGTATACCCACTAACCGGGATCTAACATTCTTAGTCGGCTACAAATGCCTATTGCATTTCTATAGAAGTTTTAAGTGGCTTATAGAATAGTTTCTTCCTCGCAAAGTCGACGGCATTACCAGGATTGGAACATGGGCTTTGTTCTGTGATAGTCGCACACAAAAAAATGTTTCGTCAAAAAATAAAGACACCTCTTTATGGTTTAATAAATTATTTTATTCAGTAGTCTTCCATTGTCTAAACTGCAGCATTATTCGGTATTTGAAACTCAACGTTTTTACAACAAAACTGGAGCTGGAGCAGCGGCATACGTCAAAGGTGCAGAGTAGGTGAAGGGAGCGGAGTATGCGAAGGGTGCGGCAGCATATTTGGCAACGACAGGAGCGGTGTAAGCTGTGGCGATGGGAGCAGCAAACGTCTTGGCAACAATTGGAGCAGCAACGGGAGCAACAACTGGAGCATGTGCAATACCATTGTAGTTGCGGGCAATAACTTGACTACTGGTGGCTGTGACAAAAGGAGCTGGGGCAGCAGCAACAACAGCGGCAGCTGGAGCAGTGTAAGCCAAAGGAGCTCCAATGAAACCGGGCTTAGCGGCAGCGCAGGCGATGACAGCAAGGATAATAGCGACCTGTTGACGTAAATATAGATTTTGATTCGATTTTGGTTTGCAACTATAAACTAACAATAGGTGTAACTTACGAATTTGAACATATTGATGTGAGGTTATGTGACAGTTGTTTACTGTTATCGGAGGCTAATACGAGATTGTTGTCCATTTGGGTTAAATCAAAACTATTTATACTCAAAAGTGTACAAGACCGAAATGTAATCAATGAAATGATTGTGACGTACCTATGAGTGAAATGGAATTCAATGCTCAACACTGAGTCACTTCGTTGAAGGTGTCTGCAGACGATTTGAAACAAACGCTCATCAACAATGCAAAACATAATGTTGGACATTTAACATTGTTCGAATTTTAATGTTTTCACTATTTCTGCTACTATTTTTCATGTACATCTTACATAGATACAAATAAATTAATGTCTTTGGCTAGTCGTTTCATTAGTGAGAATACTCATCAACCGAATACTGAACAATATCGTTAACAATTATTTAAAGAATGTAAATAATACTGTGAAGGACATCTGGAAACCGTTAACACTGGTGCAGCATTCAGCTATAAATATCGATACACTCTTCTGGTATGGACATCATAAACTGATATCATTTTGTTCACTAAACAACCATACCAAAAATCAAATCATTTCAAAATGTTCAAAATCGTAAGTTTACTCCGGATTAACTAAGTTGTATAGACATTCGTAATTGTTAGCATCATAATAACCATAAGTATTAATAAACGTTTTAAACTTTTCAGGCTGTTGTCATCTTGGCTGTCATCGCCTGCGCTTCCGCTAAGCCCGGTTTCATTGGAGCTCCTTTGGCCTACACTGCTACAGCTCCTTTTGTCACAGCCACCAGTAGTCAAGTTATTGCCCGCAACTACAATGGTATTGCACATGCTCCAGTTGTTGCTCCCGTAGCTGCTCCAATTGTTGCCAAGACGTTCGCTGCTCCCATTGCAACAGCTTACACTGCTCCTGTCGTTGCCAAATATGCTGCCGCACCCTTCGCATACTCCGCTCCCTTCACCTACTCTGCACCTTTGAATTATGCCGCTGCTCCTGCTCCAGTTTTGTTTTAAAAGCTTTAAGTCTGAATTCATCGGATACGTACTTGAACAATAAATCCTTTTTAAATTATTACAAACAAACAGACAATGTGTTTAAATCTGTCCCTAACCTATTTGTAAGCACCCTGGTCGTATTGTACTGGAGAAAATATGTATGTGTGGACAAACTGATAATTTCATGGGAGGTATTTCTACAAATGGAGAGAAAACAAAAATGTGTAAAAAAAACTGGTAAATATATATGTAAATGAAAAATAATTTACCAAAAAATCACAAGTAGAAATATGACTTGGGTTGGGGCAAAAAACTGAAAGAGGATGTGGGAAAACCTTTTAAAAATAATCAAAAAGGGCTAGAAGTAGAAAGAAAATAAATGTTTGGAAATTGTTCCGGGATTGACAACAGCAATAAAAAAGTTGATAAAGGGACCTAAATGGGAAAAATTAAAAAAGTGTGAACATATATTTCAAATTATTATCTACCGCCAAAATCATTTTTTGTAAAACCAATGAAGGGAAATTTACGCTTACCAAGTAGCGTGCAAGTTCCTTTATAAACTGCTAAAGTTAATAGACCAACGAAGTAACAGCATACTTCTATATATTTGCTGATATCTTGGAAAGAACTGATCATCTGTGCACGAACATTCAAGAAGGGACATTGTTTGATTTCCATTATAGCCTAAGCCACGATGTCGAACAACAATGTTCATATGCGTTCTAATCGACAAACAGAGGATTTTGAAGCCACCAATCAGCAATTTGTCGTTTAGAAAGCATCCGAACAGCATCGTTCGACATCGTGCCTTATGCTGTTGGAATTCAAAATTGTGCAATATAAAGGGTGTTTTTTATTGGGGTATAGAACTTTAAGCTGGCATCACTTTTTTAACTGGCGGCCATTTTGTCAGCTGTCAAGTGATTAATATTTAGTTTGGTTTGCCATTTCATCATGAACAGGTTGACAAAAGAACAACGCTTGCAAATCGTGCAAATTTATTTCGAAAGTAATGGTTCAGTTCGCGAAGTTCACCGCAAGCTCCGTCCATTTTATGCCATTACATCCACAAAAACTGACTGTTTGGTGTGCTCTATGGGCTGGTGGAGTCATTGGGCCATACTTCTTCCGAAATAATGCTGGAGAGTCAGTTACCGTTAATGGAGACCGGTATAGAGCAATGATAACCGACTATTTTGTTCCCGAATTGGATGGCATGAATGTGGATGAGTTGTGGTTCCAACAAGTGGTTGAAAATTGGACCTGTAGAATTGGCTTTATTCGAGCCAGCCGCGGCGGCCACATGCCCGAAATCATATTTAAACATTAATGGCATAAAATTATCCTTCCAATAAAGCCAAATTGATGGACATTAAAACGATTTTCTTCTGTTTTATTTCAATTCGAAGTTCTATACCTCAATAAAAAACACCCTTTATTCTCTCGGAAATTAATTCGTTTTGATTTATCATGCTTTTTTTTAGGTCTGGGCTATCTTAATATATAAAAACGTTCGTTCCGGGTAAGAGCGCCTAAAACTCAAGAACCGCTGGACCGATTGTTACCAAACTTTGACAATATGTTTGTTTAGTCTCCGATGGGTGGCGCATAAGTCGCGATATTTAAATTTTTCGTATTTGTGGAACGTTTTGGCTCAAATTCGCAAAATACATTTCTTAAAATTTGGACCTGCTAAGTGGCGGTGGAGTCGAGATATTTACGAAAAACTACATTTACTGATATTTGTTCATATCAGATGTACGTTGTCTATGATTTTTGGAATTTTATTTATTGTCATTTCATATAATTTTATGTTCAAATATAACATTCAATTTGTTTTATAATAATGCCGAGACGGTCCAGAGGAGGGAACATTGGAAGAAATACTCGCCATGCTCAACAACAAAGGGAAGTACTAGCAAATTTAACAGCAGAGCAGCGTTTGCGAAAATAGCAATTGTTTGAAGGAACCATTGTTTAAAGGAAATGACAGGCTATTCGGCGGTGCTATGGTTTTGTTGTCAGGTGACTTTAGACAAACATTACCAGTAATTCCACGATCCACTGACGCTGATGAAATTAATGCTTGCTTGAAATCATCGTTTCTATGGCAAAGCGTTCATAAATTAAGATTGACAACAAACATGAGAGTCCAAATTTTGAACGATCCATCAGCATCCCAATTTTCTGCTCAACTATTGGAAATTGGCAACGGAACTATGAACGCAAGTATATTAAGTCAAACACTGAAACTTCCAGATGATTTCGGGATCCATGTAACATCGAGATACGATTTGATTGCTAAAATTTTTCCTAATTTAGCTTTTGCCATCACGATCAACAAGTCGCAAGGCCAAACGATGAGATTTTGCGGTTTGGACTTGGAAAATCCATGTTTTTCCCATGGCCAATTGTACGTGGCCTGCTCACGAGTTGGTCAGCCGCAAAATTTATTTATATATACACCAATACCAAAGGAAACCAAAAACATTGTCCATACCTTGGCATTACAATAATTAACCCAATATTTTAATTTCAAAAACATTTAAATTTAATCAACAAGTAATGTTTGCAATTTAGCATTAAAATAAAATTCAGTTAGAAAATAACGGTATTACTTCCCTTTAAACTTGATTAAGGTACATCGTACTTAAAATAAAATTCAGTAAACAAATTTTTCAATCAAAATTTTTGGCAATACAACGTTTGCCGGGTCAGCTAGTATTTGTATAAATTTCAAAAATTATTTACAATTAATTTTTTTTAGTTTGATACTGAAAGTTATGCTTTGTGAAAAATTGTGGCTTTATAGCTTACAAAATTGGATTCGAGGGAATTCTGAAATTAAAAGTGAAACTTTAACTTTGTTAAACGAATTTTTGTTATTATTATTTCTTTTTTAAATGTAAGGGGTGATAATACATAATTTTTTTTTTTTGGAAATGCATCTGGCTTTTCCGATTTGATTGAAATGCGTGGATTATGTACCCAGTGAGTATAGCCAGTGGGGCGAGCTGTTGTTTTTTATTAACCCCAGTTCAGTTGATGGCTTATAAAGTTATCGTCGGACTTGCATTTTTTTTTTTAAAAAAACGTTTTTTATTGTGAATTTTTCTATGAACAAAGGTTTAAATTTTCTTAAAAATATTTAAACGTAGATGAATTAAGAAAACAATGTTACCCCTTTACTTTTCCCCCAGTTCCACCCAAGTTGAAATTATTTTAAGAAAATACCCACTGTGAAGCACAATTTTGTCGAATCGCAAAGCAAAACTTTCCAATGCAGAATTGTGGAAATAATAGTAAATATTCACAATTTTGGGGACTTTTGATTAATTTTTTCGATTGCTTATGCCACGCCCAATATCCATTCAAAATTTCATTGAATACTGAGTTTTTAATATTTTCAGAGAAACACAGAATCTCTGCTAAGATTTTTCAGTGGCTGCTTCCCCCAGCATTTAGGTGACTTTAGGAGTAAGAGATTAATCTCTAAGCCATGTAAAACATTTCTCGAAAAACACTAGCCGCTCGGAGCCTTCTATAAACAGTACGGCCCGGTCATTAAGTACACAAAATATTTAGTGCACAGCTCACTGAGTCGATAGAGGTCTCCCGCCTGTTCCTTCATGGAATGTTAAGGAAAATAACTAAGAAAATTAGCAAATTCAAAGTAATTTAAAAAAAAATATTGATTTTATAAGTTATTTAAGTGAATCATTTTGTTTCAAGGAGATATGATACTGTCACTGTCAAACTAACAAAAACACAAAATAACCCGAATGCCCTTAAACACTTATAAGTAGATATGACTAATTTTAAAGACATTTAATATTTGTTTGTTATAAATTAAAAGTGATTTATTGTTCTGATCGCATTAGTAAGTAACCTTTAAATTCGGACTAAAAGTTTTTAAAACAAAACTGGAGCAGGAGCAGCGGCATACGTCAAAGGTGCAGAGTAGGTGAAGGGAGCGGAGTATGCGAAGGGTGCGGCAGCATATTTGGCAACGACAGGAGCAGTGTAAGCTGTTGCAATGGGAGCAGCGAACGTCTTGGCAACAATTGGAGCAGCAACGGGAGCAACAACTGGAGCGGTGGCAATACCATTGTAGTTGCGGGCGATAACTTGGCTACTGGTGGCTGTCACGAAGGGAGCTGGAGCGGCAGCAACAACAGCGGCAGCTGGAGCAGTGTAAGCCAATGGAGCTCCAATAAAACCGGGCTTGGCGGCAGCACAGGCGATGACAGCGAAGATGACAACAGCCTGAAAAGTTTAAAACGTATATTAATACTTATGGTTATTATGATGCTAACAAGTACGAATGTCTATACAACTTAGTTAATCCGGTGTAAACTTACGATTTTGAACATTTTGAAATGATTTGATTTTTGGTATGGTTGTTTAGTGAACAAAATGATATCAGTTTATGATGTCCATACCAGAAGAGTGTATCGATATTTATACCTGAATGCTACACCAGTGTTAACGGTTTCCAGATGTCCTTCACATTTGTATTATTTACATTCTTTAAATAATTGTTAAAGTTATTGTTCAGTATTCGGTAGATGAGTATTCTAACTAATGAAATAACCAGTCAAAGACATTAATTCATTTGTATCTATGTACGATGTACATGAAAAACAGTAGCAGAAATAGTGAAAACATTAAAATTCGAACAATGTTAAATGTCCAACATTATGTTTTGCATTGTTGATGAGCGTTTGTTTCAAATCGTCTGCAGACACCTTCAACGAAGTGACTCAGTGTTGAGCATTGAATTCCATTTCACTCATAGGTACGTCACAATCATTTCATTGATTACATTTCGGTCTTGTACACTTTTGAGTATAAATAGTTTTGATTTAACCCAAATGGACAACAATCTCGTATTAGCCTCCGATAACAGTAAACAACTGTCACATAACCTCACATCAATATGTTCAAATTCGTAAGTTACACCTATTGTTAGTTTATAGTTGCAAACCAAAATCGAATCAAAATCTATATTTACGTCAACAGGTCGCTATTATCCTTGCTGTCATCGCCTGCGCTGCCGCCAAGCCCGGTTTCATTGGAGCTCCTTTGGCTTACACTGCTCCAGCTGCCGCTGTTGTTGCTGCTGCCCCAGCTCCTTTTGTCACAGCCACCAGTAGTCAAGTTATTGCCCGCAACTACAATGGTATTGCACATGCTCCAGTTGTTGCTCCCGTTGCTGCTCCAATTGTTGCCAAGACGTTCGCTGTTCCCATTGCTACAGCTTACACTGCTCCTGTCGTGGCAAAATATGCTGCCGCACCCTTCGCATACTCCGCTCCCTTCACCTACTCTGCACCTTTGACGTATGCCGCTGCTCCAGCTCCAGTTTTGTTGTAAAAACGTTGAGTTTCAAATACCGAATAATGCTGCAGTTTAGACAATGGATAAAGACTACTGAATAAAATAATTTATTAAACCATAAAGGGATATCTTTATTTTTTGACGAAACGATTTGTTGTGTGCGACTATCACACAACAAAGCCCATGTTCCAATCCTGGTAATGCCGTCGACTTTACGAGGAAGAAACTATTCTATAAGCCACTTAAAACAGAAAAAAAATGTTCTGCCCAGGTTGATCAAATGATGTCACGCGTAATGTATTCCTATTGGCTGATAGTCAAAGTGGTTTCAATTGCAGCGTTGCCAACAATAGTTCTTACGCTGTGTTTCAATCTGTCAGTTGTTGTACATACAAATAGAGTTGACAAACCTTATAAGGGATAAACTACGTCATCTAACGGGACATCATGGGCATGGCGTAAACTTTCTTTCTATCATTCTTGGGTTTTAGTTTACTAGAAATTGTAGACCAGATAGCTTCGGTCCACAGAAGCCGGGCAATGGCAGAGAAGGTGCTCGATTGTCCCCCCTCCTCTTCATCGTTGCAACTTCAGTAAAAGTCTTTGTTTGAGATACGCAGTATCCGAGCGTGTGAGCCCTCAGGCCAGAGACCAGTGATATACAGGAATGATGATGCGCAGTTGGAATCTTGGAGGTTTAACCGCGATCTACCGCCTCCGCTCCCCATTACTGGCCAGATTTTTCTGGTTTCCAACCAGTTTGATTTCTTTCTCCACCTACCTTCTGCAATAAGATGACGTTACCAAGATATCAGCTGTTTACTCTCAGTGAGAGGGATGTCAATATCATAACTACACTCACTTGAATTCGGGGTAGTTCCAGCTCACGCGAGCGTATCAGCCGTCCAGTTACCATGTATGTCTCTAGGAACTCATATAAGCGTAACGAAGGACAAATATCTCAGTATCTCTTCTACCCGGCATTCTCGACCAATTCTTGAAGTGATCTCCTAGGACTTAATGCTGCCATTAAATATGAAGATATCACTGCATGATATCCCATGACACTGAACATGTTGTGCGGCATTTTCTATGGCCGATGGCTGCAATATACTACAATGATATATTGGGGACAGATTCAAATTCAGCTGATCCCAGTATGTATTACTTTCACGGGCTATACATTTTTGCAGTGAATCTATAATTTACTAAATCTTGTTGGGAGAAAGTATAGACGGAGTTAAAAACGGCCGCTGTAACATATTTTGCAGGAAACATATATATGTTGGGCTGGATGCAATGTTTGTATGCAAACATATATATGCTTATGGGTAAATGCATATATATTTGCCTCCAAATATATGTGTGCTTCCAAGCAAACATATATGTGATTGTATATGATTTAGTCTCTCCGTTTCGCACTTTTTTTTAACAAAAAAAAAAGTCACAGCTAATTAATATGACATCTTCTAAAAGATCCACAACCATCCTCCTCTAAGCGATTTGGATTCATCAGTAAACATTTGGATGGCATCACCAGGAATGTGGAATATTTTCGTCACCAAACCGAGATCGAAAGTAGGCCGAGGTGTTCCGTAGTCAACAGGAACGTTTGTGTTTTTTTTACCCTTCGATTTGTCTGTACTTTCTATATTTCCATGCTTTTGGAGTGAACAGTGAACAGTGCCGGAGAGGGAGTCGTCCCAAGCACACCGTTCTCATGATTCGCTCGAACCTTCACATCGTCAACCACCAGACCACAGGTCCATAGAACAGAGTCGGTTTGACGACAATGTCGTATAGCCAGTATAACCCCAATATTGGGGTTCATTCCACAGCTGCTCGTTTCGTCATTCAAGTTTTATTTCACTATCCAATATCAGTCCAAGATACTTGACACATTGTGATAGTATGAGTGTTACCCAAAGATCCCCATGGTCTTGTGAACTGTGAACCAGTTCCGTTTTAGCTAAGTGTCAATCCAATATTATTATCGGTAGATAGTTTTCCCATTTTCTTACGAATTAATGGAATTTCCTAGACAAAATTAATAGAGATTTTTTTCGTGTTCAAGAACGCTGTGAAGCGGACAAAGCATTAAGGAACTTATGTCCATTTTTAGTAATACGTGGAAGTGGACAGGTCCAACACAAGTAATGAGCCACACATCCAAGTTCTACCCCATGTAACTTAAACAATTAAAACACTCGAATATCATTTTTATCTTAATAAATTACTTGTTTTATTCAAATCACAATCAGACCGACTTTGGAACAGTATTCACAGTTCTTTTTAGAAGAAAACTGGAGCTGGAGCAGCAGCATAAGTCAAAGGCGATGAGTAAGCCAAGGGAGCAGCAGCATATGATCTGGCAACATGGGCAACAGGAGCAGTATAAGCCGCAGCAACGGGAGCAACAAAAGATCTGGCAACAACTGGAGCAACAACTGGAGCGGTGGCAATGCCATTGTAGTTGCGGGCAATCACTTGGCTACTGGTGGCTGTGACAAAAGGAGCGGGAGCGGCAGCAACAACAGCGGCAGCTGGGGCAGTGTAAGCCAAAGGAGCACCAATAAAACCGGGCTTGGCAGCAGCACAGGCAATGACAGCGAAGATGACGACAGCCTACGAAAAGAAATGCAATTGTAAATTATTTCACTTTTTGTTCTCTTTGCAAAGTTTGTCGCAAAACACTTACGATTTTGAACATTTTGCAGAATTTGTTTGGTGTTTTGTTTTATTAAACGTTTGAATTGCGTTTGATACTGTTGTCGCTGTTTGTCAGAGTATTTATAGCGATCACATGGTTTTCAAATACGCAGCATGAATTTTAATCATGAACAGACAGAGCGGCCGTTTTCCAAGACATTATACGAAATGCGGTAGGCGGTATTTGAATGATCCACGCCAAACAATATGTGTTGGTGAACAATGAAGACAGTACAGACCGCCTGAGATGGAGTCCAATCGTTGTACCCTACACCATAGGATGACGAGTAACTTAAGTTTGTAACAGTGATCCTGGATCCCTTACAGTACAGATAAAGGGTTGTTATTTTGGTATTCAAAGAAAATTGGCATTTTTTTGAGATAAATGATCGGATAAATGATAATAAAGAGAAAGCTATGTCGTTAATAATGAAAAACAACATCAGCCAAATGGCGACCACGCTTACAGGACCATATCCTTTTCATGAAATTTTCCATAACCAAATCGCAAAGTGGCTGTCCTATGTCCTCGATAGACTCACGAATTTTATCCTTGAGGTCTCGATTCGACGTTGGGCTGTTGGTGTAGAGCATATCTTTCATGTGGCCTCAAAGGAAGAAGTCACAAGGTGTTAAATCACACGATTTCGGTGGCCAATTGTGATCAACTCTTCGAGAGATAACACGGTCCGGCTTTTAGTTTTGCGAACTGTGACTACAAGATTTGCACCATTTTTGTAGTGAATTTTAATAATTTCAATGCGTGTATCGTTCCATTTTTAGTAATGGCGTAGTTTCTACTTGTCAAATGTCAAAGAATAAAAGCTTCAAAAGTGACAGCTACCGAATGATTCAAAATAACACCTTTTGTTGGAGAACCCTGTACATACATGTCAGTGGGCCCTGAGCAAGCGACAGCCGCCTCTGGGAATCCCAGAAACTCACACGTGATCGTCTACAAGACAATGCATCCTCCGAGAAAGACGGATTTCGGAGCCGTCTCTTTAAACATGTAGCTGGAAATGCCATTTCGAATAACCATGTGCCATGTGTAACCGGACACATGAACTTGGGTCGATCTTGTATATTTTATTAAATTTTTTTTTTATTTAAAACAAAAAACTAGACTTTTGCACCACCCTTTACACACATATGGGTAATTCCACCAAAAGGTCTACCGTGATGAAAAAATTAAAAGTTATTAAAATCACATTAATGTAATATATTACTATACAAAAATATTCAAATTTTAATGAAATTAAAGAATTTCACGTGTATTTACTCAAAAATTTACGAAAAACAATTGCAAAGTGGAAAATTTTCAGATTTTTAAATGCACATTTTTTTTAAAATTTCCTTCGTGTAGAGAGGGTTATGTAAAAAGAGGCTTATTATAAATAATCTTTCTAAGAGCATAAGAAATCTTAAATTGAAGAGACGAATCAAAAGGAATGAAGAATAACGGTACTTTTTGGTCTAATTTGTCTATATGATAGCCATACAATTTTCATCGATAACATATTCTGTTTGATTTCGCTGATTCTCATGTTTTTAAAGATGTTCACGGAAACTACTTCTGTTTTTGTCGCGTTCGACCCGCTCCCTGTTTTGTCCTTATTTTGTTATCACTATTTCGCCTGAAAAAAACTAAACCACCGGTGATAGTACTACTATGGACCTGTACGAATATGTATAAGATGAATCTAAAATATATTTTACTCTGACCTTTTTTGCACTTTGAATGTGTACAACGGTCACGTTCGACACCGTGGAACTGCCGATATGCATTTGTCAATATGTGTGTATTAATTAAGACAACACCCGTCCGTCGACGTTTCCTATCGGTACCTATGACACAAAATCGATTATCTGCAAGGCTGCTTGATAGTGAGTCTGTTTTTTTTTCAATACCAACCACAGCGAACTAAATGGAAATGCACAAAATTTATCATTCTCACCATCATCAGCCGCCGATGTGTCCTACTGTGCGAGTACTAATTTCGAAAACTTGACACGTTCGAATTTTGTTTCAAACCCACACTGAAATTCTGTGAAATGTTTTGTGGGGTATAAAACGGAGGCAAAACTTCTAAAACGTATTCAGTTTTTTGACTACACACAAAAGCTAAACTACCAACTCATAGTCCAACGAAAATGGCCAAATTCGTAAGTACATCTAGGCTTGGAATAAAACAAAAATCTATTTCCCTAAGACCAACATTTAACGCTTTCTTCTTTGCAGATCATTGTGTTGTGCGCTTTGGTTGCCTGTGCCGCTGCCAAGCCCGGTGTTGTAGCTCCCTTGGCTTATAGCACTCCTTTTGCGGCTGCTTATACTTCTCCGTTGGCTTATAATGCTGCTTACGCTACTCCTTACACGGCTGCCTATTCTACCCCTTATACTGCCGCCTATGCTTCGCCTTATGCTGCCGCTTACGCTGCTCCATATGCTGCTGCCTACACTTCACCTTTGGCTTACACTGCTGCTGCTGCCGCCGCTCCTTTGGCTTATGCCGCCCCTGCTGCTGCCGTTGCTGCTCCTTTGGCCTATGCTAATGCTCCTTTGGATGCCGCCTATGCCAGCAGTCGTGTTGACATCAAGCAAAACTACAATGCCGCTGTAGTGCCTGCAACTTATGCTGCTACTCCTGTTGCTGCTGCTGCTGTTGCACCCGTTGCCCCACTTAAATACACCGCTGCCCCAGTCTTATTGTAAATAGTTAGATAGTCTAAATTGTATTCGAATAAATAATCTGTGATGTCAAAAAACATTGAAAAAAATATTTAACTCTTATTATTGAAATTATTGTCACCCGTTGCTGTCTGGGTTTAAGAAACATCTTAGCCAAACTCGCTGTTTGAAAACGTCTTCCATTTACCATACATTTTTTTAAAAATGAGATTTCGACACTAGTTTTAGATTTTTTTTTTTTTTCACGTGATCTATCTAGAGGTTTGTTTTTGAATCATATTTTAATTTTCTTACTTTCTTAGGTGGGCTCTACAATTTGTTGTTGGGGTTTTCCTGCATAAAAAATGATTTTCAAGCACTTCTGCTTGGCTTCTCCAAAGATATTTATGTCTTCTTCCACTTGGTCCCTCCACCGGAATCTCGGTCTTACCTCTCTGCGCTTCCCAGTGGAATGGCTTTATATTTTATATACAATTTTTCTTTGCAAATTTTGCTGCAAACGTAATTTCGGTTAATTGTAAGTGCTACAGATGCATGAGAAACCATTTTCGTAGTCTGAGTTTGAACACATGAATACATGGTTTCAGCAGGATAGAGCCTCACGTCACACAGTCCAGACAATCGATGTTTAGCGCACCGAGTTCGGCAATTGGACGATTTCAATTGGTCACCTTGGAGCATCGATTACACCGTGTTACACACATTCTGTCCTATTAACCAAATTTACTTTTTCGGAAAGGGGATAAAAAATAAAAATACAAGTGTATCGGCGATTTTCATGTACACGTCATAATTTTTTTTAGTTTAAGTTTGAAGTATGAAGCTCGTAGTGGCCTGTGTGAAAGCCTTTGGACCGATTTTTAACCCTTTTTCAGTGATCCAATCGAGCTAATTTTTTGCAGACTCGTGGAAATGTCTGTATCACATCAAATTTTTTAAAAAATAGATTTTTATCAATTCTCAGATTATACTAAAATTTTTTTTTTTTCAAATAGTTATCGTTTTTTTTTTAAGATGTCAGTTCAAAAAACATTTTTTTTTCGTAACGCTTAAGTAGTTTAAAAATTTGGAGTCTCTTCAAGTTATGCTAAGAAAAGTGAAAAAAATATTTATTTTTCAAAAATAATAAAAATTGGGGAAAATCTGAGAATTGATAAAAATTGTTTTTAAAAAAAGTTGACGTCATACAGACATTACCACGAGTCTGCCTGCAAAAAAAACAGCTCGATTGGAACACTAAAAAAGGAATAAAAATCGGTTGAAAGGCTTTTACACAGGCCACAACGAGCTTCATACTTCAAACTTAAAAAAAAATGCTGACGTGTACATGAAAATCGCCGATACACGTGTATTTTTATTTTTTCCCCTCTTTCCGAATATGTGCATTCGGTTCATAGGACAGAAAAAAAATCTATTTTTTGTATCACGGTGTTATATATTTGTTTTTGGTTTGGTTTTGGTAAAAGGCCGATGTTATGGGAAAACCCCATTAACGATTCAGGGCCCTGTGCCATTCGTGAGATATGATAGACAGAATCCGACGAAGCCATCCGAGGCAGTCCCACGAATGGAATCGTCTTTCATAAATAAGGGGAATGTTTTGCTTTTTTGAATAAACCAACAATATGCCAAAGAAATGTTTTTTTTTATTATTTTTTTTTTAAATTTTTTAATATACAGTTGAATTCGGATAAGCGCACGTCTTTTAATTGAAAAAATTGGAAAATCGTTTAATTAAAAATAAATATTAGCAACGATTGTTCTGGGTGATGTTCGATGCACTGTAATCCGCTTTGTTGTCGTTTACATGCAACAACTTATTAATACCCTGACATAAACGTATATCATACGAACACCGTTTAAGAGAAATACAGTTCAACCTCGATATAACGGCCCTCAATATAACGATTTCCTCGATTTAACGAATTTTTTTAAATCCCCAACAGCGCTCCATAATATCTAATACAAAATAAACCTCGTTATAACGAATTATCAACCATTGCAGTGACACAGACACACACGAAATTATTGTGTTTTTTTTTGACTTAAGCAAAGTTTTCCAAGTTTTTCGATAGAAAATCATATTTGTTTGGTGCTTAGTAAAATAAGCACTGATAGTTGTCGTTGCTGTTAGCTGTAAAGTTCTAATGGCAGGGGAAAAAAGAGATGTTCAAATTTGCTTTAATTTATTAGCGGAAATCGTTCGCTATAACACGGTATGTAGATGATGATTAATAAACAAGGTTTATTTATCTCTTTATAACGAATGGAAGTGCAACTTCACCTCGTTGTAACGAACCTAATTTTAACGAATTATTCAAACGTGAACTAATTACAGTTGAGGGTGTTCACGTTTACGATTTCGTTCACTTTTTCGAATCCTGCAAATTTTGGAACCCATAGTGCTGGCTGATCGCTGAAAGGAACTTCTCTTTATGAATTCAATATCCAGTATTTAAAAAAAAACATTTTATTGATTAAAATCGTATTCATTTTGTGTAAAGAATAACTAAAATTCGTTGTCCAATGCGAGTAGAATTAAAAAAAAAAGTCAGTTATCTTTTATTAGAAATATCTGTCTTTCATGTTTTAGAATGTTTACGTTTCCGCGAGTTGACTGTATGTGAATATTTTCATCCAAGCTCATTAATATTGAAATGGAATTTGTCCTACATGTATTTTAATAGTTTCTATCGCCACAAGTTTCTATCTTCGTTTCAAAGAACAATTTCAAAAGTACCGTTCGTTTAAATGAAAGAAGTTTCATTTATCCGAAGTCCTTTTTTTTATTAAAAACACCGCTTATGTGAACTAATTTTCTTAATTTTTTTTCATTTTCGCTTAACCAAATTCGACTGTATTGTGCCACCTGTCATACCGCTACTTGTGAAGTAATTGAATTTCGCAAATCATTATATTTTCGACAAGTAAATAATTACACAATTACACGTCCTTGCCTTGCTTGCATTCATATTCCGCCCTGCCACTTATGCATGTTCTTGAAATGTTTGTTCCAAAGCTCCATAATTCCGATATGTGTTTTAACTTATATACTTATATGTTATGTATGTGTGCAGATAGCCGAACGTAGTTGAAAATCAATACAATACTCCCAATAAACTTGGTGCTTCCTCAAAATATG
The DNA here is from genome assembly GCA_958296145.1 of Hydrotaea cyrtoneurina. NCBI lineage: Eukaryota > Metazoa > Arthropoda > Insecta > Diptera > Muscidae > Hydrotaea > Hydrotaea cyrtoneurina. The sequence goes on along the minus strand of OY282515.1, from coordinate 37,145,222 downwards.
CAAAAGATAGTGTCGCTGTCGGATGTGTGGCGAATAATCAATGAGCGGATACACTCAAAAGAATAAATCTGTATATTCTTAATAAAGACGAAATGTTTCGTATATATTACGAAATCGCTGTTACATAACCTCTAAGCCATGTAAAAGGTTTTCAAGGAAAAGCATTAACCATTCGGAGTCGGCTTTAAACAGTTGGTGCCGGTCAGTTCATTCACGGAGTGTTAAGGGAAGGGCGTAGTTTCTACTTGTCAAATGTCAAAGAATAAAAGCTTCACAAGTGACAGCTACCGAAATATCGGGTAATTCAAAATAACACCTCTTGTTGGAAAACCCTTTATAAGATGTATGGAGGTGAACAATTTGGAGTCGTTATCATATCGAGCCCTTACCGCGAAAAAGATGTAAGCGTCATTATTTTCGAAAATCAATTTTTAATGAAATTCGACAGAAAACTGCCCAAAAGCTCTTAATCCCAAAATGTTAAAAATTCAAAATTTATATTTGCGAAGATATAGCAAATTCAATTGTATCGTAAGCGCCACACGCCTGTAAAATTTTCTTGTTGGCACTTTAGTCTTCTTCGTACTTTTCGTAATTTTTGTTTTGCCTCTACGCTCTTTAGTATTTATAATAAAAATATCCAAGAGAATAAGATGAATTGATATATAGAGATTCACAAATTACAAAAAAATGAAAAGTAACAAAAGAATGTATACATATACAGGGTTCTCCAACAAGAGGTGTTATTTTGATTAACCCGGTATTTCGGTAGCTGTCACTTTTGAAGCTTTTATTCTTTGACATCTGACAAGTAGAAACTACGCCATTACTAAAAATGAAACGATACACGCTTCAACAACGCATTTAAAATTCTCAAAATTCATTACAAATATGGTGAAAATCTTGCTGTCACATTTCGCAAAACTAAAGCATTTTTGGGTCGTCGTGAAGCCCTTTTGTCGGTCCGCAATACAGAAATTGGTGGACAAATACGAGCTGTTGCGATAAGTTGGTGATGTGAAGAATAAAACCCGTCTACGTCGCTCAAGAACAACTGAGAATATTGCTGCTGTAGCCCAAATTGTTGAAGAAACCTCAGGTTTGTCCACTCCTCGTCGTTCTTTTTGGAATTGGGCATTCCAAAAACATCTTTACACCGTATATGAATAAAGACTTGGGTCTTAAGTCTTTAAAAGTTCAGTTAACACAAGAACTCTAGCCGGACGATCATCAACAACGTCGTGTCTTTGCTGATTGGGTCCTTGAAATGCATGGAAATGATTCGGAATTCCATCGACAAATCATCTTGACTGATGAGGCTCATTTCCACCTCATGGCTACGTCAACAAGCAAAATTGTCGCATCTGGGGCTCGGAAAACCCAAGAGTTATTGTTGAGAAGCCTCTCCATAATCAACGTGTGACTGTTTGGTGTGGTTTATGGTCCGGCGGGGTCATTGGACCTTACTTTTTCGAGTTACGGTTTCAACAGTTACGGTGAATGGATTGCGCTATCGAGAGATGATTAAAGATTTATTATGGTCGGCATTGGGAGATATGGACAAGATTTACTTTCAACCAGACGGCGCTACGTGCCAAACAAGCAACGAAACCATTGCTCTTTTATGGAAAAATTTCCGGACCGTGTTATCTCTCGAAGAGGTGATCACAATTGGCCACCGAGATCTTGTGATTTAATACCTTGCGACTTCTTCCTTTGGGGCCACGTGAAAGATAAAGTCTACGCCAACATCTCAGCATCGATTCAAGACCTCAAAGATATCGTGGCCACTTTGCAATTTGGTTATGGAAAATTTCATGAAAAGGATATGGTTCTGTAAGCATGGACGTGGTGGCCATTTGGCTGATGTTGTTTTTCATTATTAACGACATAGCTTCCTCTTTATTATGAAATAAACATCCGATCATTTATCTTAAAAAAATGTAATTTTTCTTTGAAAACCAAAATAACACCTCTTGTTGGAGAACCCTGTATATTTGATATTTATACCATACAAACAGGGGAAGGGAATTTGTAGAAGAAACCAGGAGCGCACAACAGGCCGAATTGCTGGCCTAGGTGTATGTCAGTGACATGAGACGGTCATGATACATGACCGATCCTCCATTCAACCTAACCTAACCTAACATGTTAACGTTTGTGGTATGGAAAAATATATATATACTAGTAAGTTGTAATGCGCCTATGGCGCCCGTTAATTTGCTTGAGAAAGTATTTGTTACTTAATTTTAAAAATTTTGTAAAAAATATTTTGAGAAAACTATTTTGTAAAAAAAAATTTCGAAAAAAAAAAAATATAATGGAAAAAAAATTTTTGCTGAAAAAAAAAATTTCTGTCGAAAAAAAAAAATTTTTGCTGAAAAAAAAAATTTTGTTGAAAAAAAAATTTTTGTGGAAAAAAAAAATATTGTTGAAAAAAAAATTTTGTTGAAAAAAAAAATTTTGTGGAAAAAAAAAATTTGTAAAAAAAAAAAATTATGGAAAAAAAAATTTCTTGAAAAAAAAATTTTGGAAAAAAAAAATTTTTGTAAGAAAAAAAAATTATGGAAAAAAAAAATTGGGGAAAACACAATTTCTGTACAAAAAAAATATAATTTTTTTTATTACTATTATTTATAGAATTATTATAGAATGCCTATTTAAATTCCTACGTACTGCGTGACAGAGTCAGTGAATCAGGGAATCAGTGTATCAGTGTATCAGTGAATCAGTGTCGAGGGTAAATATATATTAAGATATGTTTGATGCGAATTTGTTAATATGACCATGTTTTTTTCGCTCTTATTATTGTTTTTTTTAAAATATTTGTGAACTTTTCATTACTCACATCAAAAAATTTATGAGTCTCAATAAGTTGTAACTTTAACTTTTTCTGATGTACTGTGGTGCCCTGGGCACAAAACAAGTGTGAAATTGTTTTTCTTTTTTTAGGGGCCCGGGGTTTTTTTTTGTGGCATTGTGTTAGCTAAGCCATTCTTTACCACATTACAGAGTCCTACAATGTGTCAATTGGACAGACTATTTTTTCGAGTGTATCCATCACAACGACCTTTCGAATTAAGACAAATGTTTGTGAAGCTTTTAATCGAATATACCAAAAGAAATACTACTGTTGTCACTTTAAATGCATTTCTCAATTGTTAAAGCTTTAATTATCTTTGCCGAATGTTAAAGATTGTGCCTAAAGTCTGATCAACTACAGCGTTACCAATGCAGCGTTTTTGAACAACGCTCTGCAGTTGCAGCCAAATAATCTATTTTTAAAATAAACATATTTCTATGTAGGTTAATGAGGTTTGATTGGGTCTTATTCAATTTAATAAATGATTTCCAAACTTTATCCAGTTTGTGATACCAAAGATTTGCCTCTAATCTTCCCCTTGGTCCTTCTACAGGAGTCTCAATGTGCTCTGCCTGCGCCTTCAGCGGTAGCTCTCGTCTAGCGCCTTGCTGGCTGGAGTGTTTGAATTCAAATGATCGACATTGAATTGTGATGCACATATGTTTCATGTTTCAGCTCCATAAAAAAGCACGTACAAGATTATTTTAGGTCTTTGAGAGAAACCTCTGATCGTGAATTGCTGACTTATTTCAATGCTACCGTCATTCTTTCTATTGATGGCGGAGCCGCAGCTGCAACTGTCGCACTCTACTATGTCGCATTTCTGTCATCGCAATGTTTGCCAAAAAGTCGCTAGCATACGTTTTGTCTTGTTCTCTTTCACCATAGAAATCATTGTCGCAGCTTCCTCCTCGATTCTAGAAAAACCTCCGTTTCAACTCGCTCTATCTTTACTACGATGTGTCCTTTGTTGCAGAAGTTGCACGAGATGCTTTCAGTCTGTCGACGACCACTTGTAGTGGTGAATGGTTCGGAGAGACTATTTTTTATTTGTACTCAGCATCTGGAGAGAAAATTCGTTCTTTAGCCGAACCGTTCGTATGTGGAATAATCTTCCAGCAAATGTATTTCCTGCCAGTTGTGACATTCAGCAATTCAAAACAAATGTCAACAAACACTACTCCCTCTTTCCTCCTTACGATACCCTAATTTCCTTCCGCTAACACAATGCATTGCATTTATAGGGGTCATCCCCGAGTGTTGGCCTTCAAAAAAAACAGATTTTTCTTTTTCAGGACTTGGCAGGTCGTAGAGATTTGGTCTATGGATATATATAGATTTGGTCTATAGAATATAATCTTATAAGCGATGGATACGGGTTTATTTTCTTTTTTTTTAAGAATCGGAGGGGGCTCTCATTGTCCCAGACGGTACACACCAGCTGATGCCTCTCCTTACTGGCATCATCTGGGATCTTTCATTAATAAACCGGCATTGCTTTCACGATATTTTAGGATTTTCAAATATTAGGCGTCACCCAAAACTGCCTAACGACCACATGATTAACTAGAGGTATTTATACACTAACGACTGAAACAAGATTTCATTTTCAAACACCATCAAACACGACCATTTATTTTATTCAACCCACACTGCAAGGGAATCTACAACAAAACTGGAGCTGCGGTGTATTTAAGTGGGGCAACGGGTGCAACAGCAGCAGCAGCAACAGGAGTAGCAGCATAAGTTGCAGGCACTACAGCGGCATTGTAGTTTTGCTTGATGTCAACACGACTGCTGGCATAGGCGGCATCCAAAGGAGCATTAGCATAGGCCAAAGGAGCAGCAACGGCAGCAGCAGGGGCGGCATAAGCCAAAGGAGCGGCGGCAGCAGCAGTGTAAGCCAAAGGTGAAGTGTAGGCAGCAGCATATGGGGCAGCGTAAGCGGCAGCATAAGGCGAAGCATAGGCGGCAGTATAAGGGGTAGAATAGGCAGCCGTGTAAGGAGTAGCGTAAGCAGCATTATAAGCAAAGGGAGTGGTATAAGCAGCAGCAGCAACGGGAGCACTGTAAGCCAAGGGAGCTACAACACCGGGTTTAGCAGCGGCACAGGCAACCAAAGCGCACAGAACAATTATCTAAACAAAAAAAAAGGACGAAACTAATTTTAAATATTTCTTTGTTACAGTTTTCAAGTCTTCTACTTACGAATTTGGCCATTTTTGGGGAGTGATTGTATGTTTGTAGTCTGAAAACTGAATACTCTGCTGAAGCAGTGCTACTGTATTTATATCCAAATCGAACAAAACATTCAAAGTATTAAATAAAAACGAACGTGTAAGGTTTTTTAAAATTAGTTCAGCAAATGCAAGTGGCAATTTTACGACCGAATATGTAGAAAATATTCGTATATGTATTTACTATTCAGGTCCAGTTTCAGTGTAGTGTATAGCCTTGCTGGATGTTTTGATTGTTTGGAGAAGGAAATGTATGAAACTGCAAGAATTTATTTCTGATAGCCCTGCATCGTACAGTGGGAACAAAATGATTTGTTATACGCTCTGCCGTATGATAGTGGGATCGGCTGCCCACTGTCCTTGGATGTTGTAACCAATCTCCGTTTGCTGCAAACATAAAATTCGAACCTCTAAACAATTTAATCCAAAATCTTCACATATTTTAGAAAAACCTCTTATAATTGTTGAAAGTCGTCGGAGAATATGTTCGTCTTGAAGAATTGAAATTTGTTAGCTCGATAATTTTTTTACTTTGTTTTACAAAAATTAAGAAATCCAATCAATATGCAAGTAAAAATCGTTCGCCAATTACCAGCTGGTACAACATTTAGAACGATGATTTGACCACCTCGTAGATTAAAAAATTGTTAATCTGTCGCTAGAATGGTGAGCTTAAACTACGTTTATATTAAGTTATAGGTTATCATTGCTTTACAAAATGTTACAAAGTTTTTCTTCAGAGATGGGAATCGATATCGGTAGATGTCGATATATTATTTCTGTCCGCAAATGATCATCAATAATAAATGCGATCACCTAATTACTCACAGGTGCGTCCATGTAGTCTTTGAATCGTCCAGATTCAGACAAATATTATTTGTGTGCATTGTGCTACTAGTCCAATGGTGCTGGGCTCCAGCTGGAAGTAGTTATGCTAAGGTCACACCAGAGTCGGTAATCAGGTACCGTGGGTGGTCAGGATCGCTTGGGAAAGGAGACGTTCGCGAAGATTCGCGGTGGCTGTGATTTACCACCAAAGACGCAGGGAGTGTTCGGCTCGGCGATCGCATTCGGGTGCTACGAGCCAAAGAGTAGTGCAGATGTTAGGTAGACCTCAATCCCTAAACAGGAGAGGTTGAGGTAGGGTTGCCAGATACAAAGTGTCTTTTATCTGGAATCATGAAAGATTTAGCTTAATGTTGACACACAAAAAACTCTGTTAGCTTCCTCATCGTTTGGCAATTTTGTAAATAATGAAGTCAGTATATTTATGTACTAGTAAATTGTAATGCGCCTATGGCGCCCGTTGAAATATGGAAAAAAAAGTTTTGTTGAAAAAAAAAAGATTTTGTGGAAAAAAAAAATTTTGTTGAAAAAAAAAAATTTTTGTTGAAAAAAAATGTTGAAAAAAAAAATTTGGTTAAAAAAAAAACTTCTGTGGAAAAAAAAATTATGTTGAAAAAAAAAATTAGGAAAAAAATATTTTTGTTAAAAAAAAAAAATTAGGAAAAAAAATGTTTGTTAAAAAAAAAATTTTCGTTGAAAAAAAAATTTTGTAAAAAAAAAAATTTGGAAAAAATTATAGAATGCCTATTTAAATTCCTACGTACTGCGTGACAGAGTCAGTGAATCAGTGTCGAGGGTAAATATATATTAAGATAGCATAATTTCGGTTGGAATGAGCCACGCCAACATTCAGAGGTTTTATTTGTGACATGAACACTGCATTCAGAATGGACTTATCCTTATTTACAAAAGCACCACAAGTCAAAATAAGCAAATTATACAAGAGCGTCATTTTTAAAAATAATTTCAATTATTTTATGATTTTTGTAAGAACTATGTGTTTTCCTTTGGGGTGTTTTCGATCATAAAATGACGGCTGTTTTAGCGAAACAAGAAAGTTTCATCGTTTAAGAAGCATTTTATGCAAAAAAATTATTGTTGTTGAAAAAAAATGTTTGTTAAAAAAAAAATTTTCGTTGAAAAAAAAATTTTGTAAAAAAAAAAATTTGGAAAAAATTATAGAATGCCTATTTAAATTCCTACGTACTGCGTGACAGAGTCAGTGAATCAGTGTCGAGGGTAAATATATATTAAGATAGCATAATTTCGGTTGGAATGAGCCACGCTAACATTCAGAGGTTTTATTTGTGACATGAACACTGCATTCAGAATGGACTTATCCTTATTTACAAAAGCACCACAAGTCAAAATAAGCAAATTATACAAGAGCGTCATTTTTAAAAATAATTTCAATTATTTTATGATTTTTGTAAGAACTATGTGTTTTCCTTTGGGGTGTTTTCGATCATAAAATGACGGCTGTTTTAGCGAAACAAGAAAGTTTCATCGTTTAAGAAGCATTTTATGCAAAAAAATTATTGTTGATATTTTTTGAAATGTGTGACATTTGTATTTAAGGAGCGATATTTTGGAAACCAACTAAGGACCAATAAATGAGTCGCCCTGTTGATCTTTGTTTTTCGTTTAAACTGAAGTTAAATTTTAAATTCATTTTTTCAGTCAAAGTTTTAAACTGAAGTGTAAATGTCCAATATTGGGCGTTTAAACTATAGTATGATAGCCATAGGAAGAAGAAGAATCAACATCATTTTGGTTCACCAAATTCCTCAAATTGGTTTCCGATCACAACCAGTTCCATACGTGCCAAGTTTCATTTAGCTAAGTCTTTTAATTCCCAAATTTTTTCCAAAAATCTTCTGTGACCAAAATCCACCACAAAGGATTAATATTATTTTAATTATTCACCGGAAACATATCGTCGCTATGCAGCAAAAACATCTCAAGTCACATAATAGTGTTTCTGAGTTAATGAAGATTTAAAATGAATGGGTGTGGGTGTTTTGAACAAAAAATTAATTGTTTTGATTCATTTACTATGAAACTACTTTAAATAGACATGGGCGTTTTTAGGACTAAGGACTAGACTAGGACACTTGCATCATTAAGTCCATTTCACAAAAAAAGTGGACAAGCTCACTATTTTTGCAGTTCACCGACAAAAAAGTGTTAGTGTTGCTACATCAACAGTCGAAAATGTGGACTGCCACTCAAAATCGTATTTGAAGATTAAACTCAGTTTTATTGGAAACTGAGTTCAACATTAATGTGGTTTAACTACGATCTCATAGTCATATATAATTCTCATTTTGAATACGTTAAATATCTACTATAACAAAATAAGAATCAAAATAGTTTCGCCAAAAAAAAAACGATTTAAAAAAAAACAATACTTTTGCCTGTAATTTGGCTCATCGACAGACGAAGCTCAGCGAAGCCGACACTTTTTTGACTCAAATAAAGTGTTTCGGATTAACGATAATATAAAATCGACCTTGACTTTCTTTGGGTCTATTTCGGAAAACAGCCCAGGAGAAATTTTAATAGTGCATACACATCATTTACTTCATTTTAATGTAAATTCTGTGTAATTTGGAAAATATCAATTTAGCTGGACAAATTATGCAGTAGCTTGTAACTGGAGTCGATTTCAAATATATGACAAATTCAATCCACACCAGCAACCCTAGGTTGAGATTGCCTCAAAAAAAAAAAATAATTAAAAAAAAACATATCCATAGAAAAAGAAAATCTGACCATTTTTATACTAAGGAAAAAATGCCCCAAATGAAGAAATCCCCAAAATAAATGAAAAATCTCCCCAAATGCCCTATATGAAAATTTCTCCAAAAATTCTGAAAAATCGCCCAAAACAAGTTATGGACAATTGCCTAATGTAAAATCCCCCAAATATTACGAAAAACACCCCAAACACACACAAAATAATAAAAAAAAAAATACATATGATTGACTCTGTTATGAAAATATTTCAAAAAAAAAAGAAACGAAAAATTCCCCAAAAATAAAAACTTGGTAAAAACAAAAACTTGAATTTTACCTACAAATTATGAAAAACTCACAAGTTTTTTTTAAGGATTTTTCATGTATGAGTTTTTTTTTTGAGAATTCTTCATTTTTTTGGGACATTTTTCATTGACCCCATCGGAAATCGGTAGTGATTAGGTTTTTTGTTACATAGTCTTATATATTTGCATTAGTGGGAATTGAGGATGGCACCTAATACCTCTTAATCAAAAATACAACACTCCGCTCATTTTGTATTGGTCTATTCCGATGTGTATCGGAATGTTTTAGTGAAAATTATCACATTTGTGATTTTTTAAGTAAATGAAGAACAATTAGAAATTGCGCACCTCCCACGCAAATGTCGCATTTCATGCCTGGAAATAAAAAATCCACCTAAAGGTTAGGGTATATGTAAGTCGAATCAAAGGACTGAACCTTTTCGGTTTTGGCACACGAAAAATATGATTTTTAGAGGAGTTTTCAAAGGCGTTTATCGGGCAAATGGAGTAAGCTAAATCACACTATTTTGAAATTTTTTGTTAGTTTTAAATGTTAAATGAAACGTCATTTTTCATTCTGTAGCGCAACCTTTTCAATCTGTATACATTATATTTCATTTTTCAATAAATACCAACTAATCCCTGATGTGTCCTTCAGATTTGAATATTCTTGAATATCACAAGACTGGTTAAAATTGTAATAATACAAAAAAAGACGATATTGGTCAATTACAAAAAAAAAACACACACAAAAACTTCATTAAATCCACCGTAAATATTTAACATTAACGGCGATTTTAAAATGCCATTAGACGTTTGTAAGGCAAACGTGTCTTACGCATTTCAAATGACTTTTTTGAAAGAAACCGCTGATTCCAACGGAATTAAATTTAAACAATTAACATAGTGTTGTTAGCAATGTTTTACTATAAATATTTTAGTCTTTTGTGGAATATGGCATCATAAGTATTCGTGTTATTCATAGCAATAAACCAAACTCACAAAACCAAACTCAAACAAAATGTTCAAATTCGTAAGTATTTTGCTTGATTCAATCGATGAACTTTGAACAATTGACACTGTACGAACTTTGCTTTATCGCAGGCCTTTGTTATCTTCGCTGTCATTGCCTGTGCTGCTGCCAAGCCCGGTTTCGTTGGAGCTCCTTTGGCCTACACTGCCCCAGCTGCTGTTGTTGCTGCCGCACCAGCTCCTTTTGTCACAGCCACCAGTAGCCAAGTGATTGCCCGCAACTACAATGGCATTGCCACAGCTCCCGTTGTTGCTCCCGTAGCTGCCCCTATTGTGGCCAGATCTTTTGCTGCTCCCTTAGCAGCTGCCTACAGTGCTCCCGTCGTTGCCAGATATGCTGCTGCTAGTCCCTTCGGTTACAGCGCCTACTCTGCACCTTTGACTTATGCCGCTCCTCCAGCTCCAGTTTTTTTGTAAAAACTTCGAATCTGAAATTGGCTGACTGCACTGCGATGTGAATAATAAAATCGAGACTTACAAATTAAACCAACACTTTATGTCCAGTTCTATTTTGTTCACAGTTAAGTGGGGGTTTTTGTCTTTCACGAAAGAGACATATTTAATATTGTCTAGCGGCCCGCTTTAGACTCCGTAGGTTCGACTATACGCACCGAAAAATCGGCAAATTGGTGTCGATAATTGTTAAATAAATACAAAAATATATTTTAGAAATATTTCCAACGTTGAATAATTTTCGTATTTTCTGATTTTAGGGAAGAAAACTTTTTTTGTTCTTATGTTTTTTACAAGTTTTCATCTAATATGGTTTTTTCATATTAAAAATGTTCGCATGTTTTTTAATTTTGACCACCAAAAAATTTCAATGAAAATATTTGTACACTTCTCAATAAAACTTTTCGTTAATATGCTAAAAAAATTTATCAAATATTCAAACGAAGTTTGATGAAATGTATCAACAAAACAATTCATCAAATATTTGGATATTTTTAATGAATTTTTTTTGTTGATCCCATTTATCAAATTTCGTTTTAATATTTGATACATTTTCAGCAGATTTACGAAAAATGTTGTGAAATGTTGAAAGAAATTTGATAAATTGAATCGACAAAAAATTTTATATTTTTTATGATTTGTATTTTGGTTATCTAATTTATAAAATTTCTTTTAATATTACATACATTTTTTCGAAAATATGATAAGCAATTTACCAAATATTAAACAAAATTTCACAAATTATAATATTTTTCGATCTATTTTATTAAATTTCAATATTTAATAATAATTTTTCATAAATATGTGAATTTTTTCATCGAAAATATTTTTGATAAACTACCTACAAATTATTTTGTTGAATGTGAATGTTTTCATCAAAAATATTTGTAACTAGTAAGTTGTAATGCGCCTATGGCGCCCGTTGAAATATGGAAAAAAAATTTAGTTGAAATAAAAAAAATTTTGTTGAAAAAAAAAAATTTTGTTGAAAAAAAAAATTTTTCTTAAAAAAAAAATTTTTGTTGAAAAAAAAATTTTTGTGGAAAAAAAAAATTTGTTTAAAAAAAAAAAATTTTATTAAAAAAAAAATGATGTTGAAAAAAAAAATTTTTCTTGAAAAAAAAAAATTTCTTGAAAAAAAAAATTTTTGTGGAAAAAAAAAATTTTGTTGAAAAAAAAAATATTGTGGAAAAAAAAATTTTGTTGAAAAAAAAAAAATTTGGAAAAAACAATTTTGTAAAAAAAAAAATTTGTAAAAAAAAAAATTTTGAAAAAAAAAAATTTTGGAAAAAAAAAATTTTGGAAAAAAAAAATATTGGTAAAAAAAATTTGGGGAAAACAGAATTTCTGTACAAAAAAAAAATATTTTTTTTTTTATTATTTATTATAGAATTATAGAATGCCTATTTAAATTCCTACGTACTGCGTGACAGAGTCAGTGAATCAGTGAATCAGGGAATCAGTGAATCAGGGAATCAGTGAATCAGTGTCGAGGGTAAATATATATTAAGATGATCGACATACAATTTTTTTTGTATATATGAAACTTTCTTCATCAAAGATATTTTTGATAAACAGTGTACGAATATTTGCTTTAAGTTGTCAAATTGTTTTATCACAGGATTTTCAATGAATTTTTTGTTTGAATTAGTGAATATTTTCATTGAATCGAAAAATTATTTTTTTCTGTGTACATTTAAAAAGCTGGTAACTTAAAGAAAACACAGAAATTTTGTACAAGGGAATGAAGTATTTCGATCATTTACTTTTTAAAGATTATTTCATGCAAATGTTGCCAACGGAATCTTTCGGCCAATGACACGTCTACTGTTGTCATCCAAGGCAGCAATCGTGTTTGACTTGTCCCTATGGATTTTGTAATGAGTAAACTAAAAATGTTGGGTGTGTCTGGTCAATGAATGGGATATCATCTTGTTTTGTAGTTTAAACCAGAGCTTTGGAGTCGGAGTCGGGAAAATTTGCCTGGAGTCAACAAATATAAATTCCATTTCCAATTTATTAGGTGGCTATCTTCTCCTCGCAACTACGGTCTCAATACTTTTTTGTTGTTTTTTCTCCGAAAATACATTTCTTACGAAAAAAGAAAACACAAAAAAGTGAATTTTATCACCCGCTTTACAAATTCGAAGTTAGCTGAAGTTTAACCGATTTATTTGTTGACTATTTATCTCATTTTAGAAAAAACAATTGTAATCAATTACTCAGTTGCGCAATGAAAACTATTAATTTAATTTCAAATTGAATTTTCCAATTTCCCAATTCTGATGTAGTTATGTATGGTTCACCTATGGAGATATTTTCAATTATTTTGGTATTAGTTTGGCTTGAGATCATGTAAAAACGATGTCATATTTTTGTATCAATTTTAACGGTGCTGCTTCTGTTCACAAGTCAAGCCAAACTAACGTTAAAATAATTAAATACCCGAGCAGAATGAGAAGAGAAAAACATTGAATTTAGTTTAACAAGTTTATATTGATTTATTTCAACATATCAGTCTTTCAAATTCACAAGTCACAGCTCGAAAACAATTTACCACACAATGGGACCGTGGGCGGCAGCAGCATAGGTCAAAGGTGACGAGTACGACAAGGGAGAGCTGTAAGCCAAGGGAGAGCTGTAAGCCAAGGGAGCGACAGCAGCGTATCGGGCAGCAACAACTGGAGCACTATAAGCAGCAGCAGCTAAAGGAGCGGCAAAAGTTTTAGCCACAACTGGGCCAGCGAATGCGGTGGCTACGGGAGCAACAGCCCTGGCAACTGCGGGAGCAGCAACAATGGGTGCACTGGCAATTCCATTGTAGTTGCGAGCAATCACCTGACTGCTGGTGGCTGTCACAACGGGTGCTGGAGCGGCAACAACGGCGGCAGCCAAAGGAGCACCAATGAAGCCGGGCTTGGCGGCAGCGCAGGCGATAACGGCAAAGATGACAACGGTCTAAAAGAAAGACAAATAAAAAAAAATAAAATATCATTAGATCAGGATTGATAGACTGATCGCACAGCAAACTTACGAATTTGAACATTTTGATTGTTTTGGGGATTGTGTTTAGTTGTTGATTGCTAAACGTGTAAACAGTTTATGATTCAAATGCCACAGAGAAGCCTCAATTTATACGAAGTACTTTCGGGGACAACTGACGTATGAATGAGTAATTGGCTTATGGCTTGTCAGCACAGAAGTTTGACCATCATTGCTGAGTTTTGTACGCATATTTTAAATATTTGTTTGTTAGGTGTTTGGCAATTAATTCGTTGCTTATCATGTTCAAATTACAGTTAAATTGTTTTTATATTCGATACGTGATCGGATTTGGGATTTATGCAGTAAGCTGATGCCATTTTATTGCGAAAAGAAGGCATACGAAAATATCTTTGTGAGTCCTTTACGAATATGTTTTGAATGTAGAGAAGGACAATAAGTCCTAGAAGTCGATGTTAGTAATGGATGCAAGGACTTCCAACAAACAGCACAAACATTGTAAAATGATGATGTTCTTTAGCTTATCATTAAATCTGGGGGATTCTGGCTCAATTCATTTCGTAGATCCATTCTAGTGTAGGGTGCAATAATCAACATATTTTTTCAGCCTCTAGACCAGTTTTTGGGTTTCAATGGAGCCAATCAGTCACTTGACAACCTCTGTGGACTACTCGCTTAACCAACCGTTTTGGCAAAGGTTGCCATATTAATTGAATCAGAAGATATTGAAAACAAATAAATTTAAAAAAAGAACACATTTATTAAACATGGATACGCTTTAAACTACATTTAACCCTATTCGTACCAGTCACCACCGAAATTAATACTTGTACCGTCGAACTTCTCTATAACGCAGCCGTTGGGGAACAGCTAATTGCTACGTTATAGAGAAAATTCGTTATAGTGAGAGACTAATAAGCAAACACACACATAGGTAGAAATTAAATTTTTATTTGGCTTTGACATATGATGAAATTTTCATTGAAAACACTAAATATTAAAATCAGTACGGAAATCGAGAAATTCAGAAATTCATCTTGGAACCAAATGCTTTCAAAATTAGATAAAGCGTCCTCTCCATTCTGGAATTTATCTAAAATCCTGCGGAAAAAATCATGCAGAATTCCTACTCTTAAAAATAATAACACACGATATACCACGAACTCGGAAAAATGTGAGATTTTGGCTCAAACTTTTGCCACAACCCACTCTATAACTTCAAATCTTGGAGAAGCATCTACCATTTCTGAAGTTAGTAGTTCTCTAGACTTATTTCAATCCATAGAGATAGGACCATCGGAAAATGTTGAAATAAGTGTGTCTGAAATATTGGGTATTATCAAATCTTTAAAAAAAAAAAAAAACCCCAGGAATAGACGGCATCACCAACAGGTGCCTGAAAGCTACACCCAAAAAGGGCGTTAAATTTCTAACGCAAATCGTTAACTCTTGCTTGAAGTTAAGCTACTTTCCCCAGGAGTTCAAAAAAGCAAAAGTTATTCCTATAAGGAAATGTAACAAACCAAATGACTGTCCTCTGTCTTACCGGCCAATCAGTCTCCTATCGTCTGTTCGTAAAATTCTCGAGAAGGTAATTAAGGAAAAACTCACAGCTCATGTGGAGGCAAATGAGATGTTTCCCCAAGAACAGTTTGGTTTCCGTAGGGAACATAACACGGTCCAACCATTGATGCGAATAAAGAAGGTAATAAAATCTAAATTTGAACAACAAAAGTCTACTGGCATGATCCTTTTGGATATCAAAGCAGCTTTTGGCACTGTATGGCACGATGGTCTCATTTACAAAATGATCAAGCTCAATTTTCCAAAGAAACTTATTAAAATAATTCAAAGTTTCTTAAAAAATAGGTCTTTCCAAGTTTTTATAAACTCTTCGTCAGTTGTCCCAATTATGGCTGGATGTCCACAGGGATCCTGTCTCTCACCACTATTGTATAATATATACACCTCAGATATCCCAAAATTAAACAACTGTTTAATATCCATTTTTGCCGATGATACAGCGGTTCTGAGCTCAGAAATCTTGGCGTCGGATATCATCAGAAACCTCCAATCTGCGTTAGAAGTGCTAATTAAATATTTTCAAAAATGGAAAATCTTATTAAATGGTGAAAAAAGTCAAGTAATTTACTTCACAAGAAAACGCAAGGAATGTTTTATTCCGCAGACAAATATTACTGTAAATAACATGGAAATTGCATGGGAACAGAAAGTGAAATACCTCGGCATAATGCTAGACACAAAAATGAAATTTAAAGACCATATCCCTTTCGTAATTAATAAAGTAAAATTGTTGATTAAAATGCTTTACCCTTTCATAAATCGAAAGTCATTTCTCAGCATAGAAAATAAAATGTTAATATTTAAGTCAATATTTCAATCGGCGATTTACTACGGAGCTCCTTTGTGGGCCTCCAGTGCTAACTGTCACTTGAAGAAATTGCAGGTTGCCCAAAACAAAGTTTTGAAACTTATATTTAACCTTCCTTTTCACTATTCTACTAAACGTCTCCACGAGCGTGCTAAAGTAGAATTGGTTATCGACAAGATTGAAATATTGACTGAAAATTTTAATACGAGATGTACATTATCACGTTATTCTTATATTAATGAATTAGTGCATTCATAGTTAGTCTGTAAGTAGAGTTAAGTTTTATCATCATAAAAAAAATACTCATATAGGTTTTTTGTATATTTTTACCTTCATTTTTCACTATCACTTGTAAATACCCAATTTTGTAAATCATTATTAATTACAAAGTAGAAAAGGAGATAACTCTTAAACTGTAAAGTATTTGTAAAGCTAAGTAAAAGAAATATGTAAATATTACGAAACTAATAAATAAATTGAAATTGAATTGAAATTTTCATTGGTTTTCGATTTTGCCACTTTGCCACATCAAAAGAGTCTTCGACACGATTAAAGGGAGGAAGAAATATGATCGGGGACATTGTTTCGAGACCCCATAAATCATGTTAAATTACGTATGGAACTGGGGAAATAAAGTCAATTCATCAACTTCTCCGTCAGAGTCCGATTTATCATCCCCTGAATCTAAGTGGACAAATATTGATAAACTAGTAAGTTGTAATGCGCCTATGGCGCCCGTTAATTTGCTTGAGAAAGTATTTGTTACTTAATTTTAAAAATTTTGTAAAAAATATTTTGAGAAAACTATTTTGTAAAAAAAAATTTCGAAAAAAATAAAATTTGTGGAAAAAAAATTTTTGCTGAAAAAAAAATTTTGCTGAAAAAAAATTTTCGTTGAAAAAAAAAATTTTGTGGAAAAAAAAAATTTTTTGAAAAAAAAAATTTCTTGAAAAAAAAAATTTCGAAAAAAAAAATTTCTTGAAAAAAAAAAATTGGAAAAAAAAAAAATTTGTAAAAAAAATTTTTGGAAAACACAATTTCTGTACAAAAAAAAATATTATTTTTTTTATTATTATTATTTATAGAATTATTATAGAATGCCTATTTAAATTCCTACGTACTGCGTGACAGAGTCAGTGAATCAGGGAATCAGTGTATCAGTGAATCAGTGTCGAGGGTAAATATATATTAAGATTACTGTTTCCAATTATTTTAGCACACGACCTTTCCCTTGTTTGTAGAATGACTTGATCAGAAGGGTACTTCATCCCTTTCTGTAGAAATGTTTCAAAAACCAACTATTTTAAAACAATCACACAGAAGAACCCAAGTTCGAAACCCAGTTCGAAGACCATCAAATAGTGTTAAATACCTTTCCAATTACATATCCGTCCAGTGAAAAATAAAAATAAAAAAATAAACTGTTTTCAATTCGTTTTCCGTTAAAGGTTCATGAAGTTATTGACCTTTAATCTAAAAAGTAGTATACCCAAATTGGAAGTTTTGTAATTGTAATCCGTCAATATTACACTCCACGATGTCAGTCGGTCACTTTTCATTGTCAATGTCAACCTAACCACTCACGGTTTGGGTGAAAACCATAAAATTCCCACTACTTTAATGATGAATCCAATCACGTACTTCTGTACAATCATAAAAAATACCTTAACCGCAATTTGTGAATATTCCCGACCGGACAAAGTAAACAAACGCTGAACAAGTCATGACCAAATAAATGCGGCAAAACAGAGTGTTTGGAACGTGTGTCTCGTGTCCATTTCAATGGTCATTTCATAGAGTTGTGTACTCAGAGTTGTACTCAGACTACGCCCTCGTATAAATTGATGACTTGCTGAAGCATTTCAATCATAAACTGTATACACTTTAATTGGTCAACAACTAAAAAAAATAAACACCATCAAGATGTTCAAATTCGTAAGTTTGTTTTGCGTTCAGCCTATCAATCACGATCTAATTTCTGTTTGTCTTACCTTTAGGCCCTTGTCATATTTTCTGTTATCGCCTGTGCTGTCGCCAAGCCCGGTTTTATTGGTGCTCCTTTGGCTTACACTGCCCCAGCTGCCGCCGTTGTTGATGCTCCCTCACATCAACAATGGATGGCTGCTTCCGTAGCCAGCACATTTGCTGCCCCAGTTGTGGCTAAAACGTATACTGCTCCATCTGTTGCCGCCAGATATGCTGCTGCCGCCCCCTTTGCCTACACCGCATCATTGACTTACAGCTCTCCCTTGACTTACGCGTCACCTTTGACCTATGCCACTGCCGCCCATGGTCCAATTGTGTGGTAAATTGTTTTCGACCTGTGATGATTTAGATTTAAGAATTTGGAAGACTGATATGTTGAAATAAATCAATATAATTTTTTATTAAACACAATTTCAAGTTTTTCTTTTTGCACCGTCCCTCCCAGTTCGATGCTAAAAACGAATATCGACAATCTTCATTCATTCATTTGTTCTCGGTTGGGAAATTCGCACCAAAATTTCAGTAGAAAAATTTGGTCAAATTTCAATCATAAATTTCAGTAAAAAAATTTTCACCAAATTTCAGTAAAAAAAAAATGTTCACCAAATTTCAGTAAAAAAATGGAAAAATTCGCACAAAATTTCAATAAAAATTTCCCTGAAAAAATTTGCAACAAATTTCAGTGGAAAAATGTGCACCAAAGTTCACTAAAAAAATTTGCACCAAATTTCAATCATAAATTTCAGTAAAAAAAATGTTCACCAAATTTCAGTAAAAAAAAATGGAAAAATTCGCACCAAATTTCAATGAAAAAGTTTTACCAAATTTCAATAAAAAAATGTTCACCAATTTCAATGAAAAAATTTGCACCAAATTTCCATGAAAAATTTTGCACCAAATTTCAATGAAAAAATGTTACCAAATTTCCATGAAAAAATGTTCACCAAATTTCAGTAAAAAAATGTTCTCCAAATTTCAGTTAAAAAAAATGGAAAAATTCGCACCAAATTTCAATGGAAAAATTTTCACCAAATTTCAATGGAAAAATTTTCACCAAATTTCAAAGAAAAAATTTGCATCAAATTTCAGTAAAAAAATTTGCACCAAATTTCAGAAAAAAAATTTCACCAAATTTCAGTAAAAAAAATTTTCACCAAATTTCAATGGAAAAATTTTCACCAAATTTCAATTGAAAAATTTTCACCAAATTTCAAAGAAAAAATTTGCATCAAATTTCAGTAAAAAAATTTGCACCAAATTTCAGTAAAAAAAAATGGAAAAATTCGCACCAAATTTCAATGGAAAAATTTTACCAAATTTCCATGAAAAAATTTGCATAAAATTTCAGTAAAAAAAAATTGAAAAATTCGCACCAAATTTCAATGGACAAATTGTCACCAAATTTCAATGAAAAAATTTTACCAAAATTCCATGAAAAATTTTGCAACAAATTTCAGTGGAAAAATTTTCACCAAATTTCAGTAAAAAAAAATGTTCACCAAATTTCAATGAAAAAAATATTTACCAAATTTCAATGAACATTTTTTACCAAATTTCCATGAAAAAATTTGCATCAAATTTAAGTAAAAAAAAATTCACCAAATTTTAGTAAAAAAAATTCGCACCAAATTTCAGTGGAAGAATTTTCACGAATTTCAATGGAAAAATTGTCACAAAATTTCAGTAAAAATATTTGCACCAAATTTCAGTCAAAGTTTGCACCAAATTTCGAGGGAAAATTTCGCATCAAATTTCAGTGGAAAAATTTGCACCAAATTTCAGTATAAAAGTAAATTTTGTTGAAAAAAAATGTGAACTAAATTGTATAATAAAAGTGTGAGCTACATTTTAGTATAAAAAGTGAACTTAATTAAAGCAGACTTCTCCGACTGTACACACAATTTCTCTCACTGTACTTGAGCACATATCTAATTGTCACCAATCAAGCATAAATAAGAAAAAAAACTACGTGATATGCCCCCGTCTCCCTCAGACATTCTTCTGACTTTAGTTTTTCTACAGAAAACGACAATGCCCCAGAATAGCTGAGAGAAACAAATATCATTTGTGTTTATCTTTATGATAATCAAATCAAATAAACTTTAACAAAATATGTACATTGTACAGACGCGGTTTATTTTACTTTTGGCTTTTTTTCGGCAGTAATTTGGCCGGAATAATTCGTCATTCAGTGTTTGTGTTGAATGAAAGTGTCGGTGGGTGGATAGTTAGAAAATAAAACTAATTCCCCCATTCAATTTACAAGCAAAATTTGGCGAGTGACTGATTCAGGTGCCATAAGACAGACAAGACAACGTAACACCAGAAATAGAGTTGACGATGATGATGATGATGACTGCTCGGTTTAAATTATCAACATATTTTATTGTGCGTAAAAATTTAAATTCTATTATTTATATCGCGAAATTGTTGGCAAATATAAAACTAGTTATTTTTCACAGATTTTTACGACGATCGTCTGCTTGAGTGATGGCGAAAAAGTGGGCATATGTAATACTTGCTTGAAATCGAACAGTGTGGCGTGTCTGGATGAGACTCATTTCTCCACATGTCATAACGGTAAGCCAATTTATTTGCAGAAAAAAGTGATTATGAATCATGAATTGACCGTAAATGGAATACTAACTCATATTGATTGTTTGCATTGGCAAGCTTAACAGCCATTTCCTTCCTAAGAACCACTCACCGTCCCTTACAACATTCCAGGTCAACTCACATCAACAATTACCCCCTGCCCGGGTGATAGTGTCTGTACCGCTGACCTACTGATATGTCGACTACCCGAAGACGGATTCACACCGATTTGTTACGAAGAAAATTGCAACAATTGCCAACACTCCAATGGCATTTTCACCTGTCTGGATCAAACGACATACGGTTATTGTTTTGGCCGTTCGACTCCCTACGTGGACGCTACGCGATCGTGCCCGGCTGGCTATGTTTGCAACACACATTCACCGGAAATCTGTGTGCCGGCAGACACAAACAAGGTACGGCTATACGATATAACGGCTAAAGGTTCCTAATGTGTTTCGAATTGTTTTTGTAGCCGTCTTGCCTGACAATAACCACAACACCCACGCCAACCGAAACCGATGAGACAGATTCAACCACAGTGTCCGCCGCAACTCCGACACCACCCTGGAGTCCGACGACAGGAGCGCCGAAAGACGCGGATGCTTCCTGTAGGGAAATCGCCCAACCTGGATATTTCAAAACTGATGATCCAACGTGTCGCGAGTAAGTCCTGTGGGATTATTGTATACTAGGGTGGAGTGAAACATGTTTTTTTTTTAATTTGAAAAAGTTAACCTCGGAAAGAGGGGTCCTAATGAGGGGAAAAATAAAGAAAACAATTTTAGCCAAATTATCGCTATTTTGGCGTTGATTTTAGAAAAATCCTAAAAATTAACGACTTAACTTATTCGAAATTTAAAAGTTTGAGCTTGTTCAGTGCCCAAACACACAAAAGTATTTGAGGCAAATATGAGGATAATCGACTAATATTTGTAGCTTTGGTGGCGATTTCATTGTTCAGTCAATTTTCTGAAGAAGGGACGATTTGACTTATTTTACTTTTTGAAATTTTTGAACAATGAGAAAATTTTTTTTAAATTTTTTCATGCCCTTATTTCATTGTTTACGCTATTGCAAACATTTATTGACATACAACTTTTTACGATTTTTCTAAAATCAACGCCAAAATAGCGATAATTTCCAAATTTCGAGGGAGTGGCGCGACCCCTAAACATTTTTTTCTTTATTTTTCCCCTCATTAGGACCCCAGACTACATCTCTTTCCGAGGTTAACTTTTTTTTTTGAATTTCATTCCACCCTATTGTATACCCTTTGAAAACAAACACTATGGCTTTGGGTCAAGAATTTTTCAAAAATATTGAGGGTTATTTGTGAAATTTAATATCGACCATTGTTCTATCGAAATAATCGCGAAATTACTGGGAATTATAATTTATGTATAATGCAAACACTGTCAACAGGTCGAGAAACAAGTGAAAGCCTAGGTAGAAGGAGGGGAAATTAAAACTCGGTCACAGAAAACTAAAAACGATGAAATTATCCATTCAAAATGCATGCAGTTATTAAATCGCCCAACCACATGGTTGTGTTCAAATTCTTATGGATCGTGAAAATTCGTTACGAATTTACGTTTGGCCTCGGTTGGATTCTGAATCTAAAGAGAAATTTATATTAAGAGGAACTCACGGGGAACTTTCCTCAAATCAGTGAGTGTGCTTCATATAATTTGTCTACCCAGTGATCGGATTCTGTTTAAAGGAACGAATAATGCTCCTTCTACAGAAATTGTTCATACTCATCAGGTCGCCGCCGTTACCGTGGTGGAAATTTGTCGCTGAAAAATGTTTTTAAACCAGAGTTTTCTAGTCTGTCATCAAGCATGATTTTATTACTCCAGATTGTGCAGAAACGTAAATCAGCACGTTCCCTCCCGTCCTAAGCATAAGTACAGGGTGCGCCAAATAACAATAACATTTTTTTTTTAAATTCAAAAAAAAACTTCTGGATATTTTCTCAAATTTCTTTTTTTTTATTTGAAAGTGCAATCCTTCCGGTTCAATTCAAAAAAAACTACTGGATATTTTCTCAAATTTCTTTTTTTTTTTTATTTGAAAGTACAATCCTTCCGCTTAATAATGGAAAATAATTTCATTCAAATGGCTGCCTCGTCTGGCCATGCTGTAGCCTAACGACATCAGCTCTGCGGCTGACAATGCGATCTTCAAAAACAGGGCGCAAAACATCGAGTGTAGCTTCGGCTGTGCGACACATAGCGCCGTCCTATTGAAACCAAATGTTGCCAATGTGCTCCTCTTCAATTTTTGAGTTGGTGAAATGTTTTTACAGGTCCTCAGCATAAACGACTTATCAGCTATCAGATTTCCATTTTCATCTGTATACGAATTTTAGGCCAGTTTATTGTTTGTCTGCACCTTAACTTGTTGGTGGATTTTTCTGGAGCCGTTACTATTTCTCTAATCACCAATATCTGTACATTGCTGTCTTTCACAGGGAAGTGTAGAGATGAGACTTTGTGGAGAAGGTTTGGGTTATTTGTTGTGCATTCAATTATTCAACATCTAGCTTTCTCCCCCAATTATTTCGAGGCCCGTTAAGATCATTACCTTACCGACGAGTAGTAAAGTTATGGACATTTTTGTTTGTTATTTGACTTGAGCTTTCTTAAAATATATTTGATCGGAACAATTGTCTTCAGCGACGGAGCATATGCAATGTTCAGTGAGGTTTATTGGCCAGCAGCAGCTTTAAACTCTTCTTCAATGACCAATATTTGTTTGAAGTTAGGCCAATGGACGAAGATTCGCTCGATGATCACATACTTTTTTTTTTTGCCCACAAAGGAAGAATTGGACTAGGTTTGACATGTGTTTTCAACAGAATGGTATCACATTACACACCGTCAACTAATTAAGAGGGGAGTTCGGTGAGTAATTATTCTCCACTGGACTATAAGGACTAGTCAACTACGATTCCTGCCTTGGAAAACCACATTACACAACTCAGTGGTCAGACACCGGCCAATATAGTGGAAAAGTTTGCCAAACTCGATTGTTCAGAATGGTAATAATCTTTAAAAGTAATTGGCAGACATTGATTTTTTAATCCCAATAAATATTTCATTCGCTTGTTAACATTTTATCTGTTCTTTAATAGAATCAGAAAATTTGTCTACGTATTTCAAGCCAATTCCCTTCATACTCAATACAAAGTATACTTAGTAAAATCCATGATTTTTAGTAAAATTATGAAGTATTGGTTGTGGGAATAGCCTGAAGCCACTGTGACCGCTGAGTCTCTTGCTGTAGACACTGGTCGATCGGGGATGATATTATACTAGAAGTAGAGTTGGGCTTCGGGAATTTCCCGACGGGAATTCTCGAGAAATTTTACAGATTTTCCCATCCCGAATCTCGAGAATTGAAATTATTAACATTTCGGGAAATCCCGAATCTCGAGAATATCTCAAGAATTCTCGAGAAATCCATTTTCATTTAAAAAATTTTTTGTTGACAAATATTAATAGAAAAAACAATTCTTTCTCTTACTTTTGAAAGAATTGCTTACGTTTGCAAGTAAGAGAATACACATAGGTTAGGTTAGGAATGGTGGTACATCCTAAGATGCACCTCCACTCGGAGACCCATAGGGTCCATTGAGAATCCCTTGTGTGTAGGTGGGAAAATTATAGCTGGAAGTAGTAGATTAAAGATATATAAGGTAGAAAAATTGGCGAGAGTCACTGGAGTAATGTTTTATGTTAGGTAAGCAGTCTGTTCAGTCTATCGGGTACCCGCATCCCCCGTCGTTCATCCATCTAATACCCCTTATATAACTAATTAGGTTTTCTACACCTGCCTTCGAGATGTCCTCTAGTTCAGAAAAAAATCTATACACTAGACATTTTTGTCTATGGCGTTGCAAACTTGGACAATGACAAAGGATCTGTTCTATTGTCTCCAATTCGTCCTCATCCTCGCACATCCTGCAGAAGTCTGGAGATCTGCTATCCCATCTGCTGGTCATAGCCCTAACTGAGCAGTGACCTGTGATGACTCATATTGCAATTCTGAGACTTCTTCTATCCAGTCCCATCAGAGAATACACATATCGCTCATTTAATTCAATAGTGTCAAAAGTCAAAACTCACTTTTTATTTTTCTGCTCAAGAAAAAGCTGTAAATCTCTTCTTTACGTTGACTTTTATTCTGCGTGTGTTATACAAACATATCTCAGGGCTGGACTTTATTCGGGAAACCCATGAGGTTTTTCATATACTTGCTAAGTAAGATCTGTAAACGGTAAGATCAAAAAATCGAATTTTTCCCGATATTTCGAGAATTCTCGAGAATTGAAATTTTCGTTATTCGGGAAATCCCGCATCTCGAGAATTGACATTTTCGGTATTTCGGGAAATCCCGAATCTCGAGATTGGGATTTTTTCGGGAAATACCCAACTCTAACTAAAAGGTAGCTCACTTTTTTTTAGTAAAATGTAGCTCACATTTTTTACTAAAATGTAGCTCACATTTTCTACTAAAATGTAGCTCACTTTTTTTTACTAAAATGTAGCTCACATTTTTACGAAAATATAGCTCACATTTTATACTTAGATGTAGTTAATATTATATACTAAAATGATGGTGTGATACTGACTGTATGACAAGACTTCGAGCGAGAAAAAACTGTCATTACCAACATCAGATATATATCAAAAAGAAATCGCTAGATGGACCATTCGGTATCATTTTTTAGAAATGTTTTTTTTAAGTTAATTGTAATAGCCACTTTTACTGAGCGTCTTTATTTTAACTGTACAGGCAATATCCGCTTAGCTCGATTTGGTTTAGCTCGATTTCGTTATAACGCGGATTCAATATTTTTCGGTTTTGCATTGCAAATGCTCACGAATTTGTTTGTTTGTTTACTTTTTTTACACATAAAAACATAATTTCGATTAAAGCGGTTTCACTTTACGCGGTATTCTTGAGGAACGAATTAACCGCGCTAAGCGGATATTGCCTGTATACATTTAGGTACAAAACTCTGAACGGTCGAACTTAAATCCATTTAAAATTTGTTTTATTTTTTTTTTATATCAATTCCTTTTTATTTGCCTTTTGCGTTTCAGATACCTCTATTGCTATTTGTTATCCGGCCAATATTTGGGTTGGTTCTATTACTGTGATGGTTACTACAACATCGAGACGTTGAAATGCCAACGGGAACGGCCATCAGATTGTCGGGATCAATAGGGAACCGCTTACGTGCAATAGTCTGGTTTCTTCGTCGAGCAATATTTCTTGGTTCGATTGTAATAGTTACCGTTGGGACAGTTTTTAACCAAGCCCTGCAATTTACCACCTAAGATGTAACATGCGACAAAACTAAAATAAGACCACAAATTTCCTGAATATTAATCGTTTTGGGGATTTAAACAGAAACTCAAAATCAGACCTGGTACATGTAGCATCACAGTCAAGTGCCACGGATCCCACTGATCCGTATTGCTCACAGATTTTCGTAGCATTATCACAATCTGGATCGCTGTACACCTGCTGCGTCGCCAACATAATCACACACTAATTAATACAAAAAACCACCAAATTAATAAATGTTAAATAAATGATTTTCAATGTTAAATTCTTTACCAAAATGATTGCGAATCTCTGCATGTTGTCGTTTTGGGATTTCAACTGTCGAAATGTTTTGGTTAAATTGCCAAATCAAGCCACCAGAACATACATTTATATTCTCTTTCAGATCTAATCATATGATATTCTCAAAATTCGTCTGCTAAGATAAGAGCATTTAAAGTAATACCCGTGCGCCTCTAAGCAAACACTGTTGCAATCTTGATTGTTTTTGTCGTTTGTTGTCTTCTTGCTGGGTTCTGTGAAATCTTCTTTATAAAACTTTATTGGCCTGGATAAACAAGCGCCATGATTTCAAGTTTGCCAACGACTGTACGGACTGAATATACGTTGTTGCTCATACTGCATCTACACAGGCATTAAGGATGTGACGATTGTTTTGTAAGGGAATAATACAAAATTCAATCATTACACCGTGTTACACACATTCTGTCCTATGAATCAAATTTACTTTTTCGGAAAGGGGATAAAAAATAAAAATACACGTGTATCGGCGATTTTCATGTACACGTCAGAATTTTTTTTTTTTAATTTTGAAGTATGAAGCTCGTAGTGGCCTGTGTGAAAGCCTTTCGACCGATTTTTAACCCTTTTTCAGTGATCCAATCGAGCTGATTTTTGGCCGGCAGACTCGTGGAAATGTCTGTATCACGTCAAATTTTTTAAAAACAATTTTTATTCTCAGATTTTCCCCAATTTTTATTATTTTTGAAAAAAAAATATTTTTTTCACTTCTCTTAGCATAACTTGAAGAGACTCCAAATTTTTAAACTACATAAGCGTTACGAAAAAAAATGTTTGTTGAACTGAAACCTTAAAAAAAACCATAACCATTAAATAAAAAATTTAGGAAAATCTGAGAATTGATAAAAATCTATTTTTGTATCCCCTTTCCGAAAAAGTAAATTTGGTTCATAGGACAGAAAAAAATCTATTTTTTGTAACACGGTGTTATACGAAACTAAATTCCGGCCAATAACACTGTACTTCACATAGTCCATCTAGAAGTTTCTTTATTTATTATTAATCACAATACAAAGTAAATTGATATTCTAATTTTGGGCTTAAGGGCAAACCGGGTGATACAGATATGGTCTGTATATTTTTGCAGCGACAGACCAAAGCCTCTGGTGGGAATTGAACCCACAACACCAACCCCCCCCCCCCCCCCACCCCCCCTTTAATACACTTCAGCATTTTTAAACTGCTCGACTACGATTTTAGCTGTGGCCTAATCACGGCATCCGTAATCGATTTCGCTTTATGGATCACGGCAGTCGTTTTTGACAAATTATTTTCGAGAAATCTGTCGACAGATCAGCTGATATCCGATATAAAATGATCGGAAGCCGTGATCCAAAGAAGTCGAAGCATCGACAATTATGTCGACAAGAAATTGTTGTCGATTACGGATGCCGTGATAAGGCCCTGAAAGGACACTAGTTCATGAAATCGAGAATATATCAAATTTTAAAAAAAAAAAAACATTAACAGAATGTTTTTAATTTCTTCTATGGGAAATAAAACTGCGAGTCGAGCATATTTTTCGACCAAAGACTCCAGGCCAAATTGCCAGAGGATGTCGGCATATACAGAACTCCCGCCTCTATACTGACGGCTCTAAATCAATTAAATCAAGTCGATTTCGGCCCTGGCGAAAAGCTGGGTATCAGCACTGAGTTATTAGTTCTAGTGGATCTGGCTGATATTCCTATTAAACGACTCGGATGCTTTTTGCCACTCACACCAAATCTTATCGTTTTTTGGATTAAGCAGCAGAACTAGCTGTCAAAATATTTAAATAAACTTCTATTATTTTTTTGCAAAATTTAATTGTATTATATGTCTAATATTGTTTACAATCTTAATCTATAACAAACAGGGGATTATGAATCATAATAATAATAAAGCCATTGACGAAAAGCACGAGGGAATGATAGTGTAATTTGTCTTCCGATGATGATTAAAACAATACGGGTGCAGCGGCTGGGGCTAAATATCTGGCTGGGGGGGCAGCCACATATTTAGCGGGTCCGGCAGCAGCAACAGCCGGAGCTACTACACGTGCTGGGGCTGCCACATAAGCACCAGCTGGGGCAACTAATCTGGCGGGTGCGGCAATCAATGGTGCGTTATATTTGTTGACAACGTCAACGCGATGGCTTGAGAAGGCCGAGTTCAAAGGAGCTGTAAAGGCGGCAGCATAGGGCGCTGAATAAGCGGCTGCGTATGGTGCACTGTAAGCCGCAGCATAAGGTGCTGCATAGGCGGCAGCATAAGGGGATGTGTAAGCGGCTGCATAAGGGGCAGTGTAAGCAGCAGCAAATGGATTCGCGTAAGCAGCTGCCAACGGAGCGGTGTAGGCAGCAGCCAAAGGAGCGGTGTAAGCGGCAGCCAAAGGAGCGGTGTAAGCGGCAGCCAATGGAGCGCTGTATGCCGCCGCCACGGGGGCAGTATAAGCAGCCGCTGCTACGGGAGGAGCTACTGCC
Organism: Hydrotaea cyrtoneurina; assembly: GCA_958296145.1. NCBI lineage: Eukaryota > Metazoa > Arthropoda > Insecta > Diptera > Muscidae > Hydrotaea > Hydrotaea cyrtoneurina. Next base: position 37,116,645 of record OY282515.1, on the reverse strand, counting down.
ACATGGGCATGATGTCCGGGCTCGGCGGCAACATAAGCCACAGCAGCAAGGATTACCAGTATCTGTAAAATAAATCCAATACAAAGTCAGCACTGTTGGACGTTGGACACCACCGATCCAATCCTTACCAGTTTCTGCATTTTGTTAAAAAGTACTCGCGGTGTGATGCGTTCTGCTGTTGTTTGTTGTTAACTGATCGTAACGGTTATGCATTACACTGGGCCAAAATTTACAATTTATATAGGCACGTATGGTAGATGCATGCGCACTAATCCGCCAGTTGGCATTATGCCGATCAGACTTTTTGGCTGGCAATTTTGTTGACCATTTCGGTGGGTTGGTTATCGCTTGCAATTATTATGGTTTTTGGTTGTATCTTTTGTAGGTCACCTTCATGAAAGGTAATTTTTTACATAAATTCAGAAAATGTTTTACATATTCAAGGACGTGTGTCTTGCGGAGCTAAACATATACGTAGAATATATTGGACATTCGAGTTTTAGGCAGAAAATTACAAAAAAATTCACGAAGTTCACTTGACCAACAACCATACAGAGGGCAGAGATCCTCTTTTGGAAATGTTTGGCAATAACTTGTGTAGTCTGTCCTCTGTGTGGTCATTGAATTGACTGCTTTGTTGGCACTCCCTAGCAAAATTTATATAAAAAAATACACTAAAAACTCCATGACGATCTTTACATCATTAAGATATAAAGTTTTTTTTTTATAAATGGGCGTGACACCTCCCACTAGTTTCTTTATAAAAACAATTTTTTTTAATACATTCCTGTCACTTCTTTTCTAGGATGGATACTCTTTATCAAAAACCAGACAGCAAAAGGACAACGTCCGTTTGGAACAGCCATGCCCCTTCAACGCCCGTGTCAATTTCATTGGAATTAGTTCTTTGGTTCGAGGGTGTGATTGGACCTAAATTCTCCGAAAACGACGAGTGAACGACTGTCATGTCAATTCGGAGCGTTATGGTCGTATGATAAACGCCTTTTTTTTGCCTGCTATTGAAGAATACGACTTGGACAATATGTGGTTTCAACAAGACGCTCCCACATGCCACACAACTCGAGCGAATATGGCTTTATTCTCGACGTGGCGACATCAACTGGCCACCAAGATCTTGCGTGGTGGTCATTTAAATGATGTAGTGTTTCACATATAATGTCAACGTTCAAACTTTATAATAAAAAAGAAAAATTTGAGGAAAAAAAATGTATGTTTTATTTACGTTTACTTGTAAAAAGCAAAATGGGTAACACTATATTTCGTACTATTCAGCGCTTCAAAAAACTATAAAAAACAGATAAAACAACATAAATGGCAACGCTGTTGTTGGGCCACCATAACTAATGCGAACGGTACGACAAAACATGCGCCTAGTTTCCTACACTTTTTAATTTGGTGGCTCTGTCAACTGAATTTACGGTTTTATCGATTACACTAATCGTTTTTGGTAGACAATAATCGATTTTAATAACAATCACGAACAGCTGTCTTTGCTTGTTTACGTTTTTTTGTTGCTGTTTTTTTTTGTTTGTATTTTGTTGCATGAAGGTACAGAGGTCTGAGTCGAGTCGGTGCAAAACGGCGGCTAGCCGCCGCCGTGGCGTTTGGCTCAAGATGATGAAACTCAGTCGCAGGCGTATAAAAAAAATGTACAGATGTCAACCGCAACGTTTTTAATTTAGCTGTGCGCGCACTATAAATTTTAGTTCCTTTAAATCAACCGTGAAAAAATTAAGAATCAGTACGGAATATTGCAACCGATATGCGGTAACGCTGCTTTTTCTCAAGGTTCCGTTAACAGACCTGTTACAATTTTATTGGAAACGAAACATAAGTAAAAAAAGTGAGAAAATCGATAAAGTTCCATTCCAGTTTAGGCGGAAGAGTATAATTTCATGTCATTCCGAAGTAATATAGGCAAGTATTGACGACCAAACCAGCCGCCGACTATCTAAATCTAAGACCTCCCAGCCGCCGCCAACTATATTAGTTCGGCTCGGTTCTCTGTGAAGGAATTAAGTGAAAGTTGACAGTTTGACTGAAACTTTCATACTGTTAAGTTGTATTTCCTGTTAGGGGCTGGTGGACTACGGATTTTTCCAAACATTTTGTATTATTTTAAACAAGAAATATCACATACTAGGCACAATGTTCATAGAGACATGCATTGCCCCAGTGAATATAGCGTTAATTAAATATTGTAAGTAATTATACAATATCTGAACTTTCTCCTTATTCGTATTGTTTTTGCAGGGGGCAAACGAGATGAAGAGCTGATTTTACCCATAAACGATTCTTTGAGTATGACTTTAAACACGGATGAGGTAAGTGAAAATTTATGTACATACATTTAAGTAGATATGTACGTTTCTTTGGTTGTTGTTGTTGGCATTGTTCGACATAAATAAAGACACACAACCACCTTTGACATGCGTTTGTTGTTAACAAAGAAAGCCCCCTTTCAATGATGTTCTCTGTCTTTGCTTTGTAGATGTGTGCAAAGACCACTGCCTCGGCATGTGCGACATACAAGGAACATCGAATGTGGCTCAATGGCGAAGAGGTGCCGTTTGAAGATAATCCCCGTATAATGAGATGCCTAAAAGCTTGTAAGTACTGAGTGAAGTGGGGCAATACTTGTTTCAAATTGTTAGAATTATAAAAGATATCAGCGAGATGCCAGTGTTATTGACATATAAACCCACTTTCTGCAGCCTTCAGTGGACATCGAATGTATTTCGTTTGATGAATTGGTTTAGCTTTCAAAGTATTTTTGAAACAACATATAGTCGTCCTGATCATGATTGTGAGCTGTGCCTGGGTAATTATGGTACTCATACAGGATGACATGACCTAGTTCAGAACATTGAGATCTCTTCGATCCTTAAAATAGTCAAAAAAATATATATATACTTTATAGCGAATATTTAAAAAATATCGGTTCTGATGTGAAGCTACAATCGCAGATATAAAAGTGAAGATTTTTGCAACAAGAGGTGTTATTTTGAATCAAACCGTATTTCGGTAGCAGTCCCTTATGAAGCTTTTATTCTTTGAGATTTCTACGCCATTAGACAACGCTTCAACAACGCATTGAAATGATTAAAATTCACTAAAAAAAAATGGAGATAATCTTGCAGTCACAGTTCGCAAAACTAAAGCATTATTGGGTCGTCGTGAAGCACCTTGGCGGACCGCAAAACAGAAATTGGTGGAAAAATTCGAGCTGTTGGGAAGAATAAAATCCATGCATGTCGCTCAAGAACAACTGAGAATGGTGCTGCTGTAGCCGAAAGTGTTGAAGAAACCCAAGGTTTCTCCATTCCTCGTCGTTCTTTTTGGAATTGGGCATTCCACAAACGTCATTACACCGTATTTTGCATTCAGACTTGGGTCTTAAGGCTTATAAAGTTCAGTTAACACAAGATCTCAAGCCGGTCGATCATCGACAACGTCGTGTATTTGCTGATTGGGTCCTTGAAATGCATGGAAATGATTCGGAATTCCATCGAAAATTCATCTTGACTGATGAGGCCCATTTCCACCTTATGGCTACGTTAACAACCAAAATTGTCGCATCTGGGGCTCGGAAAACCCAAGAATTATTGTTGAGAATCCTCTCCATCCTCAACGTGTGACTGTTTGGTGCGGTTTATGGTACGGTGAATGGATTGTGCTATCGAGAGATGATTAAAGATTTGTTATGGTCGGCGTTGGATGATATTGATCTGGATAATGTTTACTTTCAACAACACGGCGCTACGTGCCACACAAGCAACGAAACCATTTCTCTTTTACGGGAAAAGTTTTCGGACCGTGTTATCTCTTGAAGAGGCGATCACAATTGGCCACCGAGATCTTGTGATTTAACAACGTGCGACTTTTTCCTTTAAGGGCCAGGTGAAAGATAAGGTATACACCAACAGCCCAGCGTCTATTCAAGACTTCAAAGATAGAATTCGTGAGGCTTGGTTATGGACAATTTCATGAAAAGGATATGGTGCTGTAAGCGGGGTCGTGGTGGCCATTTGGCTGATGTTATTTTTGTATAAGAAATCTATGTTGCTGAGACGAATAGTTCCGATTTGTCGGTAGAATATTATCAAAAACATTTGAAAATGTGTCATTTACAAATACGAGAGACGTAGCGCTCACCGTTACCCAAAATTCGTTTCCAGCTAAATTTTCAAAGAACTCCTCTAGAAAAGTATTAGCCGTTCAGAGGAGGCTTTAAGACAGTAGGTCCCGGTGAGTGAGTATACAAATGATATCGTGCTCACCGATTCGAGACAAGTTCCACATCAGTTTCTTCAAGGGATGTTAAGGGAAATAACTAAGTAATGTGTCAAAATCTACAACAAACTATCTCTTTCTGAGGATGTATTATGCGAAAACATGTTTTTTCGACAAAATAGTTGGTCATAAGGAAGCAGATTGGGATATGATTTTTTGTCCGAATACCTAGCCCAGTCTGATAATCCGGTTTAAATGATGCGGCACGTAAGGACTACTTACAACTATTAGCATAGCTTGAGTATCTCCAAATTTGACGTAGATCTTTAACAGATGCTTGCTGTCAATATAGAAGTTGATACAAACATCTCATATCCGTTGTCTTGCTGTTGGAATGCTTTCTCTAGAACGTCCTCGAGAACACGGCAGCTGTTATTCACTCTATCGAAATTCTACCCTGCAGAACTGTCCAAAAATAATTCCTTTTTAAGAACGTCATATATGTTCATTTAGGAACTGTATCCACAACACCGCCTCTCTAAGTCTCAACGCGGGTATTGTTGAAATTGTCATTATCATTATTCATTATTGAATTAATTTCTCATTATCTTCTTCTTCGATTTCAGTGCAACGCTTAACTCTGGCCAAAGGTGAATCTCTGAAATTCCCCCTAGAATGGAAACTGCATATAGTGTCGCGTAACAATTTCCCCACTGCCGCTGGTTTGGCATCGAGTGCCGCCGGCTATGCCTGCTTAGTCTACGCTTTAGCTTCGCTGTATGGCATACACGACGAAGAGTTAACTGCAATCGCGCGCCAGGGCAGTGGATCAGCTTGCCGCAGTTTACACGGTGGATTTGTACGCTGGCATAAGGGTGACGCTTCTGATGGTTCAGATTCCATAGCATTGCCCGTTGTGAAATCTACGCATTGGCCGAATATGCATGTGCTCATACTGGTGGTCAATGATGCACGCAAAAAGACCAGCTCCACGAAGGGAATGCAGAGAGCTGTAGAAACGTCGGACTTAATCAAATATCGCGCTAAACAATGTGTACCTGAACGCATTGAGTCCATTACAGAGGCAATCAAACAGCGAGACTTTGACACATTCGCCAAAATCACCATGCAAGACTCAAATCAATTCCATGCCATCGCATTGGATACATATCCTCCTTGTGTGTATATGAACGATGTATCGCATGCTATAGCGTCATTTGTGCATGCCTACAACACTGCTGTAGGCAGTACTCGTGTGGCCTATACCTTTGATGCGGGACCAAACGCATGTCTCTATGTACTCAAAGAACATGTTCGCTCCGTTCTGCGAGCCGTACAAACATCATTCCCCAACGATGCTGCCTCCAGCGTCGAGTATATGAAAGGTATACCCGATGACGAAGAAGCTTCGCCCTCATCGTCGCCCACAGATGACGATACCATACTAAATGGTAACATGACGCTGCCCATACATGAACGCAATCTTCTCAAGTACATCATACATACAAAGGTGGGTTTGGGCCCTCAGCGTTTGGCTAAAACCGATAGTCTTTTAAATTCCTCAACCGGTCTTCCATTTTAAAACAAACACTTAACTAGTGCATTTTAGTAAGCAGGTTTCCTTACGCATGGACAAGCAGCAGCATTCTAAATGTTAATTAATACAACATACAATAAAACAAATGAGTGAAATAATTATAAACAAAAATCCAAATCATAATCAAACTCAGACGAAAACAAAACAAGACGCTTCATAGTAAACGATGACAATAACGAAACAATTTTATATAGCTTCTTCGAATCATAATGATTACGTAGTAATCCATATTTATTATACAAATACCTAAAATCCTAAGTAATCTAACGAAACGCATGGCTCTTAGAACAATTTAACACTTTTTTTTTTTTGTAAATTTGATAGAATCGTATTGAATTATGAAAATGCTTTGCTTTAACTATTTTTTAAACGAAAGTAGAACAAATATACGCAAAAGTAGTTGCAAAACACTAGAACAAAAAAAACCTGACTTTTATTGGAAGTTGCTTAAATGTCAATGATATGACACGATTGGCTATATAATCTACCACATGATAATAAAATTAAATTAAATCAATTTAAATTTGTCTACTCTCCTCTTTATGATGTTGGTGCTATTGACAATACATGTGACCTCTGTTTTCAACAGGCTGATTTCTGGGTCCAAATTAACTACAATACTGTGCAAAATCGGTGGCGTGCAAGTACAGTGGATACTAATGGGATCCAATGTATTTTGCTGTTGCAGCCCTTTGATGTCGATCATGGACGTAACGTAATATTTTGCTCTGACAAATGTGGGGAATTTGTATGGCACTGATATAGTCAATTTATTAATGGATTCATTATTCAAGTTGACCAGCAATGACAGCAACATCATTTAATCATTGGTCAAATTGTCTGGAGGTCGGGGACAGAACGCTCACTCAACCTCGATTTGAAGACGATTTGTGTGTGGAGTTAATTGGACATAGTAGATTATAATCCAAGCCGTGCTGTTTTGAACCAGACAATCATCACAAATCGAAAAATTAAACACAATGTAGGAATTCAATCAAAAGACTCTCAGGTTTCCTAAAATTGGGTGATCACCAAAATTAAGATTTTTAATAAATTCTGTATGAACGCTCAGCCGATAAGTAAATATTGTTAAATTGTGGTTCATAGTGGGAAATTGGAAAAGGGTCAACTTCAGAGGAATCTGGGATAAATATATAGTGGTAACCCTAGATTTGTTCTATGTTAACTTCACCTACGTTTTGTTGTGTTTAGGAAAAAAAAAATTTTTTTGGTCATTAAAACAATGAGTATACAAAATTATATTAATAACATTTTTTAGGAAAAAATTGCCAAAAAATCGTTTTTTTAATATTCCATCGATTATAAAATTTTTGATGCATTCAGTTATAACCATATTCTAGAATGGAGTCGAAACAAGAGATATTCTAAGCGCCCCGGTAGGCAAGTTGGTAGCGTGCTTGCCTATCAGCGTGGGGGTTGTGGGTTCGATTCCATAGGCTTTGGTCGGTCGCTGCGAAAATCTAGCTATATGGTGTGTGTCACCCGGTTTACCCTTGGACCCAAAATTAGACTATAAATGTACTTTGTATTGTAATTAATAAAAAAATAATAAAAAAGATATTCTAAATGTAAAGTTTTGAGATAAATACCAGTCCATACTCGTTCGGAACGACTTTTCTAAACCAGGTACGGTGGTCGAAACTTCCGCACTGACTTGCGGAAATTATTTTGTATATAATTATCGAGAGTACGAATTGGAGTATGACAATGAAATGCTGAATGATTGTGAAATCAGGAAATATTACAATCAATTTTTATTAAATTATCGAACATCCACCTTAGCTGGTACTTCATCCTCATGTAGCGAGACACGCTTCTGCGATGTGCTGACAAGAACCACGATGTCAGTTCAGAGGTCGTAGGTAAAAAAAATAAATTTCTCGATTTTTTTTTTTTTTAATTTTTTACATTTAAATTTTATTTTGAATTGTTCAATCGAAAAACCAAAATCATAATAATAATGAATTACATATTAACTATTATATTGTTCTGTGTATATAATATCAATATAATAATCATAATAATAAATTTGATTAGTAATTAAATGGATGCATTATTTTCACATTTTTATTATTTTCGGTTTTTGTTTTGTTGCTTTTATTAAATATTATTGTTAGGTTCGGTTTTCTTTCATTTCAATTCTATCGTGGAAACTGTATGTACTATTTATTGTAAATTCATTTTATGTGTGTATGTGTTTGCATTGTGAACTACGTACGCGTCGTTTCAACATTTCGGTTAATTTTTCGAATTTCATAATTATATAATTATAACACACATCATGCATAGTTTGGTTTTCTTGTTTATTTCGTTTAATGAGTTTAATCCGTTATAATAGTTTTGTTGTTTCTATTTTTGTTTTGTAATTTTGGTATTTAGTTTGAATGTGTAGTATCGTCGTTTTGATTAGTAATTTGTTTTGTTTTGGTAAGTTGTAGGACTATAATACGAAAACCATGAAACGGACAGAATTCAATTTTGTTTTTTTTTTTAGTTGTTGTTTAGGAAAATTTCTCTTAAATTGTCTTAATTTTAACTTAAGAACTCATTGTTTCTAATGATGTAAATATTTGCTTTTATGCATTGGCTGTTTGTTTTTGTTTTAGAAAGTAGCCCCGGAGAAAACTAAATTTCGAGTATTGTGTTTTTTCATTTTTGTTCTGCTTCAAATTAATCATAATTCTAATTAAATTTCAAATGTACAATGATAATTAGTTGTGTAGTATTGTTGTTGTTATCGTCGTTTTATAGATATAGATAGAGAGAGATAGAGAGGGAGGAGATTTATGTACATTTATTTAAGAAATATGCTTCATTACTTTAAACATATTTACATAGAATTTTCTTAAGTGGTTATTAGAAATAGTTCTGAGTTTAATTATAATCATAAATACTTTTTATTTATTTTTATGAATGAAGTTTGTTCGTTATTTTGTTCATTTTAGTTTTTATATATATTTACGAGTAAATCAAAAGGTGTTATGCTGCAGTGTCGCTAAAATGCATTCTGAAATCAAAATAAATGTATTCGTTCATGTTCAACGCCTGGACGCATTCTATCCACTTCGAAAAAAAAACGACTACGGAGAAAAAATATTTTCTTTTATTTAACCCTGCGCCAGCAAAATTAGTAAATTCTGTAACCATTATAAGGGCAAAAGTCAGGCCTAGTGTCCTTTATAGTTTAGTTTATTATAATTCTTATGAATATATAAATAAATACAAAGAAAATAAGGGTAGTAGTAGATGATTTGATTTAAGTTAAAAGTTGTTGTTGGAAAAATTGAAAATGAGTTTAGTTTGTAGATGGTAGAGAAGATCGTTATCTCAGGCCCCTGTGAACTTAGACCACTTTGCTCAAAGTAAGAAAAAGAAAAACCAAGAAATCGAAAAATCTTTTGAACGTCGGAGAGAAACTCCAACTAGACTGTCCATGCATTTCATAAGGTTTGGCACGTCGACTTAAACAGTAAAATTTGTCGGCAAATACCCACCGTCATTGTATATTTATGTGGAAGACATATCACGGATGACCGTGAACTGTTCGCTGGTGTTCCCCAGGATAGTGTACTCGGACCTACCCTCTATATTCTATGCAGAGCAGATATCCCCACCAGCCCAACCATACTCACATCCACTATTGCTGACGACACAGCTTTTCTCAGGACACACAAACAGTTCGATGTGCCGTCAAATGAACTAGGTGCCCTCTTGATAAAAGTTAACGAGACCAAATTTAAACCGGTAACATTCACACTGAACTTTCAAACGTGTCCGTCATTGAAATTAAAGTATATTTCTATTTTACAGTCGCCATCTGGATCGGCGACTGACGTTATAAAGTGCAACAGCTCCATTGGCTCCGCAATAGTAAGACAAATCTGAGGCCCGAAGACAAGGTCAACCTGTATAATAGTACACAGCTTTGTGGCAAGATCAAGCGACATCGACAACATATTTTGCTCCCTAATTTGGTCCACATAAAACAAATTTCAATATAATGTAACTTGGCAATTGCTTATGTTGCCCATGTAACTCACTCGACCATTGTCGCTGGAGTCTCATGCGGACTTTAATAATTATATATGCCTGGTGTTCGTCATTAGTCATACCCTCTACTATCCAATCATCAGTCAACCACGCTCCTCTTGAACTCTTGAAATTGATGCCACATTGCATCACTGCAGACATCACAAGTGTTTCAGTAGTGACCGGGCGACGAACTGGAAAATATGCCAACCAAAAAAGTTTCTAACATGGGTCATGATAACTTAAAGATCAAGACAAAGGTTTGGTTTAAATATTTGTAATATCGTCAGTATGCAGCAAACACATCTCAAGACACATACTTGTGTTTTTGAGTTATTGAAGATTTAAAATGAATGTATGTGTTTGTGTTATGGACATAAAATGAACTATTTTGATGCAATTACAACAAAACTACTTTAAATAGACATCGGATTTTTTATTACAGGACATTGAATGTCACTTTTGAAACACTTTTGCATCAAAAAGTCCATTTCTGAAAAAAAAGTGGACATGCGCTTCTTTTTGCAGCACACCGACGATATCTTCAGTAACATCTTTAAAATGCTACACTTTCTCATACACATAATAACCACATTATTCTCAACAATTTCTGAATGGTTTAAAATTCAAATGTTCTTCACAGAAATGAATATGTTCTCCGAAACTATTGCCAATGGCTCAAATCGACGGAAAATCCGACGACGACTGTTTTGAATTTCTAAAGTCGAGTTTTTTAGTTGAAATTTTGTTCATAAGTATTTTCAAATAAAAAGTCGACTATTGGTTGCAACTACATAACCCTACCACAGACATTCCTTCTCTATCACATCCCACTACCCATAACCATGGGCACTATCTAATTGTTATTTTAGTAGGGCAGGATTTCTTGTTATTTCTTGGTTTAAATTCTATTACCTCACACTCGCTTACGGTGTTATCCGTATTTAGTAATTCAAACCATCTACACATATTATTCGGGGTTTCTTCCATAATCATCAGTTAAAATACCAGAAGAAAATACCAAGATTTGAAAATGCAGAACTGTTTGTTTACAAAGTTCCAAATCGTACTGTACGAATTCTACATATAAATTCCAAAATACTGTCGTCTCTTAAACAAAATAATACAATCGCCTATTGCGCTCGTTAGCTAGCGTTAGAGAAGAAAGTAATGGTCCAGACATGATGAACATACTATGCATGTATATTCCAACACAATCAATAAATATAAATCAAATAAAAATACTAATAGGCACGTTAAAGATATACATACATACATACTATCAGGTTGATATCGTTTTAAATATGACACTTCTATTTTATTTCCAAATTCCAACAAATTTTATCAATTAAAATCTCTAGAAATGCGTATAAATGGCAAGAGTTTGTGGGGTTTTTTTTTGGGACAAAAGTCACTAATTATCTCAAAACTTGAAAGGGGAAAAAATCCCAGAGAATACAACAGCCAGAGAAACGATCCTCTGATTAAATGTGCCCAATATCTAATGCTCTTTCATTTAAGTGTCCCATTTGTCCGTACACAACTATTGCATTTAAATAAATATAAACTTAGAATACTAATGAAATTTGTTTTAATTTATAAGTGAGCTCTATAAAATTGCATTGGAATCTGCGATCACCACTTCTTGCCCGACTTCGCCGTGCTACAAGACAGTCAGTTCGTTTGGTCAATGTCGAGCCTTCTACAGATGCACCGTTTTGTCTATGCCGCCTTAGAAGTTTTTGACAATCCAGGATATGTATAATCTATGTGGTCTTAGATCAATATTTAAGGGTTTTAGAAATGCAGAAAACGTTTGTGTACACTCCAGGATATAAAGGGGCCTTGTGAAATACGACTACCAAATTCGTACATATATATTTTCTTGAGAGAAAATAATAGTTTTCCTATGCTGTGAATATCCCTCTTTAGTCTACATTTCAATTGAATATGTCGAAGTGAAGAGTCAATAACAACCTAGGGGTAGAGCAAATCGAATCGCGATATTTGCAAAATATAAAATAGAAGCCCTTCGGTAGAGTCCACGCCAATAAGGTTCCTAACAAACTGTAAATAAGATCAAACCCTCACAACATTAAGGACATGCACGTATAAAATCCCCTATATCTATAGTATGTCATATTTAAAACGATACGTTATTAAATTTTTCAACATAAAATTAAAAGCAAATAACTTACGACGACAGCGTTTTTGAGTATTGCGTAAAATATTATTTGTATTTTTTATGCCACTGCCAATGTTTCCATTGTTCGGGTGATGTTGCTGCTGCTGTCGATCTCGATCTCGCTGTGGACGACACTTGTCCATCTCCTTTGGTTGACCGTGACATTGCATGTGCGAAAATATCGAGGTCGAATGATTCGATTGATATTTATTGTGATTATTATACGAGCATGTCGACCACGACGAAGACGACGATGAATCACACGAACGACGTTGCTGATGATTATTGTGGGAATTCTGCTGCTCGTCATAGTATTGCTTGAGATTTGTTATGTAGTAATAATCACTGGATGCTACCACATCTATCTCAGCATAATGGCCATAGTCATCAGTATCGGAATCATCGATCGAGCCGCTTATTTGTGTTGGCTTGTTAGGTGAATTACTTAAGGTATTCTGAAAAAGTTGATCAAATCACATATTTTCATCGAATTTGGCAAAATTTGCTGTATTGTCACCCCAACTGTTACCGTTACTGGGGGTTTTATGATTTTCCTGCTTTTCGCCAGATGCCGCAGCGTGCGGTTGTGGCCTGGGGCTGTTAAAGAAGTCGTCATCTTCAAATGGATCGTCGACCTTTCTAGCAAAGATATTTATGGATTCGGATTTTTTGATCAGATCTTGTTGGCGCTGTTGCATTTTATTATTGCGTATCTGTTGTTTGGTTGTTCTTTGCAAAGACTCCTGCCACTGATCATCATTTTCGAAGGCATCGAAGCCGGTCTTTGAGAAATCATCTTCGAATGCATCATCGAATTGCGATACTTTTACATTGTCGTCGAAACGCAGTTTGGGTGTACTGACTTGAGTGGTGGCGGCGGCGGCGGCCTGGGGTGAGATACCACGATTCTCCAAATCATACTGCTGCAAACTGCCAGCAGGATGTTGATAGTGTTTTTCCCTTTCTAGACCCGACGAAAAATCATTAGAAAATCGAAATGAGGACTTAGAGGCCGGTGTATTGGCGGCACTAACGTTGGCCGCTGGTGTTGAATTGCAACTGGACGCTGTGCCTGCTGGCGCTGGAGGCGGTGACGATTGATTAAAGTCAGACTCAAAACCCACATCAAAACTAAATTTGGTTGAAGTATTGGGTGTGGCTGTAGGCAGAGCACTGCTAGTGTTTGATCTAGGAGTTGGAGTTTGTTCGTATTCACCATCATCATCGTAGCCGTAGTCTTGAGGATGGTGTTTGGTTTCAGTTGGTGGCAAGGGCTTTCTTCCATATGGAACGGAACCGCCTTTACGATATGCCATTGAAGTCATCTGTGTGGGTGGCGGTGGCACATCCTTTCTCCGGCGAACGTGAGTGTCCATCATACGGTTATGCATTTCGTGGCGTCTCATTTCAAGACGGGCAAATTTATCTTCATCTGCAGGTGAGATTTCATCATCGCCTACACCTCGGTCTTCTTCTTCCTCTTCTTCATCGACATAGTCTTCCACATCGTCGTCCAGATCGCCGCAGGTTATGTAATCATAGTTGCTGCTACGCATTGCGGGACCTTCACGATACCGTCCAACACCACCGGCGATCGATGATAGATCTTTGCTGCGCGAGCCTCTCTTCTTTCGATATCTAAAATATAAAAGTAAATTAAAGAATATCATGCGCGCCTCGTAGATTCGACTTCTTGTTACCTTCTATCTTTATCATCTTCGGATCCGGATGGGGTTTGACCTTTTACTGCCGCTCTTCGACTCTCTGCTAGACGTCGCTCTGCTTCCGCTGCACTCGAAGGACGTTTCCACGATGAACTTGATACCTTCGAACCTGGCATAGGTGGTTCTGCAAATTAAAACACAAGTGAGTTAACAGTAATTCAAATTAATTATAATAAGTAACTGACCCTCTCCATCCCAGGGACTCGAACCGCTACTTTTGCGTATTCGTGACTGAGAGCCCAAAGCAGTTGCCGGACCACCCCCACCAACCACACTACCCTGTGTAGATAATTGACTAGGCCTTTGTAAACTTCTAGTATCACAACGTGTTCTTTGATCCCGATAATGATATTCCTTCTCCGAGTCTTGATCATAGTCTATATCGCCAGACACTCGTAAAGATTTCAAGGACTTCCGAAGGGATCGACTTTTGTCCGCCGTCATAAAGCGGTCGCGATAATCGTCACGACTGTCACAGCTGCCATAGGCGTCCGATGGTATGCCACCACTGTCATAGCTGCGTCTTCGCCGTCGTGGTGGTACATTCGATCCATCATACGACTCCAGACTCTCACGATCGAACGATTTACGATCGCGTTCATACATATAGTCCGAGCTGCGTTGACGATGTCCGCCCACGATTTGAGGTGAACAACAATCGGCTTTCATTTCCTCGTACATGGAAGCCAGATGGGGTGGTATCTTACCGGTAGTGGCCAACATTTCATCGAAATCATCTAAATTCATGCGCTCGGCATTGGAGGAGCGTATATTCGGATCACCACGATAGTATTTGCTACGTTTATCATAACCACCTACTGAACGCCGATCGTAGCTAGATGTGGGTGGCAGGGGTGGTCCAACGCCTCTTTTGTCATAAATCGGAGGTCCGTATGTGGTGCGTTCGTAGGCCGAACGATCAAATGATCGTCCCCTGACTTGTTCAATATCTTGAGAAGACCAGGTATGATGTGGTGGATGTGGCACACCATGATGGTGATACCAGCCTGGAGAATCTGTAAAATGCAAATTGGTCAATAACAAGGCTTTATGTGACAGATTAAGACCACATACCCATTTCGAAATTGTCCCTACTTCGCGATAAGTTACGTTTATGTTTACACTGATCTCTACTGCGAGTACTGGCAAAATCCTGTTCATAGCTGGAATAAAGAGAAGGTGAAATCAATTGTACCCAGACCCCTTGTCGGTCAACTTACTCATAATCTTCATCGCAGGAATTCATGCGTCTCGCATGTCGTCTGTAGTAGCCAAGCCTCTCTGTGGTGAGACTGCCCTGAGACTGACCCACTACACGTTTGCTCTGTGGATAATCCATTATGTGACCGCCACTACCTACAACTCCCTGATCTTCATCCCAACTGAGATCTCTCGAGGACGATGAGGTATTTTGTCGTTCTTTCTTGTGATAACGTCTCTGGCCTGATGTGCTGCCGGCACCGGAATGGTGTCCCAACGACAGGCTGCTGCCACCCATAGCATGCTTATGCCATGCTTCATCTCGTGGATCCGAAGAGCAGGGCGATTCCAGGGCACTATCGTTTTGTGAACAATTCGAAGTTGAGCCAGGTGGTGGTGGCAAATTAAGAAAATTATTTGACTTCCCTAAAGTCTTCGCTGAAGGCCTGGCCCGTTTGTCGGAAGACATCGGCTGGTGTTGTGGCGTATCAAATGTTGCCCACGATTCATTGGAAGTTTTCGAAATGGTATCGGTTTGTATTTGTCTCGTGGCGGCATCAATGATTTGTGAAACTACGGTTAGTTGTGAGGGCAAAGGGGAAAGTTGTTGCGGAGACTTGCTGTTGGGTGATTTTGCATGGGCTGTTGTAGACGGAGCGGGTGATCGTGGCAGCGGTATGGGCGATGTGCTAACATCATTGAAATGTTGCGGGGTCATGGTGGTAGTTGTTGTAGTTATAGTTGGCTGTTGACCCGTTGCAGTCGTTAATAGATTGGACGGGACAATTGCCGGCGAATTTCGTTCTCTAGAGTCCAGGGAAAGATTGGATATAGCTCTTTGCATTAAGTCATCAATTTCCAAATCGTCCTTAGATCCGGACAACCCCGAAGAAGCAACACTACCCACTGACATGTAATTGTTCTCCGTATTCGCTTGACTTTGTGTAATACTTATTCTGGGGGTATCTTCGAATTTTTCCGCCTTTTCTTCAATCTCTTCAAGTTGTTGATTTGAGCTGGCCAATTGTTCATAAGTGGATATGGGCAAGTTATCTTTGTCATTTTCCTTTTCATTGCTATCGGCACTGCTTAAACCACCCTGATCGTCTTTATCCCCTCTATGGGCACGACGATCTTCGTCTTCTTCATCGTCCTCCACGGTTATGGCTGAAGATGAGGGCTCCACCAAGAATCCCCGACTGTCGACTAAGCCCAGTCTCTGCTGTTGAGTGGTGGGATCCAACATAACGCTTTGGTCCATAAGTTGTTTCAAATCCTGGTCATCATCGTCGTCATTGAAGCCAGAGAAACCTTGGAAAGGAGACTTCAAATCCGAGCGCAAAGTGCCCGATTCGTCTACTTCCGCTGGCGCTTGTGGTGGCGGGTTGTCGAAGAGATTCTCCACTAAAATCAAGTCTCGCAAAGCTGCATAACGATCTTTAGCCTGGGCCAACACTTCTGAAATCTTGGTATCGATTTTCGATGGCTGAGGGCCGGTTACCTCGAGCATGTCACCACTCAAGAGATCTCGCGGGGCCGAAGCCATATCTAAATCTGTGGTAATTGGGAAGCTTGTCTCAAATTGTTTTTCGTCTGATTGGGGGGGATTGTCGTCTGCTTCCATGACATCTCCAATGAGATCGACCTCCTCTTGCTGCTGCTGAAGCTCTTGATCAATGATTTCTCGGAAAACAGCATAACGATCGGCAGGTGGTACCGAAGAACTATGATGTCCCGTAGGTTCTACATCTACTCGGTCAAATTGGGCAAAATTTGCCTCAAACGACGAAGTTGTTTGCTGTTGGAAATCTTCACCAAAAGTATCGTCAAACTTGGCCACAAATGTTGCCTCCTGATCGAAGTTAACTTTGAATATTGTCTGTTGGTCGCGAGTTTCCGGTTTGGGTTCCGGTTTTGATTGTTCCAGGAATTCGGCCAGATATGATGTCAATTCCACAAGAGTCATTGTCGATAACTTTGTTGTGGGTACATTTAATTTAGTGGCAAGCTCATCAATACCCAATGTCAAGAGCTGGCTGAGGGTTATATCGGGTACAAGACCGGGCTCTGAAGATTGATTTAAGTGCTGGTGTTTTTGCTGTTGTTGTTGTTGTTGTTGAAGTTGTTGCTGTAAAATTTCATGCTTATTCTCATAAATGTCATGCGACGAAGTGGGTTGATTTAACGATTGTTGGCGCTGAGTCCTGGATCTGGACGAAATCTGCGTGGGAGGAGGCAATAACGGTGGCAAATCTGGATTATTCATAGCCGGTGTGTGGGATGAGTTTAAGGACGACGTCAATGCTGCCAATGGAGCTAGGTAATCATCTTCAGTATGTCCCGGCTTACGGGGCCGTCCTGGTCCAGGATAGGAACCGTCGGTGCGTCCCACACGGCGTGATGGCAATGGAATGGGTGGCACATCGCCCACACTAACCGGTGAGGTGCGACACGTTGTGCCTAGTTTGGATGCCAAAGCTGTTGTTACACTTTCATATCGATTTGACGAGGACGTGGTCGACGAAAGTCCTATTCTTGGTCTTATGACAATCTCATTGAATTGTTTTTTAGGCGGCAATGGTGGCGGATCTGCGTACGTGGCCGAGTCGGGTCGTGGTGGGG
Organism: Hydrotaea cyrtoneurina; assembly: GCA_958296145.1. Taxonomy (NCBI): domain Eukaryota; kingdom Metazoa; phylum Arthropoda; class Insecta; order Diptera; family Muscidae; genus Hydrotaea; species Hydrotaea cyrtoneurina. The sequence goes on along the minus strand of OY282515.1, from coordinate 37,099,013 downwards.
GCTCGGGAGCTGTCTCAGTTTCACTCAGGGAATCCGATTCTTGCAAACGTCTCATATTAATCGAATTGGAATCACGTTTAGGAAACCTTGAGGATTGGCCAAAAAGATGAGGCATCTTTTTGTTGGAAATGCTCGATATAACGTCAACCGTTTGCTGCTTTAACAAAGATGAGGGGGGAAGCGGTGCAGGTCCCAATGGTGCCGTCCCCAAGGCGCCCGAAGGTATTGGACGTGAACGTACTGTACTATGTGTCGGTTTTACTTCACCACCCTCTGGCGGCAAACTGACTTGCAAATGGCCGGCCAATATATCTTGTGTTCCCTGAGCAACATTCGCTTCCACTTCCTTGGGCGGTGACACTGAGTTAATGGTCTTTCTTGCCTTATCCTCCTCATGTTCTGTATTATTGAATTCAAACTCAAACGGATCTAGTTTTGAGAAAAGATCACCACCCTCTTCGAAGGGATCACTTTTTTTTCGAGTCGGCGAAAACGGATCCGTATCACGGGGTAACATAACCGGGTCCGCCGTTCCAGATGTTGACGCTAGCGGTTCTAAAGGAGGAGGATATCGAGAAAAACGTAAACTATTAGTTTGTGTCAATAGGTGAGAGGGTATCATGGTATTAGTTGTGGCAGATGGTTTTGCCGATCCACTTGGTGTAGATTTGAAAGCCGCTGTCGCTAACATACCACCGCCTCCGTCGCCGGTACTACTACCACCAACGGACTGTATTAGTAAATTGCCGTAGCTATTAAAGTTATTGCCACTAGTATTGTTAGTAATATTGTTAGTAAATCTATTTGTTGATGCATTAGTTGCCGTACATGTTACAAGAATGGAGTTGGGACAAGTGCAGATTAAAGCAGTGGTGTTGTTACGAGTATTAATATTATTATAACTAATCTGAGACAGATTTACGGTAGCAGTAGTGCTTTGATTTGTGGTTGTGGTAGTGGTGGTGGTGGTAGTGGTTAGTGAAGCGTGACTATACAGTGTAACATTAGCATTAGCATTAGCGTTAGCATTAGTACCTGTTGCCATCAGAGATGTTGCTGTCGCTGACATTGTTGTTGTTGTTAGTATGGAATTAATGGTAGAGCTTGTTAGTGTCATTGGATGTTGAGTGGTCGGTCGCATGTCGAAGTTCTGCAGATTCACTATTTCATCTGTAACTGATGATGTCAATAGATTATTATTATGAGATTTTGGAAGGTCGGCCATTGAGTAAAGTAGTGTTGTCGCTGATAATTTTGCGTATGTTGTTGCATTTGCCGGAGTTGTTGTGGTTGCTGTGGCTGTGGCTGTTGTTGTCGTTGTTAACAATGATGATGATGAGGACGACGATGTTACGGAAGTGTTTGCCGTGAGATCTTTCAATACTTTCTTGGGTGGATTTTTAAGCTCTTGGAAAAAATATTTCTTATCAACATATGGTCGTATGCGACCAATACCTAATGGATCCAAATCGGTAAAAGCATCTGATTTGTATTTGTTTTCGTTTATTTTGATTTTTTGTTTGTTTCATTTGTTTTTTTTTTTTTTTTTGGTTGAAAAAGGACAAAACAATCATGAATTAAGCTTTTTTCATAGTTTGACCATAGACAAGACGACAATTTAATGGAAAATTAACACTGGTCTGCAACATCTCAATTTATGTTTTCTGTTTTTTTTTTTGGATTTAAGGCGATGGATGGCTTTCCAAAATTATCGATGACCTAAGTCCGTCACGTTATTTGACATGTTTCGAAAACACAATGTGTCAAGTAAATGCTCTCGAATCAGTGAGCTGTCCCCGATATAATTTGTGTACGCACTGAACGGAGCCGGCTACGAATGGCTAATGCTTTTTCTAGAGAAGTTTTTACATTGCTGTTACGCGTAAAGACGCCAGCATTTACGAGGTGGAAACAGCCGTTGAAAAACCACGCCACGCACGTCCCAATGTGAACGTACAATGAAAATATTTGACGGTGTTTTGCGCAAACACGGAAAAACACATTTCCGTCAAATAGTTGTCAAATGTGAACTTAGCCTTTTAAAAATGCAGCCAAAGGATCTTAGTACAATGTTCGGTGAGGCTTTGTTAAAATGTACGGCAGGCAAGGTAGTAATTTCTGTCGCTATATTCACTATATTATCAACATTCTTTTCATGTCCAAAGGCCATCCATAAACACTATACTCCCGATTATTTGGATAAACTTTAAAAATAATACGCAAGTAGTGTCGCACCTTCATCTTGCCGGATGACCTGTGATGTTTATATACGATCTAATTTCGTTCGCAAAGTCAATTTCAATACACCAATAACTCTAAGACAGTCGGTCCATCACTTTCAATCCACTATGCCCATGCAGACCAGTGTAATTAAGTATTCACATATATACAGATCTCGAAAAAGTGAAACAATGTGCATGTGCTATGAATAGGTTGGTTGGTTGATTGGATGGTTGCTGGTTGATACACTCATGTAGGGTGAGATGATGTTGCGCCAGTGAGGATTGTAGTAGTAATGAGTAGGCTAATTTACGATTTCTAATCCGTTCGACATTTCCTTACAGATTTTGGTGGAAACTATAAAATAATGAAGTCTCTGTGTACCACTATACGCAAAAATAGATATGAATCAAAATCGTTCGCAGTCCCTTTTTAGAACATATAACTTTAAGATAGCTTAGATAAAACGAACGAAATATAGACGGGGAGTTTGGACGAAGTAGAATTGATCTTAGTAATAATGATTTTAAAAAACCGTTTGCCAAAAGGCTGTATTTTTATTTATTTATTTTTTAGTCATAAATTATTTGTTTGGACGAAGTAGAATTGATTTTAGTAATAAATTATTTGAGGCCTTTTCAACATTAAATGTCATGATTACGAAAACTCTGTAGCAATAATCAAAAAATGGTGACCCTTAGAACCAAATCAACCAAATTAAATCTATAATACAGGGTTTTCCAACAAGAGGTGTTATTTTGAATCACCCGGTATTTCGGTACTTGTCACTTTTAAAGCTTTTACTAAAAATGCAACGATGATATTGATCTGGACAACGTTTATTTTCAACAAGACGGCGCTACGTGCCACACGAGCAACGAAACCATTGCTCTTTTACGGGAAACGTTTCCGGACCATGTAATCTCTCGAAGAGGTGATCAGAGAGATCTTGTGATTTAGCACCTTGCGATTTCTTCCTTTGGGGCCACGTGAAAGATAAAGTCTGCGCCAACAGGCCAGCGTCGATTCAAGACCTCAAAGATAGAATTCGTGAGGCTATCGAGGACATGGGGCATCAACTTTGCGATTTGGTTATGGAAAATTTCATGAAAAGGATATGGTCCTGTAAGCGTGATCGTGGTGGCCATTTGGCTGATGTTGTTTTTGATTATTAAAGGCATACCTGCCTCTTTATTATGAAATAAACATCCGATCATTTATCTCAAAAAATGTCATTTTTCTTTGAATACCAAAATAACTCCTCTTGTTAGAAAACCTTGTACAAATGCATACTCACTTTCATTTTGTTAAGAGTATGTTGATACTCGAAAGCAAGCTTATTCGATCAGGATTTTTCTTGTTGTCAAATGGAGAGTTTTATATATACCTTAATTCCTAAAAGAACTTAAAAATGAGAATTCGTGTTATGGACGAACTCTACCATTTCCATAATCATTGACCAAGACCTATTTCCTAAAACCGACTTCATACGTTGAAAGCTTTTTCTTGACAACTTTTTACATGACTTAGAGAAAGTCGTAGTAATTTTCGACATGAAAATAACCGAAGTTTGCTGTGTGATATTCATACACACTACCTATCATACAACCGATGGCGTTTTATTTGAGTACCCATAATTGAGTCGACATTTTGTCCGATAGTCATGTGCATAGATTTAATATAATGAATAAAATTGGGCACAATGATGTGGAAGGTTAACTAGCACGCTTATGCTGGAGATGGCGACAATACTGAAAACCCCATACTTGTGCCCAGAAACGAAATAAACCTCCCGAGGTCTGGGAGGGAGAAGTTACGTGACGGTAACACAAAACAGTTAAAGGGCAAAGTCAGTAAGAAACCGGCAAGCGTGCCAATTATGTTAACCTGGTTACAAGTCTTCCTAACCTGACCTAATAAAACTAAACCCATTCATTGACGTCTTCAATTTTTCAGATCAAAGCAAATTACGGTTAGTTTTAGGATTTTTTGTTATAGAACTAAATGGATAATTAAAAGAATTGAAATGTGTATTTATCAACGTATGAAGGGCTCAGTGTGAATAAACAGAAATTGAATTTAATTGGATTCGAATTATAACAAATCGTATCATGAAACATTAGCAGATAAATCTGGAGGCTTTAAAAGAGAACTGAGCGGTTTTTTTGGGGATTTGATTACGTGTTCTAAGCATTTCAAAGATCCCTATTCGTGACCATGAGGAACAAAACATTTTCGATATCACGAAATTTAGAGCTAAGCAACAGAAACAAAGAACTAAAAACCAATAGCCTGCTAAACTCAAAATAGTTTTTGTCTCTCGACAATGTGAATGGAATAACAACGTCCTGTTGTCGCTGTATGTGTCAAGCTTCGTTGTAACAAATGCTCATTCGGAATTCTAACGAGAGACACAACAACGACATTTACAAAAACATTTGCATTATATTTTCCTAGTCTTGGTGGCTAATGCAGGCACATTAGATCCGCAGCAAACTTCAGATGTAACTAATTCTTTATATAGAACTTTAATGGCTGTAGGCTGTAGAAAAACTTCGCAACTGACTTAGGGAACGTGTGTCCAACTAGATTGTCTTTGGTACGTTCGTAGAAAATACTATAGCTGACTTCCATATGAAATAATCGCCTCTGACTTAGGTCGTCTGTGTTTGCTAATGCCCCGAAAAAAGAATAAACAGTTCTCAAAGCAATCGAAAACATTGCAAAAATATTTGAAAAATATAAGATAAACCATTTGTATTACAGCTACCAGCAAATGATACAACGACAACAACAACAAGTCCAACAAACGTGGCGTCAACAACAACGACTCGTATTACGCCGTGTAATTTCATTTTACATTTAGGCTTTTTTCCGCACAACAACTCACACGGTATGACATTGCCTTCAAAACCTAGGAACATAGAAAAATATCCTAAAAAATATACATACATGCAATGCGAATGCTTAACAGGGGTCTAATATCATCATCGCCCCACTGAAATTTGCATGCAAATTGAATTTTGGATGTGGAAAATTCGATTCCAGACATATGCGAAACTTCCACGAGGTGGGGAGCTCAGTGGATATCGAAATTTCCATTCCTTGCTTACTCTCAAATTGTTCATACATACAGTCGATACAAATGGAATGCGGTGATTAGACACATAAGAATTGAATTCTCATTTCCCGTAGGATAGTATCAATGTAAATGATCCTGTCATAAAATGCAGATTGCCGAAATTGTCATTCAAAAAAAAAAATTAAATTTTTACATTTAAAAATTCAATTTAAAAAATGTATTTCACGAAAATCGGACGAGTCGTTTTCGATGACAAAAAAAAACACCCACACACAGTCATTCCCATTTAATCCTTTGATTCTTTTTTAGATTCTGATATGTGAAAAAAATTTAATTTTTTGCCTTTGTCATACATTTGAAGAATGTTCCATTTTGAATGCTAATGCCGTAAAATAATTCCTCAACCGCATTTTTTACAGAATTCGAAAATATTTACTAGATCATAATTAGACATTTGGTCGATGGAATTTGGACCACTGTGCGGCGGCATCTTGGGAAAGCCGAAATTATGGATAGCCTAGTCCTTTTGGAAAAGTGACGCTTAAACAATTTCTCTGCGACTGTCGGGATTTGTCAATGATTCTCTACAAGACATGTTTAAGATATCAAAAATGTCTCCACTACTTAGGATAACGGCTGCCCTATACGAAGTGTTTAATTTTAAAGCGGGCCCACCACCTATGACAAGTTAGGATGATATCTACACAATAGAGCTTCTGCTATGGGGAAAACATCTCTTGTATAATTCTTGTATAACCAAAGTAGTTCAAAAAGTATAGAATAAAACTTATCATTACAGATAAGGGAGAGCCTCAGTAGATCCTAATTCGGTCAACGGGTGGATGAACCATATAAAATTTGGGACCATATCAAATAAACCTTGCAAGATCAAGTCATTTGTTAGGGTCATTGTGACTGTTATGATTTGCGACTAAGGTTCCAAAGTCAATTATTGAATAGTAAATTGAACTTATTTTTTGTACGGCCTGACCCAAGATGTCGAACGAAAACCTATCCGAACGCAAGAAAACGAAAACGTTTCAGGCAAGAGGTAGTGGGTCGCCTTTTTATGCGAAAGTGAGTGACTGGCCTTCGTTCGCATAGATTTTTGTGGGTCAGAGGGTTAATGTACTGTATTTATGATACGATAAAGGGTAATTTGGTCCGTTGTAAGTGGTGTAAATATTTACGATATCAGATTTCTTGCTCACTCCCGGTCTCTTAATGCCCACAACATCTAGAGTGTCTGATTCGTCGATATCCACAGACATTGACGACAATGCTGAATCGTAGGAACGTTTGTGTGACAACAAACAGCAATGGTACTGGCGTAAATTAAAATCGATTCTGTTAACTGATTCCAGTCATATATCTATCAGGTATCGGTTTCTACGGTAGCTGTACTGTCAATCAGTACATATTGCAGATTTGTAGCCTCACCTATCTTGGGGATCGGCTCAACAAATGTTCATGTTAAAAAGATTACGCAATTAACGAGCTAGTGTGGGAGAGAACTTGAGCTGAAATACCATCCGGGCCAGGGTTTTGTTTACTAATATTTGGTGATCATTTTCTTTGTAATTCTCTAGCCCCAATGTCGTAACAATCCGAAACTCTTTTCATTCATTTCACCTAAGTGTAGTTAAACTTTCTTGCCGTTTACAACACAACTTCTCTATTCACAAAGCCTATACACGATACAAGTAGTCCTCGACTGCAACAACACAAAGTAGTCATCAACAGAAGCCCTAAACACAATTAGTGTTGTAGTGCTAAAAAGCGTACAGTATCAATTTATTTCGGATATTCTGTTAAAGCATTTTGGAACAACAAGAACTCCCTGTTGAGCAAATGACATTTATAACCGATTCAGAACTATGCAAAAGTAATTATTCAGAACTAAGAAATATATTTGGATTCCCTTAATTCTGGGATGGCAACAATATTCTTTGTGAAACATAAAATCCCGATATATATTCTAGGACTATACGTACAACACTAATAAACAATTCTTTCTTTCGTCGAATTACGATTTGCGCTTATTTTCGAACAGACGGCTAATACTACAATCCCCGGATGACAAGTGTATATGTTTCATGGAACAGTGCTTGAAACGAAAATGAAACAATTTATAACCAAAACACAAAGAACACATAATATGGTGGTAGGTGTTAAATATTAGTTGGATGTTAGTGGTAACATAAAATACATAAGACCAACAAAAGAAACTATGTAAGTGCTAAGGAAATGAGGAAAACAAAGGTTTCATTTTTACACTCACCGGACTTAATGTCAGATTTTGATGCATCCAATGCTGCTGCTGCGGTTTGGAAAATATCCGAAAGACTAGAACTATTTGCTAAAGCATTTGTTGCTTCGGCATTTGTGGGCAAGTTATTTGTAATATTCGCTAATTCACTCATGTCAGGCACAGCGGATGCCGAACATGATACGGTCTCGTATATGTGACTTGGAGGTGTTTCGGTCGATTCTCTTGCGGCCAGAGGCGCCCGTGAGGTTAGTGGAACACTGCTCGACAGCGACGATGCTAAAGGCGGCATGCCCATTAAGCCTGGCATCATAGTTTTTGATGTGTCAAAAACATCATTATGGGCATCCAATTCACGCAGCCAATTGTCATCGTCGTCCAGTGGTTGTAGAGGCGGTGCCGTGGCAACAATACCGGTTGGTGAAACCGGTGAGTGGCGCGTCTGGTTAGCTGAGGGTGAAAGTAACGACGAGGTAGCGGCACTGGTTGTGATAGATATATCAATGCTTTTTGTTGATGTTTTACTACGCGAACGTCCAGGCTCTGGTGGTGGCAAGGTCTATAATGGAAAACACATAACGTTAATTATACTTTCCAAATCTTTAATTGTTCTTTAGTCATACTGGAAAATTAGTAAATGAATCACCAAAGGGGTCATCATTGCCTGCGCTACCACCAATGGAAGATTTAGATACCGTGCCATCGTTCGGTGTTATGCGTTCCATTTGATTGATACCTCTCTGCAGAGAACTAAGTTCTTGCTCCAAATCAACCAAGTCGGCCACAGATTCAGGAGATATCTACAAAAAAAAAAGGACAAACCTAATTTTTCAGAATTTTAAAACATTAAATGTGAGTAATGAAACGGAAATGGTTTGGTAGGTGGTGTGTGCGACTACCACTCAGCAGAACCCAGGCTGGAAACCTGCGGAGATCATCAAAAATTTTTCGGCGGCTGCTTCCATCTCGTAATTGCTGGCGACTTTACCAGTAAGAGAGTAATCTCTAAGCCATGTAAAACTTCTCTAGAAAAGCATTAGCCGTTCGGAGCGGGCTTTAAACAATAGGTCCCGGTCAGTGAGCATACACAATTATATCGCGAACAGCTCACTGATTCGAGAGAAGTTCGCCGTCAGTTCCTTCATGTAATGTTAAGAGAAATAAGTAAATATGTAATAACATCAAACGTACCTCTTTCGAAGCTCCCTTCGAATCCATGTTAACACCTAGTCGATTATTGGCCGGTGTATTTGTGGAACTGCTGACCATATTATTTAGCATGCTGAGCGTAGCGGCAGATGTAGCTGAGCCACCGCCTCCCAGTCCAGACAAATCATTTTGACCTGCCCCAGAGGCCCCACTTTTAAGCGAAGCCAACGATGCCAACTGATGCTGATCATGATGGTGTATGGATTTCGATTGTATCTGCTGACGGGCCAATTCGATTTCTTTTTTCTTAAGTTCGAAAACCACTTGAAAGAGATCGCGCATTGCCAGCACCACCTGTGATGCGGCCTTATCCGTTTTGATGCCAAAAAACCGATGACCACTGTCGGGAGAACCGAATATATAACCGAATGCTCGCGAGTCGGTCATATCTTGTGCAATGAATGAGATCTTATGAACCGGATGATGATACAGAGAATCGCCTGTTTTCTCATCTCGCAAACGGAGGCCATCTATGGTCACATGTATGGTAATGCGTTGCTTGTGCTCACCGGCCGCCCTTATGGCCATTTTTAAATCTTGTAGGGCCTCTTGACACATGCGATCGCCACGTGCCTCACCCACCTCCAGAATGCCAATAAGTTTGGCTTTGAATTGCACGCCATCGCCAAAGAAACGCCCCGGATCATTACGATCTGCAAGAAAAGGGAACGATAATAAAATTGCATTATTCAGGGCTGATAAAAACTAAATCAATAAAGTAATGTCTTTCACATACGGTGGTTTCCAAAATTTGTTTTTAAATCATCTCTTAGCAGGCAAAGAAACTAAATCGTTTTGCAGTCAAATCCATAATTTAGAATCATGAATTGCCGTAAGGAATTTATTTGTATATCAAGCCTCAGAATAAGTATAGACGAACCCACATTTGGGGATTATGTTAAATAGTTAAAACAGTTTCATTAGAAGTAACTGTGGAACTTTCTTAATTCATTCGTGTAGTGTCCAGGCTACCGATGCCAGTAATATTAATATTGTAGTAACCTAGTGTTTTTGAATTCTACTACAGAGTTCCTGGAGAATCAGAAATTCAATCAGGGAATAATTGCAATGTCTAAATGGATTCAAAGTCGACCGACTAATGGCTTGACCGTCTTTTCACTATGCCATCCAAGTGTATGAGGTGTGGTATACAACATTTAACATTCCATCTGTAACACCTTAATATACTCACCAGAGACACTATATAGTATATAGATTCTGGATCCTCTTACAATTATATGCCGACTTACTACTGTCCGTCTGTCGGTTGAAAACATAATAGAGTCCAAACTAAATGATTAAGAAAGCTGAAATATGGTACAAAAATGTCTTATAATTTATGTTTGGATTTAGGAATGAGCAAAAGCCGATTAAAACAAAAACAAGGACAATTTTCATTCAAAACATTTGGAAACACATAAAATGCAAGAATTCTAAATGATATTAAGAAGAGGCGTCACTGTCATGCCGTCTTTAATAATGTCGGTCTTTGGATGATATGTTTGAAAAGATTGGAGGTGAAGAATTTATAAGTCAGACGTACACTTACTAAGTCGTCAGTCTCGACGACTTTCACACACTAGGCTCATGGTCATTTTACACATTCGCTTACAAAGTCTAATTGACTCGGTAATTGAAGGTACATGACCATCCGCTCGTTGTCGCTTCTAATTTTTTGGCTTTTGAGCAGGAGCATCGAAATGAATTACGATTTTAACAGGAAAAAATCATTTTTTCTAAAGAACTTCCTTGTCATCTCGGCGGTTGTGTTAACAAGTAAAAACTGTCGTTTCAGGAGTTAGGAAAACCCGCACGTGATCGTCGAAAAGCAATGTTAGAAAGTGATAGTTTGGAGTGGATTTTAGAGCGGAGGTCCTCTTCTGTGAAAATGCTGTATTTCGGTTAACGATGAGGGCTAAATAGGCATGATAAATAAATGTTGTGGCCAAAAATTGAGGACCAGGAGTCTCGGACGACAGTTCGTTTCTGCAAGACGGCGGGTTTTCTAACCGAATATCAATCACTTTGTGACAAAAACGCCCAAATTTGGAAAAATATGTTAACACTATGAGATATGTATTGTAATGCCAGTCGAGGCAGCCACATGAATGAAATTGAGTTTCATATATAATGGGAATATTTGCTATTTCGAATAAATCAATAACAAAGTGGATTAGTGTTCATTCAAGCTTTTGAATTTTCCAAAAGACAACATGTATTTGCACCACTTTTTATTTATACTTAAAAGCAAATTTTCTCTATGGAATCAAACGGCCATTTGAGGACGAACTCCGGCTTAATGTTCTATTATCAAGGACTACAAGACGGATATCCAAAGAACATATACTGAGAATATAACAACTGGCAGGAAAGTCACTTGCTCACAAATTATTGCCCATACAATCGTTTGAACGAAGTAATTTCACCTTTTCGACAGAGATACATTTAAAACGTCTCGGAGAAAGTGGAAGAGCTTAACCAAAGTATTGTCGCAACATTGTGCTGGAGAATACAAATTTATTGAAACACTTTAAATCACGAAAAGCTGATTTAGGACAAATTAAAAACTGCTATTTCTTAAAATGTCCTGGTACTGACCGAAAATAATGTTTCGCCATAAGGGCCAATCATCACCATTTAAAACATTCAAGGAGGTCAACTGGAGTTAGGTGTTATATAAATGATTTTATGGCGACACGTAAAATAACGTAACTCCAACAAGAAAAATGAAATAATTCCCCAAAAAAGTCCATACAAATTTGGGACTTTTAATATGAAATAGATTCCATTTTTTTCTTCATTTATTTAGGGACTTCCTTCATTTTGTCCAGTGAGAGTTATTTCATAATGAAAGAACACCCAAAGAAAAATCAATTCGGTGTTTTTTTAAACGGACGTTATTTCATTTCGTAGTTTGAAGTTAGTTCGTTTTTCTTAGAACTTGTTTAATTTTTTTAATTGGGAATTATTTCATATGCTGTGGAAGTTATTTTATTGGAAATTTCATGGTAGTTATTGAATTGGGGTATTACTTCGTGTCGTCTGATTTTACAACCACTTATAACAGATATTATAAGAGATACCCATTACATTTTTTTACTTTATTTTAATACGTCCTTTTGAATTTCCTTATTTCCCGGTATTTTGAAACTTAGTTTTGGTGGAGTTGTCCTTTTGCATTTCAAGTGGCTTTTTGTCTTAAGTTTCGGTTATAAAAAATATTTTAAATTCGATTTAAAACAAAACCCCTGTATACATTAGATTTTACATCGGTTGAAATCCTTCGTCGACCAAATCAGGTACAATAATTATTAGATCAATTGTTTTGGGAGGACATTCGAAGCAGGAAATGCAAATATTTAACGATTTAATTACGTTTGACATGGAACTAAATAATACAGAAAAACAAATAACATTTCCGATGCCTACAAGCAAAAATCGACGAAGACCGATATGTGGAAACATTGCGTTGAGTAATTGTCCTGTCATCCCTTCGATAAGTACTGATGAAGTTTTATTGAGTTTAGTGAAACTAATTTCAGTTCAGCGAATATATTTTCTAGTTTCTAGGGAAACCTAATTCACACCTTGATTGGGACCTCCTGATGGAGATATGCTTCAAGCAGCTGCTAAATTAATAAAATCTAACCTTGGGAAACGCCAAATAGTTTTTCAAGATCCAGAGTCTGTAGTGTGATCCAGTTCGGCTAAAGAAGTTGTACAGCTTAGAGATTTTTTGACTTCAATTGTTTCCAACTGCTGCATCATTTCAGTTAGTTTTTTAGTTGGTTCATAGTTTCAATATGAATACAACAAAAAAAGGCATCACAAACGGATCTCCTAATGGACCTAAGTGAGATATGCTTCAAGCAGCTGCTAAATTAATAAAATCTAACCTTGGGAAACGCCAAATAGTTTTTCAAGATCCAGATACAGTTTGATACAGTTAGGTTTTAAGTGTATTCATAGCATCAATATGAATACAACTGAAGAAGATCCACGTCTACTTATGTACTATTGGCTTCCGTGTCGTGCTACCTCATCATTTGCATTGTTATAGTAGAACTGGATAGCGTTGTCCAATAGTTGGAAATGTGCTCCAAACGGAAATGTATCACGACCGAAATTGGGCACTATGTGTTACTTTTTTTACTAATTACAAAATCACTCTTGAGGGACAAAAAGAATTCTCCTAAATACGTGGGTATTTGAGCAAGCATGGAAGAAAGTAGCTAATCAGAAGTGTTTAGCAAGAAATATCCTTGGTAAGATTGGTCCTAGACCTACACTACTCCCACCTATTGCATTACGTCAAGCCACATTGCTCCGACTCTACAGATTTTTCGGAAAATAAGAAATATTAAGGGTTATAAAATATATCCATAGCAAAATACATATCCGTATAGAATATTGAACTGACCAATGCAGAACGATAACAAATTAACCGTATTCAAAGTCTATCCAAAAATATATAAGCAAAGCAATTGAGCAATTGAATATTATAAACAATAAACATACACTTCAAATAATTGTCCCCAGAGATGGCCGATGACGAGGAGCCAGATGTCCCATTAGTATGATGGGTGCTACTGAAGCTGCTGGCAATGGAGAGTGTCGACGAGGCAGCTGATAGTTTGGACACCAATGATTTTACCATAATGCACCAAACAAACGAAAGCAGCAACTGGATTATTTTTCTTTGAATTTTTGGCACTCACAGACTTTAAAATCAACAATAAATAGTGAAGTAACTTGGTTGTCGGCTGATTGTGTTGCTGCAAGCGATGTGATTTCTTGCGTGTATGCTATGCCTTAGATTGTTTCACAAATGATGAGATAGATGTGTGTGATATTGCGGCAATTGAATTAAATAAACATAACGAACGTACAAGCGAGCACACTCAGGCAAACCACCAGAGGTAAATACACCAGAATCGAGAAAATACTAAACAGAAAACAAAACAAATGCTGGCGGGCGGCGCGTCAGCACGTCCCTTCCTCTCTGCTCCAGTTGTCCGTAGTGGTTGTAGTCGAAATGTCACACACCTCGACGACTCCTCCATCGACCGACCACAAACGCCGCCTTTAGCACACCTGATAAGGGCTGGCGGTGGCAGCGGAGGTGCTCTTGCGGGTGCTGATGATGCTTTATAAGTTGCGTCGTTTTTGCCTTCTTTTTTCGCTTTTGAAATTGGTATACGCTTTCCTAGCGTTGGACCGTATAACAATGGCAGCGCCGCCGCCAGAGCAGCACCAACAACAACAACAATTGCGTTCAAATTCTGTGTTCGTCGCTATTTGTTTATTCATTTTGTGTACGACTTTTGTTTGTATTTTTCATTTTACATAGATGAATCGCGTTTTTGTTGTTTAATTTCCACATTCTTTTTTCATCATTTATCTAAAGTGTTCGGTCGGGGGGTGAAGGGATGCGGCGGGAGAGGATGATGTTTGTGCCGTTTCTCCAGTTCTAGTTCTCTGTCGAGTGTTTAGCAACAACTAAATGAAATATCTGTTAATTTATGTACGAACATACATTGTATGTGTATGTACGTGCGCTTTTGTAGATGTTTTATTGATTTGTAATTCTATCGATGATGATGATCGTCTGTTCTATCCGCACAATTCGGTGATCTCAACAGTTAGTTTTAATTATTCGCACTATTTCATGTTTGATTTGCTCGAGCTTCTGTTGCTCACAGTTGTTGTTTATTTGTCAGTATATTTGCTTGTTTTTCTGTTGAAAAGCCACTCGATCAAGGAAAACAGTGCCGTCGCTTTCGTTTGTGTGATGTTTGTTGCAAATAAACGTGAACTGCAATCTTTCAGATTGTTTTCTCTGTCCGAAACAGGCAGATGCATTCTGTGAATGTTGCCATATGGAAAAGTCAATGTTGGCAACATTTGCAAGATGCCAGATTGGTTTGTTAATGAATGAGAGAAAGTGAGGACAATCGATTCTCCAGCCAATAAAATGCCCTACGCAACAGGGATGGTAAATCACATTGTGCCATTTTTGGCCAAATCAGGTGTTCAGGCACCCTCAATTATATTATGTCTTCAAGAACATAGAAATGAAAAATAAATAATTAAAATGGGAAAGAGTTAATGTTGGCCACATTTAGGCCCATTTGATCCATCATTGACGAATAAATTAAAGAAATTATTGCAAACAAAACTTTTTAAAAAGTTATGAAACGTAATTGACAGTAGAAAAACCGTAAGTGTGTCGAGTCGGTGTGAACGCCGTTTAACCTTATTTCATTTTTCTACAATTTAGAGAAATCCTGTATGAGAGGATTTAAATTTGCAGTCCGAACAAAGCATTAACCAGAATTTTGTTCTTGATATAAGGAGCGGCAAAAGCAGAACCCAATGTTTGGATTTTTTTCCGAAAATCTTTTATAACTGTATAGACATTGCCCGATGGAATTCGGATCATGGATTACATCAGCAATATTTACCATATTGGAGTTTTAAGTATGAGCAATTATTGCTCCCTTTCCTCAGTACCCAGTGTAATTATCAGATGATAAGCAAATATCTCGGTTGTTTATTTCATAATAATGAAAAACAACATCAGCCAAATGCCACGACGACCGCGCTTACAGGACCGTATCCTTTTCATGAAATTTTCCATAACCAAATCGCAAAGTGGTTGACCTCTGTCCTCACGAATTCTATCTTTGAGGTCTTGAATCGACGATGGGCTGTTGGCGTAGACCTTATATTTCACTTGGCCCCAAAGGAAGAAGTCGCAAGGTGTTAAATCACAAGATCTCGATGGCCAATTGTGATAAACTCTTAGAGAGATAACACGGTCCGTTTGTAAGTCCGACGGTCAAACTGCAATTTACTATCAGACTAACAACTAAATGATATTTTTTAGAAAATCGATTTCTCAATTATAAAATAATGTTTTGCTGTTTGTTGGCTTTTGTAGGCTATGTCTACATTACAGTGGCAACTGTCAAAATTTGCAGCTGTCAACGGTATATTATAATGTTACAGAAATCATATAAAAGTATAAAATACTATTTCAAATCTTCTGTGCAAACGAAAGTTGTGTAATAATACAAAGCCAGACCCGGCCACAATAATTTGGAACCATGTTTACATTGAAAATTCTAATCGCACCTATCACTGTCAGTTTGCCAGTTTATTGAGGTATAAATTCGTGATATTTTAATCTCTAATGTAAACATGGCATAATGAGATGCCATTTATGACAACAGTTATTTGTTGACGTACAATAAAATACAGTCTACTCCGGATAACTGCAATCAGCTTATTTTAAAACTATCGGATAACTAAAACAAAATATCAAGAACAATTATGGAACCCATACGTTTAACTAATAAAGGGGGTACTTTTTTGGGTTACAGAACTTAAAATTAAAAGTAAAGAAACATGTTTTTAATATCATTTGCTCTTGTGAGTTTATTTGTGATGAAATAACACAAATTAAAAAAAAACGACTATCAGCTGTTAAATGGGTTGTCAAATACAGTAGTGTTGCCAACTCAAAGTTGTTCGGCACTACTGTTTCAGTAGTAATGTCGTCAGTAATTATGAAGAGTAAATGGTCATGTTTACCAGTATACGAACGTGGGTGGCTCGTCCACACCACGGTCCGCCACTTATTATAGAATAGGAATATTATTTTGGGACTTTTTGGGAAAAAGTTGCCGGAACCTCTAATAGTGTTCTGGTGTTCGAAATGGTCGTCTTCTATTTTCTACAAAGTCTTACATGTTTTGTAGGATTGTGAATCGCCGGTAATTAATAGATTTTTTTGTAAAGTCTTCAATAGCAACTTTCTCAAAAGGAAAATGTTTACATTGACATCTTTTTTTTTACCAATCCACAGATTTATTCGGGTGTGTAGAACTTATGCAAAATTTTGTTGTATGTTATCAACTGTCTCATTTTACATAGGTATAATTATGAATGTTCCTGAAACATTTTTTCAGAATGGAAAAATAATGTACCCATGTTTCAACTGCGAGAATTTCTGTCCATTTAATAATAGATAATAGAGCTATGACACATGTATGAAACCACAAGCCACAAGTGAGCTGCCAATAATTATAATTATACCCCTAATAGCATTAAAATCACTTTAGTATAAACCAAAAAAAAAAAAAATAGATGATGACAAATCGTATTGGATCGACAATGTACATGGAAGATGGCAGACATCCCACAGTCATTGTAAAGTTGGACAGCACGACATGATAGGTTTATTTTATCGCATGTACACCATACGAACTTCTACAAATCTCATAAATTTGTCATTTGCCAATTCGTATAACGGATGGTTTCCTTTCGAATCAGTGGCAACACTTTTCGTCTGGAAATCTAGACAGAAAGTCAGTACGACGTCTTCGTGGAACGAAATTCAACAATTTGTATTTGTAATTAGGTGCCAGGTAGAGTCATTCAGTGATCGGGTTGACAACAAATAAAATTTGTATAAAAAATCGGATTTTATTTTGTTATTATACGAGTACAAAGTTGGTTTTACCCAGGGAATACCATGTGGATGTGATAGTACAAAATAAAAATAAGTAACAAATAACAGTCTTAGCAACGTTGTCGAACGACAACGTTCGCATACATTCTAAGCGGCAATCAGCTGATTTCGAGGCGAGAGAATCTGGCAAACCTTTTCGACATTTGTAGTTTAAACGCCCAGGCTGTTAGTGTTTAAAGTGTGGCGTTCATTTCTCACCAAAAAAATTGCACACTGAAGTTAGACATATAATTTGTACTTTCAGTCATTGTTTAAATGCAGTTTAATCGTCTAATATTTTGCGTTTGAATTATACAGGGTTCTCCAACACGAGGTGTTATTTTGAATTACCCGGTATTTCGGTAGCTGTCACTTTTGAAGCTTTTATTCTTTGACATTTGACAAGTAGAAACTACGCCATTACTAAAAATGGAAAGATACACGCGTCAACAACGCATTGAAATTAATGAAATTCCCTACAAAAATGGTGAAAATCTTGCAGTCGCAGTTCACAAAACTAAAATGTTTCCGGACCGTATTATCTCTCGAAGAGGTGATCACAATTGGCCACCGAGACCTTGTGATTTAACACCTTGCGACTTCTTCCTTTCGAGGCCACGTGAAAGATAAGGTCTACGCCAACAGCCCAGCATCGATTCAAGACATCAAAGATGGAATTCGTGAGGCTATCGAGGACTTAGGGCAACCACTTTGGTTATGAAACATTTCATGAAAAGGATATGGTCCTGTTAGCGTGGTCGTGGTGGCCATTTGGCTGATGTCGTTTTCCATCATTAACGGCATACCTCTCTTCCTCTTTATTATGAAATAAACATCCGATCATTTATCTCAAAAAATTTCATTTTTCTTTCAATACCAAAATAACACCTCTTGTTGAAAACCCCTGTACATGCAATGACACTGCATTCTATTTCTGTGTATTTGGCACATTTCATTTAACGGTATTCCAACTCCAAATGTCTAAAAACACACAGTGAATGAAACAAAAGCTATGTGTTGTTTGACACTGTGATCGCTAATAAATATTTACACTTCTTAAGGATCTACATCAGATTTACGGGGCATATATTGAGAAACGTAAAGAAAATATATGTAGAACAATACTCACATTTACAGGGGCTTGTTTTCTTTCTTAGGGTTTGCATATTTTTAAAGAATTGCTTGACATCCGTACGCTGCAACGCTTAAGCCGCCCGTTTCCACGCAAACCAATAATGGTCTCACTATCTTCTCACCCACGCACTCTCCTCCCTCGCTTTATCTTTAATGACAACAGAATAAAACCGCAAGTTAGAAAATAAATTTTTATCAGTTCATTTCAGGCAGCATCGCATCATCATAGCGATAAATAATAAATGTAAAAATATCACATGAATGTCAACAGAACTCAGAAACAAACAAACAAACAACAAAAACACGGTCACCGAGGAGATTATGTCAAACTCTCTGCCATAGTCATAGCCAGTGAGATAATATTCTCAGGAAAGAAAGAATGTAAGGACTTACATACAATTCGATGATTTTATCTAACGAAAACTTACGTTTTGTTTACTTTTTTTCCTTCTCTTGTTAATGTTTTTGTTATTTCTTTTTTTTTTACTTTGTGTTTTCTATGTCAGATGTTTTTCGTTTCGTGTTCGTGGATTCACAATAGACCCACGAAGAGAGGGTGGTTAACGGTTGTACTACGTTTGTTTTTTGCTTCCGTCTTCCGTCGGGTTTTGCGATTGTAGACGGACGCGTCTGGACAAGGGGTGGATGTATGGATGGAACCGACGAACAACACACGACAAAGGAGGAAAATTGTTACACTGCTGCTGATTGCTGCGCTCGATATTTAATAGATATTTTTCAATTCACCGGCTTCCACACTCACGAACGCACAAGAATTTTGAATGAAGAATACAGCAACTTTTATCGATTTTTCACTCACTCATACAAAAACAACAAAAAAATTGAATTACGATGTCTGGTGGTGTTTGGCGTATTTGAGTGTTATGTGCGATGGACAAATTGGTTTGAATTGGAATCGTTTAATGGATTCGTTCTATATATTTCGCTTTATTTGCAAACTATTCTTTGTTTAATGGAAATATTTACTCTGGAATGCATGGATTGGTTTACATTACATTTTCTTTGGTTTTTTTGTTTTTTTGCAGTAAGTGTATCAAACTTTTTGCACAGTTATTTAAATAATTTGCTTAATTTTGTAAAAACTGATTACATCCATTCGGAGTTGTTCACATAAATTTTCACTTTTTAGCGGATTTTATTTATTATTTTGCTCTTTTTTTTGCAATGATTACTTAATTTTTTCCCATGCAAACTTTATTATTTCTATGACGAAAATTTTTTATGTATAACATAAAAATGAATTTTTCCTTCGACTTTAATCACTTTCTACTTTTCTTTTTAAAATTCACAATATCTTTGCATATTTTGTAAGTAATTATGCATTAACTGATTACAATTCATGGGAATTTTATAAACTTTTTGATAGAATACTCTTCAATTCTTTTTAATAGTGGTGGTTTTATTTTTTTGGTATGTGAACAAGTCCTCCGCCCTTAAAGCGTTGAAAAATCATTGAAAATTCGATGATGGCAAAGGATTCTTATTCGATGTCCTTTTGGACTGCTCACAGTTTGACAGTTTGTTTGTGGTTGTGAATGGGAACGGAAATCAAGAGTTGTCATGCAGTTAAACCCCCCTGAAAGACAACGTAGTTGTGTGTGACATTTAACCTTTTCGCTTGATGTGGCATCTCTGATTGTGCAGCAAGAGTTGCCAGTTCAATTCGGGGTTTTGTGTAATGGGAACAGTTTTGTAGAGAGCGGCCACATCCCAACACACAATTTATTTGTAAACTTCAGGACTAAAAAAAATTTTATACTGACGAAAAAATTTGTAAGCCAGCTTTAGTTTAAACACCCAAAATTAGGCAAATTTTACAAATACGCTTAAACACAATTATGTTTACAAAATAAACTATTTATGTATTTATATTTAAAAATTATGGATATATTTTGCTTAATATTTTGCTATTTTCTTAAATCTAAACTCAAAAATATTATTTTCTTGGAATTCTGTATGTTTGAAACTTGATTGTAGTTGTCAGATCTGTCGTTAAAAGCTTTTTCGGGTAAATATGATAGAACATTTCAAAGACAACTTTTTAATCGTAGTTTTAATAAATTTATTGAGATTCAGAAATTGAGACAAGTAAGCGAGAAAGCCGGTTAAGAATGGAGATGGCTACAATCTCATATTTCAATCTTTAACGTAATTTATATAAAAAAAATACACTAATGTGTACATTAAAAACTATAAATCCTATTTTTACAAGAGACATTTAATACCACAAATCAAAACAATCAAACAAAGGCAGTTATATTGAAATTGGGTTTTACACATGCTTGACACATACTTTCCCTGGAAAGACAAACCAGCTATGCATGTTTATTATTTTTTCCGCTATAAACTCTATTGAGGCAAGTATTGTATTCGCCATTATACGCATTACACTCTATTTTTTTTTCGCACCAATTCTTTTACACATATCTTTGTTTTCGAATATTTGTTGAGGTAATTAATCAAACCCAGGAAAAATTGGCGACACGTAATAAATGTTACGGTTACACTTACGAATATTCACGCACATCAAAAAAAAAACCGTAGGTAAGGTAACACAATGTATAAATAGGAAAAACAGTAAAGGGGAATAATTTGAAGGCACACAGTTCTTATCTACTACCATGTTCATTTTGTCGTTTTACTGAGTAATGGTCAATTGCACAATCTCTGGTTAACAGATAACCATTAATTATAGAATTAATCATATTGCTGACCGATTACATACACAAACTATTGTGTGTAGCTCTTCACTGTAGATTGTGAAAAATTTGAATATACATACTAGTAAAATTAATTGCATCTCAATAAAACATTTTTCTTAACAATATCAATTTGTATATTGTAACGGAAAATTAAATTATGACGTTTTACTATTACTAACGTCTAAACATGACAGAATAGAGAACGAGTCAGCTTGGCTGACGGTATGAACTTGTATTTTCATTTTCTTTGATGGACTAAGTCATTCGTTCTTCGTTTAAACTAAAGTTAAACATAAAATTAAGTTTTAGTTACAATTTAAGTGAATTTTAGGTTAGGTTAGATTTTGACAAATCTGAGGTCTAAACACGATCTCATTTATTTGGCCCAAGTTTTTTTCGTACAAAATTAGAACGACAATTCTGAAAACATGTAAATTCAAGTCGTCATCGCCAGAGTTATCGATTGTATTTAACTCTGTTGCTGCTAAATACGGATTATAAACCAGTTGACAAACAATTACATGCATTCATTATGCAACCATTACAAATGTCATCGCTTCAACCGTTAAAATATCTGGCAACATCAGCGCTGCAACAACTGTTGGCCAGCAATTGTTTTCAAACTAACATCAAAGTGTTCCGTTTTTAGCGGCGCGACGCTGATTTGCACCAAGTCGGCTAGGACATGACATATGACCTTTGAAAATGTTGCGGTGTGAGCGGGCCACGTCCACTTGATATATAAAATATTACTGAAGCTAATATTCATTATGTACAAATTTCAAGAAAAACAGAGCAGCAGTTTATTCTGTACGAAACACATAAATAGACAAAACAACAATCTATTTATTAGGTATCATGTACAATTTTGCTGTTGCAAAAAAATATAAAAAGTACAATTAGAATTTTAAGAACTAAATTGTTAACGGCTCAGACGCCGCCAATTGCAATAGATCGGCTCGTTTCTCTGCACAGGAATTTCAAATTACCTCGGCTCGGTTCTCTGCTCCGGTAAACGGAGTGGAATGGAGTAACGATGACCGAATAATATGGAATGAAGTAATCCGATATGAACGAATCTATGTAATGGAGGAATCGCCAATTAGCGAACCATGTAATGGAAGAATCGAAAATAACCGTTTCATTCCATCAGTTCCATTCCTCAGCGGAACTACGACGCGACGCTGAGCAGTGTTCAGTAGCAGTGAATCGTTCATGAACGACACAACAGCTCGTTCGAAAAAACAGTCGGCACAACAAAACGCGGAGAGTTACAAACGAAACAACAAAAAAAATAAATATTTATTATCAGTGTTAATGAATAAAGCAAAATAACCAAGTAAAGAAATAATACAAAGTTAATTTAACAACAACGAGTGTGTTTTACAGGTTTGTTAGGGAATGAATGGAATTGCTTGAAATTCCAATTTGAATTAAGAGAAAAAAAATAAATTTTCCATTGGTTGGAGAAAAAAAAAATAGTATATGTGAAGTGATCGTATCTCCAGCAGAAAGTGGAAACAGAAGATATACGAGAAAAGAAGTGGATCTAATGAGAAAAAGCAACAGAGAAACAAACGAAAAACCCCTCTCACCCTCGCAACATTTGGAAGTTTCACCATCCGTCCATCGTCAAATGCTTTACGCTTTAGTCACTTCCAGACATTGCTGGGAAGACAGTTTGAATGTAACAAGAACAATTTACATTGCAGTCGACTTTTAATCATCCAGACGATTTCACAGTACCGCGAAATAGAATTAGATGTGGAAACAATTAAAAAAAAACGAAGTTTCAGACATCATCGATATTATTGGTGTTTTGTCTTTTGCTGTGGTCGGTCAGTAGTAAAGAGTGGTCTTGTTTTGTAATTGTTTTTGTTGTAGTTTTAGGCAGAAAAAATTCAAAAGAAAAATATACAAGATATAAATCCAATAAAAAATGAATAGTGCATACAGGTCGTAGTGAAGAAAGTTGTGAACCCAGTGTTTCTAGTGAAATGTATTCCTGATATGATGTTTTGTTAAGTGATAGTTCAAGTGAATGTGGGTGGAGGAGAATGGTGTTTGCAACAGCATTTTAAATGACCTGCTGCAAATATCATACAATAATATCAAAAAGCCACTATGAAGTAACTTATAGAAGACACTAAGATGTGACTCTTTGTGGTTACGCAAAAGTGTCTTCTTCAAGTTAACTCCGGGTTGTACAACTTCTCAATACTAACGACACTTCTACGATGACAAAAAATGGATCGTAGACGATGAGCTTCAAGTTCTTAGCGTCACTTATTAGTCACTTTCGCGGTTTGGCAGGTTCAACACCAACTTCCAACTGTGCAAGCAAATTTTATTTTTGAAATTCGAAACACAAGTCTTCTTCGATTTGAAAATCAAACATTTTTGAAAAACAAAAAAAATAATTTATTTTGAAGCCAAAAAAAAAAATTAATAATTTGTTAAATTATTAATTTCATTGTGAAACATATATTTTCCTTTCTTATTATCTTCAATTTATCTCCCATTCAACTTATCTTCCCTGACAATTGTTGGATATATGTGTGTGTGTGTTGGAATAACGAAAACAAAACAAGAAGTAAAAAAGTAACGACCAAACGCAAAAAAAACCAGTCCCGCGAAAGCAGCAGCAGCAGCATTTCTACAGCAACGAGACGAGGCTACAGTAACAAAAGCCAACAAGACAACATAACAAACAACAGTTAAAGTGGAAACGACGATCATTTCACCAACAAACAAAAAACAACGAAGCAACAGGAGAGTCTCGTGTTTGCCAAAAACAACAACAACACCAAAAGGCACGCAATCAAAACAAAAGAGCAACAGGAGAAATACAAAAGCCTTTTTTTGTGTTGTTTTGCAAAAAAAAAAAAAAATAATTGTGTTGTGCGTTAAATCCAAATTCGATTCTTAATCTAAAGCGGCTGTTTTTTTGTTGCGCTAACGTCATTTTATTGTGAAATTCAAGACCACCAGCACCAACAACAACAACGAAGTAAACAAACAAAGGAACAATTTGGCGAGCGAATTAGAAAGAGTTGTGCGAGAAAATGAATAAAACCTGTGCTCGCTGTCAAAAGGTGGTTTATCCCATCGAGGAGTTAAAGTGTCTGGATAAGGTGAGTTTTCCCCGTTTTGTTGTGATTTGTCCCGATCTGAGTTAGAGCTAATTATATTTTCGAACTCCAACTCGGAAAGTTTGGACTTGTTCATAGGCCAGGTAACACGTCGCCTGAAATTGAATGGTCAGTTTTTTAAGTGTTGCCAGATTTAGTTTTCTTTTTGAAGGCATTACGATACATTTTGAAATATTTTTATGAGTAAGTGAAATATCGAACTGGAAAGATTAAGCATAGGAATAGGGGAGCTGGAAGGTGCTTAGCACCACCCAGAAATCAGCTCGACGGGTTGCGAAAGAAGTACAATGCACCAACAACGGGGGCTATAGCCCCTAGTTACGCCAATGCGCATATGGTCAAGTCTTCTGGTATTGAGGTCATCAGGGCGAAATCATAAAAAGGTATTTATGTTTTAAAATCTAAAAGAAGAACATTTTGAATTTGTGTTATAATTTGATTGCAGATCCCGAAAGAGAGACGGTCCAAGTTTATATTCAATCTCATCGCCCTTTGGTGACAAGTTCCCTGTGTCAAAAAGCCAATTGCTGGTTAAGAGCTATCCCGTAGTAAAAATTTCTATATTTTCCAGCTGGTCAAGCGATATCCTTATACCTATTTTAAAATAGTTGTGTTATAAATGGATTAGCCAGGATAAGCGCCATACCTTCTACTAACTGCACATCCGATTTCTCTGCATGTGGCGTCAGCAGGACCAAATCACTAAAAGGAATCCTTATACCTATTTTAAAATAGTTGTGTTATAAATTGATTAGCCAGGATAAGCGCCATACCTGCTACTAACTGCACATCCGATTTCTCTGCATTTGGCGTCAGCAGGACCAAATCACTAAAATGAATATAATTGCAGTTGAATATGAAAATATGTTTAACACTTGTTCCCTGCACACAATCTAAGTTTTATACTCATCGAACCGGTCATCTAGGGTTCAAAGCTGCCGCTGAATTGTTAATGTTTTTTCTAAAGACGTGTTACGTTTTCGATAAGGACGCGGAAAAAATTAATAATGGTACAAGATTTCATTTTTGTGACTGCCTGGACCAGCTTTGCAGTTACTCATTCTGCCAATTCAATTTTCCACGACCTTTTCTCTAGCTCTAGCACGAATGGCTTGTTCGTTATTTGCCTAAAGGTCTTAAATGGTAGTTGATTGATCGGATAACATCGGCCCGTCAAGAAACCAACGGCTTCAAATCGCCTCAAGAGCCTAGGCTAGACACGATTACCGAACAAAATATATCGATTATGAGATGAAAATGCGTTTCGTCACTTATCCAGATGGAGCTTCTCTACGGACGAGAATGAGAAGCAATAATGAAGCAGATAGCAGTGGCTTTAACTGTTCAGTTAATTGGTCCGGGTTTTATTTGCTTCAGGCTGGTGCATGACATTTTGAATTGTTGAAATAGATAACACACGTACAGCAGGAGCAGAGGGTGCCTTAATTTCGGCCAGAGCTTCTTTTCAATAGGCGCACTGTTTGGTATACACAGCATTGATTTTGAAAATAACTTTGCCTTATTTCCCAATGTTGTACAAATGTAAAGTATTTCAGTTCAAGGAGATACGATGCAGACGTTCTGTTAAGATTTCTAGCGGCACAGAGACGTCACTGTAAAAAAAAATTTGATTGAAAAAGATACCACTACAAGGAGTAGTAGGCAGTAGATTCATAGGCGTAACTAGTTTCTAGTGTCTGCTTTCGCTTATGTGTAGATTTAGTAATTTTTTTTAATTTTGTACACAATTTATGACATTTGAATGTGGGCTCAGCCACAAATTGTAGAATGTATCAAGTAAAAATACTAGAAATCTCTTACAGTATATTAAATTCGTCACTAGTTTGTGCCCTTAAAGGATCAAGGGATCTTCCAATCAGAAGTCTAAATTGAATTCAAACTGTATCTGCCACTTCAGAGAAATACATGGATCATTTTCAAACAAATCCTGAAGTCCCTCACCGTGTAGAGTGTAGAGGGAAATTGCCGACTTCACCCGTGCGTTTCAAGCTGGAATGTATTCCTGCAACCGCTTGTGTCACGGGGTAATTCCGAATCCAATTGTGATCTCTTTAAATTGTTTTCCAACTTTGGTATTAACATTTCTAATTAAAGAACACTTCTAATTATAAAAAATCGATACAACCTTGCTTTGATTTCACACAACTGCCAACACTCATCTGCTCTGAATTAGATGCAAGGCAGGCAAAAATACCTAACAAAAACCGAATGGAAATTAATAGATTTGTGGTCAACGAGGAGGAGGCCATTATTCCTTTGATGTGAAAAGTGCACAAATTTCATATTGAAAGCCTTTTCAGCCGAGTGGTTGGTTGGTGTCGTGTTATTAGGCCGGCGTTGTCGTCTGCGCTTTGGGGTTAGGCTTATGGATGAGTCTGTGTGTCACATGTTTCTGGGGTGAGAAACTGCGACACTATGAGAAATAAAATGCAATAACAAAAAAAATACACTGAAAAACACCAAATAAAACTCTGCAACAACGACAAAAGTTTTTCGTCGACTTTATGACAACAGATGACATACAAAAGTCAGTTGTATGCGACGCACTAGATGCAGATACACGGCCTGCAGTACCTTCGAAGCGTATATCATGATGTTCATTGAGATGTACATGCAATAAAACTGCAATGAAGTTAAGTTTTGCATATTTCATAAATTTGCCGTTCAGTTCGTTCGGTCGGTTGGATTGAAATCGGTCTTGGACATAAGTGATTCTATTACAATGTACATCATCGCATAACATGATGATGTCGTAACTTTGCCCAGTTTGTACGTTTGCGATATTTAAATATTAACACATGTACAGGTAGAGAACACGATGGTCGTAGGATAAGTCAGTAAAAAGTAGTTGCTCAAATTCATGTCAATAAGGTGAACATTTGTAATAGGCTTTGGAAAATGCTACATTTTGAATCAGGAGTGAAATTTTTTTAGAGACCACAAACTGTCCTCGGATTCTGTTTAGAAACAGAGAGTCATTTCAATTTTCATGAATCTCTATGGTTTGTTTATAATTGTTGAAATTTTGGAATACTATTTTCGTTTAATTTAAAAAAATACTTCATTTTTGTAAATTGAATTAATCCATTGAATTGAAACAATCTTCTAAAGAAAAAACGTCACTCCCTGTCCATATCTCTCTATTCCCTCTTACAAATGTACCCAGACTTTTTTAGACTCTTGAACAGCCACTGGTTTCTCAGCGAATTGAAATTAAGACAAAGATAAAAGTGGTCTTAAGCTCTTGCATCTTCCAGGTGGTCGAATAACACAAATCCCATGGCTGCCATCCATAATATTCGACCTGACGAACAGATCGGTTTGCCGTTTAATTCACTCTGTATATTCATTTTACATTTCTGTTAATATAACGAGATTATACTTTTTTTTTTAATAAGAATATGGGAAATATTATTGAAGTACACAACGTATAATTCTCGGACCTCACACACACTCTCCAAGATTCAGCTTTTTTTATTTTTATCTATTTTAAAATAACTAGGAGAAGAAGAACTTCCAAGAATTAAACAAATTTAGTCATCATTGACTTTAACTACATCGAACTACATGTGTGTGTGCATAGTTTCGCTTTACATTCAGCTTCTCTAATGCTGCAATTTGATATGAACAAATTCATCTACAAATTGATATACATATATATATATATATATATATACCTATATCATATACATATTTATATGTGTATGTACGCAAGTATAGCGTTCTTCAGCTATTGCCATCATTTCTTTCCTTGACTCCACTTGAGTTTAAGTTTTCTAAAAAAAAAAAACCAAATCAAAAAACAACAGCAACCGAAAAAGAAGAAAACTATAGCGACGTGACTTATAAAGAAAAGCGAAAGACTGTTCGTATTTTTTCGCTTTCATATCAATTATTTCTGTGAATATCAACAAAAAAAAAGAGTTCCCCATCCCGCTTTAGAATTTGTTACTAGGAATACTGGAGACGATGGTGCAGACTGTTCGATGTTAACGCTACTCGGACATTTTGCTATTTTTAAAATTATTTTTTTGTGACACCGGATGAAGGGGAGGTGCGATTTCTGTTAAGAGAAACACAAATTTTCAATAAAAAAAGAGTCAAACGGAAATATTTGGGGTTTTGTAATTCGGTTCTTTTTCAGAATTTATGGTTCAGATATACTAAAACAATTTCAGAATCACTCCGTCTTTATTCAGAGATTTATATCAGATATTAATAGATCGAATCTCTCTAGTGATACGGAAAATGTTGTATTGATGCAATTCCTACAAGAAGCCGCTCTTTCAGAAGCAGAACAATTCCATGAACTCTGCATTTGTTTTTTTTTTGTTTTCAAACAATGCATCCTCGTAAAAAGGCCTCCCACAGTGGTCCAACGGTGATATTGCAAGAGTCACAACTCGAAATTTTGCAAATTTTTAGAAAACTCGAAAAAAAAACATTTGCCCTAAAGAAGAAAGAGTTAGAAAATGACTAGCAACGAATAAATTGATCTGTTTTAAGCTTGACTCTGCTCAAGAGTCACAATTCGTTATTTTGCAAATTTTTAGAAAACTCAACAAAAAAAAAAATAATTTGTCATAAAGAAGAAAGTGTTAGAAAATGACTAGCAACGAATAAATTGATCTCTTTTAAGCTTCTTTAAGCTTGACTCTGCTCAAGAGTCACAACTCGAAATTTTGCAAATTTTTAGAAAACTCGAAAAAAAAATTTGCCATAAAGAAGAAAGAGTTAGAAAATTACTAGCAACGAATAAATTGATCTCTTTTAAGCTTCGCCTCTTTAGGATGTATGCATTCATACCCGAAATACTTAGACTTGAAATTCTTCTTCAGGCTTTCAAACCACATCACATCCGTATCACATTGACCTCAACGGTGTCATATTCAGTGACGTAGGGTGTACGTCAAACATGTGAAAAGTTATGCAGACCTTTTGCCACATTTTCGTTGCTTCATTAATTCTGCTCTTTTCACTCATTGCAAGTGCAGAAGTTTAATTGAAACTTGTACATCACATCTTGGATTGAATTGAAAATGGGATCTGCATTTACAGCCAATTTGATAGATGGTCTACAGGCCGTGAAGGGTATCGTACATATTTAAAAACACAAATTCTATGCTTTTGATATTTGTAAAAGTTGGGGGAATGGACTACAGATGTAACACTGCGGTAGCGAAACATTTACAGAGATGAACAACAACCACAGGGTGTAGCAGTGAAGACATGTTTTCTGTGAGTAACTTTAATGAGTCGGATAACCAAAAATTCCAACTCAGTCAGCTGAGGCCGTAAAATCAACAGAGCCGTCACAATGGTGAACCATGGGTTCTGATGACAATGTAGTCGTTAACATATCAGGTCTCGTTGACTATATCCCTGCATGAACCCTACACTTCTACGGGATAGGAATGTGGGGAAATGTGGAACTTCTTACACACAAGTTGACTTATTTACTGATGATTCCACATTAAATAATCAAGTATGTTTAGGGGTCTTCTCCAGTGGTCGGCATTTTGTAAGCTATTACCTAAAGTTTGTTGAGGTTGTGCATGAGGGTCGTGATTCAAAACCGGATAAGACCATCAAACCTTTTTTCAGCGGCTGTTTTCCATCTCGTAAATGCTGGCAACTTTATGAGTAAAGCCTCTCCAGAAAAGCATTTGTCATTCGGAGCGGGCTTTAAACAGTAGATCCCGGTCAGTGAGTATTAACGAAGGAAGTTTCTGTTCATTCATGGAGTCTTAAGGAGACTTAGTAAGTAAGTGCAGGTAATACCTGTTAGGGTAGCATAATTTTCAGAACGAAGTGACTATACCGTGCTGGAGAGCCTCTCGCTATCAGGGGGATCATCTACACTATAGGATATTGGCAAGATCATCCACACCAAAAGAGATCATCTATACTAGAAGATATTTGGACGATCATATATAGTAGACGATCTTTGGGAGGTCATCTAGACTAGAAAATCTTTGGGAAATCGTCTATACTGAAAGATATCATTGAGATCAGCTATTCTAGCAGATCTCAGAGGGATCAGCTATAATAGTACATTTTTTTTTTTTTTTTTTTAAAGACTAACACTCAGGGGATGCCCCCTATGAATGCAATGCACTGTGTTAGCGATTGGAAGTAAGGGTATTGGAGGGAGGAAAGATGGAGTAGTGTTTGTTGACATTTGTTTTGAACTTGAGAATGTCATAACAGGCAGGAAAAACACTTGCTGGAAGATTATTCCACATACGAGCAGTTCGGCTGAAGAACGAATTTTCTCTATAGTGCGTCGTCCGGTCAACCGGCCATTTGACAATGAACGGATGAGATTCCCTGGATAGCCGAGTATTCCGGCTAAATGTTCTAACGTCAGGGACCAGACGACGGATATCTTCTGAACAGATACCATTAAAATATCTATAGAATAGCGATACACAACCCACATTTCGGCGATGCTGTAGGGAGACAATAGAGCTGGATACCCTACCATCCCCTATCAACACCACCGCTCTCCTCTGTACACGGTCCAGAAGCTTCAAAGATGTTAATGGAGCCCCTGCCCATATATGCGAGTTGTATTCCATTCTCAGAACAATCATCTAAACCAGAAGATCTCAGGGATATCATCAATAGCATAATATATCACTGAGAACGTCTATACTTAGACATCTCACTGTGTTCTTCTATACTTAAAGGTGATTGAGATCTGCTAAATTTTTTAAAAAAAGAAATTAATAAATTTAATAAATAATAAATTTTAAAAAAAATATTTCCCTGAGTATATCAGCCCTATTAGATAGCATGGATACCCCATCTGCTATAGAATATCTCACTGAGATCATCTACGCCTTTTCGCGTCTCTGATTGTTAGACTGACAGCCGCTTTGTCTGTCACATCCATAACTGGTTTGCGAAAAGTAAAATGTTGTTTTTTACAAATTCGATTGATATAATCGAATATAACCTGTAATCGTATGCGATTTGAAAGAAGTAGACCAATAGTCACTTCCTTTCCCGTAAGCTTTTAATTACAATTTGAACTATAATGAACTATTCCAAGCCTTACTCCAGTGTAACACTGTTGCCGACTTTACGTACATACTCCATTGGTAGGGCCAATTGTTGGACAACTCCCCCAGCTCTTCACATTCGACATCCACCATCTACTGTTCAATTTGTACTGCATGATACTCCATTGTTTGGCATGTACAATAAATTCGTCTTCCTAAATAAACAAATAATCTTCAATAACAATACTACACATATGTCTGTAGTTTTGTCAGTGCTATACACAAGGATTGTGGTTCATCATCCGGCTCCTACTCTCCGATCCTCTTCATGCCCTAAGTTCTGTGGGCATTTATATACATCTTTTAAATATTGGAACATCATCCTGAAGCAATATTGTCGAACTCATTTTGGGTCACACAGCAAAAGGTTCCCAAATCCAACAAATATTCTCCGTTTTTTTTTTTGTAATTATTTTCACAGACTAACACAACTCAAAGACATTACGAACTGCTGGGAGTTGCAGGAAAAGGAAAATAATCAAATGCTGTGTTCAATCTGGAAAACGGCACGCTAAAGAAGTCGCAAAAGAAAAAGCTACGAGTTAAAGTAATAAAAAAATGGATTACACACCGTCATCCGCCACGACGTACATATGTGATGTCACTGTGAAAACACTCACTAACTGTTGCAAACAGACGACCGACGGTGTGCATGTGTGTGCCGTGCCTTGCGTTTATTTAAATTCACCGGATATTTAAATTTAAACAAATTATGACAATATTTTTATGTTTAAAAAAAACGAACGAAATCATGCGTTTGCATTTTGCAATCAGGTCGCCGACATCAGTCGCACTCTTACGCCATGTCGCCTCTCTTCCTCCTTCAGTGTAAGATCTGGTTTTGCTCACAATCCAAAAACCATTAATTTCCATCATTTGTGTGCGTCGTTTTTTTCTCTTCTTTACACATTTTTCGCCTTTGTAATATTCCGTTGACCGATCGACCTTGAATGGGAAAGAATTGGGATTTGCGACAACAAGTTTTACGTCTTAGTGAAGTATTTAACCGAAATCCAGTTTGGATTTTTTGAGCTCAAATGAGTTTTTTTTTTTTTGTTGCACCAGCTTATTAATAACAAGCACAACAGCGAAAAGGGTAACCACTTTATGGGAATGAGACAATTTTTAGCTAATGTGCGAGAAGCTCATCTTAAAGATCGACGATCTCAGGGAGGTCATATGTGTTAGAAGATCTCGGGGAGATTTTCTACAATAGAATATCTCAGAGAGATCGACTTACTAAAAGATCTCTAGGAGATCATCTATACCAGAAGATCTCAGAGAGATCATGTATACTAGAAAATCCCCATAGTGGAAGATCTCAGACCTCATCTAAACCAGAAGATCTGAGTGAGATCATCTACTATAGAAGATCTCAGGGAAATCATTTACAATAGAACATCTCAGAAAGATCATCAACAATATAAGATCTCAGAGAGATCATCTACAATATAAGATCTCAGAGAGATCATCTACAATAGAAGATTTGAGAGATATCATCTATACTAGAAGATCTCCGAGAGATCATCTGTACTAGAATATCTCAGATCTCATCTAAACTAGAAGATCTCAGGGAGATCATCTACAATAGAAGACCTCAGGTAGATCATCTACAATAGAATATCTCAGGTAGATCATCTACAATAGAAGATCTTAGGTAGATCATCTACAATAGAAGATCTCAAGTAGATCATCTATACTAAACAAATTCCTATACTACAAGATCTTAGTAAGTTCATCTATAGTAGAAGATCCAAGAGAGATCATCTATACTAAAAATCCCTATACTAAAAGATCTCAGAGATATCATCTATACTAGAAGATGTCAGAGAGAGATGATCTATACTAGAGGATCTCAGAGATATCATCTCTACTGGAAGATCTCAGAGAGATCATCTATACTAGAAAATCCCAGAGAGATAATCTAAACTAGATCTCAAATCTCAGAGAAATGATCTATATTGGAAGATCTCAAAGAGATCATCTACAATTGAAGATCTCAAAGAGATCACCTACAATAGAAGATCTACGGTAGATCATCTACAATAGAAGATCTCAGGGAGATAATCTAAAACAGAAGATCTCAGGTTTCAGAGCATACGTTTATATTAAATTATCTCAGAGATATCGAGATCATACTGAGATCAGCAATACCTAAAGATCTCATACAGATTCTCTCTAGTAGAATAGGATATTTTGTAAAGGATCTCAGTGAGTTTTTGCTGAGACTATTTCTGCTAGAAAAAAGCCTGAGATGGACTCTTGGAGTTCTTCTGTTCTATGTGGTAGATCGTAGTGATATAATCTACACTACGAAGAGATCTTCGATATCACACTCCACTCAAACATTTCACAGAGATTCTATCTATTAGAAGATTTCACCGAGATCATCTGCACATAGAAATAGAAATTGTGATATGAGCTATCAACGAACCTCTCATTCGTTCACCGTGTGAAAATCCAGCTGAGTGATTGTCTCATATCACAATTTCTATCATTCCCACCGGCTGAGACATCTTTGGTCGTATTTTACGCTGATTTTGCAACGCTGTCAGTTCGACATTCTTTATTTACATTTAATTTTTCGTTGACTGTTATTTTAGTCAACAACATTTGTCAGTTGACGATGACGATGGTGATGGTGACTGGAATGTTTGGAATGTTTGTTGCCTTTTTGCTGACTACAAACTCGTTTTATATTTGCGTTTATTTGAATGGCGTTCTCTGGTTGTATTTACACTGTGCAAATGTGTTGGAGTTTTCTTGTTTGTTGTGAAATTCTAGTTTTGGCATTTTATTAACAACCAAATTTAATTTATCTTAAGAAAAAAATATCCAAAAAAATAGCAAACTGATTTTTTAAAGCGTTGAACGTATGAACGCATATTCCCAAAGCCTCAACGATACGATGGCAAACCAAGGAAACCCTATTGTCCACCATAATAGAAACGGAGCGCGTACGCGATATCAGACAATGGCCGGTCATTCTTGGTAACCTATCTACCTACATCCATTTGACGGGCATACGTACCCAGCAACCTACTGGCACATTTTTTTTGTTTTTTGTTTTCTGTGGAATGCCTGATATCGTCATGACGGATATCGTTGTCCCGCGCATTGTTGTATCGCCACTGTTCTCTGTTTCGTTTGGCTTTTCCAATTTCGTTATTTGCAGCCGCCGCTGCTGCTGCAGTTGCCCTCCGGCCGGCTGTAGTGGTGGCAGTTGTTACAGTTGAAACTTTCTAAATATTGTACAACATTTTTTTTTTTCGTTGCCATTCCTTGTGACTGCACAATAGATCTTTTGTAGCTCCGTAAACTTAATCAATTCCCTGGAGTAGTAGGAGACGACAGCACAGAACGCTGCCTCTATGGTGTTGTATGTTCGCAAAACTGTGCAAATGTGCAGATGAAAAAGGACGGGGACATGAAGAAGCTCTCTGACGGTTTTGGAAGAGGGCAGTTCTAAAACTTATTTCCTCCCCATTACATATTTGCAGATTATTAAAAAGCAAATTGTGCAAATGTAGTAGGTTGTTTTTTTTTTGACAATGACATTTAAAGTTTTGAGAATGCCAGGGGAGTATTTCAACGAGGAGTTCTTTCTAAGATCAAATAATTCATGGATAACATTCATTAAGTATTCCCCTTAGCATTCCATAAGGAAACAGACGGGGAACTTCTGTCAATTCGGTGAGCTGTGTAGAATAGAGCGTAGAACATTTCTAGAAAAAATCATGATTAAGGGCGAGGGTCGAGGGGCCCTAAAAACTTACATATAATTGTGGATAGTAAAATGTTAGTATGGATTTTATATTACAAAGTCGCTCAGAATCGAAAAAATAATTTATAAAGCCCCAGGGCCCCTCACTTTCTATGCAGAAGTGTGGCTACAAAGGCTAAAGGAAAGCGCTAAGCGGCTATTTATCAGTTTCTTCTCATGGGAGTGGCCATGGACATTTTCACCCAAAACTCTATTCATTACAAGTGACATTGGCCTATGTAATTTTTGTCTGTATTATCTCGTTATGGCATAACATTCGGACCACTCAAACTTAACTCCATGTGTACTTGCCGGTTATGCTTGAATTAATTTCTGTTTTTCAAAATTTTGCATAAATTCAAGAAAAGAAAAAAAGAAACCACTAAAAACCAACAAAGAACATGAACAGAACTGAAATTACCCACATTTGTTGTCTTCGTTTTCAATTTCTTCAGTGTTTATTCTATTTGTCTGTTCGTTTCGTTTCGTTGCTTTGCTTTCGAGGAATGGAAGGTAATCGTTTTATTCCAAAGTTCAGACAAACAAACAAAAAAAAAACTCTTCTTTTTTCTTTGTGTCTTTCCTTCACTGCTTCCGCGATAACTTCAATGTGAGCGGGTAAATCTAGCGATGAATCATGGCCCCGTTTAAGATATTCCAACCTGACCACAGTAACATTTTCCAAAATAGAAGTAATACTTCCTTTCACACTCTGTCTCCCGGTTGCTGTGTCATCATTCATTCTGAACCAGTAGCACGATATGATAATATTGAACCAAGGCAAAACGAAACTTTTATGAATTCTAATTCAATGTTGCATAAATTGTGCAAAATTCCAGTATTGCGTTTTTAGATTTTGTATTGCAAATTATTAACAGCCCGGTGATTTCTATGGGTGTTTCTTTTAAAGATTTTTTCTTTAAACGACACAAAAAAAAAAAAAATAGAAGGATGAATTCTTAACAACACAAAAAATAAACATGTTTTCATTTATGAACAAACGGGCAACTTCTC
Organism: Hydrotaea cyrtoneurina; assembly: GCA_958296145.1. NCBI lineage: Eukaryota > Metazoa > Arthropoda > Insecta > Diptera > Muscidae > Hydrotaea > Hydrotaea cyrtoneurina. Next base: position 37,062,844 of record OY282515.1, on the reverse strand, counting down.
TTCCAATAAGAGAGCTGAGCACGATATTTGGATAGTTGGAAGTTGGAGTGGAAGTTGGAAACTTGGAACGACTAAGGCCCTTTCACAATTAACGTGCCCGAGGTTTCGTTGCCTCTAAAGCTGTCATATGCATAACTTTAAAAAACTTGTTTCATTTCCATAGTCTTTCGAATAGACATACTGCAATTCTGCCTTGGTATTTAGAAAGGGGTAAGGCATCTTCTGAGGAACTACTTACAATTCACCGGATAGTAATGGATTAGAATTGAGACAATGTCAGCTAAAAATAAACTGCCGGTGGACGGATAACTTCTGGTGTCTGAAGTAAATTTCAGTTGTAGCAGCAAAGGCGGCATCATTTCTTTCAGTTCGCTTTCCACCAGTTGAAATTAGATTGTCTGTAAGAAAAGGCCTAGAACTCCTTCGTCTGTAAGCTAGTGTGGATCTAATTGCAGAAATAGTTCCTGCCGGACGCCGGATAACTTCTGGCGTCTGAAGTAAAATCAGTTGTAGAAGCAAAGGCGGCATCATTTCTTTCAGTTCGCTTTCCACCAGTTGAAATTAGATTGTCTGTAAGAAAAGGCCTAGAACTCCTTCCGCTGTAAGCTAGTGTGGATCTAATTGCAGAAATAGTTCCGAGTCCAATGCATTGTTATCGTCGTGAAATAGTTCTCCAACTAATTTATACATTTTTATGTAGATCCTTTTCTGGAACCAGTGGACAAAATTACGGTTGAACTCAGAGAACTTACAAGAAAGTTGTGGGTAATTAGTTCTGTAAGTACTTCTGTAATAGATTATCCTCTGGTTCTGGCATTGATATTGATAAAGGAGGGTTAATATGACTCGGAATTGATAAAGGAACAACATTGTTGAGCGTCATATAAAGGGTGTTTTTTATTGGAACTTTAAGTTGGCATCACTTTTTTAACTGGCGGCCATTTTGTCAGCTGTCAAGTGATTAATATTTAGTTTGGTTTGCCATTTCATCATGAACAGGTTGACAAAAGAACAACGCTTGCAAATCGTGCAAATTTATTTCGAAAGTAATGGTTCAGTTCGCGAAGTTCACCGCAAGCTCCGTCCGAATGAATCGATTCGCCACCGTGCACAGCAATTGGAGCTTTGTCCATCAACTTTATGGAAGATTTTGCGCAAAGATCTTGGCTTGCGACCTTACAAGATCCAGCTTGTGCAAGAATTAAAGCCGCGAGACCATGCAATGCGTCGTGATTTTGGTGTATGGGCCGAAAATGAGATTCATCTCGATGCTGATTTTCATCACAATTGGAAAATTGGACCTGTAGAATTGGCTTTATTCGAGCCAGCCGCGGCGGCCACATGCCCGAAATCATATTTAAACATTAATGGCATAAAATTATCCTTCCAATAAAGCCAAATTGATGGACATTAAAACGATTTTCTTGTGTTTTATTTCAATTCGAAGTTCTATACCTCAATAAAAAACACCCTTTATAACAACTACATTTCCCATTCTTTCCCAGTTTGTCGTGGCCATGTGTGGACCGGTCGACTCTTTCTTCTGCCCACTTGTCTCGGTGATATCTTCATCGGGCTCATTTCCATATTTAATTTTTTAAATTTTTTTTTTTTTGACGATTATTTTTCGTTTCGGTTTATATTATTCCAAAAACATCTCAAGAATAATTTTTTAAAAATTGAAATGAAATACTGTCTAGCTGCTGATAGTAACAGGTGGCGCAAAAGTAAACTTCCGATGTTTTTTGGCTGTAATTAAAAAAAAAAAAAAATGAAAAACTTTGATTCTTCTTGTGGATTATTTTTATTTGGTCTTTTAATTTTTTTTTACATCAAGTCGAGAATATGAAAATGGCATGTAACTGGCCGCCGCCAGAGTTGCCACTGACATTAGGGGCCAATCGCAAAATTTGTAGCATTTTCTGATAGGAGGATTACTTTTGCGCCACCCGTTATTAACAGATTGGAAATACCCATGAGAGAGGAGGGAGGGAAGACCTAAAAAATAATGACAAGGAACACCTGTATGTGTGTGTATGTTGCTATGCCAATGAAGGGAGTGTTTAATTCTAAAACTGAAAACAATTCGAATCAATTTTTAATTTATTTATTTTTCTGTCTGTGTAACAGCAACACATGTGTAACTGTGCGATATCCTTATAAGTACTTCTCGTCGCTATGCATTGGTGTTGGAATAGTCACACCTTACAACAACAGCAAAGTCAAGTGGCCATCCTGTCTATATCGGTCTAAACGAATTGGTTCGCATCCTTTCTAATGCGACACGACTTTACACTATCCGGCGTTTGGAAGTGAAAGACGACGACATTGTTAAGCGAAAGTAAATGACCTCATTTGGCCCGGTTATAAAATGGGAAGTTTTGAAATGTTGTTAAACATTTGGCTGCAACACACAGAGACAACGAGTGCAACAGCAGCAACAACACTAAACACCAAAACACGCCACAGATAATTGCCAACACAAAGTGAAGAGGCAAGGAAAAATTGTTCAACCAAACATGTCAAAGAACACCAACCAACTTAAGAAACTAAGAAGAACGAAAAAAAGAACAGGAAAGAAGGCGAACAAAAAAATATAAACACGGCCAAAAACCTCAAGTAAGAAAGGCAGCCAAGCGTTAAAATTTGAGCAGCTGTTGAATTGTGGCAATGGTGGTGGCCACAAAGCGCAAAAGTTCCTTCTCCGACACCAGCCAGCCAGCCAGCCAACCAAACAGCCGAATGTTCTTCGTAATACGGAATTCACTGGGAAATTCTACCGCAATTGCATTGTCTGTTTCATCGATTATGGGAAAAAAGGGAAGTTCTTACTGGTAGGGAAAAAATGGGGGAGTGGGGGTTGCACCACAACCACCACCACAGGCACTTGGACCAAAGACCAGAACCCCAAATGCAATGAGTTCCATTCTAGTTTGGGTTCTGGTCAAAAAAACAGAAAAAAATCATTAACTAAAAGAAGAGCAAATAAAAAGGAAAAAGAGAAAAAGTATGTATTAAAAAATTGGTTGTATTTTACACATTTTCCTTTCTTCTTTTGTTGTATGGATTTTTTTGGTTTTTGTTTTTTCATTTCCCAATAAGAAATTATCCGAATCATAGCTGGCATTTGTCCAGCCACTGGGGGAATCCCTTCGTACTGGGAGACCATTCTCAGTTAGTTAACATCAGTTATATGAGGGATTCATAAAAGTGCATATGCTAAACATATGAGGATTACAATGGCAGATTAATGGTAATTGCTTGAGCATCTTAATATATATTTACCCTCGACACTGATTCACTGATTCCCTGATTCACTGATTCACTGACTCTGTCACGCAGTACGTTGGAATTTAAATAGGCATTCTATAATAATTCTATAAATAATAATAATAAAAAAAATAATATATTTTTTTTTGTACAGAAATTGTGTTTTCCCCAAATTTTTTTTTTCCAAAATTTTTTTTTCCAAAATTTTTTTTTCCAAATTTTTTTTTTTCCCCAAATTTTTTTTTTTCAACAAATTTTTTTTTTCAACAAAATTTTTTTTTCCACAAAATTTTTTTTTTCCACAAAATTTTTTTTTTCATCAAAATTTTTTTTTTCAACAAAAATTTTTTCTCCACAAATTTTTTTTTTTCCAATTTTATTTTTTTCCACAAAATTTTTTTTTTTCAACAAAATTTTTTTTTTCAACAAAAATTTTTTCTCCACAAATTTTTTTTTTTCCAATTTTATTTTTTTTCGAAATTTTTTTTTACAAAATAGTTTTCTCAAAATATTTTTTACAAAATTTTTAAAATTAAGTAACAAATACTTTCTTAAGCAAATTAACGGGCGCCATAGGCGCATTACAACTTACTAGTTTTTAATATATTACCACTTGACAACTGAGACTAAATGCTTTTCATGAAATTGTCCATAACCTAATCTCAAAGTGGCTGCCCTGTATTCTCGATAGTCTCACGAGGTCTTTGAGGTCTTGAATCGACGCTGGGCTGTTGGCGTAGACCTTATCTTTTGCGTAGCTCCACAGGAAGAAGTCGCAAGGTGCATGGTGGCAATTAAGCGGCGAATTCTGTATCCGCCTGTTCCCCAAACACTCTGCAGAAGTTTCGTTTCTGCTGCCCAACTATGTGGTGTATCTGTGCGCTCCTCGACGCCGGAATGCTTCACAGTCCATTAAACCAACGCATGTTTTGTCGGCGAATTGTTTTACACCTTCCTACGACATTCGGCCACTGCCGCCTCTGCAGCTGCGTCTAATAATAACGCGACGTGGTTGATATTAATTTCTCTAATTGAAAAATTCCTCAGGCTAAAATTAGAATTCTCAAAAAATGGTTGAACATCACATGTGGGAAGCGACACCTACACCACCTCCGCATGCACAGGTTCTGAGGATGCTCACCTCACCTCAACGCATGTAAAAAGGAAAACTTATTTTAGAAAATAATTTTCTAATTTTTTTTTGTAAACCATAAAAAGCCCAGGAGACAGCAACTGAAGTTGTTGTTGCCATCGTCATGATGATCATCCGGTTTTCCCTCTCTGGGGCATACGACGTTGTAACAATTGTTGCTGTTGTTTAGATTGCCTCGCCACTCATGCTGCCGTTTTCTTCGGGAGTGCAGTCGAGTGGTGGTGGCATGTGGTGTTTTGGCTGTCGTTATGGGGTCGCCATCGTCGCTGGGTTAGGCCAGGGTAGGGAACGCGTATTCAATGATGCATGCTGCAGTTGAGAAGTTGTTGTTATCAAATTGTGACAGTGCAGCGAAAAGGGGGAAGATATGGAAATTGAAATTGAAAACGAAAACATCAACAATGACAACGACAATAAATGTGATGGAAATCGAGTGTAAATGAGGGAGTGTGTGTGTGTGAGAGTGAGCGTTTGTGTGATCCATGTTATTGTGGTATTGCAAACATGATGTGGATGATGATGACGGCGGTGTAACATACAAGCGGCAGCAGGTTCGCCTGAAAAAGGTGGGGAGGGAGGGGAGGGACTTTTAAAAGGCCTTTAGTTAACAGGCCTTCACACACAAGCTTGATGCTTGTTCGCTTACAAATTTCAATTGTCTTAGCAATGGAAGCCACTGCTAAACGCTTCGTTATCGATTCCCAGCTCAATCCTTAGAGCAGCTCGAAATAAACAAAATTTTGTCGGGGAAAAATCATATTTTCTGCTGAAGTTATGTTAACAAGCCAAACTGCGTCAGCTAGGAATCGGAAAATCCACAACTGCTCGTCGAGAAGCCTATTCATTCTCAGAGACTGATGAAAGTTGCTTGCAGATTTTGCAGCCACAATCGGACATTGTGGCAGATTCCACAATGTCTCTTATATGAAGGACTTGTTACGAGACTTCCTGTGGAAGGCATATATTTAAATTTTTTTTATTTTTTATTTAATTACAATACAAACTAAATTTATATTCTGATTTCTGACCAAAGCCTCAGGTGGGAATCGAACCCACAACCATCTTAAGCCTTCCGACATGTTTTATATCTGAAGGCGTTGTTATGTCAACTCATGTCAAACACTGTCATATCATCCAAAAAAAAAAAACAACTTCAGTGGCTGCTGTTTCCCGCTTGGAAATCGAAATGAATTTCAACGAGCCCCACCGACCTTAACGCATCGTCAGCATTATTGGAGGCACATGCAGGCAAAAGCAGCATCACGCAGATCGAATGCAAAACAATGTGTACGTGTCACCACTTTTCTGTTTGAATAGATATTGTAGAAGTGGCTGTGAGAGCTGTGAAATAAGTGCATAGTAAAATATTATTTATAACAAAAAAAAAAAATGTTGGGTTTTGGTAAACCGGTGGAAATGTAAGCGCTTTCAGCGAGTGTTTCTTGCGGCCCACTTCAGAATGTTGTACAGAAGAAACTGATAACCCATATGGATTTTTGCCTTACTTACTTATTTCCCTTAACATTCCATGAAGAAACAGACTCCGAACGGCTAATGCTTTTCTAGAGAAGTTTTACATGGCTTGGAGATTGTTGTCTTACTCGTAAAGTCGCCAACATTTACGAGGTGGAAACAGACGAGGAATTTCTCTTGAATCAGAATCAGCTGTTTGCGATATAATTGTGTATGTCGACTGACCGGGGCCTTTTCTGTTTAAAGCCGGCTCCGAACAGCTAATGCTTTTCTGGAGAAGTTTTGACATGGCTTCGAGATTGTCAATGTAAATGTTGGCGACTTTACGAGTAAGACGACTATCTCTAAGCCATTTAAAACGCCTCCAGAAACAGCCGCTGAAAATGTTTGATTGTCTTACCCGGGTTCTTCTACCACACCACAAAATATAGTTGCCCTAAAATATACTATCTGTACTATAACTAATGCCTTCTTTAAATGTTCTTCTTTTTATAGGTAAGACTTGTTTTATTCCCTTTGGAAAGAAGCCTTATTTTGTAAGTACATATGTAAGTCATAACATGAAATTACTTGAAAATCCGAAATTGGCAAATTTCCTTATACTTTTTTTTGAAGTTCCCATCATCAGAATCACTTAGTCTCTGTGGTCCATTGTGTTGCCAACGGAATTCTTATTCCCCCACGCTGAATCATTCTGAGCATTTCAAAAAGCTCCTGAGTCAGACAATAGCAATATCAGGCCGATTGTCGGGGTTGCTAATGAAATAAGACCTCGCGTTGATCCCCGCCAGTTCGCCAGGTTCTCTACTTCCTACTCTTCATCCCCACAGCTTCGGCAGTAGTCGCCAGACGCAACCTTTCAACTCATTGCATGTCTTCCCAGCGACGGACACAACCTGTGTGACAGCGGCAGAATTACATTTCGCCCCACGAAAATACACCCCACGTTGTAAATGAAATTTGGCCCTAAAAATTATGCACCAACAACACGCATTTTTTTATGGTTTTCTATCAGTTTTTTTATGTTTCCATAGTTTAAAAAAATTTAATAAAAATAAGCCCCGTGTTCTCTTTTCCAGGAACATTCATAGCATTTCCTGGGAGTGTAATTTCCTGGGGTCTGTTTTCATAATGAAATTTTCGGTGCCAATTTTTTTATTGTGAGAAACGGCCACCAATAGCTGCACGCATCTTGTCCATTGGTGAAGTGGCCACAGCACGTAACAAATCAGTCATAATAGAATCAATGTTCGGGTATCTTTCGTGGCCAACCACATCCTCTAATATGGTCCACAATTTGTAATCCAGGGCTGTTGGAAGGCCATTACTTTGGCAAATTGTTTTTAGGGCAAGTTCTCAGACGTTTTCGCCCAAATCTCACTTTGGAACAGAGAATATTTGAGTAACTTCACGACAGCTTCCGAAATGCTTTCGTGCTAAACTTTGGCCGACCCCTTCGTAAGAAGGGATCTGTTCGAATGCTATTTCTATCATTTGTCTTATATTTTCATCTGTGAGCAATATTTTTCTGTGCCAAATACGTTTGGATTTTTGTTATTTTTTAGAAGCTGAAGTTGGTGATTAGACTAAGGAACATATTCACTGGCGGTTTTCGGTCTATGACATCTCCTCCAACAGTTATATAGATATTTTACAATTGGCAGGTGTTATTACAGCCATGTGGTTCTGATTATCTGATCACTTCATGGTGAAAGCTGACATAACTTTAAATTCCTATTGAACATACCCCAATAAAACATATGATATTTGGCGGGGTATGTTCAATTCTACTATTGTAATGTGGTGTGTTTAAAGTTGTAACCGTATTTATTGTCCGTATTAACTATACAATTTCACAATAATATTTCAAAATGCACAATTCAATAATAGTAATATACACGACAGAGATTATAAATGTTGTTATCGTTTCTCGCTCCAAATGTTGCGTCTCTATTTGAGGCTAATACGTGTTGCCAATTTTTTGCAGCAAACATTGGAAAACTCCCGGGTGAATGACAGACAAAAAGGTGGGATTTTTGCACAAATAAAAAAAAAACAAAAAACAATTTTTGAATATATTTTTAAATATTACACATTTCAATCCCATCCATGTATAACAGCAGAGGAGGGGTATGGCAGACCCACTGTATGCTGAACAAGCCACAGATCAAAAAAGGCAACATTTACACACACTTAAGGGGGCTAGAGTGATCTTTGATAAACTGGAACGAACAAAACAACACACAAGACATGATCATCATAACATTTTAGAAGGGAGATCAATAAACAAATGCACCCATTCATTAGGGGTATTCACAGCGACATACAAACCTATGAGAAATGAAGTTTTGATTGAGATCCGGCATCCGCCGCCCCTGCTGTACGCAAGTTTGTGCTAGAGGACAAAACTGACAGTGTCCGTCGAGAGTGTGAAACTCAGATCGACTGGCCATCGATCTCAATAACTCAGCATTTTAGAACCCATTGATGGTGATCATTGGACAACGTGAATGTTTGCTCTTTCAAATAAACCAATAAAAAAAGGATTTTTTTGAATTAAAAAAAAAACTTTCCATCAGCTCCTGAATACCCTTAGTCTTTCGTTGTCACTATTACAACAGCAGACGCTTTGTACAATTGACTGACGGACAGAACCGACTGGAGGCAAGAAAAGTTAACAAAGTTCAATTGAATTTAAATTTACATTTTTTGTTCATCCACTGAGAGCCACAATGATCTCACTCACTTTCAAAAGGGGTCACTTTGTGTAATTGTTGTGGTTTACATGACAAAAACAAATTCAAAATTTACTGGAATCTTCGCCAGCGACCAACGGACGGACGTCATCATCTTTAACTACAACAAACTTGTTGGAAAACAATTAAAATATGACACGACATAATGGACGAAGATGAAAGCGTTGCAGAACGGAAATGCTCTGCATGTGAAGAGCGTTGTGTTCAACGATCCCCGAGATCATCAACATGAACAACACGGTCGTCGCCGTTGCAGCACACCATTCATCAACTGGCGGAAAACTCGATTAATTTTCCCTCAAAAAAACACAAAAAAAAACTTTTAAAACAAAAGTAACCTATCGGGTACTCGTGAACACTTCATGTCAAAATAAATACTCCAGTGACGGACTGAATGGGTGCTATCTGGCGAATGTCTAACCAGTCAAGACATTTGAGAGGAGAAGTGAAGAAAGCGGAGTTTGTTGTTTTCTTCATTTGTACTCCTCTTCTTCTTCATTAATTTTGTTTCGCTTTTGGGCCGGTGACCTATTTTCTATTTTTTTTTTTGTTCTACGTTTTCCATCTACGCACAGATCGTCGGTCGAGGGGACGGGGAAACTAATTTGGTAGGCATTGTTTTCAAGGTAATCATGTAAATTGTGTGTAATCTTTGAAAGCGTGGAATTTCCAGAAACATTGCAGATAGCAGAGGCAGTTTTACAGCAGAGGCAGTCTTATTTTACAGCGGTGGTTCATTCAGCATGAACCTCATTAAAAGTGTATTAAGAATGTGGAAAATGAGGAATGTGTGGATTTTTGGATACGGTTAGACAAACAAAAATTCTCTTTCAAAATTCTCTAAAATAGAACGACAGCGAACAAGATAAACAGGCCGGCCGAACACTTGCCTTTATAATCGACCCTGTATTGAATAAGCGATTTTTTAAAGGGATTTCTTTACGATCCAATTCACTAAATCATTCCGGGTTTTTTTGTGTGCCCATTATGCGCATAAATTTTCCAACAAAAAAAATAAAAAAAAAATCGAAAAACATATTTGAAAACGTCCGCGGAAATTGTCCACAATCACGTATTAAACATGGCCCAGGGGAAATTACTCTCGTGACAAGGTTTATCACACAAACAGAGTATAATAAGAAATGTTTAGATCTCGGAAGTTACTGAACAGATTATCAGGAAAAAATTCAATTAACTGCCTGTTTCCGTAAAACGAATTTGTGCGTTCGGTACGAATCGTCAATATTGAAAGCCTTATAAAATGAGTTTCAGACATTATTCAATTCTGGTTTTCAGATATATGTTACATATCGACATATAAAAGACAATTTCAAAAGAATAACCTCTCATTACTTTTAAGAATCCATTTTCTTGCGCCTTCAATTTTGACAATTTGTAACGAATGAATAAATTCGTTTTATGGAAACAGGCAGTAATTCACTGATTCGACACTCTTGGACCAACGACAGTCGGTGTATAAAATATTGATTTGTTCACAACATTCCATTAACCCATTCATGACCATAAAAAATGGGTACTGAGTTCGGATTCGAACCCGTTGACATTCTTAACTTTACGAAATCCTTTTAGTTTAGTTTAGTTTATTTAAACTAAACTTGAGTGGCTGCCTCGATTGGTTTCGCAGTAGCGCCTCCTGTCTAGCCAATTCTCACGACCCTGGTGACGGTTTCTAGTTCGGTCGATATTCACCTTAAGAGCCTGATTCGTTAAAGGATTGTTCGCATAACACAGACAGAAAATGGGCCAATGATGTCAATGCCGCGAAATCTGTAAAAATCGGCTACAAACTGTCACTCTCTGAGGATGCGTTGACAATCACGTGTTCGTCGAGTAAAATCGTTGTCCACTTTGAGCGACTCTAAGGTCCCAAAATTGTCGTGTGTCTTAGATTGCCGTGTCAATTCTGTTTTTTTCTGGAATAAACGTTTAAGTAAATTTTGATGACGTTGAGTTAGTGATGTCAAATGTCTACATTTTCGAAAGACTTTTTAGTAACGTAAAGTATTTTTTTTAAATCTTGCGTTACTCAGTTTTATTTGTAAATACAGTCGAGTCCGGTTATAACGAACTCATACGGACTCGACAAATTGGTGCGTTATAGGCGAAGTTCGGTATATCCAGGGTAAAATAGGGTAGAAGCAAAACTCTCGGGACTTAAAAAAGTGTTCGTTATAGACGAAAGTTCCTTATAACCGGTGTACGTTATAACCGGACTCGACTGTAGCAACATAAGTAAATCTTTTTATAGAAGCTGCAATTTTGAAAATATTTATTTTTTGCTTACGCGGTTTATCGTGTCGCAGCGAATACTTTGTTTTTGTTCAAAATTCACATTAGGCCGGTGCGTTGTGATTTGAATGACGAGTTGGTGTTTCAGGACTGAGTTGCAAACTCCTGGCTGCGGCTACGGCCACAATCTCGTTAGAACGAAGAGGACAATTCGAAATTCCATGAAAAAAAAAATCGAATTGATCTAACAGCCGGTTTTTATAAAACGAATGGGTTTTGCGTTTCGTTGAAATAACGAACACGAAAGTCTCAGTTAAATTCTAATTGTAATTGTTTTCTTATGTATTTTTGTGTGTATTGTCTAATTGGATTCGTTGGCGTTATAGACACACAATTCAGTTTCGTTTCGGCTACAGACGTTGCTGTTCGTCTCAGACGTATACGTTTTATAAAAACAGGCTGTAAATGAAATGCTTATTAGACACTGGGACACTAGAACACTCTAGGCAACAATGGCAGGAAGGCATTCCAATAGCAATTTCCTAAATCGCCCACGTTTTATTGAACTAACTAAACTGACTGGCGACATGGATAGCCCATGCGATTTGTGAAGCAGACAAAAAAAATCGTCTGCAATGAAATCGTTCCTCCTAAAACTATTCTTTTGTATGATGGGAGACTCTCAGTTTGCAATACAACCTGCTGAAGTGGAATTGAGTTGTATGCGAGGAAACTAATTTCTTTTTGGGCTCGGATGCCTTTAGCTTCCCACATTTCTTTGCTATTTTTTTTTAGAAATGACAACGACACCATTTCTCCCTCCGTTCTTATTATTAGGAAATAGGACGACTCTGTGCCTCTTCCGAGTACTACATCTTTGACTGCAGTTCTTTAGCAACACAAGTCATTCTGGCATTTAACGGAAAAATACCAGCGCCATAAATTGATAGTGATTCATATGCATGAACTTTCAAAATCCCTGTTTGTTAAATCGTCATGGAACTCCACCCATTTTCCCGGGAGCTTTGCAATTAATTGGCACTTCTGACCGCGGAACAAAAAAGAGAAATAATTTCGCTATTGATTGATGAGCACATTTTGTTGTAATATTTGCTGTACATGCAAATGTATCACATTTCGCGTTCCTTCACAAAGTCCTTTCCGTGTCATTGTTGTACCACTAACACACATATCCTCTTTTTCCTGAAATTCAAATGTGCCAGGGAACATACAGATGTCCGTCCATCCGTCCGTTCGTCCGTATGTTGCTGTGACTATATTCCAAATAAGACATAAATATTTGATTACAATGACGTTTAATACGGATCTACTACAAGTGTTCCACTTCTATCAGCACAATCGCTCCGAACTCTTCTGTCTTCACTCCGCCTTCAAGCAGTCACATGAAAGTTATGGGCTCAAAACTCTTTTTGTGTCTTTGGCGGTACACACACACACAGAGAGAGAGAGAGGGTTTCCTTTGTTTCCTGTCTTATATTTTCCACACACAAACATGCCCGGACGGACGGACGGACACACACTCATATAAATCTTTAGCAATTTCCGTTTCTTCATTTCACTTCACTTCAGTTCAGTTCTTTGTTCTTTCTGTTGGAGTTTCATTTTTTTTTTTTTTTGTTTCTTTCTTGTTGAGTTTATGTGGAAACTTTAATGCTCTCTCTCACTCACTCTCCGTGTCCTACAATCTCTTTGCTGGTGTTTGTTTGACTTCAAGTAACTCGATTTCAATGAACGTTGAGAAAGTGGCGTTTTGCGAATTTCATTCTCTTTTACAATAGAAAACAGCTTAACAGTAGAATGAACGAGTTTTTGTTTCGTTTGGAAGCCCAGCCTTCTCCCTTTATTACCTGGGATATGCTTGAATAACATTCATGACAGTTGTGTCTAGTGAAACGGCAGAGCTGAACGAGTAACCATATGCGTTATTAATTATGTACTAAATGTTTTGCTCATTTAAATATTAAATAATTATTTGATTTTCTTTTTTTAAGTTGACAAAAATCCATTTTTTTTCTTCGATATCCCCATTATTTATAGTCAACGATTTCATGCATGTGACTTCGGCTGGCATCGCAGAAGCGCGTACTGCACAATTTTCAAAAACCTTGGTGACAGTTTCCGGGCTCTATCTTACAAATGGCTTGCTCCATAACTTCGCATAACTTCGTTCCTTCACGGTGTCCGACAAAAAAGTCTAACGGTGCACTGTGTTGCGGCTAGTGGAAAAATAACTTTTTTCCGATTATTTTTTTTAGTGTTTTTAATGATGCAATTTTGTCACAGACATTCCAAGTAAACAAAAAACATATAAAGCTTATTTTTATGTTGGCCCGTTGATTTTTAATTGATTTTAGAAGTCAAATATACAAAATTTTCACGAAAAGAGGGGATTTCAGGGCTGTATTAAAAATGATCTCATTTGATTTTGGTGACAGATATTTTGATTCGGAAAAAAAATCTGCCTTCGGACAAGTATCTTCTGTAAAAAAAGGAATGTGGTTGAAAAAATCAGCTGCCCATACCTGCCCTCCAGGGAGTTATAGCGATTTTAGTATATCACTCTCAGTATTTATTCCATAGAAATAGAACGGAAATTCTCGGAATCACTTATTGAATAATTTAATCATATTGAGCATAACTCTCTTAAAACTGAAGCTTTTGACTTCAAACCGGTATCAAATTAAAGCTTTGATTGCCACCTTTCAAATAAGAAATGAAATAGATTTTGGTTTTTTATAAAATTTCAGAGTTTTTCAACAAATATCGAAAAATCATGAAAATTTGACTTTTATAATTCTTGTTCGGACCACCCTATAATTTATTTAAAAAACTAATCATAGGGTATTTATCAGAAATAAAAGAAGAATTAAAATAAATTTTTTTTGTAAATTTTTCGATTTTTTTTTTTTTTTTTGACTTTTGTTGAAAATTTGACCCAAAAATTTTTTTTGGTGTAAATTTTTTTTTCACTCATTCTGTTTGAGATTTCATTCTGACCAATCTGTAGATGTTTCTCATCGATACAATTAAAAATACAGTTTAGGCAATATGATTTCCAAAAAATTCCGCTTTCGCAACACTGTGCGGTGTTAAATCAGGTGATCAATTGACATCACCGAGACAGCTGATAAAACTATTGCCGAACATGGTGCACAAAATCTCGATTGTGATGGGGGCATTGTGCCAAGGCGCTCCCCTTCTGCTGACACCAAACATCGCCAAAGGAGAAATGACCCCTTTAGTCAACGCTCTAAAAATGCATTGGCTTCTCGACGAGCACTTGCAGATTTTTCGATCGCCAGATGCGATAGTTTTGCTTGTTAACATAGAAGCGGTTCGTTAGAAGCTGCTCTAAGACCGAGCTGCTCTAAGACCGAAATTGAGAAGCGGCAATGAAGCGGATGTCCGTGTGCTTCGTCAATTGGACCGTGTAAGCGTAGAATGCTATGTCATTGTGCAAAATTGGCCAATGTCCGCCGTACGATGACAAGGACCCTGAGTGTTGTCCACTGACATGCAAGTTGAAACTTGCGTACAGCCAGCACCTTGCCTTGTTTGGGAAACACATCATTGACATTGGATATTGTAAGTTGTCATTATTTCCCAAAGCTTGAGCGGTTCATTTCGGTCAAGTTTTTCGAGCCGCAGAGAGCAACATTTGGACTCACAATATCCAGAAATTTGTCTTAAGGTCGAACAGATTCGGGTAGGCTACCCTGAATGGCTTCGACTAGAAGGTTCTTTCGACAGTGAACTTGTAAAGGGTGTTTTTTATTGGGGTATAGAACTTTAAGTTGGCATCACTTTTTTAACTGGCGGCCATTTTGTCAGCTGTCAAGTGATTAATATTTAGTTTGGTTTGCCATTTCATCATGAACAGGTTGACAGAAGAACAACGCTTGCAAATCGTGCAAATTTATTTCGAAAGTAATGGTTCAGTTCGCGAAGTTCACCGCAAGCTCCGTCCATTTTATGGTCGACATAATCGTCCATTAGAGCAATTAATTCGGTTAACCATGGATCGTTTTCGCACTACGTTTACTCAATGTGATAATACGCATCCGCAGAGACGTCGAACAGTGCGCACCGAAGAAACAATTGCCGCTGTAGAGCAAAGTGTTGAAGAGAACCCGAATGAATCGATTCGCCACCGTGCACAGCAATTGGAGCTTTGTCCATCAAAATTGGACAATTGGAAAATTGGACCTGTAGAATTGGCTTTATTCGAGCCAGCCGCGGCGGCCACATGTCCGAAATCATATTTAAACATTAATGGCATAAAATTATCCTTCCAATAAAGCCAAATTGATGGACATTAAAACGATTTTCTTGTGTTTTATTTCAATTCGAAGTTCTATACCTCAATAAAAAAACACCCTTTAGTTGCCGGTGATTTCAATGTTCATAATTCTTCATGGATTTCTCATTCCAGCCGAACATCATAAATTATCTTAATATATATTTAACCTCGACACTGATTCACTGACTCTGTCACGCAGTACGTAGGAATTTAAATAGGCATTCTATAATTCTATAAATAATAATAATAAAAAAAATATTTTTTTTTTTTGTACAGAAATTGTGTTTTCCCCACATTTTTTTCCAATTTTTTTTTTTTCAACAAAATTTTTTTTTTTCAACAAAATTTTTTTTTTCAACAAATTTTTTTTTTTCCACAAAATTTTTTTTTCAACAAAAATTTTTTTTTTTCACAGAAATTTTTTTTTTCACCAGAATTTTTTTTTCAAGAAAAAAATTTTTTTTTAACAAAATTTTTTTTTTTTCAACAAAATTTTTTTTCCATATTTCAACGGGCGCCATAGGTGCATTACAACTTACTAGTTATAAATACTTGTCAACTGGCAACTGTAGGGATACACAAATATGTTTGCAGGCAATGTTATATATCCTTGATCACATATTCCATACATCAGATGTTTGTTTACATACAATCATATATGGGTAATTCCACCAAAAGGTCTACCGTGATGAAAAAATTAAAAGTTATTAAAATCACATTAATGTAATATATTACTATACAAAAATATTCAAATTTTAATGAAATTAAAGAATTTCACGTGTATTTACTCAAAAATTTACGAAAAACCATTGCAAAGTGGAAAATTGTAGTTTTGGATCATTTTCAGATTTTTAAATGCACATTTTTTTTAAAATTTCCTTCGTAAAGAGAGGCTTATGTAAAAAGAGGCTTATGTAAAAAGAGGCTTATGTAAAAAGAGGCTTATGTAAAAAGAGGCTTATCTTAATATATATTTACCCTCGACACTGATTCACTGATACACTGATTCCCTGATTCACTGATTCACTGACTCTGTCACGCAGTACGTAGGAATTTAAATAGGCATTCTATAATAATTCTATAAATAATAATAATAAAAAAAATAATATTTTTTTTGTACAGAAATTGTATTTTCCCCAAATTTTTTTTTTCCAAATTATTTTTTTTCAAAAATTTTTTTTTTCCACAAAATTTTTTTTTTCAAGAAAAATTTTTTTTTCCACAAAATTTTTTTTTTCAGCAAAAATTTTTTTTCAACAAAAATTTTTTTTCCACAAACATTTTTTTTTTCAACAAAATTTTTTTTTTCAAAAATTTTTTTTTACAAAATAGTTTTCTCAAAATATTTTTTACAAAATTTTTAAAATTAAGTAACAAATACTTTCTCAAGCAAATTAACGGGCGCCATAGGCGCATTACAACTTACTAGTTATAAATAATCTTTCTAAGAGCATAAGGAATCTTAAATTGAAGAGACGAATCAAAAGGAATGAAGAATAACGGTACTTTTTGGTCTAATTTGTCTATATGATAGTCATAGAAAAAATGTCACGTTCGACATGTCACGTTCGAACCAACCTAAAAATTAAATGTAAAAAAACTATCCATGATATTTCTATGAAATAAAGAGGATACGAAAGCTTTGTCATTTTTTAACATTTTACAATTTTCATCGATAACATATTCTGTTTGATTTCGCTGATTCTCATGTTTTTAAAGATGTTCACGGAAACTACTTCTGTTTTTGTCGCGTTCGACACGCTCCCTGTTTTGTCCTTATTTTGTTATCACTATTTCGCCTGAAAAAAACTAAACCACCGGTGATAGTACTACTATGGACCTGTACGAATATGTATAAGATGAATCTAAAATATATTTTATTCTGACCTTTTTTGCACTTTGAATGTGTACAACGGTCACGTTCGACACCGTGGAATTGCCGATATATGTTTGCAAACCATCATATATATGTTTGCACACAATAATATATTTATTTCGCATGTTCTTTAAACAAGTATCTCCCTAGGTCACATGTACCTAGTGTACATGACCTTTATATTGACATTGTTCATAACCAGGTCCCTTGAAACTATCTTCAAATATATACCTGAGGGTCTCACATTGTTCTCTGTCATCTTCACCTTCTTACATTTGTCTTTTCTTTTGCAATTCTGTTGTAAGCCTGACCTTTTGTTTTGTTTTTGTTTTTGCTTATTTTTATTTCTCTTTGGATCTTATGATGACGTGGCTGGTGCTTATATTGCATTATTTTGGATGATGTTGCCATTGAGATTGTGCCGGCCGGTCTGAAATATTAATTGAGTCGAATGCTTTTTATGTATTCAACAGACCGACAGACATAAACACATACATACATTTGTATGTAAGAGCATCCAGCTTGATCCAAACAAGTCCTGGGCTGGCCATCGACATTGCCCGCCTCCCTACTCTTCATTAACCACTGTCATGTGTACACACTCGTAAGTACTCTTGCAAGTAGTCCTACATAGTATGACGACGTCGACGACGATGAGAAACGATTACTCGGTATTATAGTACAATGGAGTGCCATAATAATAATCTTTGGATTGTGTTTGCCTATTTGAAAACGGACTGGATATCCACACATATATACATACATATACTTTACATAGTTCCACTTTATGTACAATTTGTTATTACTGTCGGCGAGTGTCTTGGGCGGTAAGTAGCCGCATACGTACTCCTCTGCACTCTTGGCTCGTTCGTCTCTGGCAATTATTTCAATTATGATGAGGGTATTTAATGAGTTCCATTGTGGAGTGGAATGAAATTCGTTTTTGATATTTAAAAGACAAGACAACCAACTAACCGCCACCATCACAGATGCTCACACACACATAGATGCATATGCATGTACGGGCACTTTAAACATTAATTATGTACTTTAATTAAACCCACATTTGGGACAAAAGTGTCATTGACCATGTACATGTTGTTGTCATCGCATTTTTCAATATCCGTAGAATGCCATTTGGGGTAGGGGCTGTTGGATTAGTTTTGACTGTGCCACATAAAACTTTACTTGGATGGGGGGGAAGGGAGGGAGGTGTCATTTTCATAGACCTCTAAGTGTCTTAATATTTTCTAAGGACATCCTCTAAGGCTACGAAGTCGAGGTTGCTATGCAATTCCATACTGAGCCGGAGCACCCTTTTGCAACATGGACCCGTGCGGTCGCACATCAAGCCGGAACAAGCTCTTGTCTATCCGTGGTACCAGACTGAGCTCGAATGTTAGGAAGCCACAATACGGGGCACCGTCGGGTGGAAAATAATATCCTGGTGAGGCTGATAGCGGCATAAGAAGAGCAACCAAAAAAAAAAAAAAAAGATGTCATTGATGGAGTGAAATAGTTGTAGCAATCAAGCATAAGATGAGCAACCAAAAAAAAAATGTTGTCATTGATGGAGTGAAATAGTTGTACTGATACAGTGGAATTTGTACCTTAATGGAGTGTTTTATTCATAAAAATCCAATTGTTCTGCCCGCCGTCCAATCGACATTCATCCTACCATTCCTTCCGAAAGACATAACGGCAATCAATCTGACCATTCTTCCTGCTGACATTCTTCGACCGGTTCACCATTCTCCCTTGCCGAGAGATGCGACTTGGGACAGACTTTTGTTCTGCCTTTTCGTTTTTCTCCATTATTTTTGAAAGTCGTCACCCGTCCTACTCTCTACTCATTTGACAATTCTGCCCCCATTTGACAATTCTTCTGTCTGTTTTCTACCAAACTTTAAGTTGACTCCAAAACCGTTCGTTGATCTTGACCCGCTCAACTATTTATTCTATAGAGTTTATGATGCCAACGATTTGGGTGACTTCTTCCACCAGGTAATTTCAACGGATTTCAGGTCTTCCCCGTTCTGTCACTCTCCATGACAGTTTGCCGCCCTTACTTTTTAAAACGTTTGGGGTTTGTATGCTTCATGTTTTCTCTCTGCTTATCATTGCGTCTTTTGTTTTCTCATTTCTTCAATCGTTCAGTTCTTCTGTTTATCCGCCATTTTTTTCTGTTCTTAATATGTCCGTTCTTTTTTCTGCCTCCGGTTCTTCTATCTGCCTTATATTCTTCTCTCTGTTTCCTTTCTTCCTTCTGTACGGCATTTCTTCTATCTGTTCGACATCTCTGCTGTCACTTCTTCGGACGTTTTTTCTTCTTTTTTCATTCTGCCATCATTTCTATCTGAACTTTATTTCCTCCTTAGTCTTTGGGGTCGTTAAATTTTTCTGTTCGTATTTACTGTTGCCCGCATCTCCGTCCTTCGGTATGTTACTTCCTTCTTTTGTCGTTGCCTGCTCTCTGTCCATACTTGCCACTGTCTTTAATTTCGTCCATCTTATCTTGTCTCTTTGCCCTCTGTCCGTATCGTCAACGGTTGCTTCGTTATTTGTTCTTCCATCCATTCCATTGGCCCTGTATGATCGCACCTGTTAGTTCTATTTGGTCTTTCCCTCCTTCGTCAATTCTGATTGTTCCAATTATGTTTCAAAGTCTTTCTCCGGCAAACATACCCTGCACCGCTTTACTGTTAACCTGTTTACTTAGCCCAAAGTAGAATCGAAATGGCACCAAATCCTACTGGGTTGATTTTTTAAGAATTACAAAAAAAAACGCCAGTTGATAAATGTAGCCGTAGTTCCGCCTCAGGATTGTTCGTCACACAAGAGTTTGGAGTCGATAAAGAATTATCGGGGTCAATAACTTTGCATGATTTTTATGAATCGGCGTAGGCGGAGAAATCGTTTCATTCGCAAACATCTTCATGGAGATGAAATCGAAAATTGTTAGCACATATGTGAAGAATACCAATAGTTACAGGGTTACGATATACCCTGTGCCGACATCACCTTCTGGCGGTGAGTTTAGCCCTTTGTATCGCCGCCAGTTTGAAGTGAGTCGCCTTCATACTCTGCTTGCCACTCACTCAGGTATTCCATATGTTTTTGAACAAGTTTACTTTAGAAATGAAAACTATTTCTTCGATTTATTAATTTCTTCTTATTATTTGGGAAAGTGTTGGCCAATGTTGACCTTACTTGAATCTATTTTAGGTCTGTAATTACAATTATTCCTATGTCCTTAATCAATTAAAGGCGAAGACCCTAACAGCCCGACCATTCTCCACTATTTTCTGTAAATTATTTTTGCAATAAATAAATAAAATATTACTACATAACAATAATAATTTCCATGTATTAATTTATTTATTTTTTTTATTTTATTTTCAGGTAAATTATTTCAAATGTATTTTATTTCCCACTGTGTGTGTCTGTGGATTTCAAGGTAAATTATCCTTAATTGCTCAAACGATCTGTAGGAGCTCAAACAAACAACTGACGAGAAGAATTGACACATTGCAATTGAGCTCTTCTTCTAAACCCTAACTGCCTGTTTCCATAAAACGAATTTGTTCGTTCGTTACAAATCGTCAATATTCGAAGCGTTATAAAATGTGTTTCAGACCTTATTCAATTCTGGTTTTCAGATATATGTTAGATATCGACATATGGAACACAATCCCAAAAGAATAAGCTCACGCTACTGAGAAAATCCATTTTAATGTGCCTTCAACTTTGACAATTTCTAACGAACGAACAAATTCGTTTTATGGAAACAGGCAGTAAAAGTTCCCCAACTCCTCCTCGTGTGTACTGGAAAAACATTGAAGTGAAATGAATCACGTCCGTGTACAAAAAGGCAAAACTTGTTGACATTGCATGTTTCGAGAGTAGTTTAAAAAAAAAAAAAAAAATACAAATACAAATGCTGAACAAATGACCGACTGGCATTTATGCCTGTCATCACAATTGCTATTTTGTAGATTTAGCGAGAAATTGCGCAAACAAGTGCTGCCATTTCAAGTGTTAGAGTTTGTAAAATGACTGACAAATAATTATACCGTCATCCTTTGTCTTTCGAAAAGTAAATTTGTCCATTAATGCCTTCCTTTGTCGCGCAGCCCGGTTCGTCGGTTAAATGTTTCGGTGGGGGAAGACACCCGCTTATAACGTTATCTGTCTCGCTGTTTGACCCGCATCTGAACACAAATAATCACTTGGATTCTCTATTAATGACATTTATTTGGGGTGTTCTTTTCGGACTGTCGTGTCGCTTTTATTGACCGGCAGTGGTTCAAATCGATTTGTTTCTCATGTTTTGCGGTAAATGACAAGAACTTTTTGTTCTCCCTCACTGGCCTGAGCACGACGCCATCGCCGTCTTAATGTGTCTGTGCCTTGAGTCATGTGGTTGATTGTTTCACGGACTTGAAAGGTCATTACGCTGCGTGGCAATTGCATTTGTGTCAAAATCTCTGTTATTGCTATTGCGCGGTGCTTGTCTGTTTGTGTTTTGGCCAATTTAACGCAAATTCACGTTAACAAAACACGCTCCAATAAGTTTCCGTTCGTACATAAGCTTATGAATATGTACGCGGATGGCACAATAAGTCGGGCAAATGGTCAAAGACAATCAGTAGTTTAGCCAGAGTGTGAATGTGAATTGTAGAATTTCTGAAATCGATCTGGTGGTGTACGTGCACCAATCATGCGCCAGCAGATTAACACAGCTTCTGCCTCGGATACGCCGTCAATGGAAACCACAATGCCAGCCCAGCAAATACAGAGCAGGATCGTGCTAGAAAATATATGCTACTTTGGGCTAAGTAGGCGATCGAGTAACCGAGTTCCCTCACTGTCTCTCCAGAGACTATGTCCTATTCTGAGATATAAAAGGAACAATTCATGAACAGACTTCACTCTCACATCTCTCTCTCTGACTGGAAGAAAACAAAATAGTTCACACAAAAATTGTTTGAGAAATAGATGCCACTTTGGGCTAAGTAAACAGTTAAGAAACAGAGTTCCCTTTCGACCCATTAAAGAAGCACAATGTTCCTTCATTCATGTTCCTACGTTCAATTCAAGAGACTAAATTCAAGATCCTTTGGTACCTGTCAAATAGATGCTACTTTGGGCTAAGTAAGCAGCCCTCTCTCAGGGCCCCCTTTCTGAATCAAAAATACTTATCGAAGTAGCTAAAGCAGTGTCGACTACTATTTGAATCAATCTGGATTATGGGAGACTTAAGACATCGAACGAACCAGGAGCTTACTTACTAGTTGGGGTCATCACAGGACACTCTAGCCTAAGGAGACACCTATTTAGGATAGGATGTTCCGAGAACGACGAATGTAGGGCATGCGGAGAGGACGCCGAGACGGCAGAAGACTTCTTGTGACATTGCTCCGCTTTCTTGCAGTCCAGGAGAATCCAATTAGTAGAGGATAGCTTAGATGACCTGTCGGTCGACAAAGGAATGGACATAAGGGATTTGTAGAAACTTTATAGAGGGGACCGAGTTCCTAAAGTAAAAATGGGGCAGGGAATCTGAAGAAGAACTCAGCAGCGCACAACAGGCCGAATTGCTGGCCTAGGTGTATGTCAACGACATGAGACGGTCATTCGTACATAGCCGATCCTCCGTTTCAACCTAAACTATAGAATACTTCCGCACGCTTCATAAACTTGGAGGCGCTGTCATGGTCATTTAACCGGAGTTTTGTTGTTCCCCGCGTGTGCTTTCCATCGTTTGTTTAGCTCACGTGTGGTTCTCAATTCGGCCGACATGTCCCAGCTTACAGTTGACGTTATATTTCCTATAAATACTAACACCGTGTTACACACATTCTGTCCTATGAACAAAATTTACTTTTTCGGAAAAGGGATAAAAAATAAAAATACACGTGTATCGGCGATTTTCATGTACACGTCAGAATTTTTTTTAGTTTGAAGTATGAAGCTCTTAGTTGCCTGTGTGAAAGCCTTTGGACCGATTTTTAACCCTTTTTCAGTGATCCAGTCGAGCTGATTTTTTGCAGGCAGACTCGTGGAAATGTCTGTATCACGTCAAATTTTTTAAAAAAATATATTTTCATCAATTCTCAGATTTTCTCCAATTTTTATTATTTTTGAAAAAAAAAAATATTTTTTCACTTTTCTTAGCATAACTTGAAGAGACTCCAAATTTTTAAACTACTTAAGCGTTACGAAAAAAAATGTTTTTTGAACTGAAACCTTAAAAAAACGATAACCATTTAAAAAAAAATTTAGGAAAACCTGAGAATTGATAAAAATCTATTTTTTAAAAAAATTGACGTGACACAGACATTTTCACGAGTCTGCCTGCAAAAAATCATTCTGACGTGTACATGAAAATCGCCGATACACGTATATTTTTATTTTTTCCCCTCTTTCCGAATATGTGCATTTGGTTCATAGGACAGAAAAAAATCTATTTTTTGTAACACGGTGTAATGGGCCAATAGATTTTGAGAAGTATATTACACTCGACTGTTTACTGAGCCCAAAGTAGCTCCCATTTGCCTTCTTTTAAATGTCAATACTGAACCTGGACGCAGTTCGTTTAAAGGCCTCCGGCGAGAGATACCGTAGATTAGGAAAACCAAGGCTCTAACGGAAGGAGTGGAAGAATAATGAAAGACTTACAAACTTCGTTTTAGACAAACCCCACTTTTGAAATGAGTTCCAATGTGAATTAACACCCCCCAATGCATTTGGTGATTATTCAGTCTTTTTTGGATGTTATTTCATTAACAACTCCCAAATGAAACAAAACCTTTGTAGGTATTATTTGTTTTTCTGGGTATTATTTTATTTCTTGCCTGGGGATAATTTCATAGCGCTTAGGCATTACTTCATTGTTGTCCCTTGGGCGGGTGTTTCTTCAGTTAGGTTGGGATGTTATTTTATTTATTTATATGTGTTCTATAGAAATTACTTCGACTACTTTGAAACCATATGAAACTTGTACAGTTCATGTATGCCCAACTTATCATATACCTCTCGTTTGTACATTTGTATTTTCCGCTTACAGGTGTTTCAAAGAAAAAAATTAACTCAAGCCAGCGATACGTGTAGAGATTTTGTTTCGGTAAGGCCGCTTTACATCATCGCCGCCGCCATCATGACCAAGGTCAAGGTAGTGCGGCCGTCAGCCCAACCGCCTCAGAGCCAGATGGGGAAAAAACATCTGCCTAATATCGAATATCATTTGTTGTGTGCAAGCGAGCGTGGATCAAAACTGTTCTATCATTTTGCGAAGTATTTCGATTGAGGAAGTGTTGAATGAAAACAAATGATTCATTCATGCATTCGAAAAATTATTTTCGATGATGAGTTTTAAAATGCAAAACAGAATTGCGCATGAAGTCATCGATCGGAAAAGGCGTTGTTAAACTTACACCAGTGGAAACGAAGAGAGAGAGTGATAAATCTAGTGAATTTTAGAATGGCAGATAGAAGCAGGGACTGATGGTGGACGGACAGATTAACGAACAGGTAGACTGATGAACGGTGTGGTAGAGAGCCCTAACCGCGAGAAGGACGTAAGCGCCAAAAAGAAAATTCTACAGCAGAGGGTTTTTTTTGTGTGGTCAAACAGAAAGGCGTGTTGTTCATACGATAAAATTGAATTTGATATATCTTTGTAAATATAAACTGTTAATTTTTAATATTTGGGGACTATCGATTTTCATTAAAAAACAAGTTTGGAAAAAAAGGCGCTTACGTCTTTTTCGCGGCGAGGGCTTGAATACGACAGGGGAAGATGACCACCTAAAGAAACGAATTGATATGTATATGAATTGAGAAGGATGAATGAGGAACGTACAGATAGACAAACAGGCGGAACTATGAACGGTGTGATGGATGTACATATAGGCAGACAAGGGCCAGAAAAACATTAGAAACATTCGGAGTTGGCTTTAAACTGAAGGTTACGATTAGACTCCATTTAAATTACATGATGTACACTAAACTGGGGGGGGGTCTCTTTCAGATTCGTTCCGGCCCCATAAAAATGCATAGCGTTCCGGTCTCTCCGAAACTGCCATCAAATCGATACCTTACACCTTTCTCTTTTACACTTATCTCTTCTACTACGTCGGCAATTATTTTAAGCTGTCGTCAGCCGATACCATTTGTAAACCCAGTAACAATTTTGAAAATGAATATCCATTTTCATTTGGTTGTTTGTTTTTTTCAAAGCCATTCTTGCCTACTTCGACCAAGTAAAAATAATCCACAAGAAGAATCAAAGTTTTTAATTTTTTTTTTAATTACAGCCAAAAAACATCGGAAGTTTACTTTTGTGCCACCCGCTATATCTGTTCATCTTATTCTCTCGTTTATTGTTATCATCATAAATCATATCATTACGAAATCAGCTGCAAATACACACTTATTCGCACCCAAATGCTGTACTTTGTTGAATTTAATAAGTTCGTTGTCTGGTTTTCCCCAAACACGCTATTGCTTATACACATATATGGAATATTAAGATATATTTACATCCAAATAAGCCATGTGTAGAAAGAAATAAGCTTTACTTGCTAGAAAGTCTAAACACACGTTTTACTTGTGTGTAAACATTAAAAAAAAAACAGATTGTTCAGCATGTCCCAGTTCATGAATATGTGTGGTGGGTTAGACGGCCAGCTTTAATAGGTAGTAGGTGCTACTGCCAGCCCAGGTTCATATCCTAACCATCAAAAATATACTAACCATTTTTCAACGGCCGCTTCCGCTCATGCCACTTTACAAGTGAGGGAGTAACCTCTAATTGAATTCCGTGCAAAGTTCAGTGGTTTAAGAGAGAGATAGAGAGAAACCTCTTCTTGAGCTTGTCCACTGTATAACTTGTCCGGGAACTAGTTCTAGTACAATGTTTGAAATAGTTTGAGATTTTTGTCTTCTGAACCCAGTTCGATACATTGTTTAGGTATTTATTTGAGAATCTCGTCTGGAATCATTTGTAATACCTCGAAATCTTGTAGAGAGAAGTTAGAGAATTTTAGGAAGCTAATTCAAAATCTTGTTGTGGAATTACTTCCAAAGCCAATAATATCGTTATGCGCTGGCCTTATGCCAAATTACTAAGGCAATCAAAGGGCAAATATGGTAACGAGACGACGCTGGGATTCTATACAAACTTGTAAGTCAAGTCGTCCTAAGAGAGCCAAATCCTTACTCGTTTTGCAAAAAGAAACTTCGTATTTTTGGTTTTATCTCGGAAGGACTGCTGTATAGTCTGCAAAGACACAAAAGTGGAGGTATCCGAGAACATTTCGCTCATTTACTTCAGCAGTTGTTTTTTAAATCTCTTATTTAAGTTGACTTTTGGTCTGTGTGTGTGTACATTAGAGCGTACCAAGTTACAAGTAAAAAAAAAAAAGTTCGCCGTACACCTTCGAATATGAAGTATTATTGAAAGGTAGTTTCAAAAAATTTTTTTTTTATTTTTTTATGCCGAACGTAGTGGTCGCGCTTTTACATTTTTCTATATAACTTCTGCATTTATAAACGGATTTTAAAGTGTGATACATCGATGTTTTTGTCTCGACATACTTCCTTAGGAAGAGTTTCATGATTTTATGCGAGCTTTAATTTTCTGATAGAGTGGTACATTAGGGTAGTAGCAACTGAGATATGATGGGTAAGTACCAGAAGGGGGTGCTTGAGCCAAATGACTTCAAAGACAAAAAATCGGCCTCGTCGATACAAAAACATCGATGTATCACACTTTAAAATCCGTTTATAAATGCAGAAGTTATAAGAAAAATGTAAAAGCGCGACCCCTACGTTCGGCATAAAAAAATAAAAATTTTTTTTTGAAACTACCTTTCAATAATACTTCATATTCGAAGGTGTACAGCGAACTTTTTTTTTGAGGTACGCCCTAGTGTACATACCTATGTCTGGGGTCTAGTTTATTTGGGAAACCTATGACTTCTTTATATTGAATTGAAAACGTGTTTTGTGTTTTCAGTTGTGACGTCGACTCATTCACCTCGGCAGCAGGTCCCTTGATAACCTTGAACAGTTGGGCAGTTGCACTTCTGACTAAGTTAACAATATTTTTGGGAAGTAACAAAATGCTTCGAAGCTCGTTCTCTGTCATATTAGTTTCTTCGGCTTTCTTTCGCCTATGCTCTGTCTTTCAACTCCTTCTCTCTCTCCAATGGTATCACAATAGGCCAATTCATGGCATCTGAGTGCAGCCAGCAGGCAACGCCTTCAACCGAACCTAACCGAATCTGGTTCCAAAGGTAACGTCTAGCAAAGTTTCACTGGGATATTGGCAATTACATGAGTTAGTTACCTGTACTTACATTTGTCGTTGACAGTCTACGCTGCTGTCGACATTTGAAGTTTCCGAAGAGACGAAGCTCATTTAAGCGTGAACAAAATGTCTACAAGAACAAGAAATCGAAAACGATTTCATGACAACGACACATGACTTAAAATGAGTTTTACAAAAGTTTCAGAAAACAGCAGCGGTGCAAACGAGCGACGTAGCAAGACCTTTACGACGACAGCGACGACAAATTCATTTCAATTTAAATAAGAAACGTCGTCGTCTGTTTAAAGTCGGGCGTCGTTGGAAATTTTGCTCACTAGAATTTTAAGTCACATGTTTGTGCTGGAGCATTTTTTTTTTTTTTTTAATTTTTATTTTCGAACTCAGTTTTGTTGTTTTGAGCTTATTTTTGTTGCACGACACATACACTTCACAGAACAATAGCAGAGCAAATAGAAGACGGAAGCTCTACACAGTGTATACAATGACTACAGCGGTGGGCGTGCATATAGCATGCAAAGTATCCAAGTAGTGTCTTAAACCGACGAGAAGAGAGACATAGAGAGCAGAATATTCAGATAGTACCGAAAGTCGACAAGGAGCTAAATCATGTAGAGTGTCTGTGTGTGAGAGAGAGAGTGTGGGGGAGAGATGGAGAGACCTATTGCCACAGTGAATGGCACTTGTTGAGAACAGTTTATAAATTGTTTCTGTCTCTGGATGCTCCTTAATTTATAGACCATATACTGTGTATGAGTGTAATGGAATACTTTGAATAACTGACTTCATTCAAATACATATCTTGAAATGTGAACAATAATTACAGTGGTGGTCGTTCATATAGCAAGCAAAATCTTAATATATATTTACCCTCGACACTGATACACTGATTCACTGACTCTGTCACGCAGTATGTAGGAATTTAAATAG